>JAGMVK010000024.1:0-600000 GCA_020747065.1 Cadophora sp. MPI-SDFR-AT-0126 | reverse complement strand
CTCTTAACTCTCTAACTCTAGCCGGAAGCTTTTCTAGCTGTAGGACTTAAGGTAATAAAGGTAAAGGTCGCGTAAACCGAGATAAGAGAGACTTTAGTGACTTAGATATGTTAAGAGGAATTATCTAATCTATAGAAAATCGAAATCGTGCTTAAGAGGCCTTCTTAGCTTGTATTAAGTAATTGCTAATTTTTACTTAAGCTACGCTAGTAGTACCCCTCGCTAATCCTACCTCGATTCTCCTTAAAACCTTACCGCCGATTATTCGATTAATAGAAAGAAACGAATTAATAGGTCAAAGTAGACGTACCCTGTTTAAGCCAGAAAATACCCCCCTTACCACATTCGGGGCGGAATCGGATGCCCCTCGGGGACCTAAGGTATAACTCACAGAAAAGATCTTTCCCTTAGACGATAGAATTAACCTAATATTTAAGTAATAGAAAGCTTTAGTTAAAGATCGATTAAAGGTTAACGCGAGTCTTTACCCAGACGCTTAAGCACAGCGAGCTTTAGTGTGGGGATCAACCACTAGCCTAGCCCGCTCTTACCTAAAGCCTTAATACCTATCCGAAACTAATATGTTTCGAATAGCCTAGGAAATGATTTCTTTATTAAAAACCTACTTTCTTACTGGAAATAAAGCCTACGAGGCTCGTACTAAGTTCTTCGATATAAGTATACAAGAACTAGACTATATACGCGAAATCTTTACTTAATTTCGTATAAGATTCCAGAATACTGTAATCTAAGGAAACGTAGCTCGTACAAAATAGTTCTTCTTTATATAGCTTAAAATCACTCTCCAGCTTTATACTACTACTATGTTAATTAAGAGCTTATAGTAAGATAACTATATAGCGATAGTAACTTATCTTATCTTAATTAATGCTAATAGGCGACGGAATACGTAATTTAACTTGTCTTCTACTAGTCTTCGTAAATTAAACTCTCCCTAGAAGGTAGCTAAGCCGGGCCTCTTTTAGAAGACTTCTGAACTACCTACTTCTCAACTAGTACTTAAACCTATTTCTTCTTCTAATGCTCCCTTTCACTGTCACTTAATACCGCAGACCGTAATTCCTACTTTACTGCGCCGGAAGAGCACGTAAAAACCTTAAGAAGGTTTTAGTAATCTGTAAGTGAAGTGTTATATATGCGGAAAGTTTAGATACTATAAGTTAAACTATTCCGAATTAGCTAAGGTTCAGGTCCTTAACAAGGAGGAAGTTAATAATAATACTGAAGAGATAGTAAAGAGTAAGAAAGATCAAGTGCAGGAAAACGAAGAGGCTTAGGGAAAGACTCTTTCTTAGGCCTGCGTAAATGTAATCTATTAAAACTCGATTTGAACTCTTTAATAGGAGAAAAGCAATTCGTAGTTAATTGTATACTTAGTATAAATGGATTAAGAGTTACACTCTCCGCATTAGTAAACACTAGAGTAAATAATTATCTCTTCGTAAATCGAACCATATCTACACGTCTTTTAAGGGCATTAAAAGTAAAGATTCAGCCCCTCTTGCATACTGTACTAATATATGGTTTTGAGAACTCCGTCTAAAGCCACGCTACCTACTATATACATTTATACTTAATAATTAATAGTTAATACGTGTATAATTATTTCTTCGTAATCCTTAACCTAGGAAAGCAAGATATAATAATAGGCGTTAAATAGATGCGTCGATTTCATCTCAAGTTGTAAATAAACTAGAATCGATTTTTATAGCTATCTGATTACCTGCCTACCAAACAATAGTCTCGAGAACTAGTCTTACCCTTTTTACACATATAGCTCCCTCTATAACGAAACTACTAGAGCAACGCAAACTGCAAAAATCTGGTAATCTAAAAGGACAAGATATAACGAAAACATCTCCCCTTTACAGTTTAAATACTAGAAGAACATCTCCTTTAAGTCGCTCCCGAACTAATCCTAATATTATTCTCTGTAAGTGAAA
The DNA here is from genome assembly GCA_020747065.1 of Cadophora sp. MPI-SDFR-AT-0126. Taxonomy (NCBI): domain Eukaryota; kingdom Fungi; phylum Ascomycota; class Leotiomycetes; order Helotiales; family Ploettnerulaceae; genus Cadophora; species Cadophora sp. MPI-SDFR-AT-0126. The sequence continues at coordinate 598,036 of JAGMVK010000024.1, read as the reverse complement.
GACCTTTACAGGTCCGGAAATTAAAATATAAACTATCGAAGACACTACCTATATCTGTATTTATCCGTGAAATCAGCGTAAACGCCTTCTATTTCAATATAAAACGTAAAGATACTGAATTCTTTTAAACTAGTATCTATAAGATAGACTGTATCTTATAGAAACAGTATAAACTAAAAGATCCTAACACCGCCTGACTCCTATTTAAAAGACTTCTAAAACAATACTAATACCTAAAGTCAGTATTTTCTAAGAAAGATATAAATACTCTTCCACCTTATCGATATTATAATTATAAGATTCATCTTAAGGAGCTACTACCTAACGCCTATTCTCCTCTTTACTATCAATTAATAAAGGAGCTTAAAGTAATAAAGGAGTACTTCTTAGAGAATCTAAATAAGGGTTTTATTAAGTTGAGCCAGAGTCTATTTACATCACCTATACTCTTTATTAAAAAGTCTAATAGAGGCCTGCGATTCTGCATTAATTATCGTAAGCTGAATACCCTTACACGAAAAGATACTTATCTAATCCCCTAAATCAACGAGCTTCTTACTAGAGTGTTAAATATAAAGATATTTATAAAATTAGATATTCGGGCTACCTTTAACTGTATCCGCATGAACCTAACCTTTAAGGAGTATACTACGTTTTGAACTAGATATAAATTATATAAGTGTAAGGTACTACTATTTAGCCTTTACAATAGATCTGGCATATACTAACGTTATATAAACGACGTACTCCTTAATTACCTAGACAACTTCTATATAGCTTACCTAAACGATATTCTAATTTATTCCAAATCTATAGGGGAATACTAGGCCTACGTAGAATCTATACTAAAGTATTTAATGAAAACTAAATTGTAAGCCAATATTAAGAAATATAAATTCCATACCACCTACACTAAGTACCTAGGCTATATAGTAATTACTAAGGGTATTAAAGCAGATCCAAAAAAGATTAAATCACTACGTAACTAAAAGTACCCTAAGACTGTGATAGCTATTAAATCGTACCTAGGTTTCTATAGTTTTTATTGATAATTCATACGTAACTTCGGGCTTATTACTAAACCTCTATTTGCGCTCACTCGACCTATAGTAGCCTGGAATTAAATAAAAGAGTATCGCGTTACGTTTAAAGAATTCTGAAAGTAATTGCTATTAATTCAATAGATTTACTATTTCCAACCGGAATTACCTACTAAGCTAGAAACAGATACGTCTAATAGGGTAATCGCTGAAGTAGTATTATAATAGTACGATAATAAATAATAGTACTTACTCGGTTTCTATTCGTATATACTTAATAGTTACGAACTAAACTAGGAGATCTATAATAAAGAACTATATATTATCGTGGAAAGCTTTCATAAGTAGCGCCTAAAGTTAATATCCCTTTAAAATAGAATTAAGGTATATTCGAACTATTATTCCCTAAAGTACTTCATAACTACTAAAGTGCTTACTACTAAGTAAGCTCGTTAGATAGAATTTCTCTTTAACTTTAATTTCTAAATTATATATACCCCTAGTAAAGATAATTAAAGGGTAGATATCTTAAGCTATTAGGAGTAGGATTTAGAAGTACAGAAACAGGTTTAGAAAGATAATTAAAGCTAAACCTTACTAGTACTGGGAAGGCTTAACCCTCGTATTAATTCTAAGCTAGTAGAATAGTTTATTTCCTCCGTAATTGTGGTATCTCTCTTACTATTGACTACTACCGAGGTAAAAGCTTCTCTAAATACTCCCCTGGACTCTTTTAACCTTATTAAAAAGCTTTATTAGGATAATTATACTGCCTTTACTAACGTGTGAAAATCCTTACCTAAAGACTACTTAATTAAGGATAGACTCCTGCTCTTTAAAGATCAACTTTACGTACAACGCAATACTCCCCTTTACACTAGGTTAATTAAAGAAGTGCACGACTAACTGTTTATTACTTACCCCAGTGAGTTAAAGACGTATCAATTCCTGGCCCCGAAGTACTATTAGATCGGAATAGGTTCGAACTACAATTAATATATAAGAAATTACCGAGCTTATCAATTCTCGCACTTCAAGTATTCCAAATAGTAAGGCCTTTTCTACTTATTACTAATTTCAAGTTATTCTATGCAGTATTTATATATAGATTATAAGGATTTCCTAAAGGATAAGCATAGTTACGATAAAATCCTAGTGTTTATCAACCGCCTAGGAAAGGATTCCGTAACAATTCCTTACTACTAAGATATTAACGTATACAGTACTGCTAAACTCTTCATTTAATGAATCTACTAATTTAGATATACTCTAAAGTCGATTGTATTAGATCAAGGGCTATAGTTCGTCTCATTGTTTTAAAAAGAATTCTACTAGATTATCAGCGTCAAAGTCAAGCTTTCTACAGCATATCATAAGGAGACCGATAGCTAGACGGAGATCATGAATAAGTATATTAATTAAAGATTACGACTATTTATTAACTTCTACTAGGATAACTAGAGTAAACTAATTCTATTAATAGATTAAGCTTAGATAACTCTTCCTCATGCCTCTATTAGTATAGCCCTGTACTAGCTCAAATTCGAATCAGATCTAAGGAATAGTTGGGATTAGAACTCTCCTAAAACTACTACTCCTCTAAAAAGGCTCAATTACCGTAATACTAAAGCAGTGGCAGAACATATAAAAGAAGCATGAGAGTTAGCTAAATCAAATATGTAAGCTACGTAAGATCGTATAATAAAGACTATAAACCAGTACCGTAAACCTGTTAATTTCCAAGTAGGTGACAAAGTGTACCTATCTACTAAGAACCTTAAAAGCCACTAACCAAATCGCAAGCTCGGTAATCAATAGGAAGGGCCATTTGAAATTCTACGTTAAGTAGGGAATTCTTACTAGCTTCAGTTACTTATAGGATCGAATATTCATAATGTATTTACTCCTAAGCTATTGTTCCGGGACCTAAATAATCCCTTACCTAATCAAGAACAGTCCTAAAACTCCCCTAAGATAATTAAGGGTTAAGAAGAATAGGAAGTGTAAAAAGTTCTTATATCGCGATTATATCGCAATACCTTAAAGTATTAAGTTAATTAAGTAGGCCACGATCCTAATACTATATAATACAACGTAATTAACTTAATAGAGTTACCTTACAAGTTAAGAGATTTTCACTAAGTTAACCCTTCTACTCCAGGACTACCCTAAAACCTACCTGAATAGTTAGCTGCATAGGAAAATGAAGTAAACAACTATAGTTACTTAAAAGATAATAAACTAATTAGCAAAATAGTAAAACGAGGTTTAATTCAGATTATCTAAATACCCTCTGATTCAAAGTACTAACGCCGCGGTCTTGCGACTACACCCTAGCCAGAATATTTTACTAGTTTCGCCATAAGGGGCTACTCTCGTATAAGAAGTCTAACTAAAGGTATAGCTACGAAGAACTAACGACGAAGCTAATCCAAAACAGGGCCTATTCTCCCCCTATTCTAAGTTATTTGGAATCTCCTCTTCCTTCCCCGCGCTACTAGGGCGTCCACTACTTTAAGTTGCCCGGAAACGGGCCGGTAACTCTCCCTCCTCCTCCTCCCCCTCTACTCTTTTACGCTTAACACTACCACGACGAACGGTCTTAGCTACCTTAGTAGCACTAGCGGTAATCTCTTCTTAGATTTAGTCTAGGGCTAAAACTAAACCTTATTTATATATTAATCGGAGGTTATTCTAATCTCGCTTAAGGAAAAACAAGTATATCTAAAACTAAATCTCTATCTTAGATAAAGACAATTATAAGTAAAACTTATAATAAAAGAAAAAGATAAAAGAAAAGGGGGTAACCTATAGCTTATTATGTAGCTAGATCCGTAATAGTCTGGCAAAGAGCACGGATTTCTTCTAATAACTCTAACTACAGCTTACCCTATATCTTAAGGGTATTAGTAATAGTAATACGCAATCTGGCATCGATCTCTTAAAAGGTAGAAATAATACTCTTATTATCTTTAGTAGTGATAGTAAAAGAGAGCTTATAATATTCCTTAATTATATAGTGCGAAATCTGGTATAGAAATCAGTATTTTAGCTTATTTAGATTATAATCGGACTATATTCATAATAATTAGGATTTAGAAAAAGGAAATAGAAAATACTTACAAGATTACACTTTTCTACTTACTTCTTATAATACGTATACTTCTTACTTCTAGCACTATTGAACTCGTAAATATGGTCTAGTTCCGTGGCGAGTAGGCGAACGCATCGGATATAATACTTACGGTAAGCGGACTCGAGGGCATTAATAAGGATTAGAGTAAGCACTGTTTATATTAATACACCGAATTAACTCTAAATTACCGCTAAACTACTAGGAATTCAAAACTTAACTTACTCTCGAATTACTTATTTTATTTAATATAAACTATTAAAATATATTAGTAATATATATAGATTAATAAATCTTTATATATAAGGTTCGCTTATAGAGCTTAAAGTTATAGTTATTTAAAGAAGAAAGTCAAAATTCTAAAAATCTGCGCTATTAAGTACTATAACACGCATAATAGTAAGTAATTATGGCCTTACTAGACCTGGTTCAAACGCCTTTCGAATAGCTTTACAGTTAAGTTACTACCTCGCTTACTACTACTATTATTATTGACTAGTACTACCGAATTAACACTTCCTTTAAAATTTCCCTACTAAAACTGTATATCTCTACTATTTTGTACAACGATAATTCTACGTAGAAATATAATTTAGAGCTTGAGGGCAAGCTCTCTTATAGGAGGGGGGTGATGTAATATTGAAGTGACAGAAGTGTTAGAAATAGGGGTACTCAGGTTTAGCTGGAATATTACTAGACGAAAGCCGAACCAGATTTATGTATATATAGAACTACTCCCCTTGTAAGGGCTCCTTACCTTCTTATTTCCTTCGTACCAGACCTATAATATTACTATTTGCCTACCTTCTTGCTCCCATACTTAATACTGCACTTAGTAATATTGCGTCGTTACATAAATAGATTATAAAAACCTTATATCCTTTACTATAATTAAGATACTAAACTAATAATAAGTTAAGTAGTTAGAAGAGCTATCTACTCTAAAGCTTAGTATTATATACCAGAAAGGGTTAGAAAACACAAGGGCTAACGCCCTTAGTAGACAACAGGACTACTCAGGTAAGCTAATAGAGAGACCTAGAGCGATACTTAAGATAAGAGCTAACAAGTTAGAATATAACTACAAGCTCCTTATAATCCTTATAGTAATAGAAGATAAGATACTCGTATAATAAATTAGGAAGGTATATCTAAGTAATAAATACGCCTCGTAAGTACTAACGTTATAAATAAAGAACTTCTTCATAGATAATAATAGTATCTTATAGTTCAAAGGTCTTATATATATCCTAGCTAAATTAAGATAATAGTTTATAGCGAAATAGCACTTACTACCAGCCTACAAATATTAGGGAATCGTAAGGACCTTTAAAAGGATAGCTAGGGACTACTACTTCCTAGGAATAAGAAAGCATATTAAAATAGTTATCAGGGAATATAACTTATATAATAGAAGTAAGTCGGATAGATATATACCTTATAAGCTACTCTAGTCGCCTTTAATACTAGAAAGAGTATAGGAGTTAATCGCGTTTAACTTTATTATTAAGCTACTACTATCTAGAGAACTAATAATAAAGGTTATATATAATACTATATAAGTTATCATAGACTAACTTACTAAGTATAGGTACTTTGTATCTTATAAAAAAGAAAGTAATGCATAAGAATTAGCGTATATATTCCTTAAAATTATAGTAAGCTAATACAGGCTACTAAAGGAAGTAATATCTAATAAGGATAAACTCTTTACCTTAAAGTTTTAAATATTACTAATAAACTAAATAGGGCTAAACTATAAACTATCTACTATATTCTACTTATAAATAAATAAATAGATAGAATAATTAAATTAGTTATTAGAGTAATACTTACATAGCTATATTAATCAGAAATAAAATAACTAAGTAGAACTACTACTACTTACTTAGTTTACCCTTAATAGTACTAAAAGTAAGACTACCTTAGTCTTACTCTTCTTCGCGAACTACAGCTTCGAACCTAAAGCTTACTACTAATTAAGAAGAGATAAGAATAACGCCTAGTAAGTACTTATTCTCGCAGATAAGCTTAAATAATTGTAATAATAACTATCTAAAGATATTAACTTCTTTAACTTAAGAATAGTAAAGTATAGTAATTAGAAGCAAAGTATAAGACCTCTACTAAAGAAGGGGGATAAAGTATACCTACTACATAAATATATTAAAATAAAACGCCTAAGCACGAAATTAGACTTTAAGAAACTAGAACTATTCGAAATCCTAGAAAAGATAGGACTTATTAATTTTAAACTACAGCTACTAAAGAACTCTAAACTCTACCTAGTTTTCTACATATCCTTACTAGAACTCACTAAAAGATTAACACTACTAGTAATAAATAAGGAACTCTAACTAAAAAATAATCCTGATATATATAAAGTAAAAAAGCTACTTAATACTTGGACTATAACTAAGGGTTAATAGAAATATTTAGTAAAATAAAAGGAGTATAGGTATAAAGAAAACTCTTAGGAACTCATGTAAAACTTAAACTACCCGGATCTAATCTAATAATTCTAATTAAAAACCTAAGTAACCCCTAGAAATTAGCGCTACCTAAACCTAAAGCTAACTATATAAGATCCAAAGGATTAAAGTTAGCTAGCTATTCAACTAGCACAGGATCTAGGAACTCCGCGGTAACTACCAGCGAGGCAGAGGCCTCTGCCTACTCCGTCGCCTAACGCTCCCTCTCCTCTACTACCTCTAACTTATCTAAAGAATAAAGACTATAACATAATATCTTAACTACTTTTATATAGAATAATTCCCTTTATTTATTTATTCAAGAAATTTTAGCCTACTACGCGGCTAGCTTCTTAATCAGCTTCTACTAATCGCGTTAAGCCTTCTCCTAAGTAAGGGAAAGTTCGGCCTTAGTCTACTCTAGCTTACACTAGTTACTCTTTAAAGGGCCCTAAACATCGCACTTTATATTCCCACTAACGCGAATACACTTAGCGTATTAATTAAAGTCAAAAAAAACAATACAGACTCTTTAAAGATCCTTTTTATAATAAGAATAAGAAGGTATTTTAAAGCCGTGATAAAGGACATAGGAAAGAAGGTTTTATTAGTTCTCTTTTAAGCGTTTATAGCAGCTAGGGGGCATAGTAAATAGGAAGGATAGTTATTATCAAGACTCAACATTTCTTACCGTATATCTAAAAAGTGCGGGAACGCACTAAGGCAGAAGAGAGATAGTATTATAACTATTAGCTACAATATATGATATAGCCCTAAGGCTCGGCACGGTTAGGTTACTTAGAACCTAACCTAGCATAGAAAAGCTATAGGTCACGTGGCAGGAAGTCACGGGATAAATTATCTAGACTTCTTAAGACTAGATAATAATTTAAGTAATTCAACTAATTCACTAGTACAAAGATTCTATATAACTTCCTAGCTTTTCCTATATTAAATAAAAGCCTCGTACTTAACTTAAATACAGTATTATTATATATACTTAGTAACTTACTACAATTATCAGTCTTAATTAGTAATAGCGTCCCTACCTACCCCCCACTAACCTTCGCACTCTCGAGCAACACTAGCCCGACCGTACGTTACATACTACCCTAGACTCTATTACACGTATATATCTCCGAGTATAACTACTCTTAGCTTTATCCCCTTATAGTAACAATCTTGAATTAGCTTAATTAAACATAAGAATTATATCTTATAGTCTTTAATAAATACTGCCTTAGGTAAAATTTAAGAGTAGCTCTCTTTATGAAGAAGAAGCTGGAAAGTGGTTTTGTAATTGAAGATAATACTCGAGTTCGAACGTTTCTGCGAAGTAGATGCTAAAAATAGCTCAGATGAAAGCTATAATTTAAGATGTCCCCAGTAGATATTCTAACCCATAGGGAATTAGTTGCAATGCCTATCTCTGACTAATAGAACTCTCGTGTATTCGGGAATATTTTATAACGATTCTACTAAGCTTTAAAAATACCTGAATACGTAATAAAATAAAGTACTAGTTTCGTACCCTGAAACTAGAATATCTAATTTTAGAATATTCCTCTCTAGCTTTTATTACTTTAGACTATAAAACCTAAATTTCCAACTTAAAGAAAAGACTTTAAAAACTGGAAAATAATTTTCTAATAAACTAGAGATAATTCCTACGAACTGGGAAAATAGTATCCAAGTTGGATTTACGTATAGAAAGAGAGGTTATAAATCAACTAGAAGCTAATGAACTAGCGTATACTCCTGGATAAGGAAGAAACCAAAGTAGCTACTATCTACTCTTACAATAAAATAACCTGCCCAGCTAGAGGTAAGATAATGAATATCTCTTCTCTAGATATCAGCCCTTATCTAGATCATTCCAGAAGCCTCTAAACAGCTTGCAACACATCCACAATGAGACTGTGAATATCTACTCCCATTTGCCGCGCAGCTGATGGGATGCAGTCAATTGCTTTTATCACCCCAAACTCCTAGGTCCAGAAACTCAGCATCCTTCAATTGCCTCGCTAGAAGCTTGACTTATCTACCCCATCCATGTTAATCATCTCCCATCTTGTGCTCGCTGCTTGCCCATCAGCCTCGATGACATACGAGCCGACTGCTTGTATATTATTCGAGCGCCCTATAGCATCTTGTGCCTTCGAGCATGATTGTGTCGGACCTGTCGATTATGGAAGTTTGGGGATCGTAGGAACTCGAAGTGATTACCAGACTGAAAGAACGAGCGGAGTCAGCCTATCTGACTGTAGGAGATCGTGGATCTGAGGGCCAAGGCCAGACTTCGAGCTGTGGCAGAATCTAACACACCTTCCGCTGTCTTCAGGCACCCATTCACAAGCGTGAACGCAGAAGGTCAAGAGAAAACCAATGATCAGGTGGGAGGAGCACGCCGAGAGGCAGAAAAAAATTACAATCAATAGGATGACAATACTTCCAATCACGCAAATGACCATCTTCGTATCCTCTGTTCCATGTGTGTTTCATTCCGCCCTTTATATCTGATTCACGCTCGTTCAGGACTGTTGTAAGTCCGTTCGTTTGAAGTTCCGATTCATTTCCAGAGTCGTAGCTCATTGAATCTCTTCTGTATGTATCTGAATCAGCATTTTATGCAGACGTAGGACTGTGTTCATTGAGCGGGGTACGTGCCTGCACCTGAAGCGTCCCTATGCTCGTCTGTGGTCCCAGGTAGCAACGATTCCTCACCTTTTGCAAGGAGCCTAGACCATACCTCCACGGCGACAAATACGAGATTGCCAACTGATACGAGAGAGCCAGCCAACCCATTTGTCTGAGCCCACACTTCTGCTGACTCTATAGAAGTGAAGAAATTGACTTTGGAACACCAGTCTTCACATAGAGCACTATTGCTATGTACATCAGCCATAAATACTATATATTTCCTATTCTGAGGAATGCCATCGGCGAATTCCAAGAGTATAATTTCGCCGTTGCATGGATCCACGGACCAAGCGAGTCCAGATGCACCTATGGCCCCGAAAATCCCAATCACATCAAATGCACACCAGGCCCAGAATCTTGAGCCACCAATTGATAACTCGTGCATCGTAGTACTCAAGCTCAATCCGAGAGCACCAACAATACAGCCATTGGAATCGAGTCGTATGTGCGTAGATCTTCCCCGATACCACTCGTAATGCCAGCGGGGACATCTATTCTTGCCGCGAGATGGTCCACGGAAACAGGCTTAACCGTTTGTGAAAGAATGCGGAATGCAGCTGCCTGAAGCCGTCCTGTAAGTGAGCGCTCACAACTGAGCACTGAGAGGCCGCGAAGAGTGACCAGAATCTGCTCTTCAGTGGGGAGGTCAAGTCGACATGACGCTTGGTTTCCTGGCTCTCGTGGCCGCCCCGTGACATCAAATCTGTCGATAAGAATGGTTGGAGAACTATGGTCACCAACCAGTTCCTGAACGATGGCATCGATATGAGTTTGGGCCAGACTATTCTTCAGCGCGCTCCGAGCCGATTCAACCAACGGGCAATCGGGGACAGAAAGGAGCTGGATTCGAAGGGAATTTCGTTGAGCCATTATTAAACAACTTGGCGAGAGTTGGAGGAGTGAAGCCAGCCGTGTAACTTGGAACCTTCAGGGAAGTTGGTGAGTAATCATTGGCCTCAGAAAGTCACGTGATTGGCGACATCAACAGTTGAAGCGAAATTCTGTCCTTATATCTCAGGTAATAAAATTGATTCAAACAACCCTAATCTCTAGTTTTTTTGCTCCCTTTGGCCCTGGCTTAGCTACCCACTGTTTCAGGACGTCGGCGTGCGGAGCGCGCGTTACCAGTCAATACAAGATTGCTAAATCTGGATGACTAAGTCACGCGGATTGCTTATTTTTATGTCCTTGAGCCATCATGAACCACCTAAGTTGGAGGAGCAAAGCCGGTTCAACGAGCTGGGAAACTTGGGTAAGTCGGAAATCTTGGGGGAGGGTGGTGAGTTACTCATCCTTTGTACAAATTCATTAAATGCCTTGACGAGCATTCAATCACAACTTCTTCCCCATCCCGTTCAAATCTGTCGCTAAACCTTCACCAAATTAATTCCAGTTTAGTGTTTGGAATTCCTGAAACAAGTCCCAGATCACTATGTCCGCGAAGTGCATAGTTCTTGGACTGAGAATTCCATTTGCCCTATGTACTTCGCCTAGCCACTGCTCACTCCTGCGGCAAATACACCGACACTTCCAACCCCCCTGGGAAAGGTATTGTAAGGGTTCTAAACCCATTTTCTGGACGTCGGATATACTCAAGAAACTCCTTATATAAAAATTTTGCGACACCCACATTATCTGTGACAACGACAGCGCCGTGTTTGAGCCTGGGTTGAATGATCTTGAGGGTAGGAAGGGCTAGGGGCGTCCAGACTGTGTGATATCAGCGTGTATTCTTACGAGGGGATGGGAAGGTTAGAGAAACAAAGTAAAAGTGCAGCGTACTATCCAGCAGCAGCATGTCAATTTCCTGCGGCATGCCTTCCTCAACTTTCAGAGTTTCCAGCAAATCCCCTTCGCGGAGTTCAATCCATGGCTCTACTTCGTCTCCAGCCTCCTTCCAATATTCCCGCGCCCTGACTGCCTTAAGATGTTCCTTTTCTGTAGCAACCACCTTCCCTGCAATTGTGGGAGCTTGAAGAGAGGTCTTTCCCTGCGCCACATTCTGACCCACAGCCAATGCCAAATATATCGTCGAGACCCCAAAACTGGTGCCCGCCTCAACCACGTTACACACTCCCAAACTTCTGGCCAGGAGATAGATAAATCGACATTTGTCGGCCTCCAAAGCAACAAATTTGTCCTTCATGTGCTCGTCAGCGGTAGCGGACCAGATCTCACCAAATATCAAGAAACGAACAAGTCGAGAAGCGTAAAAGAATATCTGGGAGAAAGATCTTTCTTGGGCTTCCGATAAGGCGTGCAGTCTCTGCAGAAGTTGGAGCACCTTTGGGCTAGCCACGACGGCTGTAGGTGAACTAGAGGCCATTATGGAGGATGAGTGAGAATGGTTTGAAGGAGACATGAGGTGTTATCTATGCGGGGAAGCTTACCCTGCCTTGCTACAGTAATTATTCTAAGCGATCTATGGCCAATCAGAGAATTGAGATTAAAAAAAAGAGGGGTAGCAACGGCCAGACCCGCCGGGCACGCCACGGAAACTACTGTCAAGGGTTTATTGATTTGCTCAGGAGAGACTCCTGACTACGCACTAGTGTGCCAAGAGAAAACCGCACAATTCGCTCAGAACGATCCATATGAAACTATGCCCCACAGCATCAAAAGAAACCGCACAAACACCGCAGTAACATGCGAGTTATCGGCTCTGCAGCAAGTAAATCTGGTATTGTCCCAGCTCATGCCGCAAGGTTTGTTAACCATGCGACAGCCACGCTGCAGACATCGGCGCTCCATACAGTAAATCCGGCCCTTTAAAAAGCCTCGGCAGGAGATATACCCTGCCTGCGAGGCGTTGAATTTCTTCGAAGAGCGTGAACCCCCCTGTATTTGCGTTTGTGGGATCGGTGGTCCTGCCTTAGCTTCGAACAAACTTCAAGACCAAAAATACCAATGTAATCACCTCTCAACACTCAATATCTTGCATGAAATCCTGCGTCAGTATCTACTACTGTCAGTAGATATTCACCCAATACCACTTAATAGGCTAGTGTAGTGACTTCTCTTCGCGGTTCAGGAGCCCAGTCCCTAGCCACATGATTCGTACGTACTTCATCTTCCGAACGGGTATCGACAGCAAGTTGTTAGTACGTCGATCGGATAAGTGCTTACTTCGCCGCCGCGCACAAGAAATGCTACGCCACGTGGAATGGGAATTGACGGAAGCGGAGTACCTCTCTGGGGGAGGTTGAAATTTCAAGATCTGAATCGCCTTGCAGGGTTTCTAGTTAAGGAACGGATAAAGTTTTTTAATGATAGTGGGTTCCTCAACAGAGCGACACGACAGATGCGACCTGCGCATTGCCGTGCGATTTTTGATTTAAATGAATGAATTGCCAACGAAAAATCGGTAGCGACAGTCATGGTTCTCCAAGATAACGCGAAATGCAAGCCACCAACATCAATGAGCGGTTGATAACCTGTGCCGGCCAAAAAGTAATTCTCCAGCGAAGACCCCAACAAGGAGTGCAATTATGTACCCAGCATTGAGAGTCATAACTCCAAGCATGCTATCAACCAGTGTTAGTCTTTGAAGCCTTGCCTTATATTAAGAAGTCTTCGGATACATACATGAGATAGCCGACGGCCGCACTCAGAACTTGGAGCATGCTTCTACCAATGAGTAGCGAAACCTTCGACCCAATCACTTTGTTCGGAGATCTCAGGGTCAGCTGTTTTGCCTCGTCTTTCTCCATCCAGCTGCCGCTACCCACTTCCAATTCGGCTTGATGCTCGGTGCGTTCAGGCAGCTCCCAATTATGGTCCGCCTTATTGCTGAGAAGGGACAAACCCCGTTGCAGGAAACTGAGCATCATGAGGAGAAACAGGATCGCCACATAACCAGTCGAGTTAACCGGCGTCAAGAAGGATGCGAAGAACGGGTCTCCGAGGCCAAAGTGAACGGATGATGGCATTGCCTGCATGCTCATCGATGACGAATCTGCCGCGGGAAGAGCCGCAGAGCTAGTCTCGAGGGCTGCGATTACGGAGGAAGCACTATTCGTAGCTGTGGCAGCAGCTGTAGCTGTACCCATAGCCATTCCATCCATAGCCATTCCGTCCATAATTGATCGCGATGACGCTCTGCGTTTGGTTTGGTTTGGGGGGGGGGGGGGGGGGGGGGGGATGGCACCCAGTGCCACCAAATCGAAAGATGGGAAGGACAAATAAGAAAGGGAGAAGAACGTAACGAAACAAAAGAGGAACGTGATAAAGATGTGCAGAGGATAGGAGCACACTGTGTGTTGGTTCTTGACATATAAAGAAAAGCATTTCTTAAGCGCTGGCGCTGACGACAAGTCCCCTTTCCCCGCGTTTCATAGCCACCTCTTTTATCTAGAAAGCAGGGGGCTCGAGAGCGTAGGCCAAGTCCAGGCAAACCCCATTTGGATTTTTTGGATTTCATCCAAGTTCGAGGTACCCGCCGATCGCTTGCGGCATTTGCGCGGTATCTTGGCGCCAAGGAAGGCAACTGTGAGAAGCAGAACCAGCACCCTCGCCCCCCAGCAAAATACGCGAAAATCTCTCGAAAGCTTACAGTATTTACCAGCCCCATTCATAGCAGGATTCAAATCCCAAACGCGCACGTCAACACAGACAGCGCAAAAACATCTCAACGATGCAAGCTGAGTGCCTGGGTCTAACTTGAGGCGGTACCATTTCCGCCAGAATGGTAGTTTCGACCCTATAAAGGCTCCCTTCTCTGGTCGTTCGAAAAGACATCAAGATTTTTACGCTCAAAATCAATCACAAGCTACACAGATCAAACAAACCATGGCCCGTACGTACGAATACAATGTCAAGATGTCCTGTGGAGGTTAGTGCTGAGCTCGTTCGCCTGTTACATTTCCCTATAGCTAACAACCAGGCTGCCAGGCTGCGCCTCTACCATCAAGGAAGCCGTCAATGGCAAACCTGGTGTCAAGTCCATCGATATTGCTCTCGAGACGCAAACTGTCACCGTGGTCACCGACGATGAAGTGACCTTCGACATAGTTCCTGCCATGATCAAGCAAGCAGGAAAGGAGGTCCAGGGTGGGAAGCTTGTGGTTCGCGAAGCGTAATCACTGGCAAGGCAGGATCCGAGCTGGGAGAGAAACGGACAGGTTGACATGGGATACGGCGTGGAACTGTCAGTCACGGAAAGTAGGATGGATTGGCTGTCCAACGCGATTGTGCCGTTGCTTTTCAACATGTATCAGGTAGTCCAATATACAGACCTCGGATCACATTGACTACGATGAAATCTTGTGCAAGATCATGCCATCTTCTCGTGGTTTATTCTTGGCCTGTCTACATTAGTTGGTGCTCTCAAATGAGAAAGCCTTCAGATGTGCCACATGTATGGTTACGTAGGAGTAACACATTGTTTCAGCTGAAGAAGACCTTCCAATCAAATATTCAACGTGTCTTTCAGAGGCTTCCGAAGCTGCGCAAGTCCCGAGGCATTGAATCACATTGACATGTAAAATACCTTCTGAGCGGATGTCTCTATTACCCATTTTCTAGCTATTATGCGCTTGTATAAATAATGAACAACTAGATACACAAAGGTTGAAAACTCCAAGGGAAATGCGAATCCGTCACTGGCCCAAAACATTCTTGCAGAATACCTGCGAATCTACGAGATGGCTACTGAAGAATCCTCTTTTCCGGCCTGAATCCTATGACCGGCAACCTGCTTCTCAAAAGTAGACTGCTGCAGATAACGCTCACACTGCTCAGAGCCATAGCTAGGCTTGCCCAGACAGGATCGAGCCTTATGTGAGCCCCATTACTCCTCACCGGGTACAATACCCCAGCTGCCACAGGCAAAGCAAGGAGATTATAGACCAAGGCCCAACCAAAATTGAACTTGATTCGAGTGAAGACGGCGCGGCTGAGATCGATGAGCGTGAGCAAGGAGGTCAAGCTCGACGAGATGAGGACAAACTCGGCGGAGGAGATGGCGATATCTGAACCGGAGCCAATCGCAATTCCTACATCCGCGATGGTCAAAGCGGGAGAGTCATTAATACCATCTCCAACCATAGCGACCGTCGCCCTCTGCTGAGTGTATTCGTATTTTCGTCCAAACATGGACCGAGACTTGGATTTCTTCAGACTCCTCTGAAGGTATTGAATTTTCTCGGCTTTCTGATCGGGAAGCACCCCAGCAATGATGTTCTCTCTAGCAATCCCAACCATGTCGCCGACGGCGCAGGCGGTCGTAGGGTTATCGCCGGATATCATCCAGACGTCTATGCCTCGATGTTGAAGAGCCTCGATGACGGCGGAAGCTTCTGGACGAAGTGGGTCCGAAGCTGCGAAAATTGCCGACAAACTCCAGGGGTCGGATTGCAGCGGCTGGGTATCAGGAACAATCCTTACTGCAACTAGAGCGATTGATTTTCCCTGGGTCTTCCAAGAGCCTAGCGTCTTGATCACCTCGCTCGGAATATCGACTCCGTATTCAGCCATCAGAGCCTCATTGCCAACGATGGCCTCCACAAGCTGCCCTTGCAGTATTTCCGTCGTAAAGGAACCTTTCATTCCCTTTCCCGCAATTTCGTCAATGCGTCTGGTCCCAACGTCCTGTGCCTCCCTGGATGCGCAGAAGGAAACGGCAGCCTTTGCAATGGGATGACTGCTGCTCTCCTCCATTCTCTTCAAGACGCCAAGAATCGTCTTTTCGTCTGCAGCCTTTCCGCCGTCACGGGAGAAGAACTCATGACCCGTAATTTCAGGCTCGCCGCCTTGGGTTAAGGTGCCGGTCTTGTCGAAGACTATACAGTCCAAGCCGCTGGCTTCTTGGAAGGCTTCTCCTCCTCCTTTGACAAGGATTCCGTGTTGAGCAGCCAAGCCTCCACCAACAAACAGCGCAGTTGGTGCGGCAAGGCCGATGCCACAGGGACAGGCGATGATGAACACCGCGATCGCGAATTGCAACGACCAGAGCGGCCAGCCCCCCACGTCCGTGTCAAGAAAATTCTCTGGCAACGCACCGGAGAGTCCGAGAGCTAACCAGATGATCCAAGTGGAGATGGCGATCAAAGTTACGAATGGCACGAAATAGCTGGTGAGAACGTCGGCCACCCGTTCGATCGGGGCACGTCGTGTCTGACCTTCGCGTACCACTTTCACGATCTGATCCAACATGGATGCTCCAGAGACCCCAGAGATCCGAATTGAGATCGGACCATCTTTGTTCACTGTCCCGGAATAGACTTCATCGCCGATCGACTTTGCCACGAGCCTCGACTCTCCCGTGAGACTGGACTCGTCAAACTTCGATTCTCCTTCCAAGACAGTGCCATCACAAGGTGGCGAACCTCCGTGCAAGACTCTGACCACGTCGCCGAGTTCGAGTAAATCGACATTGATTTGGCGCGTAACCTGTTCAGAAGGAGAATTTTGGTCGTCGCTGTCACTAGTAACTAAGATAGCCTCAGTCGGTCGAAGCTTTCCTAACATAGTGACCGCGTCTCCTGTCTTTGCCTTGCTATACGCCTCGATCATCCTGCCGATAAGAAGAAACATCGTTAGGAAGACTACCGAGTCAAAATAAGAAGAACTCCTCTTCATCGAGGCCATTTCTGATGGCCGCGTCGCAGCTATACCCAATTCAGCAACCGAGGAGAAGTAGGCAATGGTGGTACCAAAGGACATGAGCATGTCCATGCTACCAAAACGATAGAACCTTCGGAGGATCGGTGTCGTGCTTCCTTGTCTCCATAGTGCCCGCAACTCCTTTATTGCGCGACGATGGAATACGTCGGCTGCGCAAAAGTAAACGGGGGTGGCTATAATGAACAGCGCCCACTCAGCTCGGCTGACTTTGCTGGACCCCAACGAACTCATCAGATATTGACGACTTGGATTGCTTGACGAGACGAGACTCATGAAAACGATGCCGATAATGAATGCAGGGATGGCGAGAATGGCAGAAAGACTAACGCGAAACAAAATGCGCTTCTGTTCACGAGCGTGCATCATCCGTGATCGCTCTTCCATTGTAGGCGGGTGAAATACGGACGGCGTGAAGGCAGCATCGACTGCTGAGATAGCGCCGAGTATATGTCTGATGGTGAAGTCTGGCGAGTGGGGTATGTATGCGAGCTTAAGAATCGGGTCGTCGGTGGTAGAGGCACTTTCGATAGCTACTCGCTGGTCGAACTCGCGCAACGCGTCTTGAATCCGAGCAGGGCAGTGTTCGCAATACATTCCATCAACGCGGATAGCAACTGTTCTTCGCATGTCTTCAGCCTGATCGCGGCTCAAATCTACCACATCATCCAGCTTGGCCTCGTATCCCACGTCCTCGATCGCCGCCTGGATGTCTCTCAGGCGATCCTTGCCTTCGAAGACGACGGTGGCGCTATTCGTGATGAGATTGACATCTACCGTCCTTATCCAGGGATAGCCCTTGAGTGATTTCGTGATGTTCCCAACGCAGGAGCTGCAGGTCATCCCTCCGATGGCGTAGGATGCTCGCCACACATCGCTCGTCGCGCGTGAACCTGTCCTTTTAGGAGACACTATCTCGTCCACTTGTTCTACAGTTGCCTCGTAGCCAACGCTGTCAATGATGTTGGCTAGCTCTTTCAGATACTCTTCGCCCCCGAACCTCACAGACGCGCTATTAGTGAGAAGACTAACGTCAACGGAGTGTATCCAAGGCTTTGCTTCAAGAGCTCGAGTGATCTTGCCAACGCAGGAGCTGCAAGTCATTCCTGTGATGGAGATGGACGCTTGGAAGATTTTCGCCTGCGAAAAATCTGACTCCACGACCACGAACGGGTCGCCCTTCTTCTGCTCTTCAATTGAAGCATCTGTATTGGGTCTTCTCTTCCTCACGCGCCAGTCGACTGTGTCCTGCTGCACTTTCTCGTCTTCGGTCGAAGAAGGGGATAATGTCTCTTTTGCATCTGCTTTTTCTTCCGCCCGACACATATCACAATGTTCGACATGTCTCTTCCTCCTCTTCCCTCCCTCCTCTTGTACATCTCCCCCCTTCGTCTTCCATATCTGTATAGCTCGTTCGAACCACTGGCTTTGTGTGCTGCGGTTCTCCGCATTTGTCGCGTTGTTGGAGGGACTGGTATCAGTTGGTGGTGGGTCCGCAATGACGTCGTAGACTTCATAGCCTGCTCCCTCAAGCGCCTTGGATATAGTCGGTACAAGAAGGGAGGGATCATGGTAGACGGTGACTGAATGGGAGACAATGGAATGGGATATCGAGCTTGGTTTTGGTTGAAGACTGAGGAGCGATTCTTCGATGTGGGACACGCAGGAAGGACAGTGGAGGTTGGGTACAAGAAAGGTTGTTCGACAAAGCGAATGCCGAGCTGAGGCGGTGGCCTTGGAGTCATCCACTCTGGTAGCCATGATCGGAGGAGGTACAGGTGAGCAACAAAGTTATCGTTGGGCAGAAGGAGAAATCGTAATAATCCAAATATTAGAGTGGTCTTGTTTGATTCTTCAGTTGCTGGGTAAGACGAAAGCAATGGACGTATGCGCTGGAGAGCTCTTTTAAGACAAGAGGCACCAATTACTTTTGAATGTGGCAAATTCTTTTTCCTTCCAGATTGGTAATATGTAATCGAGCGTCAAGGGCCAACCCCCCTTTGCAGGTTGAAACTCTGATCGAACTGCGAGATTTGTGCGGCTTACTGAAAAGGAACTTTTCATGGCTATGGCGTTGCAAGCAACGATAAGAATCCGGCAGAAAACGCGCAAAGCATGTTTCGTAATTCGTTTCACCGCATTTGCGAATGATAGGATGCCAAGATCCGGAGTACGCAAAAACATCTCACAGTTTGCCAAGCCAAGTGCACAGTTGGGGTGGCGGTTCAGGACCACTTGTACTTCATATTGGAAGCCACTCGAGGCCTATGGATTTTCGAGCAAGGGTGCAGATATGCCGGGGAGAAGAAAATGTTCACGACGCTCAGCACATGTTGGCAGCAGGACCCTTCACCAGGCGTCCTGCTGTTTGTCACAGATCAGTGGTTTCACTTGCGAGATATAATGTGTAGATTGTTTGACTACGAATACATCAATGCTCTTGTGTCAGAGAATTGCCCGATCCAAGTGTATAAAAATGGTGACAGCAACGGCGCCCAAAGTTCTCAACCCAAAATCAAATGGCCAAAAGATGCCATCATCTCTTCTTCCTTCCACAACCAAATCTCAGCATAGATTTAGAACACACCCGCATTTGATATCCCAAGAGCAACCAGGGAAACCAAGCCAATATTGCCGAACAAAAACTTAGCAGAATTGGCGCTGCCAGATGCTGCGTTTGTCGATGCCACAGAGCTGCTGGCCCCGCTAGATATGGCCGAACTCGTGCTCGATCTTCCCGCCGTTTGGGTCGCACTGGAAATGCCGGACATCTCCATCGTGGGAGTGGTCGAGGTCGCCATCGTCATCGAAGGATCCATAGTAGAGGTCCCCATCGTCATCGAAGGGTCCATGGCCCCGGATGGCATGGACATTTGCGCAAAGCCATTGCTGGCTAGGAGAATCGAGGCGATGATCGCGTTGAACAACATTCTGGAGACAATCCTGAGGGTATAGGTTGATCTCCGCTTCGAATACCGGCTTGAAGAAGATGGTGAGTTGTGAATTGTGCAAGTAGAGGAGCAAAGAATACGCAAATGATGGTGAGTAGCGGACAAGTAGTTGTATCAATCTATGCTTTGTGTGGACTGGGCACATGAAGGTGATACAGACATTTAAATAGCTGGAAAGGCTTGTGGCCCTCGTCTCAAACTTGTAGGCATGTTGAAACTAACGCTATTCATATGAAGGCCTGAAACAAGTAGAGTAGCATTCATTCGCTGCTGCAGTATCATCTCTCACGAGCTATTTGCACCGCTGTCCCTCTCTCATCCCTGTCATGGACCTGAAATAGCGGCATAGCATGCTCAAGTAGGTGCTCTTAGGGATGTAGAAATCTCTCATTCGATTTTGAGATGGCACATTACGAGATATTGGTCGAAGACTTCCCATTGGACAACCTCAGCTTTCAATCAGGAGGTTAGATCCATCGCTGCACACAGGGAAGTGTCATTCATAGTCGTGTGTGACTTGCTTCTTGGCATGCCAATCTCCCCAAACTAATACTCACCAATGCCAAGGGGGAATAGGAGGGGGGCTTAGCGCTTTGTCAGTTGAAGTACGAAAGCAGGGTTTGGGCTGCGAGCGGTCCTATCAGGCGACTGCGACATTTGTGCGTCTTTTAGCGCGTATTGGTCGGAGCGTCGATCATCTTGATGTTCCGAACGGGTGGGCAGATCGTTGCTGGCGATGCAAGGCATCAAAATCCGCAAAAACAACTCAAATGGCCAAGCTACAGTGTTATTGACATGTCGGCTGAGTGGCGAGATCGCGCAAAAGGGGTTAGCACAGAAACCGTTTGGACGGAATCCCGAGGCGCACTCCGATTGTGTGATGATTGCATCCAACTTCCGTTGACAAGCAGACAGATTTCAAAATGTTTACTACGCGATATCCTCTTGTTGTAGCTGCACTTCTCCTGTGGGCTCGACCATCTGAGTCTGCCCTACGAACATATAACTTCACGATCCACAGTGGATCAAGGGCTCCAGGTGATAGCCCTCTGCACGACATCTTGTGGCAAATGACTAATTGTTATACAGATGGTTTTACTCGGGAAGTCTATCTCATCAATGGCCAACAGCCTGGCCCATTGATTGAAGTTGATGAGGGGGATGATCTCGAAGTCTTTGTCAAGAATGAGCTGCCAGTTGAGAGCACGATCCATTGGCACGGTCAGCTTTATAATACCAGGACTCGGCTGTGAGGTCTTGACCATTTTTCACAAAACGCTGACCTGTAATAGGATTACTCCAGCGTGGCACACCCCAAATGGACGGCGTCCCTGGCGTCACGCAGGTCAGTCTCCAACTTCGCGGTTGATAACTTCAAGTGCAAGTCCAGCTTCTTTCATTTGCTGATCACACTGCAGTTTCCAATCCCATCGGGGGGAAACTTCACATACAGGTTTTCTGTAGGTAACGAGTATGGGTTTTACTGGTATCACTCCCACTTCCGAGCCTACTACGATGATGCAATAATTGGCCCGCTCATGATTCACCCTTCTGTTTCACGTCGTCGACCATTCGAAAGTCTCGCAAACAGTACTGCCGAGATGGAGGCACTTCTACAAGCTGAACGGAACGCAACCTCTGTCGTCCTGAATGGCTGGACTCATAGCGTCTCAGACGCAATATACACGCAATATTTCGAGACTGGAGCGTTCCCGAATTGTGTTGACAGCATATTGGCGAATGGACTTGGGCGGGTGCAATGCCTTCCTGACTACATCCTCCAAGCTGGAACTGGTCTCGGACTTGACTCTTCGTCAACAAACATCGAAGGTACACCTACGAACACTCCTTCAATGAGCATGTCAGGAATGGAAAGGAGATCTCTCATGGAAGGGTCCAGTATGGTGACAATGTCGATGGCTGAAGACATGATGATGGCGCCTACACCCACCTCGTCACCTTCGAATGAGATGACCCTCACTTCGTCAACAATGCCCATGTCGGGCATGCCGAGCATGTCGGGGATGCCAAGCATGTCGCCAGCGATGACCTCATTGACACCTCGCGGTTGCAGTCCACCGATGATGTTCAAACCGGGCTTCAACAGCAGCTCTCTTCCACCTGAAACGTGCACAAATTCCACATCTCCCTTGTTGACTATTTCTGGTAATAACACGCAAGGATGGCTCGCTCTCAACCTCGTCAACGCGGGTTCAGTCAGCAAGCTGGGCGTATCGTTGGATGCACACTCTATGTTTGTATATGCAGCGGATGGGCTCTATGTAGCGCCGCAGGAAGTCAAGGTATGTTCGATGACGACCGTTAGATCCGGACACATCTAACTCTGTGTAGGTTCTATATTTGTCGATCGGGCAACGTTATTCCGTGATGATCAGACTCGATCAGATCCCTGGAGATTACTCATTTAGATTTGCAACATACCCCGATGGTGATATGCAGCAGGTTCTAGAAGGGCAGGCCATTGTGTCTTACAGCGTACGGTCTGATCCTGTGTTTTACTCGTCACCGGAAGTTGCTGACTGTAAGCAAGAACTCGACAGCGGTGAGCACTCCGATGGATGTTCAGAACGACCCAGCATCTGTATGGATGTTGACAAACGGATCAGCAACTGCAGGTATAGCGACGCTCGATCCGTCTCTTCTCTCTCCGTTCGAAGGCAACGCACCCCCTAATACGGTGTCGGATCTGACCAAATTTTTTGCGATAAGTCAAACCGGCATCGTAACATGGGTAGTAGATAGCTATCCATACTCCGAACCCACGACACCGATACTCTTTGGAAATATCTCCGATGGCTGGCAAGCTAATTCAACTGTTCATATGCCGTTCAACTCAACCATCGACATCATCATGACTATTGCAAACGACTCTATGGATATGGTGAGCCATGTCCATTGATTATCTTGTGAAATGTGGGCTGACTTTAAAACCATGCAAGATGGGCCACCCTATGCATCTCCATGGGCACAAGTTTTGGGTCTTGGGCTCCGGCAATGGGTCGTTCCCACACAACTCCATCGCAGAAGCACCGCAATCTTTGATCAATCTGCAAAATCCCCCATACCGTGACACTACGGATCTGCCGGCATCTGGCTGGGTTGCTATCCGGTAAGCGCATCAGGCATTGTTGCAACGTCGAATATAGAGCACTTGTTAAGGTTGATATAGATATGTGACCGACAATCCTGGAGCATGGCTCCTTCACTGTCATATCCAATGGCACTTGGTTGTAAGGATTCCCTGTTCCAAACTCTGCTTACGTTAGTTGCTGATATTCTTATTAGAGCGGTATGGCGTTGGTTCTTGTCGAGGGTGAACAACACATTCCCAGCATACTGAACGCATCGAATGTGTCGACAACAACCACGTCGCCAAGTACCAGTTCTCCTACAAGTTCCACAAGTCGAGGCACCCACAATGCACACCGCCATGCGACTGCAGCTTTTATATCGTTACTTGTGATGATATCCATCATATTCACATAGAAATGGTGGGTTTAGTGGTAATGACTTCGGGGCTACTTAGTCTCGAGGTAGTTGTCTTTGGCGACTAGGCGGGTGGGTGGTAAAATGCAAGGTGTTATCTATTTAGTAGAAACCGAAGAATATCCTTGGAGTTTGTTGTGACTTGACTTATGCTGTTTGCACGTGAAATGTTACTTCTGACCCTCATCTCATAGTTGCGACCCACAGAGATGGTGATCGCAAAGAGAGATGGGAAGGGCTGCAGGCTCGATTTCTTGAAGAGCCGCGAATGCACGGATGACGGGTATCTGAAGACGGTCACGAGGGAAGGCTCGTACTTGGTGTTTGGATACACAGCCCACTTTTCCCAGCGTTCTAGGCTCTTGATTTGAGAAAATTCCCTGCTCGCTGCCCCTCGTAAAAATCAAGGGGTGAGACTGACTGATTAATTATCCCAGACGCCAAAGAATGCATGTAGACTGATCCCGTTAATTATTGGCATCATGGGTTGCTTCCACCATTGCTGAGATCTTCGAACCTGAGTGAGGTCGAGACGAGACGAGACGGACAAGGTTGACACGCGAAATGTGCGGGCCTCGGGAAGTTGGCGCAGCAATTGGATGATCAATCGGCCAAAAGGTGGCAAGTCCATCCTTTCCGCTTTTGTTGCATTGACAGTGGGTGAATGTTTTACGCACAAAACGCGCATGAGGTAGGTGCATGTCATCTGCCATGCTGTTCAGTGTAAGGCATCATTGCCTTCCCTGAACAAGCGCCATCCACCTTCCGATTCCATTAAACGCCGATCGTGGTTCACGTCTTGCCTTACTTTTCTCTCGCCAGTCTTGTCTGCTCTTCTTCACAGCTCGTGCTGCTGGCTTCCAGTAGGTTACACTTCCTCTCACACGCTAATCCTTCCAACATTGACCGCGCTCATGACCATTAACCTCATCCAGACTCTGCTTGATTTAACATCTATTGGATCTGCATCCGCTGCAGCCTTCAGCCACCTTCGACCTGTTTTCTCCGCCGTCACGCTGTTGATTCTTCTTGACAGTATTCGTCGACAAGGTCTCAATCGTCATAACGTGCTTCGAATACTAGTCTCTGGACTGGTCTTGATTCTCCCAACGGCTCTTGGTTACTACCAGCAACCAGTCACAACTGATCCGTCGAGGGAAAGTTGTCACTAGCTCCCCAAAATCGACTTACAACGGCGGATGACGCTCCTTGGCTTATCACGTCATCAACTGTCTTGGATGATGACTGCCAGGAAAATGATGATTTCCTCAAGGTTGAAGAGTCACTCCAGGTGCATGGCCTTCGGCACCGGCTTCCAAAGTATTGCAAGGACCATCAGTCACAATCAACCTTCTCAACACCCTCCTCATTTAAAGGCCTCCGTCCGGTCGGCCACCCTACGACCCACAACCAATCGAATAGGCCAGGAATCGGAATTTTTTGTTAAAGACTCCGCTTCGTCGATCAGTTATTGGAACTCTCGTGTCCTGTGGAAAAGGGCTGGGATCAATACGTTGCGGTGCCTCGTCTCCTGCACGTTGGGAGACTTCTCGACGATGTGGTTCCTACAAAGTCAACATCCTAGTTTAGGTGTCTACTTGATCATGGGGATTTCCAGTAAGGCTACTTGAAGGTCCACGCTTGGTTGATTGTCATTGACATTATGGACAGTGACAGCGGGCTTAGCTACTTCTTTATCGATTGAGACTGTGCTACTCCGGTATGGACTCGATCGTCTAAGCTGGCGAGCAGCAGCTACTACCGCTGCAGGTATGAGCCTGGTCTCAATGCTCTCCATGGAGGCGGTTCAGAATATCGTCGACTACCATCTGATGGGCGGGGTTGTAGATCTCCAGAATCCTGAATTTTGGGCTGCAGCCGCAATCTCTGCATGCGCTGGCTTTCTCACGCCTCTGCCATACAATTACATGCGGCTTCGTAAATACGGTAAAGGATGCCATTAGAATCTGTGTCTCCGGAATGGAACGAACAAGAGGCAGAGTCAATTGGAATTCTAAAGTGGCACTAAATTTCTCCGTGAAGTGAAAATCGAGGCAATCTTCCTATATTTTGTCATTACACCCTTGGCAAGCATACTGTACGATTGTGATACTAACCTGCACATTCTTTGTTTGTCTTTTTGAGAGCTCAAAATTGTGAGGTACTGCGCGGCTGATGTTATGTGGCTTGGCTGATTTGAAGAACACAAGCCACGGGGCGGGGGCCACAACTCGCGTGATGACACTCAAGATCCATAGTAATAATCAAGGACATCTCCAACCTGAACCTCTTCGAGATGGGAGAACCCATAGTACCAGCCTCCCATGCTGCACGCGACATGTCCGTTCGAAAGTGGACAGGCATATGGAGCGGACTTTGCAGCAATGCAATGCAGAGCGGCAAGCTCTTGGCATAACGGGAAGACTGCTACCGTACGCGTGTACAGCACAAATGGCGCAGCGTTCTATGGAAATGGCATTTTAGCTAATCGTCAATTGGTCCCGCAACATGTGCAACTTTCGCTGCTGAATAACCGCACAAAGTGTGTCAAACTCAACTCGAACATCAACACAGGAGGCCTTCGAGAGCTTTCAGTGGAGTTAAAATCGCAGAAATCACGACACCAACAAAAGATTTGTCAAGAGGACGACTTCCCTTCTGCTGGGCACCTTATGCGATCTGAAGATTAATCAGAGTGACAAACCACAAGTTCTCACCTTCTCTACGTCTTCTTTCAATCTAATTCTTCCAGGTCGCAGGGAATGCCTCGACCGAGATGGACGCTTCGCCTAGAAGCATTTGTTTGGCGCAACTTGATGGGTTTGGGGATGTTCCTCCACTGACAGAGTCAACGCTAATGTGAACGAAAAAAGAAGGCTAACGCTGACAAGGTTGACATAGATTTGACGGAAAATTCTGATGTTGCGGATTCGTTACTGATAGGGAGTTCAGCATCATTGCCAAATATATTTTTAGGTCCCTCTGTCTGTCATTATAGAAGCACGGAATTGGCTTCCCTGCACAGCACTACAATGGCTTTTTCAGCTGAAAAGAAGCAGAAATGCCAAAGACATGTGTATGACACTTGCGTAAGCTGGCCTAGTGCACTTGAAGCCCAAACTTACCTGTCAAAACGCCAAAATTCCTTCCAGCTCTATGGATACCGATCTACCAATACCCACTAATATGTAACTTATAATAATCCTTACTTTTACTGTTACCTTCGCATTATTGCGATAAGTCAAAGCCACTATGTGTTGATCAAGACGCCAACTGTAAGTCCTTTGGCTAAGCCAACTGATAGAGATGCAGCAAGTCGGTGAGAAAGTGCCAATATTTCACTTGTCACATATATGCAACACAGCTTCCATGACGGAACAGAGGTGCAGAGACGAGGGTCTCGTACAGGAGGAGAGGAACTCGAGCACAAGGTATCATAATACTCAGGACGAATCACGTCGATTGCCAACAAAAGATGTGCGGCTTCTTCCGAGCCACGGGAAATCAAGGAGCAAACCCACACCGCTCCACAAATCCCACCTTCCCTGGATGCTCCATTCCCGAAGCCAAGAACGCCAGAAGGCGGGGCTCACCAAGTTCCGGTGAGAGGCACAATTCCCCCGCACTCAACCACATATAGTCTGAAGTCTCCTCTTCACGAAGCAAGACATCCAAGAACCAAACCGACAATGAATTGTCCTTCAAGAGTTGACGAGGTACTTGACCATGATGGCTGGAACCAGAACCCCTCGAGCCTGTCTGGGGACGCAACAACTCGCGCAGACCTGAACGGCATTGTCAATTCGAGGGACCGCCGCGACAACAAAAATATCGAGCCAGACGATCGCGGTGAGGCCGTCGCCGATGGTGAACATAATGCCGAAAAATTCGGTCGACTGAGGGAGGGTAGCGTTGCAGGCAAAGGGGCTGGCAAGAAAATGCCTGACGATGGATACAACAATCAGGCACCTGTCTTTCCTCATGTTCCCTCTGACCATCCGCATCATCGCGCAGGCGCGGCTCAGAGGGCGTGGCAAGTCGTCTCGAAATTCGGGGGTTTTATTGGACCAGGTCAGTTCTCTGTGACATGATGTGGTAGCTAGGGCTATCAAGCTGACTCTTCCCCCAACGCTCAGGTTTCATGATAGCAGTGGCATACATTGATCCTGGCAACTACTCGACTGATGTCGCGGCTGGCTCTACCTACAGGTTCAAGCTTCTGTTTATTATTCTAATGTCCAACCTTTTTGCCATCTTCCTACAGTCTCTGTGCATCAAACTTGGCACTGTTACCGGGTTGAATCTTGCCGAGCACTGCAGGGCGCACTTGCCTAGATGGCTGAACTACTTCCTTTACGTCTTGGCCGAGAGCGCTATTATTGCTACAGATATCGCCGAGGTAAAGTTCTCTACGCTTTGCGTTCTACTCTAGGGTGTTATGACTTATAGGTTCTTCAGGTAATTGGCTCGGCCATAGCGCTAAACATTCTGATCAAAGTTCCGCTGGTTGCAGGATGCGCCCTCACTCTCGTCGATGTTCTTATAATCCTCATTTTTTATGACCCTTCTGGCTCTATGCGGCGTCTCCGGTGTTTCGAGGTTTTCGTGATGGCATTGGTCCTCGGCGTGGTCATTTGCTTTTGTATTGAACTCTCTTATATTGAAGGCGTATCGGTTGGAGAGGTGTTCAAAGGTTATATCCCTTCTTCTTCCATTGTAGAAGCCCAAGGGTATGTTCTCCACTACTAGTACCAATTCTTCGATAGTCGGTTCTATACTCATACGATCCTCCCAGTCTCTACCTTAGCTGTGGTATTCTCGGCGCGACGGTCATGCCTCATAGCCTCTATCTCGGAAGCGGAGTCGTCCAAGCACGACTTCGCGAATTTGATGTCAAGTCAGGACACCTCCCCACCCTGTCCTCTAACTCTTCATCTTCCTCCCTCAACAGCGTCAAATACCGCCCTTCCCTACCAGCCATCCGCAACTGTCTTGGTTACTCCATCGTCGAGCTAGCAATCGCCCTCTTCACATTTGCCCTCTTTGTTAATAGTGCCATCCTCATTACCGCCGGCGCTTCCCTTTCAAACGACAATTCAGCGCAGGACGCAGATCTCTTCGGCATCCACGATTTACTATCTTCAACCATCGCCCCCGTTGCCGGCACCATATTCGCTTTAGCTCTCTTACTCAGCGGCACGTCGGCTGGTATCGTGGCAACCATCGCGGGTCAAATGGTTTGCGAAGGCGCTCTCAATTGGAAACTCGCGCCCTGGTTGCGTCGCTTGCTCACTCGATCGATATCCATCACCCCTAGCATCATTATCGCTGCTGCGGTAGGACGGGATGGCTTGAGTGACGCTCTTAATGGCACACAGATTGCATTGAGCGTCATCCTTCCGTTTGTGTCAGCACCGTTGATTTACTTCACTTGCCGTAACAAGTATATGACTGTCAGCACAGCTGATGGTGGTAGTGTGAAGATGAGAAATCATTGGATCACTGCTGTTTTTGCGGTGCTGATATGGCTGATCATTGTAGTGATGAATGTCTCGCTGTTGGTGCTTGTTGGGTTGGGTAAGGCTTGAAGAGCCAAGCTTCATTAGGGTGCTGCGTGGGCGGTGGTGAATATTGGATCCCCTGAATAGCTGAGCGAAGCTCTGCCCTGCAAGAGTATTGGGATGTATGAGGATAATCAGCTGGTGGCAAGAAACCTTACCACCTCATAAAAGTCGTTAGGCAGGAGCATAAACAGTCACTCATTTCCTAGAGTAATTGAATCGTTAAGTTATAAGTCAACACATCAGCACTACCTGCATAGTACTTTGTAATGAGACCGATCCATCTCTTTCCCGCAAGAACCATAAACACTATAATGTGCGAGATACTACAGAATACTTCCCTGGGGAAGACCACGCTCTTTAGCATAGTGCAAAAACTTTATGCTTTCAAAGATGCTATCGACGCACAAAACTCCTTCGCAGAATACACTCCTTATCCATGAACGAAACATCAGTAATCGACGACCGCATTGCAATTATCTTTTGAGATGCAATTTAATAAAACTTTCAGAACAAGTGCATCAAAGCCTTGGTAGCGATAGCTTCAAGCTGAGGTCTGTACCGCCCTGTAGGCCCTAATGAGATCCTCATGCATATCAGCCTTATTAACTCAGCTATTATCATCTTCTGGATATCCTTTCCACTTGACCCAGTATTAGGTAATTATCTTCTTACGCCTTCGACTAACTGAGATAACTTAATCATCTATAACTCGCTTAACTTCGAACTAGTTATCCTCGGGATTCACAGCGGATAGCCTAGTTTCGTAAGCAGCTTATTCGCTGAGCTACTAATATTCTAAGTCTTAATAAGAAGTAGGTATGCCTTCTATAGAGCTACTACTAGGACTATTATAGGTTTTACTAATATATAAGTTAAGTAGCTCTTCGCGATTAAGAATATTCTATAGATTTAGTTTATAATAAGTAAATAGTATAAAGATTAAATAAGTAGTCTTAAGTTACTTAGATCTAATAAATTCCTAATAAATATAAAATCTTTATTAAAGCGTTTATACTCTCCTTTCTTAGAAGCTATATCTTTATAAGCTAGAATATTAGTTAATTATACTAATAGCTTTTCCTTAAGTAGAATATCTCTAATAATTGAAAGATTTAGTTAGTTACTATTATCCGCTAGAGAAATAAAAGCTCTTATATTTTAATTAGATTTAAGTCTTCGAAATATCAGTATTATTAATATATTCTCGGAGCTATAGTAATATATATAAGAGACTTACTAGCCTCTAAGGCTTAAGACTCTTCGTTAAGATCTATAAGATTCTCTACTTTAATTATATTATATTCTAATACTATATTATATATCTTAGAAGATTCTATTATAGAGTTTAATTCATAGGAAGTAATAGTAGAGCTTTAACGTAGTAATAAGTAAATTGTATTATCTCTAATAAGTGCAATAGTATCTAGTATAGCAAGAAAAAATAGATTAATATTATTAGCGTTATTAGGAATTTATAATACTAGTATATAAGTCGCACTCTTATATATATTAGTGATTAGCGTTAAAGCCCTTAAATTAAGTAAAGGGGGAGTTAACGGAGCTATTAAAGAAGTAGTTAATAGCGTACTTAAAAAAGCAGAACAAATAGCTACTAGATTTGAGGCATTATAGCTCTTATAATACTATTATTCTATCGTCTAGTATATAAATTCATATACTAGTTTAGAGTATTTTACGATATTTTATATCTGCTTTCTACTTAATAATATATGTGACCCTCTTAGATTTAGAGTATCTAGCGTCTACTTTATCTAAGGGCTGAGATTTCTTTGCTCTTTTAATGAATTTAGTACTATAATTATTCTAAAGGTGAAATTCCACTTATTACACTAATATAAAAGCGTTAGAGTAGTGTAACCTTAGAATTAGGCATTTAAGTAATATACCTTTATATAGACTTCTAATATATTTTTCGAAGATTCTAAAGTAGTCGGAAATGCAATCTCTCTATTTAGCCTTATTATAGAACTAATACATTCGTTTAATAGTTAAAAGCATTATATTATTAAGACAGAAGAGATATATACTAAGTAAAGCTAAGGTCCTACTATAAAAGAGCAGATTATACTAAGCTAGTAGAGGTTTATAGTCATCTAAGTGAACTTAGTAATAGTTCTTCTACTTATCTTTTCCTATAACTTATTTACTATAGAAAAAGTATATTTCTATAAATCTATAAATAGCTCTAAAACTCTTTCTATAATAGCTATAGATATACCTCTATCTCTAAGTAGTTAGCTTACTATTTAAAATATAATATTAGCACTTTATATTATATAAGCTTTAAAAAAGGTTTTAAGGAGTATATAAACTTATTAATCTTCTTCTTTAACTCTATTAGTAAGTAAAGGCACTTCTTTAGTTCTAAGCTGTAACGTACGGTCGAGCTGGTGTTGCTCGAGAGTGCGAAGGGTTAGTGGGTTAGTAGGTAGGGACGCTGTCACTAATTAAGCTGATAACTGTTACAAGTTACTAAGTATATATAATGATACTGTATTTAAGTTAAGCACGAGGCTTCTATTTATAATAGGAATATTATTTAATTATATAGAATTCTTACTGCACTAGGATTCCTTAGATCCCCTAAAGTTCTGAATCCTTAGATCCTTAGGTCCCTTTTATAAGTAGGGGATTTAGGGATCTAGGGATCTATTATATAATCCCGGCCGTAAAAATCTGTAACTAAATTACTATATTCTAAAATACTATTATAAACCTTAATTAAGCGACCTGTGTTTCCTAGGAGCCCCTGGGCTTTAGGGAGCCGCGCTCCTAGGAGCCGCCTAGTTCCTAGAAGTGCGCCCGCTCGCAGGATCTCTCTTCCCAGGGCCCCGCGACCTCTTGGGAGTGTTCGTAACATAAGCCTAAATAAACTACTACTTCAGTTTCTTATTAATAAAGCGTGATTATATTATAGAGGATTACTTAGCTTTCTTTACTATAAATAGAAGTAATAGTAAATAAACTAAATACTAAGTAGTCGCGTTCTAGTATTAAAATACAAATATAGGAAAATACAGTTTAGTAATACTTAATTAAGTAATTTTCACTTTTAGTAAAAGAAATTCTACTTCGCTAGAGTTTTTAACTCTTATAAAGCTCTTTAGCAATAAGCTTTCTTTTCTCTACATGTAAGTCCTTTTATCGATCTATAATAGCTGAGTTATCCCTAGTATCTAGAGATAGAGCTTTTAGCTTCTATTTAATAACTGTAAATTCTAGACTACTTTTAAGCTTATACTATTTTTCTGCTAAAAGAGACTACTAAAGTTTAGGATTATAATACAAAGTTATAAACTAAAACCTATTATTAATAGTACTGTATAGCTTATTACTAAAGTAGCTGCCTTAGCTATTAATTCTAGTATTATTAGGTATATAGTAATTATAGTAAGTGTTCTTATTAGTATAACCGCTATACTTTATCCTCTAAGCTATTAAATAGAGCTTATCTAAGAACACATTAGTTTTAAGAAAAATTCGCCTAATTAGTACTAGTAAAGTATACTAATAAGAAATAGACCTTTAGCTCTAAAGTCATAGATTATAAGTAAGAGCTTATATTCTAAATAAAAGTCTAACTCTCTTAGGTGTTTACTAAGTATATCTATTATATTAATCTCTCTATTATCTTTTAAAAAAAAGAATAGATTAAAGATCTCTAGATTCTAATAAAGCTAGAATATCTTATCCTTAACTAGCTTAAGACTAAGAAGTGTATCTATCATCTTATAATCTCTAAAGACTCTTTTAGTAATAAATTTAGTAAGATATATAAGAATCAGATTATAAAAGAGTAATCGCGGTTATAAACTTGTATATAATAAGTGCTCTAGCTTATTTTATAATTAGTCTTTAGGAAATAATTTTAAGATATTAAGTACTAGAAAGTCACCTTTTATTTAGCTTAAATATCATGTTTTTTATATTTTATATAACTTATATAATAAACTCTGCCCTTCTATCCTTATTTCGAAACACTATAAAAGTGATATTCTAGAATAAACTATTAGTTGTTTAGCTAATCTTAGAAGAGATTAAAGAACTAGGACTTACTTAATAATAAAGACCTCGACCTAACTTAAGCTAGTAAGTTAATTATATATACTCGCTAAGTCTTATTAATATAAATATTTATATTTAGAGCTAGCTTTATACTTCTAATCTAGTTCTTAGTTATTTATTAGTATACTGGTTATTTAACTAGAGTTATATTCTAAGGTAAATAAAGTGAATTATAGTACTATACTTTCTCTCTTACTTCTTATAGTATAAGCTGATTTCCTTTTATAAAAGACCTTTTATAAACTATACTCTATTAGTAATTATATATAATACCTTAATAAAGTAGAAATAATACTTTTAGAACTTATATTTAAGATAGTAGTAACTACTTTAGGATCTATCTTTAGCTTATATTCAGCTTACTACTAGCTTACTATAAGATCCTTCTATAAGCAAATAATAGAGCCTAACCTTATAATATTATCGCTATAAGCACTTATAATACTATATATAATATATCTAGCTTAATCTTTCGATATCTCTATATTATTTAGAATAGCTCTAGAGTTTTAAGTTTAAACCTATTTAGTAAAAAGATAAGTATTAGAAGAAATTTTTATTAAAAATTAAGAAATAGCCTTTACTAGTCCTATCGCACTAGGGTATAAGTATAGTTTTTCTTTATTCCTAGCTAAAAGTCTTTTTTCACTTTTTTTCTATTAATAATTTCTAACTTAATAATAGAGCTTTTACTATAGGATTATACGAAGAATTCCTCTAGCGACTCCTTTTTAAGTATTAAGGATACTAAAAAAATAACTTATAACAATTAGATAAAATAAATTACACAGAGAGATTTAGAAAGTTAATCAAAAGATAAGATTAAAGAAAGAAGGTATTTAAATTAAGATGAGTATAGGGTAAGAAGGAATTTATAGAGGAAAGAGTAGTACTCTTCTTAAGGGTATTTATATTAAACTAACTTATATTACAGGTAAAGCACTAAGTATATTTTTAAAAAGTATCTACTTTAAATTTCTTATAAACTTATTTAGACTCTTTAAATATTATTATTATAACTTAATAAAATTAATATAAGAGAATAAAAGTTAGATTAAGTATAATTAGTTAAAAAGTAAGAAATTAAAATACATAATAATATAGTAAATCTTACTTAGGATACTCAGACCGGCTCAGGTGAACTACTCAGGGTGCTCAGGTTACTTAGGCGAGTCGACTGAGCCGAGGGTAAGCCGAGGGTGATTAGCGCCTGATGAAGGGCAGCAAGCTTACTAACTTCATACAGCACTCAAGAAAGAGAAAATTGATTCATGATACCTATTCATCTGGCCCATGCTAGTACGCGGGTGCCTGCAGAGTAGTAGGCAGAACATTCGCCTTTGTCAAAAATAGATAACATCAGACTCTGAACATCATGTAGTACGGAATAGCTCTTTCTGTACTGCATTCCGACACTACAATATACCATCCAAGATTATCCCTCATATCATAACGAATCAACTCGCCATCTCCACGCTTCCTATTGTTTACCCATGTCGAACCCATCCGAAGCAGCCTTGGCCTCAGATCAAGGCGTTGCAACATTCGCCCACGCTTAGGCTCACATCCCGAAAGAGAACTGAGTAAACAGAAAGGCAAATGGCGTACTGCTATACAGAAGTATAAACTCACAACTGTGAAGCTCACGCATATCAAACCCACAGATAAACACTTCTCTGGCCAGACAATCACGCCCCGCGGCCACACCATGCTTCGAGAACTACGATGTCCTCTGAAACCTTTCGTACCTGACGACGTACTTGGTCATCTGGAGGATCTTGGACTACTTTCAAGAGAGCACGAGCAAAAATGGAGGAATAAACTCTTTATGAACACCCCCCATGGTGTCCACTTCTTCGTTGATGACCCTATCCCCGCTTCGAAGGCAGCAGAGCAGCCTGTTACTGAACAGGACCCATCAACACCAATCGGGCGACATTTACGGGCTCTTCGCTCCAGCGCCGACCAAGAAGCCTACTGCACCGGATTTTCCTCCTCCGTCAGACCCAACCGCCTTTCAGCACTTTCATTGCCTTTTGGACTGGATGAATGAAGATCCTTCCTCGCAACTTTACTCCCCACATCAGCACCAGAGTACTGCTCATGCTCTCGCAGCGTTTGCGCCTTTCTGGCTTATTCATCTCGAGGCATCGGATCTGACTGCGCCTAACCCCCAGAATGGAAAAGGGGCAATGATAGACGAGGTGTCAAACCATTACGCAAACTCAATTTGACTTCGTCTTCGCCTTCTTTTTCGATGTCCTTCTCAATTTTCGGTGATCAAGGAGATCAGTCCGGGGGTACTGCTGATGATACCCCGACGAAGCCGAGACTTGTAAGTGATTATCATCTATGCAACGCCACAATTCCACACACTCACCCACTCACCTACACACCTACAGACCTACACACACCACTAGCAACGAGTATCAATCGCCTATCAAAGAAATAAACACAGCCACGCTCGAATACTCTACCCCCGGCCTCTGACCTCAGTGAAAAGCCAATGTAGAAATCACTAGAGCGGCAGACGAAGAGGTAGCAGCTATGATATATCGCGTCCAGACATCAGGCATGATCGTGGGAAATCTCCAGTCTTGAAAACTGACAACGACAGGCCAAGGATATACTTCAGAGTTGTTTACCTTGGGGTTGTCGTCACCGCCTCCTCCTCCTCCTCCGGGCCAGGGGACATGAAAGTAGTAATCATGGTCGGCAGGCAAGACGTCGTCCCATGGAGCTGTGATAGGCTCGCCGTTGCATGTCCGACTCAGGTAGCCTTCAAAATGGTTATCAGCGATGATGGCGCACGCGTTGTGCGCCAGCCCATGGTCTATCCCCCCATCAGCATGATCCCACACGTATAGACTGAAGAGGAGGCTGTTCTCGGGAGGGTAGGTAGGATGGCGGAAGTTGACTAGGTTTTTGCGCGAGGAGATGGGAGGAGACTGGAGAAAGCTGTACTCGATGGGCAGGCTGGAAGGAAGGCATTCGGAGGTCGAAGCCGAAGGGGATGGGAATCGGCATTGAGATTAGGTTGCGATACGGCGGTTGGATTTGAGGCGGCGTATGAGACATACATGAGATGATGAAAGGGCACGAGTGGTCGGGGCAGTAGTGATGGTGGTGTTGATGTTGATGTTGATGTTGATGGGTAATGATGATTCCGTCTCCGGGCATCGCGACAGCTGGCTTGGCGATATTTCGGCCTTAGGCAAGAAAGTCGAAGATGTGCAAAGCATGCACGCTGAAGAAGGGCAGCGCACGTGCACGTACCCGAAGATGTGCCTCGCCCGGTGTCGAAAATGTGTATCGCTAATTAAAGAAAGATGTGCAGAAGAAGATAAACACATGAAATAATAGCTTATGTATTACTATGCTAATACACCTAAACATTATCATAAAATGAAAAGTACTACTAAAAACACTACGCCTTTCCTGTCCCATACCCCTCATTATTTACATATACGATTTTTCTTTTCGCACTCTTCGCCCTGCCCAGCTGATATACTAACATGGCCGTCAGACTTTTTATACACCACATCGCTAGACACGATCGAATACCTTTGTATTACTTCAAAACTCGACTTCGCTATCTATACACCTCTAGTCCAGACTTTTGTAACCCCCACCCTCCAACTCCATCATTGCATCAGTTCATGACTCCATTCCTTAATGCAGGTTTTCGTCAGACCATCTATAGCCTGGAATTGGCCTGCCTGCTATCTAGACATCTCCTGTTGTCCAACGACAGGGTCACATGTCTCTTGCGTATCAGCTACCCGCTTCTCATACCAGGCTTTCCCGTCCTCACCATCCAACCAAATCAGCCGATCTCTTAGGCCCTTTTGCGAAGACTCGAGAGCTTTCAATACTTCATGTGTATGTTGCACTTTGGTGTTCACTGTTCGCGTTGAGGCCTTTTAAGTAGCGCGTGATCTTCTCGAGAAATATCGGCATAATTTTGTGAATCCGCGATGGTGCGGGTCTTGCGATCGAAGATGGGGCAGGTATTGGCGTACATAGCAGAGATCTCTGTGATTCTCTTCTCCACTTGTTCGGCTGCACGCTTCGTATCGATTTTTGCATTCGCCATCAATTCTTTCTTGGGCTTCTACGAGGTCATCCTCTTTACTTTACGAAGCTCGACAAGTTGTAAGTTGACTTTTTGAAGTGTTGCGCCAAAAATTTTCACTAATGAATTCATGTCGGTCTTTCGCTGATGTGGTGATGGAGATGAAAGTCCAGTATCCGAAAGGCTACGATCGCGCTTGCCGAGTAATGACTGCGTGGAATATTTTGGTTCAACAGCGATACTCTTTAGCCCGTCAGAGCCTTCAGCATGGGATTCTTCTGGGCATCAGTTAGCGGAAAGCCCTAAAGTGCGATACTGTGTATCGTACCTTTCCGTTTCCAAGGAGATGAAGATACGACATTTACGGATCGCGAGGCTTCACATTTCTCGAGGGAGCTCCCACCGTTAAGCTTTGATGAG
Organism: Cadophora sp. MPI-SDFR-AT-0126; assembly: GCA_020747065.1. NCBI lineage: Eukaryota > Fungi > Ascomycota > Leotiomycetes > Helotiales > Ploettnerulaceae > Cadophora > Cadophora sp. MPI-SDFR-AT-0126. Next base: position 560,469 of record JAGMVK010000024.1, on the reverse strand, counting down.
GTCGGATTCGTGGATTCCTCAGCCATAGCTCTGCCTTCAGTCGCCTTGCTTTGGCCGAATGAATCTAACTTGCTTCGAAATTGGCTCTGAGGCTGGCACGCTTCTGTTGAGCGTCTTCCAGATCAATGAAGGTGTTGTCGCGGTCTTGCTGCAGGAAATTCTCTGGATCTGCACAGTACTTTTCCAGAAACGAGATTGGAAAGATGCCGCAGTCGAAGCCGTTTGTTTGCTTCTTGAAATTCGTGACTAGAATGGTATCTAATGTGATATTACTCTGGGCTTTTGCTCTGCCGGGTATGAGGCTGTATGCTACACCAATGAAGTTCCAGAGTGTGGTCGCGATTGGGCCATAGATTGAATTGCCTGTTGTATCGAGAGAATCCATCAAGAGTACCGTTGGTCTTTGGTCATGCGTACCAGAGGCTAATAACAATTTCATACGACAGAAGGCGACCAAAACCCAGCGGTTTCCATCGTGATGTACAGGGAATGCGTAATAGTCCTTCTGGAGATTGAAGGTTTTCTCTTTGAAAGTAAGAAAGTCGGGATTGTCCTGTTCTGATCGGCTTTGAGAACGGATTTGTAATAGAACGAATTGTCCACGGGGAGCAGGCCATCTTTGTGATTCGCTAATGCCCAAGCCATCGAACAGTTCACAATCTCATCATTGAGCCACTCTCCATCATCAAGAGTTTTGACATCCTTATCACGAACCTGGCCTTTTTCCCAAATGTAATAAGGTTCAAGCGGCTTTGCTGATAGAGCCGAATCAGGCTGGTGGTCCGGCGACAAGGAAGATCCGCGTGAGTTGCCCTCCACTGGTGAGGGGGAACGAGATATGCGGCTTGGGGGAAGAGTATAACTAGGGGTCGCTGTAGAAGGAATACTTGCAGGAGAAAGACAATGTTCCGGCGTCCAAGCATCTCCAGACGGATTCTGGTCTTGAATAGCAGTCTGCGAAGTTTGATGTAATCTTGGAGTAGAGCGTCGCAACATTTTCTGTATCTCCCTACGATCCGAGAATTGCTCGTGAGTGAACGTCACTCGTTGGTCCAAAGACCCTCATCAAGTAGCTGTGCAGTCTCTGGTTCTGGCTCAAACTCAAGGTGACCTCCATCTGTGAACGCAAGCAGGGATGATTTTCTGTCATCATCGAACTCCGTATTATTATCAAAGCCTCTTAGCCGTTCGTCGTAGTCATCTGCATATTCCAAGAGCTCCACAGATGTTGAATGACCAAGTTCTATCGATCGAACAGGAGAGGTATCATTCTCCTTATTTGAAAGAGTTGTAAGGTGAGGAGTTGTCTTGTATCGGGAGGGAGTATTCGTTGTGTTTCCGTGTGTCTCTGCAGTTCGAGCAGCATTCCTCCGATTGACTTCACGTCGTCTTGACCTCTGCATAAACTCGCAATCGGATGGAGGCTCTTAGATGCATCATCATCATCATCATCTTGCGCTTCCATTCCGACTCTTGATGTAAGGAAATTGTCAGTTGTGTTTTCAGACGTGGAATCTCTCAAGTCATCATTCGCCAAGTCCAAGACGTCATGATGACCCGCTGAATCCAATTTCCTTCGGTGGTAATGTTCATATTCTGTGCGACTACTATGTATCTTCTCCCCGACTCTTCCTCTCGTGGAACTTGCTTGGTGAGCCAGCGTATCCTTCACAGCAGCCAATGTTCCCTCACTAGCTTCATCTCTTGTGAAATCTGCCGAACCAGTATGCTTCTTCTCCTTATTTCCCTCCCTTATCAGACTCGCACACGGATCACGAATATAATTCGTTTCCTCCCCAACTTCTTCTGGGCCCAGGGTTATAGATTGTGCCGGAATTTGCCTTTAAATTCCAAATAGGCTTCCCGTGGAGCCTGCTGGCCTCGCCTGCGCATACTCCCTAACTTCTGCCCGCACCTGATTTTGTAGATCGACCCAGCCTACCTGCACCGTGATGTGTACGTTCTCGCCTCCATTCTCTGTCGTCATCTAGCTACTAGTTTACATATCGTAGTTCTTCAAACGGAATATCACTTCGGTGCAATCCAATTTTATAAAGCAGAAGTAACAGCTAAGAAGCTTTCTCGCAGAACATTGACAGCACATATTGCCATATAAAGCGCACGCACACTTCAAGGTAAGTATACGGATGAGCAGGGGGACGAGTAGGTGGATGGATTAAGAAAAATAAACGAGCTTCGTACCATTTCTCAGTGACTCCGAAGTTAGACGTATGCTATCGACGTAGGAGAACTCTCAAATGGGAATAAGCTGCCTAATTCACGTCCAAAGGCTACTTGCTCTTATTATCTGGCTGGGTATTACTGGCGGCGAATAGTAGTGAACTGATTTCGACTCCCTTATCATCGCCAGACCATCGAAACGCTGTTCTTTCATGCTCGATACCTGTCAACGGAAGATCCAGAGCTCGAGGCAACGTCGGGAAGACAGTAAAATTGGTAATATCCGTGGATAGATTTTGGACCGTACTTGCCGGAGCTTGGGGTCGAGCCAATATGCTTGGAGCTTGTGGTCGTTCTTAGTTGGTGGTATCCTCTTGGTCCTGTTCTGAATCACACCCCTTCTACGAGATCCGAAAGGAATGCATGTAGATGTGAGATTATATCTTCATAGATGTGAAGGGATGAACCAATACGACAAGGAGGTGGAAATCAGTATGAGTTGCGTCCTTGGACTATACATCTATACTTCATCGAGCAGCAATGAGGAGGGAATGTTGAGCTCAGCCCAGTCGACGCCGAGTTCAGTAAAGTCATCCATTGGTTGCGAGGTGCCAGCCATGACAAGGTTAGACGGCTTAAAACATCCGTTCTTCTTACATTGCAGTATATTAGAGGAGCACCCGGTTTAGTTCAGGGGAAGTGACAATCGCGTGGGAAGTGCTGATTTAATGCTGCTATTCGATGCTGATTGAAGCGGTACTTCCTGCAATTCTGTTGAGGGGGTACAGAAACCGTGTAGAGTATGTGGCGCACTTCTGTCGTTTTCTGGCCATTCCACCACAAAGAATTTATTTTTCCTTTTCGAGTGGTCCGAGCCACCAACAAAATTTCAAACATACCTTGGAAATAGGCGGCGAGAATTCCCAAAACATTTATAAAATCACAGATGAAATAGTTTGGTTGTACTATGCTGTCTCAATCCCACCCCAAGCGCCCCACACAACGCGCACCACTCGTACTAGCCATACTTACGGTTCGAGACCACGGCTTTGTTGATTTCTTCGATCGACAATCTTTCTTAAGGGGATACTATGGCAGTATGCATAACAGCAAGTCCTATGACCGAGACTACAATGCATGCACCATCAAAGCCGTTTCGACGAGGCTTCCATGATCCTTCCATTTTTCAGACCAGTCTCTTCCATTAAAGCGGGCGACATGAAAGGTCATGATCCCTATTGCCGAGCCTATTGGTTCATGTATCGGATCAGGAAACCAACAACTTGGCTAAGACAGCTCGCACTACAGTGGCTGCTCGCTGCACTGCCGAGTACGAGTCCGATTGGAAGAGATATTCTATAAACAATAATTCAATATTTCGATTGTTATTAGCATTACAGTGCCGAAGCTACTTCTAGTGATTATTGAACGGCCTTTTAAATCAGCTACCCAAAAAATTTGAAATAGCACTTACATCTCAATACCCTGTTGTCGCTACAAATACGCGTTTCGCCGATTCTAAGAGGAAGTAATTCTCGAATTTAGTTTATTTCTTTTCACAAATGCTACTTACTTCTAGGAACAAGCGGTATTGGCATAACTGCTACTTCGTATTACAATCGGATTCGGAAAAATGTAATCGAATACCGGCCCTCTTTCAGATCCATCAACTCGATCCGCCTCAAGGACTTTGTAAGCAGCTCGGGGCTTTGATCGAGGATATCGAATATCTTAAGTTTACTACGACTAAAAGAATCCACGAGATATCTAACCTAGAACACAGATCGTGACTATGCGGTACCTTGAACAGTAACAGTCGGGTGGAGAAATATATAGCACGTGACGTCCACTTCGAAGGTTTTCTGTGAGGACGTCGAAAGAGTTGAAAGCCTGACGAGCGAGATCAAAGAGATATGGGGGCCCAGGTTCTAGCTAACAACTTATGTGAGTTGAAATTTTAAAAGTCAACCTCAGGTTCACTCGTGACGGCCACCACAGCCTCACCAAATCTGCGGCCATAAGCGCTGGCACGCACCAGCCCTCCAGCATACGCATCCCGCCCACAAAATCCAATCAGAGTCCTCAAAATCAGCAGTTGGATGTCTGTAGCACTTGCTGCGGCTGGTTGGATGAGGGACTCGCCTGGCCGCGCCCAAGTTGGCGAGTTGCATGAATGCGTTTGCATCAGGCTCACTCGAGTCGCACGACGTGGAGAACATCGATAAATATGATGATTTCCCGCGGTAGACCCTCGAGGAGCGTGGTCGACTCCGATCGCATCTCTGGGAATTTCATCGCTCTTCGACGGTATTCGTAGTTCCGAAAGATGCCGAGAACTCGACCCAATAGTCGCACAGCCACGTCTGGCGGGCCCCCACCAAGTGATTCGCTGGCATTTCGCCCGCCGCTGAGACCCGGAGACATTTGCGTTGGGTGTATTGTCTGGCTTCCCATCAAGGAGAACAAAGGTCCTTCAATCAAGTGTAGGAAGGATGGCTGCTGTGGGAATGAAGAGCTCAAGGACAAGGGGTACAATCACCCTGTCGTGGTGTTGAAGATCGAGCAAAAGAAAAGGTCTAAGGTGTGCGGAGACTTGGTGTTGACTATTGCAATCGTGAGTCGGTTGTCAAGTATTTCTTCCCGGCAGTGAAGCTGATGCAAGCAGGTGACCTCTTTCAAGGATATGCTACTCAAGCATTACTTGGCGAAGAAGAAAAAGACTCCGTATTTTCGATCCAGCATTCCAATTCGGGACCAAAGCAGCGAAGAGATGGAGGAGGCTTGTTTCAAGCAGTTGGACTTGGAAAAGGGGAGGACGATGAACAAGCAGTGCTACGTGAAGACGGACCATGTCTACAAAGCGCCCGTCTCGTCATTAAGGTCGTTTGGTTTTGGAGGCCGAGAATGCCGAGCCTACAAGATAAGACTGAATCAAGTAAGCTACGCCATGCTCATGGACGAGCTGAATCTCTCGCCCGAGTCTTTCGCAGTGACAGAGACTCTCTTCGAAACGGCTCCATCGCGACTGGCTGTTCTGGCGGGAAACCCAATTCCAACCGCACAAGTGCCATCGTCAGCACCACAGGGTGCATTCGTCGTTCCTCATCAGGGTGCCGAGAGCTATCTCGATCCGTTGTTAGGAATTCCCAATGCATATGTGGCGCCTTCGATATCGACATATGCTGCTGTTGCCATCAATCGCCCACCTGCTTCGAACCATCGCCTACCCGCATTGGTGCGTTCGGTGTCAAACCTTCCGACAACAAGGTATCCTGCGTCAACATATACTGCGGCACAACCTCAAGCATACGTCACCTTGCTAGGCTCCACGCATCATGCCTACCCCGGTAGTACATACTCGGGCTTTCGGCAAGATTCTCAACCTTCACGGCAATCTCGTACGACCTATCAGCCGCCAGTCTACACGCCGTGCACGCGTCCGCAGCCGCCGGAAGAAGAAAGTCCTTCATATTGGGGTATGATCATTGGATTTTTGGGGTTGACAGCATTTGGATGGTGGCGATATAGCTCAAGTTAATCGTAGCATTTCCGGAAACTTGATTTGGTGTTGGTACCCGCTTGTCGGTGTTGGATGTCGGGTACGAGAACGTGGCAAATCTTTTCTTTAGGTCGGAGAATAGCTATTAATTGGCCCCGAAATGAATACTATGGTTTCATGCGGTATTGCACTAAAGCCTTCCAGACTTAGCACAATAGAACTCTACGGTAACTCGTTTCTGATTATGGACCCCGATTTTGTTCTAAACCACGTAGTAAAGGCATCAACAAAAGAGAGGTGTTTGTTGCTGGCTTATCCCACTTCGACCTAAGCATGATATAGACATCAGTCGACGAAATCATGAGAAACTGAAGCGCTTATAGTGATTACTAGGAATTCCTTCTTCCTTTCCTCCAAGATCTTCGTGATCCATTGGTCTACATTTGCCACTGCCACGCTAGGTAATTGCTTATCTACTACCACCGGAAATGTCAGCCGGGCTGAAATCCAGCACTAAAGGAGCATCTCCTCCTCTCCTTCGGCGTGCTCCTTACGGCTGCCCCAAGTAGTCTGGAATAGTTAGTATAGTATTAAAAAGGAAAACATCACGAGACTCACCACATGGAGGGTAAAGAGGGCATATAATTTGATACACCCGTGAAAGTAGTCGAACAAGATTGTTATAGGAAGAAAACAGATGCAAGGCAAAGTACGAAAGGTGGTACGAGCTTGACCGCCTTTAAGAGTGATAGCCAGAGAGCGAAGATGCAAAAGATCAAGAGACGATGTGATGGATCCCAAGTAATGGAACTGTAACATAGGAGGATGCCAAGCTACGGGCCAGTTATTAATGAATGAGATAGCATGGCAAGACTCAATGTGTATAAAGTCCGGGGTGTCTTCATATTTATCACATAACTTATTAGCAAAGAGTACGAGACAAGGATGGGATACACACAACCAAACACGCCACTCGAAGATTGCACTTTTAATGTTGCTTCGCCATTACTCCGGGCCCAACGAAGATATTGCTTCAAGAATCCTCCCCAATTGCCTTCCAGCGTTCTCAGAACTTCTGTCTCACAATCAACCCTACGCGAAGAGAAGTCGCGTGATGAAGTTGTCGTCATCGGCGTTGCGAGGTTTCCCTCGCCATTTCTCGGTGACATAGCCTGTCATAAGTTCATTACCTCGAAGGATCTCTATTCGGATTGCTACTACGCGGCTAGATAAACAAGATAGTCTACCGGCTACGCGTAGAGCGGCTGATACCGTAAAGTTACGTCGCTGGAGATTGTAACGACGCAATATCACTAAGTGCAGTATCAAGTATGGGAGCAAGAGGGTAGGCAATTAGTGATATTATAGGTCTGGTACAAAGGAAACAAGAAGGTAAGGAGCCCTCGGAGGGGGAGCGGTCCTATATATACACGAATCTGGTCCGGCTTCCGTCCGGTAATATTCCGGCTAAACCTGAGTACCCCTATTTCCAGCACTTCCATCACTTCAACGTTACAGAGATAGCATTCTTTAGTATATTCCACTATCCTGCGCAGAATTCCTGATCCAGGTCTTCGTCTTGTTTTTTTTTTTAACAAGCACCAATGGCACCAATCTCGAAGTCTTCGAATGGTGCGAGCATGTGAGCAAGAACCACGTTCAAGCATACCCCACAACCATTACACCAGGTCATGCGACTACGCCGTGGCTGAAGGAAGTGGCAGAGTGCTCTGCTCATCCAGATACGCACAGTGGAAGCCGGGCTGATGGACTTCCCCAGTGGGAAAGAAGAGTTCCCGGAAGTCGACGACGACGAATGCGACTGCGGCGAAGAAGGCCAAACCGTGAACCACATCCCGCTGAGGTGTAGGAATGCAACGACATCCGACGAAGGATATTTGGCAGGGGAGGACGAATCGACCTGAGGGCAATCTTGGACGAGCCAAATTCAGCCATGAAAGGAATAAGATTCACGGAACAGACGCGCCTCCCTGGGTATCTGTCACCCAAAATTCATGTCGCAATTCGTGGTGAGCTTGGGAATTAGTAATCGGGGGCCTCCCCTGCGCGTTTATTGTGTTGCGTTTAATGGGTATGAGGCCCCTTCCTCCATTGAGTCAGGGATATCGATCACAGGGAGGCGTCACTATCTTTGTGAGCTAATCCGAACTCAAATTTCTCTCAGCTAAAAGTCACTGCCATTGCCAAGGGCAGATCGTTTTCGTAAGACACAAAGCAGCATTGACAGCCAAACGAACGCGCTAATTGGAATACGTGCCGCAGGGGGGCGAAGTACATTTAATATTCTAGAAAACCAGGATTATTCATTTGTCTTACAGGGTCCAAGTGCGGGGTTCAGTGAGCCTCGTGCTACATACTACCACTCAGGGTTTAGAGGCACGTAGCGATGCGGCGATGCCTTGTCACATGGGGATAAATACCCGCGACTCAGCCTCTTTGATAGTTTGTTCCGGGGAAATGATAGTGCGGGCATTGGTTTTTCATGTGAGGTTGATGAGGGGTTGGCCAGTTGGATGGCTTTGGAGTAACATAGCCATTGAAAGTACTGCTGTGAGTTTGTGGCACGAGATTCCATGCGGCAATGATGCGTGATTTTATGGGGTATGATATATGCGGTGAGACTGGTGGCGAGGGATGGAGATCTCGACGTTTATATAAGGGTTTAATCTCCGGTCCAAGGCCGAGGTTGAGAAGATCATCCTTTCATTCGGTGAGATCAGACTTAGTCAAGATGTTCATTGCCAAACTCTTCCTTGTTGCCGCCTTGTCTAGCCCAGTGTTGGCATCTCCTTTAAACCCTCGAAACTCCACTCAACAGTGGGAGTTTTCAGATGTTTGTCGCCTCCTTCCACATCCTGGGCCGATTACTCCAGAAACTCGGCTGACAATTATACTTAGATTCCTCCCTCCAAGGACCTCGTTTGGTACCCTTGCAATGGGGATTTCTTTTGTGCAATGCTTGATGTAAGATTCTTTCAACCAAGAGAAGTTAAGCCCTCCCCAGAACCTGAATTGACCGAAACAGGTACCACTAGACTACCTCAAACCCAAATTGGGGAGAGCTTACATCCCTCTTGTCAAATACCCTGCAACAACAACGCCATACAAAGGAATAGCACTGACCAACCCTGGAGGACCCGGTAATTCCGGTGTCCAATTCCTCGAAGGTTACGCCATTCGGCTTCTCGTCCCCGTCATCGGTTCAAACTACGATGTCGTATCCTGGGATCCTCGAGGAGTGAATAACAGCGTCCCGCTCGCAGACTGCAAACTCTCCTCAAGTCTGATGGGTAGTAGCACTGCACCACAATTTCTGCGTCGTGACCTAGACAGACTTCATGGTCCGATTTTAAGTCAAGATGTTTTTGAGGAATACTATGCACAAGCTCAAGTGGTTGCAGAGGGATGCGGTGCTGCGATTGGAGGACCGTTAGATGCAGGGCCGCATATGACCACGGCTACTGTTGCCCGAGATATGATATCCATCATCGATGCCTTCCAAAAAAGCCATGAAGGGAAGAGATGCGGCGATCGAGGACTTCTCAACTATTGGGGATTTAGCTACGGAACATTTCTGGGGCAAACATTCGCATCTATGTTCCCCACCCGAGTCGGGAAGGTAGTTCTAGACGGCGTAGTCGATGCCGATGAATGGATCAAATACACAGGCCGCAACCTCATCAACGATGCCGACGCTACTTTCTCCACATTCTTTCTATACTGCCATCTCGCCGGCCCCACCGCTTGTGTATTTTACAAAGGCACCACCCCCCACGACATCTTCCTCCGTTTCGAGAACATCGTCACGCAACTGGACCCGGTCGTAGCTTACGCAAATAATTGGACCAATGCAACAGCAATCGAACTCCTCCTCCTCAGCATGAAAAGAATCTTCTTCTCCAACTCCTACGAACCGATCTTCAGTTTTCCATCCATCGCATACGAACTCGTAGCCATTGAATCTGTTCTCCCAGATTTAACGCTCGAAAAACTCGATATACTGGAAAGAAAACTCGAATGGGATACTACGGCGAGTCTGCCGGATTCGTATCTGTGGGGAGGGGCGACTACGTGCTCGGATGTTGGGGATGTGGTTAGAGGGGATTCGTTGGAGAGTTTTCAAGACAGGATGGAGGAATTTGAACAAGTGAGTTTTTTGGCGGGGGAGAGTAGGGTGGTGGGTTCTTTTCCCTGTGTGTTTTGGAATATTACTAGTGATGATCGTTTTACTGGTTTGTTCTCCCCCCTTCTTTCATTTCGTAACTTGTGGGTTGTGCCCTGATGTTGACTGAGGTTAGGTCCATTTGGAGGAAAGACGAGAAATCCAATTCTTTTCGTCAGCAACACCCTGGATCCAATTACGCCGATCGATAAGTTCGTCTCCCTCCTTTAGTTTCCCTTTTCCCCATTTCCTTGATCTCACTAACCCACGCCCAGTGGCAAGAAAGGCACCAGAATCTTTAAAGACTCAAAGCTTCTTACTATTGAAGGAACGGGCGTAAGTTCTCCTTCCAATACCCCTCTTCCGTGATGTGAATACTGAGATCACCAAAGCATAGCTCCATAGCACCACAGAACAAATGCTCGTACGCCAGAATAAATACATTTTTCCAAGAGGGGAAACTGCCGGGGAAGGATAATTATTGTAAGTTGGAGGCCGGGCCATGGAACATTACAGTTGCGGGACCACTGGCGAGGAGAGCGGACTTGAAGAGGATGAAGAGGATTTGGTGGGGTTGAAACGGGTGTAGGCTCGTTGGGTTGGCTATTTTATTTACGTACTGCGAAGAATTGACAGTCAAGTTGGTTTTTTCTTGTTGTGATGATAAATTAATGGAACATTGTAGTAAATCCAATGTCCCATTTTATCAGGCTCTTTGATATCCGCATTCTTAGCCCTTATAAATAATAGATGGATGGCTTACCGGAACGTGAGCCTCTATAGACAATATTGCTTGAATCCCTTCTGAAATCTTGCCCATCCACCAAGCGACCCAAGCGCCCCAAGCCAGAGTAGTAGATGAGCCTGCAGAAATCGGTGAGTTTCCTCGTCATCGTGAACCTGAAAGCCACTCCTTGCAGATGACGGACCCAGTAAAGGCATGCATATTGAACTTCGGGCGGAAGACATCTCTCAACCCAACTGCCCTCAACTTGGTTTGACTCCCAAGAGCCCATAATTCGCAAACATCCTTGTTGAGTGTCTGGGGCATTAACTGTACGAAGCTATCAGCCAGCGTCTGATGTGCTTGCTTTTCATCTACCCAGAAGTTTGCATCTTTGCACCTATCCTCGTCGGGGAGAATGTCGCGAAATGAAGGGTGTTTGTGTCTGCTAAGGCGAATGAGCACAGACGTAGCTGATCGAAGATGGTGGTCCGAGTTGGGTTAGGGTTACTTTTTCTATATAGAGGGAGACTTGGGTGGGTGATAAGAATAAAAATATTAGTGGATCTTAAATAAAGGTTATGAAGACGAAAAGGACATAATCCATTTATCCTTCTGTTCTTCAATCAATCTAAACATCTACTCACTTATTCATTTACGTATCATCTTCAAGCTAGGATTCTCCTATTCAATTATCTTGAATTAAAATGATCGACTTCAACTACAATATTCTCGCCTACATCTATTCATCTACTTATCCACTAATCCACTTATCCAACTATCGAAGGCATCCACCTATCCACCCATCTACCCATCCACCATCCACCCTTACCAACACTCATCAAATAAACAATCCTCCCACCCCGTCCCCATTTCCCCCCTCCCCTTATTCTGCTTCTGGACCAGTCTCTTCCGCGTGCACAATAATCCCACCTCTCCATCCAAAGCCTCGCCACCCTATTCCGCTCCGCTACATGCTCATCGTTCAAGCTGTCCAGCTTCGGCATCAGATACTTAAGACGATCCATGCCCCGAGTCAAAACGCACCGTGAGCTATGCTCCAACTGGACCTGCTCTAAGTAGCCAACGTCGCGGCGTAGACTGATCAGATTGCCTTGCATACTGCCTAGGATCTCGATGGCGGCCGTGAGGTAGAAATTTGCATTCTACTGAATGGATGCGAGTTCCTTGAGATCGCGCCATTGGCCTGTGAGCCTGATGCCGTCGTACTGCTCATCTCCCTGGAGGCCGCTGCCTCGACCGGCGAACCATTCAGACCAGGTGGGTGTGTATTGAGCCTTGATCTCTAGGCTGCTTTGGCCATCTGTGATCAGTCGCTCGGGCATCATGCGGAACTGGTGGACCTTCTCGAAGTACTGCTGCTGGATGGAGGCGGCGCGTTGGCGGCATTGGTCGGATTGTACTGTAGATGTTTATCTTATCTTATCTTATCTAAACCATCGGGAATCTTCGAGGCGAGGTCGATTAATTTGCAGGGGCTTGTTTACATTTTATGGGTCTGTTTCTACCAGGGAACTGTCTGGCAGTACTACGGCTTTCCAATTCCGTTTTTCTTCTCCTCTTCCCATCCCCCTCTTGACTTGACGACACACGAATACCCAATAGATCAGATACCGGGATCCTCGTAATGCTCCCATCTCCTCGTTCTCACTCAGGCTCCCTCAGGGTCAGAGAAGAGCATCGTTTCCGACTTTCAGATGTCTCGTGTGTGCGTGCGTATTGAGGTACGCTTTCCGGTTCTCGTTCCATATAGTGAGTAAACAGAACGTCCGTTTCAAACTCGCCCCAGCCTTCCTCCCTTCCCTTCTCACTGTGCTGCCAGCCCGTTCAGCTGGTCGGATCATCCCAGTTTGCTCTCCACTCATCATTTGATTCTGTTGGTTGTACTCACTGTCGCTGTCACATTACACCTTTCATTGGTCTGATTAAAGAGACGACCTCAGATCCTCTCCCCTACATCAGCCAGCCAATAGAGCCCTTGGGATTCAACGAAGAAAATCTCTCTCCTTTGACTCAGCCCAAAGAACTCCCCCCCCCCCCCCGCCTCTGCTATGATGCTGTCTCTTTCTTCCGTTGACTGCTATTCCCTTCTCTATATTTCTCAACCTCACCATTCGACCCTCCCTGGCTAGACTCAAACGTACATAATCGATCGAACGATCGACCCCATGACTATTTTTGATGGACATGTTTGACAGCGGTCAAGTAGTTCCTCCGTCATGCATGAACCCATACCCTTCGCCAGATCTGAAGTACGAACTAAACGATGCTCCAAGCTCTCCTCCGCGTGTCATCTCATTGGACATGAAACCTCTGGGGTGCCGTTGAAAAGCGGCCAAGGAAGTGTTTTCCTGCAATTCATAGACTGACAGTTCGCCAAGTCTGACGTACGTATGAACCACTGTTCTACCTTGCCTTGACCCGTTGAGCTCTCCCGATGTGCATAAACCTTACCAGATCTGACGACCTGTTTCTGATTTCTTTGACTGTGAATGGTACGTAAATAGCTGTGAGCTCATGTGAGTCTTGCTTGATAAGAGCTTCAGTTACTGAGACCTATGCCCTGAGACAGTCCTCTCACGCCTCCACCTAAAGTGATCTCCACTCTGTACTTTCTCCCCTGCTATCATGACCCCCTGCCCATGATATCTCCACCGCATCCGGCGAACTGTCGTTCATGTCTAAGAACCATTCTGTAGCTTACCTGCATGCCACTCCCCCTGTGCATGAACCCCTCCCCCTCCCCCTCCCCCTCGTCCTCCTTCTCCCCCTCTCGTGATCATCAGACCTAGCCAATCACCTTGAAATAAATTCCATGAACTCATTGGGACTTCGCATGCATAACTTCCCGGCGGACACGTGGATGAACCCCCTCATTGAGCTCCCCGGTTGTGCGCCAACGAAGCTCTTCCCCCTCCAGATTGGACGAACACCTGCCGTCCAAAATCTATAAACCAAACCCTTGAGACAGATGTTTTGCACACCGCCGATGACTTTGTGCATTTGCCCGGATAAAGAGGGTGTTTGGTTGAGGTGTCATGAGTAAAGATGTCTTGTTTGCGACAACCTCACGCGAGTAGGTGCGCTCCAGCCTGGCCCCCAGCCAGGTACATATATTGTAAGACTCAGTGCACGAGAAGAGGATCGCATTTGCTTTCCTCCACCATTTCAAGTCCAAGCCAAATGACCCTTTGCACTCTACGTCGCAAGCCACGAATACAGGATCAGATGTGAGATGTAGGGTCACAACCTTGTCTTCGTCTGGTTCTGTGATGGCATTACTTCGTTCGCTCTGGCTCATCTCGGCTCGGCTCGGTTCGGTTTCTTTTGTTTTGGTGTCATCATTAATGCACCATCACCAACCTCATCATTACCACATCTCAGACGTTTCAACGCCACAAATACGCCAATCTCAGAGCTACGTCCTCACACTATCATCACCACATCTTCCTGCCCATCACTTCACCAACGTCTTTACACGGTCATCACCATGTCCCATTGTCATCACCCGCCTTCTCTGTCTCAGCATCGACGAATCTCATCAAACTTTGCTCCACACTCAGTCAACCTCACCATCCACCATCCGGTCAACGAAGTTCTTCAACGCCTGCCTCCCAGCCCCCCACTCTCTCTCATCCTCCCTCAGCCCCTAATCGACACTCGCCTCAGCACAGCAATCCTGTCAGTACCTTCAGGTACCCATCCTTCGCAAAACCCGCCCAAGCATCCGAAATCCAGCACCCCTCAAAAGTCAAAACTCAAAAGTTCAAGTATGTAGCTTCCACCCCCACCCCAAATTTCTGCAACTCCCTGACAGTCTTTCTACTTCTTGCAAGAAAACATCGCCTCTCTCTCTCTCATCGAGTGCGCCCACCGTCCGAAGTCGAGAGTCCCAATCATCAACAATTTGAAACGAATCGTTCAAAGCCACACAACGCCATCCACCACAAAACCTCTCTCTACAGCCAGCAGAAAATCCTCACCTCTTTCCAACATCAAGTCTTGCACCATTCCAAAAAGAAGAAGATTACTCCTCGAGAATACCATCCATCAACAGTCTGGGAATACTCCACGAGAACACACACAACTCTAAATTCAGTACCAGAAAGCTTCGGGACTTTTCTTGTCACAGAGAGGAGACTGAGTGACTGGAAGAGAGTTACATCAGAGGAGAGTGGGAAAATAACTGGCATCTGTCGCTGGATACTGGGCATTGGACACTGGATCTTGAACATTGGCCGTGGGGACTGGCCATGGAGACTAGGACTAGATGCTGACCCTAAAGCCTGGCACTGGCAATTGTGATGGTCGTGGCATGGGGTGAGCTGGGATTGGGTTTGGATGTGAATCAATGCTTAGAGAGACGCTGAGGATGTTGATGCATGATGGTAGTGATGATCTGTTGAAAGTTCAGTTGACGTAGGAGGAAAATGACATGTCTTCGCCCTGGAAGTGAGCGGGAACTGCTCACACGGCTGGCCACCGCGTGGGTAGAATTCTCTTACTTAGAGTGAAGATACAAAAACGAAGTTAGATGAGGTAGAGATCAGATAAATTGATTGGTCCGTACCTTTGTCTTGTCTTGTCTCGTGAACTAACTGACCCTAAGAATGAGTTGATTGACTTCCATCTCTAGGGGAATACTGGTACATTGGTCACCGGGAGCCTTCAGTAAGGTACGGACGGCCTGACACGATGGATGGAATTGGCTGTGGCTGGTAGAATTTCTCCTGCTAAGCCATCAATCAGAAGAAGAGAGTCCTATTACATTTGAAAGCTGCACTGCGACAAAGCCAACCGACAGTCTCAAAGCAGATCGAAAAGAAACCCTTTTCCCCCTAGGTTACCTTACCTAACCTACCTCCGCTTTGCAAAACCCAATCCCTTTACGTATCCTTGCCGTGCAACTCCTCTCCTACCCCTTTGCAAGGTCCCCATCCAACCTAGCCCCTTTCCCATCCCCTCCATCCACTCCCTCCTACCCAAAGCTTCATCTCCTGGAATCACTTCCACCACCTCTTCTCCGAATTCTATCCTCCTCCTCCATCCTCGCCATATCCTGCGCCTCTGCCGTACTCTGCACGATGACCCTCTGAATGTGCTCGAGCCGTTGATGTATTGGGAGCGAGAGTAGATAGGTCGTGTCTGGGGTCAAGGAGGAGGTAGTCGTGTTGGTCGTGGCAGGGGAACGATGGGTGGACTTCGATCTTGATCGGACTGCGGATCTAGATCTCGACCTAGTAGTGGTGGTGAAAGTTGAGGCTGAGGCTGAGGTCAAGTTCCTAATTGGAGTCGGGATCGAGTTTGAGGATCGTTTATTGTGGGTATACGGACTGGGAGTGGACGAGATGTTGTGATGACTCGACGAAGGAGAAGGGCGTGAGGCGAGGTGAGGGTTCGCATAATCAAACTTGGCAGACGATGATGAGAGGCGGTTGAAAGAGGGCCGAGTGTACATCTGGTTCTGGTTCTGGCTCTTCTCCTTGCCAGACATCACCGTCTCAAACCCCTCTCCATCTTCTTCATGTTCGGGTTCTGACATCGATTCTGAAGTCAATATTGGCGCCGTTGATCCAGCGTCCAGTCCTCTCGGTCCCTCGTAATGATCGCTGTACTCGCCCCCCTCTCTGTTGTCATCATCATCGGCGGACTGATGATACGGCGACAACGGAACGGTTCTTCTTGAAGACGCACGACCGTACCCGCTCTGCGGGGATGAGGCAGGGTCGGTAGCAACACCAGCAGTACCATTAGCATCCGCATTCGTCCAATCATCGTTGATAACATCACCACCCAAGGTAGGCCATCGGGTCCTACCCTCGCGGTAATGGTGCTTCTCCCGGGTCACTCCATGAGAGCTTCCTCGGTTGACGATTACCGTCTCCTCGTCATTGTGATCGCCTTCTCCGGGAAAGCGGATTCGATCATTGTTATCGAGGATAGCCGAAGTCATCGTGAAATCAGGGGGAGGTATGCTCATCGAGCGAGAGCGGGAGCGAGAGCGAGGCTGAGACCGAGACTGACCTCGATTGCGCGTCTTGATGTATCCGCTGTCTTGATCGGGATGCGATCCTTCCGTACTCGGTGGGTATGGTATCAAGCGTGATCGTTGTGAGGGTGAGTCCGAGTACGGCGAGCGTGTGTGGCGAGGAGAAGGTGAAGGCGAATAAGTTTCATAGATCGATCTGGCGCGAGATGCCCTGCACGGACGAAGGGCGTTAGCTTAATTAAGCGAAGACCGGTAAACAAAAGCAAAAGCAACAACAATCAAGTAGGAGAACATCAGGAACAGTAATCAAGATCTTCCAAGGACATACCCGTATTCCGGCGTTCGACTCAGTGCCAACGCCTCCTCCCTTCTTTGATTTCCAATCTTCATCTCCTCCAATTGTCTCGCTGTCTCAAGAATGGCGATCTCCTTCTCCTCCTCCATCACCTTTCTCTCCACCCTAGCCTTTCTCAGTTTTTCCCGCAATATCTCCGATGCGGCCTTCCTCGCGGTATGCGCCTCGAGTGTTGCTTGTTTGTTCAGCTCTGCCATCCTCTTCTTCTGCTGCTCGAGCTCACGATCGATTTCAAAAGCATATCGACCAATGTCTACTGTCTCATCGCCCTCGGTCTCCGCACCTACGACATCGATGATCGAGGAAGACGCCAAGCCGGGCATTGACGAGCACTTGTTAGGTTCGGCATCGCGGTCTTCGAGTGCGGGGAAAGCTCCTAGGATATTGACCCCTTTGTGTTTCTCATGCCGCCGACGCGAGTTTGTGGCTGAGGCGCCGCGATTGGTGTTTCTACTGGTCTCAGGAGTTGCATTGATGCTGTGTGATTGATAAGTTCCAGATATTGAAAGGATACTACGTTTCTCTGGCGGCACGTCTGACACTGGTTGCACAGGCATTGGTTGAAGTGGACCAGGGAGCGAAGATGGGGAAAGGGATATTAGTGGTCTGGTGGCGTCTCCTGAAGTTAGTGCAGAGAAAGCCGTTTGAAAGTTGGTAGGTCGCCTTCCTTCGTTCTGGATGGTCCGGGTTGTGCGGCGTAGGGACCTTGCTGGTCGTGGAGGATCGTGAGGTGATTCAAGGCGGGTGGGCGGTGCGAGTGGGTAGGTGGGCGATCCAGGAGCGTCGAGAATGCATGTTCTCGGATCATTGGACGGGATTTCGGAAGTTCTGGTAAGACTGTCTGATGGTGATCTGGGAATCGCAGAAAGTCTTGGATTTTGATTTGTCTTGTGAACATGCGTCTTCCTTTTCTTCGCCTGGCCTGTCACCAACCTCCCAGCAGACTTCAACCCGTCATAGACGTTACCCAATTTCCTCACCACCCTTGTCTCGACAATCTCCTCGATGCTCTTGCCAGCTTCATCCTTCAGACCTCGCATATCGGGGAAACCGAGTCTGTCGTAGAGAGCTCGGAGAAGCCCAGGGTGGTTCTTCATCGATCGCTGGGTGGGACGCCTGCCTCGAAGATTGTTGTGAAAGACATGGAACGTCGGATCTCGGTAAATGTACTCTTGAAAAACTTCCGTCCGATCAGCACAGTTGAAGACAGAGCCGTCGCCGAGGTTGGCGATAGGGGAGCCATGGATTTCGAGTTGATTGAGTTCTGTTCCTCCAGCGTCAATGAGCGGCGCTTCTGCGTTCATCTCGATCTCCAGTCTCAAAAGCTGGCCGTAGACTGATTCTGCATTCGGAAAGGGATGGCTTGCTTTCGATGAATACTAGATTTACAGGCCACGGCGACAGCAATAGATATGGAAGCAGGAGAGAGATCACAGCGAATGGACTACTTGGAGCAGGGGACGGTCGAGAAGTTTGCTTTTCCAAATTTCAATCTCGATTCTAAAACGTCATTTCTCTCACGGGGATTAGCCGCAATCCTAAAAAAAAAATGGCCTAGGGATACCCCACTGCAGGATCAAACGCGTGCTAGCTAAGTAATCACTGAGATTCTGGTTAAGTCTGACGAAGGAATGTAACTCCCCTTCCCAAATCTGCAAAGGCACTGTATGCAGGTGCCCCGGCCCAGATAGTGCAGCAGTAGAGGCTGCACCATCTGTACAGTGTAGATGTTCCCTTCATCACAAAATTCTGCTGCATAAAAGTTTCATTTACAATACACGAAACGAAAATGTATCTTCATACAGGAATTGGACTTATGCATTACGAAGTGTCTCGGATACACGAGGGGGGAGTAGACTGCTCACTAGATCTCCCAATGCCGAACCTTGAAACTTCATCGACGTCGATAACGACTGGCGATCTTTTACAGAACTAAACAAGCAGTTTTATGCCTGCTCTATCCCAAGATAGGTCAGGAGTGGCATGCCACTGCGACTCTGGTGATATGCACGGGACCGAGCGGCATCCGCAGAACTTTGGCAATACACATCTGATTCCACCTTATCACAGGCCAGAATTAAATCGTATTGTATCATACCCGGCCTGTTCGGAAAGTGAGAAGTCGATCATTCAACCAGCCATGTTTTTCTCTATATGACAGATTTGTGCGTCTCCTGTCTCCTCCCGTCTCGGCATCGGCTCCCTACTCCCCTCTCCTCGTGCCCTCCCACTCCCGGCTCCCTTCTCTTCCAATCCCGGATTTCCACAGCCAAAGGATGTGAGAAAGGAAGGGGACGGAGGATGGGGACGAGAGGGATAGGAGAGGGATGGGAGAGAGGATTTCGGAGGTGGGGTGGGGGGACAGACTCATTTTGTCTGGCCGTTTGCATCTGACGTCTCCATATTCACAATAACACAACACTGACCGCCAGCTGTCAGCCCTAGCCCGATTTACCCCTGCTGTGTATGGATTCGCCGCCCAATTTCTAACCAAATTGGTAACGTAAGGTAAGATCAGATAAATCAGGAAGAGATTAGACTCAATTTGGATTGACGATCCATCGATCGATCGAGACAACGACTTGGGAGAGAAGATCGATTGATCGTATTTTCTGATTGATCTTACTCGCATTATTAGGTGACATACGTCAGTTGCTGAGAACTGGGAAACTTGAACGTTTCTCTGCGATAATTCAAGTAATATTATCTAGAGAGCAGAGAGAAGCAACTTGGTTGACTATGACTACGGTTATAGGATGTTGTTAGGTCTACCGCAGAAGCGAGAAGGGGCCAACAACAGTCTACTTTTTGATCTCGTATTGATCCTCTAGCAAATTCTGCCTATACCGGCTGGGCCACGGCAGCAATATCTCAATAATAGAATCTGAGAAGAAGAAAACCACAGGCACGAGAAAAACGAGGCGGATGCGGCACCTCGGCGAACCAAACAGAAAGCACCTGGGAGACGGGCACGGTCAAGGGTCCAGTATCTACCCATTAAGGAGTGTGCTTCCGTAATTCGTGGCGTTACGGGTGCGCGACACGTTTATCCTTGGAAGGCCCGTTCAATCGATCAACCAGTTAATCCGTCAGTGGGGGAATGACTTGGCATCGGGAAGATGCTTAATAGCAAGGTCTCTCTCCATATCAATAACCCACACATCATAACATGGACGTTCCTTTCCGTTCCTTTCCTGTTGATTTTCAATGAGTGGTGAGAACTGCATAGTACCTTGGCCAGATAGACCGATAGACAAACAGACAGAAGTGCAGACATATGATCACATCAACGAGCGGTTGATTGCAATTGACATTGGCCAGTCTCATCTTCCTTTTCATTCTCTTCCCTTCCTTTCCTTGCCTCATTTATCTGATCTTCTCTCATCCGCCTCAGCCTCAGCCGTGGAGCTAGTCAGTCTGCCATCATATCTCAAATGTGTTTGGAAGGGGGCTAGGGACTACAATACTTCAACCATGGATAGTCCTGAGTACGTGAGACTGTCTCTAGAACTGCCGCTTTGTTTGTAAGGATCTTCATCGTTCCGATTCCTGAGTAGGTGAGACTATCTCAAAAATTGCCGTTCTGTTTCTGAAAATCTCCACGGTTTCAATGCCTCGAGGATCCGGGGTATCGTGGCATCCAGGTATCCAGGTCTGGGGATGCCTGCCCTGGTTCGATGAAGGAATAGATGAGACATTTCGAAATGGACCGTTTCGTCCGTTCTTCATTCTTCTTAGATTCGAGGAGATATACGCGGTTGGTGTTTCTTTCTCTTTCGCTGCCTGAACGAGAAGTATGTCTCCAGAGTGTCTGTTCGTGTACAAATCAAGCCTGGCCCCACTCAGTGTCGGGGCTTTCTTCTGCATCACCTTCTTCTTTCTCACGTGTCCAACCTCTTTCTCATTGAGTGTTCAGAATTGCATTGGCGGCAGGTGATGCGTCAGTCTGTGTCCTACCTGGTCGAAAACAACGTTTGAAGATGTCGAGGAATTCTCCCAGGCCTGCTGTTCAGGTAAGCTCATCCACACCTCACCTATCTCCAGATCTCCAACTGTATAGCGCCATGTTCAAATTCCACTTCTTCTCTGACATCGATGTCCATGTCCCCTAACACTTGTGAAAATCCGCTGACAGCTTCAGAAGATGTCCGCCCTCGGTTTATCTCTAGACACTCTCGAGTCTTCACACAAGGCCGCCTGGTCACCAGCAGAGGCAGCTGAGATCGGGAACTTCATTCGCACCAACAGACCATTCCTTGCCTTCTTCGAAGATCTCGCTGGTCGCAAGCCTACCATTGCCAGACTCCGAGATCTCGACCTTACAGAGATCCGACCATTGATCGGGTGTGATATCCCTGAATATCGACTCACAATGAGTGGTACAGAGGTGTGACCACTTTTCTTTCGTTTCTTTATTTCTAGATCGCTTTCCTTGTTTCTCCACTCTTCTCCGTGCTCTCTGTCCACGAGATATGGTCCCCGCGTTTTCCTCTATGGTGCTCCTTCCCTTGCCTTTCACGTCTTTCTCGACTCACAAATCTGACAAAACCTGATACTTGTAGATACTCAAAATCCTCGACGAGAAGATCCGATACAAGATTGCGAAGATATTGGGGTTTGCAGAATTCAAACTCCGTAACCAGAGGCAGGAGTCGTTCTGTCATGTCGCGAGGCAGGGATTACTCTCCAGGATCTGCCTATGTCCATTCCCGAGTCGAGACGTAGAGATGAGTATGGGGGACCAGCAGTCTTCTCCAAGTGTTATACAACACTTCCATGGGTAAGTAAGAGTACAAACTTTCCCCAGCCTAGGACTTTGTTTGGCTGCTTCGGTTCAAGTCGCTTGCTTCCTTGATCAACGAACGATGCTGATCAAATACGTAACATGCAGGTCTACTTTCAAACAAGGTTTAACCTCTCCCTCTCCCTCTCCCTCTCCCTCACCTACTCCGAATTCCTCTCGACGCTCGCTGCGCCAATCTATTGAAAGAGATTTCGACCAAGCTCTCCACAACTCAAAATCTAATGATCCAGATGATCCTTTCGTCTTCCCTTCCCGTCATCGACAGCATCGTCAAAGAAGAGAAGCACGTGCATCCTCAGCCCAGGAGAGTAACGATTATGTTGCTCCGTCCACCCATACGCTGCGCAGAAGTCGACGACAGCATACGCCGCGATCCTCCTCTGCCCGGAGAGATTTTCGAGAAACTTCTCCCGGTAAGTTAAATAACCCCCTCACTCTCATCCCTTCCACATCTATATCTTCTGTTGAGGCTTCTGCTCAGCTCAGCTCAGCTCTACTCAGCTCTACTCAGCTCTACTCTCCTGCCTCTCCTCTCCTCGCCTATATATCGCTATTGAGGTTTCAAAAGGTACACACACACTAAAATCTCTCTCCCAGATATCGAACCATCCTTAGAGTCAGACAGCTCCTCCACCACCTCCTCTAAGGAACTCTCTGACTCTGGCCATTTCGATGCCGAATACAGAGACAAACCGTACAACGATGTCACCAAGCGCGCCGAACGAGCAGAAGCCAACCGAATTGCCTGGGCTCGCGAGATGGAGGCCGCGCTGCAAGACCTAGAGCGGATGAAGAAGTCCCGGCAACAACCGACCGCAATAAGCGGGAGAGCGGTCACAAGAAGAGAAGCTCTCGAGGTATGAGTATTGACTTTGATTCGCCGCAGATGCCCGACTCTGGACGTCGAATGAGACAGAACACACCTGATGCTTCTTCGGTACTTGGTTCCGATACTACTCGTGAGCGGCGGATGGGACAAAGGACGCCGGATGTTGTTGTTGCTTCTGGTACCGTGAGCCGCGATCGTGCCCAGTCTAGGGAGAGGAGGAGGCGTTCGACTGCTACTACTTCTCTGAATAACTCTGGTGACAGGGAGAAGAACGAGAAGAATTTCAACAAGACGAAGGAGCGACGTTATCGAGAGATTTGATGAGTGGATGAGTGGATGAATGCATGCGTGGTCAGAAGAAGCGTTGAAGGCTTGGTCGGATGTATGAATGGATGGATGGATGGATTTGAACAAGAAACCAAAAAAGACTGGTGTGCATGTTAACTTCATCTGATCCTTTCTAGATCTGAAAAATATTTGTAACCTGTTTACTTGGATGTTTTGAGGGGTTTCTTAGTACTATCAATAGCAAGGTTAACTATTATTCTATACTTGTTTTCTCTTCCAGATACTACTGGCATAGTCTGTTCCTAACAAGATAGTGTTCCCCTTCTGAGATCGAGAAGACTGAATTGAAGTTCAAATAAAGACGGCATGATGGTCAATGCTATCTATTGTCCTCATCCTTATCCTCATCGTTATCGTTATCGATATAATTATCGACTTCAACAATGGAATGACGCCAGTGGCGCGGGGGTGCCTTTCCAGCCCCTAAAAGTCCTAAATCTACGTTTCCTTCAATAGCACATTTCCTTCTTCGTCAGCACCCGAATCAAGGATTCGCATTACAAAGTGAGTATTTCGCAATTCCCGTGTGAAACAACGCAATCCGGATGCCCAGCGTTGAAAGCGAAACTCCACCCTTCCGCTCTTGCACATCTTTTGCAACCTTTAATACAATTACAATGAAGATGTAAAAATTCCCGTAAAAAGCGCATCAACTAAATTTGAAATAGTTATGACATTTCATACAAAGTTTAAGATAGTTTTCTACGACTAAATATTGTAGAAACGTTCATTTTTAAAGTGGGGAGCTCGCTACACCTGCACTTGCACCCTTCACCATTTCCTTTGCCTCGACGATAACAACAAATAATAAATAAGCAGCGAAGATGGAGTTGCTTGGGGAAAGCTGGTTAATACCACCTAATCTAATCTGATCTCGTACCGCCAGAGTCTTCGAGTCAAATGTTTTCTTCGCTATATAGTAGTAACTTGAACCAGACTCTCGCCCATCTCTCTCATCTATCAACTTCCCCTCCTTATCTTCGCTAATGCTACTGTTTTGAAACTTCACCCTAATTCTAAATTCAGCTAATACATGTATCTCTAAAGAATGCGAAGGTAAGTAAAGCAGAGTTAGAAGAGAGTGAAGGGCGTAGTGTAAGTGAGCGAGTCGGTCCTCTAAGCTATGTTTACTAGAAGTGGTCGGTTCCGGAATCGTAACAAGCAAAACTTGGTGCAGCTTTTCCGGAAGTGAACTTCCACCACCTCTCCTCTCATAAATAAGTACTATTATATTATCAAAGTCTTTTCTAATCATTAGTTAGTGCTTTAAACGCGAATATATGAAATAGAATATCTGATATAGAGTTTTGTGACGTGGGCAGATAAATGGTGTTTGGACTTCACTCTCGGAATTGCTCCTCCAAATTTTGGTGGAGTGAATTCCGGGAGTGAGGTTATGGCTTGGCTCAACCCAACACAGCTCTGGCTGCTTACTCATTTGTATAAATACGCGTGAATTCAATCTTTTTTAAAGTCTTAAATATTAGACAAACTCTTCTAAAACAATGCCATAGTATTAGAACTTGCTTATTGAGGTTGTTGTGGTTAACTGGTCCCTGGCCAGGGATGTAATTCGTATCTTGGATTGCGCAGGCATAAGGTGGTAAGATGAACCTACTCCTACATCATTATCATCATCAACTGTGAGTAGTCCGTTCTAATGGCTATTCTTAACGTCAGTCAAACAAAATTAGATGGATAATGCGTGAACTTCGCGATCGCAACAACAACTGTCCGAGGTCATACTCTGCACTTATCGTATTCGTATTCCTAGCCTTGCTCAGCCGTGCCTTCGTGTTTCCCCTCGACAACCACAATTCCTTCTATAACACCACTACAATTACACTACACCACAATCACGTCGCATCGAATCACTACAAATACTGGTGTTCACGTTCTGCGTGTCAATCAATTGATCGAAATCCAAGGATCTCTCTCCTTCAAGGGGAAATTGGAGAGGGGAGGAGAGGGATGCTCGTTGGGCGAGGCTGAGGGAGGAGGAGGCGAAGAAGAAGAAGAAGAAGAAGAAGAAGAAGAAGAAGACGCTGTAGTAGCCAGGGTAGAACCGAGACCAAGACCAGGAGGTAAGAGGATCCTTTATTTCATTGTATAAACACTTCATGATTTCCCCAGGCAGTGACATACAACAATAGTTTACTAACTTTGACCTTTGTCAATAGCGTACCATCTGCAGCAGAAGACAGTACAACCTTTCAAATTCCTTCCAACCATTCGCCCGTCATGCCTAAACCTCGAGATATACCACTTTCATCAAGTCCCCCTTCCTCTCCATCCCATGCCACCTCCGAGTCCGATAACCCGAGTCCCATCAACACCCGAGCTACAAAGTCTCGATCCACGAAATCAAAGTCCAAGGCTCCGATTACAAGTGAGGATATTGCGCGCCAGATCCTCGAGTCCCACAAAGCCCTCGATCGAGATCTATGGGCAACCTTCGAAGCTTTAGAGAAAGCCTTCACGAATGAATGGATTGCCGGAGAGCATGGCGACATCACCTTCCAGCGCTGGGCCACTACAAGACTACCACGTCCAATTATCTTCGGTATCTTCGAACTCCATTTCGCCGAATCCCATAATGATCTCCCTGTTCGACAAAAACACCTCATTGAGCGTCTGCAAGACATATTGGAGCTGAGTGGGCTATGGCACATGCACTTCGTCCTGGGATACAAGACTTTACAATCGAGGGAAACGTTGGAAGTATTGATGCGCATTACACGGACTTGGCCCGAACTTTCTACGGAAGAGCTGTTGAACGAGTTACATGCTGTTTTACATGAGCGAATCCGTTCAAATGCGAGGGGTCAGCGGAAAAGTCTCACGTCGTTCCAAGTCACAGACGCAAAGGCTGCGGAGATCAATATCCAAAAGAGACTTGCATCACAAGGTAAGTTCTCAAAATATAAAGCAGCTAGACTGGTATTGATTGTTCCAGATGGGAAAACGAAGCCTAGGCAACGATCTGTACTACCTGCGGCCCAAAGCAGCGGATCTGCGGCGGCAATTGATGGTATCAACCAAGTTCAGGTGCACGCTGGTGCCAGTGTCTCGATTAGCAGAAACCAAGCTCCAGAGAACGACCAATCTGAATCCTCGCACGAATCAAGTGTGGAAGACTACCAGCACTTCACCCCCACACAATCTCTGTCTCCAAAACCACTCAAAGGACTTCTCGACCCAGACACAATCGCGAATACCTCTGTTGCATCAATTGAGCTGCCGAGGGGCAATATCAGGGCCGTTGAGGACGGGCCGTTTGAAGAAGATTCCATGCTACAGGATCGATCATACACAAACAACCTCCACCAACTACAGCATGCCAAACTCTTGAGCGACGACGAAGACTGGACCGGCGAGCCGGATTACGGACTCATGGATCATACGGATAATGATGATGAAGACGACATTATGACTTCAGAAGCTCGAAGTCCTACAAGGGAACAACATACCAACGAGACTGCAACCCTCCTAATGGATACTCCAGAGAACGGATCTCCGAATATAACGATAGACGACAAGGTGATGTCTCGAGAAGGTAATGACACCACCTTTACGCTTCCTCCTTTGAAAAATGTCTGTATCCAGCGCAAAAGATTGCCTAGTTCGTCGAAGCATTCGGGAAGGCGAGACGAGGACGAGTATGTGGATAAGGAAGAGAATGACAAGGATGAACTTGTCCACGAGGACTCTACCTATGAAGACTTTGTCCAGAAGATATCTGTCCATAGAAAGCTTGTTCAAGAGAATCCTGTCCAGCAGAAGTTTGCCAACGAGAAGTCTGCCAATAAGGAGTCTGCCCACAATGCTACTGCCCCTGGCAATTCTCCCACCGAGAAGTCTATCGATGCAGACAACCACACTGCGGATATAGCAAAGGACCGATTCCGTGAGAAGTTCGTCGATGAAACCCCTGCTAATGCGGACAAGGTGTGTGAAAAGCCGAAGCACAACAGCGCAGAGGTCAATCTTCACGAGGAGAACCTTTCAGATACAGCGAATCCTCAATTCATCCCCAAGATACTAGAGGCGAGGTCTCCTAATAAAGGGGGAGATGGAAAATTTCGAGAAGGCCGTGCTACTCGTAGCAATCTTGTTTTTGCCTCATCTCAAAACATCATCCAAGCCACTGATATCCTCCAAACCAATGAAGCCAACGCTCCTTGGAAGGTACTGAACGTTCAGCATCCGGATATAATCAATCAGTGGGAGACTATGATCAAGAACCATCATCTGCTTCGTGATGACTTGGTCAATTTCCTGTCTTGTTCTGATAAATGCTCACCTGACATCCTAGTTCTTCATCCACTCTACATCAAGATGGTAGATGCGATCACTTACACTACTCGTACAAGCAAACTTCTAGGATATCGACTGCTGGTTATTCCGATATACCATCCCAAGGATGTACATTTCTCCCTGGTTGTTGTTGATGTTGGGGCACGATCAATGACACATTTCGACTCCCTATCTAATACTTTGCGATTCATCCAAACCAAAAAGCAGGTTCTACCGTGGATGGCAAGTCTATTCGCTGAGCAGTCTGGACCTTTCTTATTATCTGCCACAAGCCAGGTATGTCCCTTCCTTCTATTACTTGTACCTAAACTGATCTATGTAGAAATGCTTCCAACAATCAGATAGCATCTCATGTGGTCTTATTGTCGCTGCTTGGGCCAAGGCAGTGTCCGAGAATCAGGAAATCCCAACTTCATTCAACATCGAAGGGCTTCGCGCAGATGCTTTGACTCGTTTGCGAAAAATCACGGTGGATGACGGTGCTCCTATGTACCTGACTACAAAGACAAAGTCGACGGTTATCGACCTCGAGTCGGACCACAAAGAAATGAAGGACCGTTCTGAAATTGCTGAGACTGTTGACAAAGGCACCGACAATCCTAACTTTGGAGATGCGACCGATCTAAAATCAGATACCCTTCAATGCACTGCTGCCGACATACTTGACGATATTCAATCGCATGTCGTACAAGCTTCGATATTACTTGCACAATACCACGCAAATCAAGGTGTCCAGATCGTAGAGCTTCGGAATACTCTGCAGTCGAGCCGTCAACGCCAAAATGCCATACAAGACAAGCTTCCAGCTGTTTCTTCCAGCCTCAAACGCCTTCTCAATGAGCACTATGGTACTGCGATACAAGGTCGTATCAAGAGAAAGAAATTGAATACTATGCAAGAATACTTTTCTTCTACACTGGCTCTAAGACCCGAAGATATCGCCTACGAGGATATAGCTGGAGTCATGGATAGTCAGAAAGCTGCGTTGGAAACCGTCAAGAACGAGTGCGAGACTTTGGATTGTGCTCTGGACGATCTAACGAGGGCAGTGGAAGACAATCAGAAGCTGGAGGAGGAGTGCAAGGGTGAAGTAGATGGTCTACAGATACAAATAGAGCATATGAAGCGGAAGCTGGGAGGTCTCGAGAGGCAGAGTGAGTTAGCACGAGCGATTGAGAAGCCCTTGGGAGATGCGAAGGAGGCGATAAGTGATTTAAGAGCTTGTAATAAGAAGAAGAATAATACTAGTACTACTACCTGTATTTGAATTAAGATTAATAGTAATGTTAATATTAAGACTTTGATAACGTAGAATCAATAGAATATAAATATATTAAAATAAAATAAAGTCTATTAAGATTATACTCTATAAAGATAGAACTTACTGTACCTAGTATTATAGTTAATTATAGAGGCGCTATAGTGTTTCTTTAAATCCCCTTGATTTTTAGTAAAGATTCCTAGTGCTAAAACGCTAAAAGGGGAAGCGAATCACCGCTTAAGGGGATACTTAGCATTAGAGCGAGGTCGACGCTGCTTCAGAAGTCTTCAAAGTCTGAGGCGGGGTGGGAGTAGCCAGATAAGGCCAAGCTCTGGTATTCCTTATTGTACGCGCCAAAGGAAAAGCAGAAGAATGAAGAGATGGGGTCAATTGGTTCTATTAATGACCATCGCATCGATTTTATCAACGCCAAGAAGCAAACTCAACGCAAAGTGGCAGTACTTTGGCATGTACTTCAAGTAAGCACCAGCCCACTATCCTACACTTTAACAGACCACGAAAAAGGGAAAATCATCAACGATGAGAGACCGGGATCCAGCCGTCCCAGGACCCAGTCATATAAGAGGCATCACAAGCCTGCAAACCCAATTCTCATAACCGCAGATCACATAATTCAGACCGATCTACTTTCTCTCCATGTGGCTGAGGCAGTGTAATCTTGTTGCTCTTGATGAGTTCGTAGGCTTCATATTGACATTTCCCAGCTGCCTGGCCCTAACTGTCGAAGTACAGAGCCCGGGAATATGCCCACAGAGATAGGACTAGGAATGTAACTGGGGAGGATGTCTTGGGCTGAGGGCCGTATGCAATTTCGGGTAGAGGAGGTGAAATTGCTGTTGAATCGATGCCGGAAAGAGGTGAGGACACAGGTGTCGCGGTGTACGTTACGGATCTCGTGCATGCTAAACGGAGAAGATCTACGGCTCTCGCGAAAGCCAAACTAAAGAGTTCTGTCAGTTCATATAAGTGACATGGATCTTGAAATGGAGCAATGTACAGAGCAGTCAGCAAGTAGAAAGAGAGGGCACGATGTTAGAGACAAACTTACGCAGCTTCCGAGTGTCTTTGGTGATCTTGGTAGAGCCTCCCCAACCTGTGATATGTCAAGCCGGTCAAGGGGTGGTTTGGTATGAGTTGAAGTCTGAGATCTAAGCAGTCTTTGAGAGTTCTCTCAGCTAACTCAATGTTGGGATGAGAAGAACGGAGAAGGATGTTGGCGTCCGTGAAATGGAACCTTTGAGTTTAGCTTGGTCAACGGAATTTCGAAGGAGAGTTATTTCTAGGAAAGACACATACCGAGCCATTTCCCACAGAGATGCTTTTGAGGCCAAAGCCATGTCGATGAGCTTTTTGGCTTCCTGCAGTCTGCCGAGTTGGAGAAGGGAGAGAGAGAGCTTGGTTGCCACGCCATCTTGCTCTGAACATACAGTCGCCTTCTCGTTCCAAGCGATCAAGCATGTCTAATGCTCGTTGGGGCTCTTCCGCAAGGATGTGCGCAGCAGAAACGTTTGCACAGCCAAGTCTATATGCTCTTTCTGCTGTTGGATGTACTTGGCGTTGTAATGTGTTTGCGTTTTCAAGGCTTCCTCCCTCGACTTTAGAGCCTCTTCCATCCTCGAGACGGCTAATAACCCGAGGTTCTGCTCCATATCAATGGTTCCCAACAGACTGTACAAGTCAGCATGCAAAAGAAGCAGCGTGGTGAAACTGATGCGAGAGCTTGTCCCCTTTCCATTATCAGATGATTGATATTGCTCCATTGTGACCCGAGATTTTGAGACCAGGTTACTACTGATCACGGAAACCTGGCGATGTATTCCTCTGGCATCTAGGTAGTTTCCCTGTCCCGAGAGCATAACAGCCCAGTTTCTCCCACATTGAGCCAGCAGGAAGAGTGTCTTGTCATCGAGAGTCTTGCTATCCGCTTCGACGGCATCAAACTTCTTGGTCTGATAGAGAATGGAGGTCATGGAAGGCAACCACTGCTGCGCGCTGGGCCACTGTAAAATGATAGAGTGCCCGTCTCTCTCTTGCGGGGTTTGTTGAAAATTAAGCTGACAGCCCAAGCGTCTCGATTCCTTCGAACAGATATCGTCATTCGGCAGATGATTTCCTTCTGGAAGGCGGCATGTACACGGTCGGCCCCATCTGGTGTCGCGGTTATGATGCCTTGGCTGAGCAGCTGCTGACGAGCTACATTGTAACTGTTAATTTGTTAGTTTACATTTTGATGATCTCAAGATGCGTGAGTCGAGAACGAAAGCTATCTACAATCCAAGACCCACAGGCAGCTGTACATACTTCTCGCGAATCGTCAGCTTCTTCTCTGCCTCAGTGGGCGTGTAATGGACCGCATTGTCTTCGTAGTCACTAATCAACAATCAGTTATTTGGTTTCGAAACATGGTAAGAAAAGGACAAGGAACACACTAGAATGTCTTCGGAGCTCCATCGAAAAGGTCCCATCTCACGCCGGCACCACCAAAATAAGCTGCTATCTGGGAGAGGATAGTCGCGGAGTCGAACAGTTCACCCATGGCGCTGGTGCTTGCACCCGTTATTCCATCCATCAATTGGCCTCGTGTGAATTCACCAGGCCTCCAATTCAGAGATACGATTCTGGAAATAGCTGCATAAAGCAAGGCGGGGTCACCGTCGCACCAGGTTGTGGTTCCGAATTTGATCGCCACGTCCGAGCCAGTCTTTGATCCTTGTGCATTCCAAGTTGTTGTTGTTTTGGCTCCTTTCAGCATCAGTGATGAGGTCCAGCTCGTATGCATTGGTGGAACACGACACTCGGAAATGCGCCTCACTGGTGGCATCGAACCACAACGTCGCCGCCGCGTATCTCCTCCCGTGCTCGGCGGCGAACTTGGCTGCAATCTGCGAGGTTCCGGTTCTGCGTCGCCGACTATGCAGTCGCACAGCTCTCCTCCTTCGGATCTCCATCCCGATCTCGTGCTGAAAGTGGTTGGCGATACTCCGGAGCTCCTGCGCTCGGCCGAAGAAGTGTGACACAGGCTTCAAGGCTGTGTTGACACTGTCGTTGCCCTCAGGCTCGCCGTCGATCCCGCTCCGACAGTCCAAGCGGTTAAGAAGAGCCTCAAACTCCCTCCGAACATCAATCCATATAGGATCCTCGCGACAACAGAATTTCTTTATAGTCCCATGGTTGGCTTTCACTGAGATAATTCTCTGGGTTGACTCCTCGAGCAGTGTCCCCCGGAAAATGGCACTGATCGGGTTCACAGGCTACGTACGCATTGGTGTCAGCCCCTCTGGCAAGGAATAGTAGAAGGGAATATCTGTTCTCTACTTGCCCTTACGGCGTTATACATCGATGACTGCTCCACAAAGTTCAGTACCTCGAACTGAGGTGGGAGCTGTTGACGGTGCATCTCCAGCGTCTGCAGGCTCGGGGATAATGGCTTTAACTGCTTCAGAGGAGTTCCAGTCTTGAATCCTGGGTGGCGTAGTTTGGCTCTGGGAGCGACGTCAAGATCACTATAGTCGGTTTCAGACTCGGCGCCCACAGATTCGTCGTCGCTCAGTATAATCGAATCTACAATAGGATGCCTAAGTAGTCCTGGCCAAATGAAGAGACGCAGCATGCTTACCCTGGCTGCATCCTGCCGTTCCGCAGCTAGAGTGATGCGGGAGACATCTGTTCACAACCGTCGACCCTCTTCTTTTCTGGGCTCGTCATCGGTGATATCGCAGCTTGAGCTTAGACACATAATCGCTGTACTACATCCTTATTTTCACCGGCGCTCAGTAACACTGTTTTATTGACGCTGTTAACGACACCAGGGTCTAGGCACGTCGGCTAGTTCGGCGCATTTCAAAACTCCATCTCTTGTACTCTTCCATAGGAGGTCTATGAACACCAGCCGAACCTTTCAATACTCGTTGGTATTCATTGAATCTGCAACTCATGTGGCAAATAATTCACCTTAAGTGCTTCAAAGACCACCATAACCGAGAGGGATGGCCAATTGCAACTTCATTTTTCAATGAGGATGCAGCTATCCGAGCCGAATAGAAGTTGGCCCCTGGATGCACATTAGTTGATACAATACTGGCTAGTAGCGGAACAATTGTTAATATAAAGTCTCCTATGGATGGTTATCTACGTGGTATAACTAAAGCAATACCGATCGTAGCGAAACGACTGTTAATACGATATCACGACTGTTCACCCATGATTCGGACTTGAGATGGTTGTTGCACTCTCTACTCTCTAAGACGAGCTGTCATCAACACACGCATAAAGATACGGCAATGCATGAGGGTAGATTGCATGTGATGCTGTTGTGAGTACGAGATGGGTTTGTAGAAGTCGAAGGCAAGATGGATTGATCACACAGCTCCGCTCACAACGTTCCCATATCCTAAGCCCAGTGGTAATTTATATGGGCTTAAGGCAGAGACGGATGGGATAGGAGTTCAAGTCATGTAAAGACGGAAGGAAAATGCTAGCAGTACGCCGATCCGAGATTCCTAAATACGACTTGCTCCCCAAATGGCCGAACATCAAGTAATTTGGGTCAAGATGCTTGCGAGACAATCTTCTGTAGCCTGTGTCATCCTGACAAAATCCACAGTAGTCAAAATTTCTGCGTTGAGAGCTGTCTTCAGAGGCTCATACACATCCACTTTAAATGCTTGTCTGGCGCGCATTAGCTCCTCTAGAGCATTCTTTGGCACAGTGCCTGCCATTGTCAGATTGCCTTTATTTCAGGATTTGCATCAAACTTGCCTGGAGCTGGTGCAAAAGCTTTCTGTATTTTGACACTTCCTGCAATCAATACCTCGTGCAGTCTTGCGGCATCCCCTTCTGGAACCTTCTTCGACCAGAATTGCAAAGCCCAGCCCTTGTTCCTTCGGCGAATCTCGAGACTCTGGACGAGTTGAGCACCGGTGGCAAAGAGATCTTGCAGAGATTCAACGCATGCTTCTACGCTTATATGTTGGGCGGTAGAAAGGAGCTTAGGGAGAGGCCCTGCTGACCTCCCTCCCGGTAAAGGCACTGGCATACTCGGGTGCTAGGGATGCGGTACAAGCCACGAGTACTGTGCGGAACCAACTCTAATTGAAGATGTACGAAAGAGGTCGGGCTCTTGCACTTGGTCATGAGTTCGGATTGATCTGACGCTGACTAATTAATTCCCTTTTCGTTCACCCGTCGGTGATAGAAGGTTATACCCCTGTCGGAACACCAAAAATTTATGATTTTTTCAAAGTATTTAGGAAAATCCCCCAAACTTCTCATAATTAGGAAAATAGCCTGAAAACCCCGAATCAAATATCAGTTTTTCGAAATTGTGGTGTTGTTGTGGCCAAATCCAGGTTTAGGTGGTTGAGTGGGCGCTTGAGTGGTGTCGGCGTTTGACCGGTGAACCCTTCTAGCCGACCGAATCCTTCGGTGGGTTGTGGCAGGGATTCGAATTCTAGATGTTTATATATCTAACCATTCACCTATCGTCACGATCAAACCCCTCCAATGCCAAACGAATGGACAGAAGGTACTCGAAGAATTCTTCCTGCCATTTGACACGAATTTAGCAGAGAGAGCTCAAGATATGTAGCATGAAGAGCCTCACGAACCACGATGCAGGCTGCGACGCGTACTTACGACAATGAAGTTTATAATTTCGTACAACACAAAGGGTCGAATGCAGACACGCTGGTCTTCGCAGAGTTCAAGAAGCTCCAACGCCTGAACCTAGTTGAACTCCAGAATGAACTGGCAACACTCAAGGGGGACATTCACACGGCGGAGAAAGTAACAGTGGCACAGAGGAAAGAGCTGCGACGCCTGCTCAGCGAGTACGGTATGTAACCACCAAGCCGGGGCCATGGCAGCAAAGTCTAATAGATTATAGCGCAAGCCATTCGAGACGTCGAGTACATGAACGAGCTTGATGTTCTAGACCAGGTCGAAGCTCGAGAACAACAATTATCCCTGACGGAGAGCTTCCAAGACATAGCTTCGAAACGCGGTGCTCCATACGACACTCGATACCTCAGACTGCCCTCCACACTTCAACAGAAGCCCGACGCTGTGCGCGAAGCCTTGCGCAAGTATCTACTCAGATCCCTGTCCTGGACAACAGAAGAGAAGCGCTTGCGCAGAAACGACTACTACCAAGGCAGACCACCGCACATCTATTCTACCTTCGTCGATCGACTTGCACGATTTATAATGGCGTTCGTAGGAGGAGCAGCGCTGCTGATACCCATGATAATCATGGTGTTCGACTCATCGCTGAGCAAGAGTCTGGCCACGACTTCTGTTTCTGTCCTACTCTTTGCTGGGTTCTTGTCGTTCGGAATTTCTGCATCGAATCAAGATACCCTGGCTGCAACGGCAACTTATGCTGCTGTGTTAGTAGTCTTTGTTGGGACGAGTCTTCCTTCGCAGAAGTCGAGTACGTGAAATGCCAAATCGCTGGTTGTTGAACGAAACTGCATCTCCTACTTCGAGGTTTGATTCGGCTCCATGCTGAATCCTGCACCGCCAGCACTGTGCCGCGCCACAAATCCAACTTTACCTTCTGTCACGGCAAGCACGAACTGTTCCCACTGGAAATTTTTGCCTCGGTACTCGACGTCGCGTCCTGGGAACAATACATTTCAATAGGTTTAGTGTAACCGCTGCCTGACATTGCACTGAGAAAGTCATATATACCTCACCTGTGCAGCTACTGCGCCAGATTTTCACGTGACATTCATAAAATACTTAAATACAACAAGCGTGGCTGTGAATACAGATATAGGTAAGCATGGTAGATCCTTCCTTGCTTATTAAAATGCGGCATTTTATATACCTCTCACTTTGGTTCGGATAGATCCGGCTACGGGTTTCTTAATGCTCTATATCTTCAAACTTTAGAGCCGTATCTGGGTTTAATAGAAGCTCTTAGCTATTACTCCGAATTCAGGGGATAGGTCGATAGTCATGATAGAGTAGGGGGTTATAACTATCATAGCCTTTAACGTTCTTCACGGGATGATCGAAAGCATAGCTAAATAGTAGTATATTTCTTATTAAAATCGAGCCCTTGTAGAGAAATAGCTAAAGAACAATAATATACTAATTATAACTTTTTATATTTTCGTGGTGGATATTTAAAACTTCAAAATCATAAAGTCTTTTCGGTACGAAGGGTTTTTCGATACGCAGGGATAGACGTAAGTCGTTCTTATCGCTTAGGAATATTCGTTGAGTGTTCGATCTCTTGCTTGGAATTAGAGAGATTAATGAAATCATATATAGTAGAAGAAATTGTGGTTTACGAGACTTTCTAATACGAGGCTGGCCAATTTCGTCTCCGGTGAAACGGCTGGTGGACCGTGCATTGTTTTTCTGAGGCTTCCCCACCAAAACACAATGTACTCCTTCTTCTAAATAACATTCGAGCTTCAAAACAAAATGGACGAGCCTCTACCACGTACTCCTTCTCCTCCTCCTCTCTCTGAGCCTCGACCTCCAGGCAAGCCACGACGCCTTACAGACCGTAAAGAATGGAGTACTCCTATTCGCAAAGACGTCAATATGCGACGATTCAGAAAGCCTTGTCAAATAGTTACAGAGATCTCCGATTTCCTTGATATTTCTTAATAAACTGTTTCTGATATTTGCTAATGCGACGAGAACCTTCTTCGACGAGCTCGTCCTAATAGACTCAAGAAATTCAAGATTTCCACCGAGCAAGTACTTGCAATCGAGGCTGATATGGACGGGCAATGGGGAATCGGCTCGATGACTACATCAGAGCTAATTGAGTTCTACGGCTTAGATTGCTGTGATCAAACACTCCTTAACTCGTTTCGGAGGGAAGGAATCGGTCACTTTTGGGCAGCACAATCGAAGTTCTTAACTCCTGATAATCGGGCTGCTCGAGAGAGCTTTTGCCGTACTTTGAGGGACGAGAAGAACTGGCGACTTCCGCAATATAAGAAGGTACTTTATTCCGACGCCTCTCACTTTGCGGTCAATCAACGAAAGAAGGTTAAAGCCTGGCGGCGGCGAGGACGAGATCAAGACGGAATTCTTCAACGGAATCGACTCGATAAGACTCAAAAACGACTCGAGGTTCAGAAGGTTTCTTCTACAATTGCTGCAATGGTTGGTTGGAATTACAAATCAAAGCTTGTCTTCTTGCCACGACATATCGATGGAGATGATTACGTCGATTACTTCTTAGAACCGGTTGTAAAGCCTTTCTTCGATATTCAACGTTCTAAAGGAGTATTTGAGTGGCTCTTTCAAGAAGATAACGAGGGAGCTCACGGTACAAAATCTGAATTGAACGCTCCTAACGACTTCAAAAACGAGTACAAAATACGTCAATTGAAGCCTCGTCACCCTGCTAACTCTCCTGATCTCAATCCAATCGAAGGAGTATGGCGAATAATCAAGCAAAGAGTGAAAAGAAGAAAGGCAAAGAACGAGTATGAGTTACGGCAATATATTGAAGAAGAGTGGGAGAAGTTGACTATTCAAGAAATCAACGAATTGATTAGTACTATGGAAGAGCGAGTAAATCAATGTATTGATCGAGAAGGCGACGTTACTGAGTTTTAATTTGTAAATTAGTCATTTAATGTAGAGTTTGTTTTGGAATTCATGGTGTTTTGGTGGGGATCCCTTATAAATCCAGTGCACGGGGCAACGGTCGCTTCACCGGTCACGAAATGGCTTAGCCTCGATATAATAGAGTAATTATCGGCAACGGAGACCACGAGACGAACCTTGTACGGAACGGGTACGCTTCCAAAACAAGAGATTCCTCCTTCAGGCGTGAAAGGGCGATTGGAGCGCATGAACTGGCTGCCGTGGAAATGATCAACGAATGAAAAATGGCTTTAGGTCTCTCCCCGCTACCCCGCATCACTGTACCGCATGTCTCGGCGATGACTTATTTACCGTCCTTTTGACTGACGCATCCATGTCTGTTCGTATAAACACGGGGGGGGGCTGCAAGCGAGCAACAATCCAGTGGATGCTATACCCCGTCCTCCTCTGTACTCTGCTTCTCTGTTGCGCAGTGTAGCCTCTCTTTCTCACGAATCAAACCACGAGGTTGAACATGGTCTCAAAGCTTTCCCAGCCCGCCTTGCTGTTTTGGCCAAACCATAAAAGGATTACTTAGGCAATCTCGTTCCTCGACTAACATTTGAATCGGTACTCGTCCTCTGTTGATATGGAGGAGCTCTGTCCGTGGCCAACTTGAGAATTTTGACGGATGACTTGCGAGGCATCACCATTGTTTCAATTAAGTTAAGCTGTCGTAAGGTAAACACAAGAAGTAGGGCGCTGAAGAAGAAATGGAACACCGTTCATAGCTTCCTTAGGCCTCCGTGCCCTTGGAATCAAATTCGGAAACCTGTTAATGAATGCTCGTTTATTTGTAGAAAAAATCTCAAACCCAAAAGTTCGCCACGAAAAGACCTATTTCCCGCCCAATGCTTTCCTCAAAGCGAGCCCACTCCACTCCCACAAGCTTTCACCCATGGCGTCATTCCTCGCAAACCCCGACAACTTCTCCTCAGCCTCATAGCTATATCCGTACACAAATTTCCCAGCCAATGGACCAACATCAAAATATCTCCCCTTGATGTCCTTCTCTACTATTTCGGGATCCGTAGCAAGCATGATAGATGTAAGTGCGCCGTCTGCAGACGAAATACTGGTCATACGGACAATCCCTTGGGAGAGGATTTTAATCCAGGAGGGAAGGTGAGGAGCTGAGGTACTGCCAAAGGTCGACGAACCGATCGTGCCTGTGGAGGAGGATATTTGTGTTAATTGTCCATCATTTTTGGGATAGGGGGGGGGGGGGGGGGGGGGGGGGGGGAGGGGGGGAATTGAGAATCATATGGGACTAAACAATACCTGGATTCAGACAGTTCACAAATATCCTGTTGAATCCCTCCCTTTCAAGACGACGGTGCAGTGCTCGGGTGTATTGAATGTTCGCCAATTTGGACCTTGCGTATCTGTGCTGATTGTTAACTCACGAGCACCAAGCTGTTGCAACGGTAATGGGGTTGTTTGCCTCTGGAGACTTGGCTGTATATCCGATAATTTTGTCAGGTCTTGTTCTTTCGACACCGTCAAGTCATCGAAGTTAATTCCATTATTTGCATCCACTTTGTACATGGAATGAGCATGGGAGGCTACAACAACAACGCGAGCTTCCCCGTATTCAACCGATGTTTTCTTAATCAGAGGCTATGGAGGTCAGTAAAAATCTAACTTGGGAGTGTTACCGGTTTTATGGTGGGGAGTTACTCACAAGGAGGTGGGAGATAAAAGCAAAATGCCCAAGATGCTAAACCACAAACTCAGCAAGAAAGCGAGTCTCATTTTGAAACTAAAACTTGACTTTGCGGGGTGCATACATTTGTCTAGAAATCAAATTAGCAGTACAACAAGCATTGAACAATTTCAATCTAACTAACCGCAAACTGAATCTCGTAACCATCTACCGTCAGAACACCAGGCTATTACATTTAGTTTATCATCCTCCGTTGCATAAGACTTCATTCTCTATCGCCAGACTTACCATAATCGAAAGCGCGGCATTTGCAACAAGAACGTCACATCTCTCCTCCAAGCGCCCAAAATTCTCCGCAGCATCAACACAAGCTTTCAAGCTTGACAAATCAAGCTGCAGGAATTTCAACCTCTGTTTTTGGTCTTCTTCAAGTGTAGTAAATACTGCGTCAAATTTTGATTGCGAACGTGATGCTATGTAGACTTTCGCATTGTGCGTCAGTAGAGCGAGCACGGTTTTGTAACCTATTCCTGTGGCGCCTCTTGGGACAGAAAATGAATTAGTTAGAGAAACTTTAAAAAAAATGAAGAGGAGAATTGCTTTACCCTGTTACTATCATTACTTTCCCAGCCAGGTCTGGAATTTGTTCGAGAGAAAATGTTTTCAACAGAAGTGGTGCCATTATAAAAACCAGTCGTGAAAGATTTCCCGCAAAGTTTTATGCAACTCAACGACTCCCCTTGTTTGTTCAGGTCCAGAATATAAGGTATTGAAAGGTTTTGGAATCAGTCATCAGGTCCGCATAATTACCCGACCCGTCTAAAAAAATCCACCAGACATAACGGAGATTGCGGAAAGAGGCGTACCCTAATGGGACGCTAGACATGAATGCGGAATACGAGATACATGACTTCTTTAATGATACGACATTTATACTCATTATCTTAATTTAGTACCGTATTTGCCTACATTAGGAAAGCACTAAAACCCGACATAACGGAGATTGCAGAAAGACGCGTACCCCAGTAGGACGCTACACATGAATGCGGAATACGAGATACATGACTTCTTTGATGACATGACATTTGTACTCATTATCTTAATTTAGTACCGTATTTGCTTGCATTGAGAAAGCACCGAAACCCGTACTTGAAAGAGTGCGATAAAATTTGTTTGCTGAATCTGTTTGCATGTGCAGTAAATTGAGGATTGCGTCTTCTCGGAACATCGGCAGCGCCTTCTGTGGAAATTAAAATGCCTTCTAGGAACATAAAATGCCCCTCCAACACAGCACAAAAGTAATAACAGGGCTGACAGGCGTGCCATTGGCCAACATTAGTGTAGACTCGAACTCCGCTCGCAAGTCGAGTACGGAGCTGAGCACATTACTGCGGGAAGCTGTCAATTATGAATTGAGGCAGCTGCGTCATGGAATCGGGGTTCAAGTAGATTTCAAGCGGGATCGGAGCAAGATATAGTTGGTTCTGCCTCCTTCAGATTATATCTTACTCGCCATTTGATTTCTGAGCATTGTTGTTCTGAAATATTCCGACCGGTGCAACCGCCACGACGAAATCCAGATGTCACAACCAAAGATTCATCCTCTTTCCAGGCGAAGGGTATACTGTAATCCGCAAGCACAATCTTGGACATCCACTACTTCGGGAGCCAACTTCGAAGAAATAGCGAGCTTTCAACATAAGCTACCTGGATACTTGCCCACCAAGCTCATCTCATTGCAAGAGATTGCCCGACAGATTGGGGTGAAGGCTGTTTACTTGAAGAATGAGACGAGCAGGTGCGAACTGCCATCGTTCAAAATCCTTGGAGTTTCCTGGGCAGCTTTCAAGCCATCGCAGAGCAGAACAGTTTACCACTAGATGTCAGCCTTGAAGACCTTGCAAAAGTAGCACAGGCAGCCAACACGAGATTATATGCTGCTACCGATGGGAATCACGGACCCGCGGTTGCTCGATTTTCCCGTATCCTGGGCATTGCCTCGGAAATTTTCGTTCCCGTCTACCTAGACTTATCGGCAGTCAACGCAATAAAGTCTGAAGGGGCTCATGTGGTGCGCGTGAAAGGTGCTTTGACCAAGCCGTGCAGGAGGCCATGGATACGGCTGGAAGCACGGATGGAGCTGTCTTTATTCAGGATACGGCGTTCAAAGACTATGTGATGATTCCGCAGGTAAGTACGCAGTTATTTTCGAATACATTGATCTGACTGTGACCTTCAAGTGGATTGTAGATGGCTATGGTACAATGCTCCTCGAGATGGAGCAGCAGCTCCATGGGGTGATACCAGATATCGTTGTGGCCCCTGTTGGAGTTGGCTCCTTCGCGCAAGCGGTGACGAGTCACAGCAAATCGAGGGGACGTACAACTAAGGTGGTGACGGCTGAGCCTGACGCAGCGCCATGCTTGTGGAAAAGTCTCCAGACTCAAGAATGTGTGCCAGTTTCGACAAGTAAGACGATTATGACAGGTATGAATTGTGGAACAGTCTCATATATCTCCTGGCCTACCCTTCAAGCCGGTGTTGATGCGGCTCTTACGTTTTCGGACTGGGAGGCTCATGAAGATGTGGAGTATCTCGCCTCTGTTGGTGTATCTGCTGGGCCGTGTGGTGCTTCAACGCTATCAGCTCTTCGATATATCAGCCAGCATGATCCAGGCTGCATCGGCTTGTCAGAGGATTCAGTAGCCGTTATCTTCTATACTGAGGGAGAAAGGCCTTACGACTCGCCGATCTTAGTCTTTAGAATAAGAATTTTTTAATACTTGAAGTATTTAGCGCTTTTCTAACAAGAGGTGATTCTTTTTTTAGAAAGCGTAAAGGTGTTCTCTAAAAACTTTGATTTACGTATAAGTAACACTATACTTAAGGGCCTTGCAAGTCAAATCCACTTCGTAAGACGATTTTTTAAGTAACGCAGAAAGTCTTTTCAAGTCACGTGTCGCCTTATGAAATTTTAGGGGGTATTTAAGTCAATTTTAAAATGTAGACCTTGAAACTCCCAATTCTAGAGTGACTCTACGTAAAG
Organism: Cadophora sp. MPI-SDFR-AT-0126; assembly: GCA_020747065.1. Classification (NCBI taxonomy): domain Eukaryota; kingdom Fungi; phylum Ascomycota; class Leotiomycetes; order Helotiales; family Ploettnerulaceae; genus Cadophora; species Cadophora sp. MPI-SDFR-AT-0126. The sequence goes on along the minus strand of JAGMVK010000024.1, from coordinate 518,606 downwards.
ATTTCTTATTCTCCACCTTATCAAGCCCTCGTATAATGTCAAAATCTGTATAATAAGACTTTATAAAAATATCAATTAAAGTCTCGAATAGTGGAAGAAGCGAGAAACAGGTTAAATTATTATTAGTTATAAAAGTAGCGAGTATCAAAGTGCAATGAGTTGAGCGTAACGACTGTAAGATTTTGGGAGAAAGAGGGGGGGGGGGGCAGTGGGCGAAAGACTTATGCCGAGCACCGTGAGTAATTTGGAAATATTAGTATGATTTTAAACAGAAGAAATATGTCATATGGGATGGCATCTCAGATATCGCAACATGCAATCATATTTTCTGATCAGTCTGTAAATACATTACAGTCATCGTGCTCCTGGATCCAGGGATCATCGGACGGAGGCCAGATGATTTCGAGATACACTACACATGACAAACTGTCGAAGATCTACCTCTTGTAGCGTATGACGAGACATTGCAAAGATCATCGATCCTGGAGATCTAATACCATGACTCTCCCACCAAAAGAGACGCAGATACATGCAGATTCAGAGACCAAACTGTTCGAGATTCACCGTAGGGTGTTTCTTCTTGCAATGCCGCCTAAAATCATCCTTCCTAGAGACTGCTTTACCAAATTTGCGACAACCCGCGACAGTACAGACCCATTGCGCTGGGCTATGTATGGTTTTGACATGACGCTTCAAGCCGTTTTTGTCGGCAAAGCTCTTGTTGCATTCATTACAACTATGGCGAGAGGAGCCACCACTCCGAGAACCTGCTTTTGTCTTAGCCAAGGTTGAGTCGTAGGGCTGTTGCTGGATTTCAGGTGTTGTTTCGACGGAAACAGGATCGTAGGACGACTGCTGCTGTATCTCACCCCAAGGGTGCGAGGAATCCGGTATAGGAGAGTACGGGCGGCTATCACCGTCACTGGCGTTGTGACCTGGGAGACTGTCTTGCTGAGCGCTGAAAGAGAATCTTAATCCTGAATGGACGCTGTCGGCACTCTCGTTCTCAGACAAAAACGAGAAAGGCGCGAGTGGTGAGAAAGTTTCGCGTAAACTACAAGAGCCGCACGCGTCGTCGTTCACACACTCAGTACGGCAGGAATACTCGAAGTTGCTTGACGAGGGTGCTGAGGGATCGTAGCCGTCCGAATCGGAAAAGAAGACGTGTTGACTTGAAGCTCTGCAAACACGCTGCTCGTTGCTCGACAGGGGTCAGGCGGTGTGGGCCTCCTGCTTGGTGCACGGGAGACCCAGCTATTGTTGTTTTGAAGAAGGAGCTGAGTTCTTTGCAGTCCTGGGCTGCTTTACAAAGTAGCTATGCCCAGGACTGTTGATGAGCGAAGAATTGTATGAGGTAGTGGCGAGGGACTTGCTTTGAAAAGATCTTGCTTGGGGCGACGACCACGTACCTTATAATCACATTTATCTTCACAGCCACTTTCTCAGGTTGATTCAATTGAATACTATGCCGAGACAGCAGGCTGCCTCCTTCTTGCAATGTGATGGGGTTACGCCCGATACGGTTGACCACTCCCTACCATAATCTGCTTCCAAGTGGGGCACAGTGTAACATCAGCCTCAAAATTGACCAATGGGATAGATAGGTGAAGTGCATGACATTTTGTCTCACCAGAACCAACTGCAGAATGAGACCATATTTGATCGCGGCCTGATAGATTGCCTTGCCCGAAGTCTTGTTAACGCAGCCTCAAAATTGACCAACCACGAAACAAGAACATTTCCCTTACTGCCTGATAGAGCGCCTTGCCACCAAGTGAGTGCATGTGCAGCCTCAAAATCAACCAGTTGGGAAGAAGAGCATATGCATACCTCACAACGAGCAAGCAACAGACAATCTACACTGGTCACTTTGATTTTTCTGGAATCTGTCGCTCTTATGTATGAGAATGCTACGCAATCTCGCATGTAGCATACCAGCAATATTCTTTTGGCTATTGGCAGCCTCAAGAACGCCAATTGCAAGCCGTGATCTTTAACATCGCCTAGACACAACCGGCGCACCGCTGCTGGTTCGTCGTCTCTCATCGAAACATGCAGGATCACGGATGGTTTCTTCGATTATAAAGGGGACGAGTCATCCTGGATGATGCATTCAAGTTTCGCTACAATTTTCTACAATTCAACCACAGGTCTCCTGAACAAGTCAATACAACCGCTGAGCCTCCTCTTGAGACACACAACTTCACCGTATCGATCACTATTGCTGTAGATTCACAAAATGACCGCCAGCCGGGAGATTACCACCTTGTCAGACCCAAAGCTTCTTGAAAAGGTCGACAGGCTCCGTGAATTGAACATTGGCCAACATGTGCCTCTCCCTCAGGTAAGATTAGAAGGCCGGTCTTGGTTATGGTTTCCCATAAGCTCACATCGAGAACAGCTCGTTGTCGCCGGAGATCAAAGCTCTGGCAAATCCTCCTTACTGGAAAGCCTTACCGGAATTCCGTTTCCAAAAGACCAAAGCCTTTGCACCCGTCATGCAACGCAGATCACATCTCGACGCAGTACTAAGGACCATGTCGATATACGCATTATTCCTGGCCCACACGCATCAGAGGAGCATAAAAAGGAGGTCGAGGGATTCCATAGACAAATGCCTTCGGGGCAATTCCAGGAGCAGTTCGAGGAAATCTTGAAGAAGGTTAGTGAGACTTGATAATGTGGAGTAGATTCGCACAGCTTAATGAAAGATTAGGCCAGTGAAAAAATGGGTTTGCGGATCGACGTATCAACCGGTAACGGTGCTGTGTTTAGCGAAGATGTTCTCAAGATCGAGGTGCAGGGACCCCACGAGGACTATCTCACCATCATTGATGTCCCAGGGATATTCCGTACCACTACGCAAGGGACCACCAAAGATGACATGGTCATTGTAAGAGACCTTGTCAAGACGTATATCAAAGACGATCGCACTGTTATCTTAGCAGTGCTGCCAAGTAATGTCGACATTGCTACGCAAGAGATCTTGGAGCTTGCGGAAGATTACGACAAAAATGGTGAGCGTACTCTCGGCGTGCTCACTAAACCCGACCTGGTACTTGAACAGAGTGCACAAGCTGCTGTCTGTGACCTTGTCAGAGGCAAGAAACGACCACTTACTCTTGGCTACTTCATCGTTCGCAATCGTGGAGCGAGTGGCGGCTCAAAGGAGCAGCCAGAGCTTGATCAAATTTTTCGACAACAACCGTGGGTAGACCTCCCACAGGAGCGGGTAGGCATTCCAGCCCTCAGAGAGCAACTCACGTCTCTCTTAGTCGAGATTACCCAACGCGAGTTTCCCAAATTGCTCCAGGATGTCAGCAATCAAATCAAAGATTGCAAGAGGGAACTACAGAGTCTTGGGGCCTCTCGCCAGGATGAACGCGAGCAACGTGTTTTTCTCAGTCGCATTGCTGAGACGTTCCAGGATCGTGCTAGGGCAGCTTTGGCTGCGGATTATAACGCACATCCGGTTTTTGACAAAGACGAGCTCCGACTTATCACCCACGTGGTAAACATTACCGGTGTTTTTGGTGCCGATTTTCAGCTGGGGGCCCATTCACGACACTTCGAGAATCTTGACCCATTGGTATCGCCTGTAGCATCTGATACCGATGAGCTTTTCGATCTTGAAGAGCCACCCCAATTTGAGTCGATGGTAGACAACCTCCGAGTCCTCCTCGAAGAGGCAAGAGTCGACAATGTTACGCCGGGGGAGCTTGCCGAAATTGGTGACATCATTGTCCCTCTCCCACCGCATGAGACACCAATGCCGCGTGAAGAGTTCTCTGCATGGATCAATAACGTCTACATGAAATCAAGAGGCTTGGATCTTGGCACCTTCAACTCAAACTTTGTTGCTACGGCTTTTGCAGAGCAATCACGCAAATGGGGTGACATGACTAAGATCTATATGAGCCGGGTTATCATCACCCTCCATCGCTTCATCGCCGCTGCACTTCGTTCCATATGTCCAGAAGAGCAAATCCGATATCATTTATGGTCCGCAATCCTCGAGAGCCTTGTGGAACGCTACAAGATTGCAATGGCCCAAGCGAGTCTATTGATTGAAGTTGAACAGCGCAAGAAGCCATACACTCTCAACAAACAATTTGCCGAGGCTCTTTCCAAGGCTCGAGGCTGTCGACTCACCGAGCTCCTGCGGTCCAAGGCCAGAAAGGACACCAAGCAGTACGGAAGCACTCAGTATATGGTCAATTTGAACGACATCGCCAAAGCTGCCGAAGGCAAAAGCAACGTAGAGCAGTTGCAGGAAGAGATTCATGACATTCTTCAAGCTTACTACAGCCTGGCACTTGACCGATATATTGACAATATCTTCCAGCTCGCCGTTGACTACAGCCTATTGCATGGCCCTTCTAGTCCCTTGAAAGTGTTCACTCAGGACTGGGTCATCAACTTAGAAGCCGAGCAGCTTGACCGGATCGTCGGAGAGACAAAGTCTTCCAAGAGGTGTCGTACGAAACTGACAAAGAAGATTGCAGATTTGACTGACGCCTTGAATATCCTCAGGGCCTAGGTGTCAATCATGCTTGTTGATTCCGACAAGTCAGTGTCATGAGAAAGCTAGCAATCGTTTTGCGGAGATCGGGTATTTATAGGAAGAGAGTGGGATGCCTAATTTTTGATGTGGGAATCTATGCGATTGAACTATCAGGTCATCAAACAATTAATCACCACTTCCTTCTGTGATCAATACAATAGTTTCCCACTTAGTGACATCTAGAGTGCTGAAATTGCTCTGTGAAAATACTAGTCTTACTTACAGTTGCAGATGATTGACCGGAGAGTTTGTATGTCTTGAACCAGCTGCGAGAGCAATTTTCTTCTGAATTTTTCGCCCCGTGCTGACTTTACTATAGCACTATAGCTCGATATGGCTATTCCAAATTTATGATTGACAAACCTTGTAGAAAGTCTTCCATTTATCGAAGATATCTTTCAGACCTAAAAGTTCAGACATGAATAATTAAGCTTTGACAAAAGATTTCCTGATCCGCTTCGTTGAACCAATATCCATAACGCTGCTAACTAAACAAAGTAAAGAAATCTTCTCTGTCAAGGATAGTTGTATAAGAGAGCAACACCATCTCTACGTTGTTCAGACGAGATAAGTTCTTTGATACGATGATCCGAGCGTCCACTGAACCGGACAGTATCTTCTCGAGCTGCTGAGTAGCCTTAACGAGGACTTGATAATTCTTCGGGATCCCGAGGACTCGTGCGAGGTCCGGACTAGAGAAGGTCACTGGTCCGTTTAATCAGAACTGTATCCTCTCGCCTCCCGTCTAGCTTCGACAAGGGCTGGGTGATTATGGATCCCCACGGCTTGTGCAGGATTCGAAATAGATATGGTAACAGGGTCTCTGGATCCGAACAGTATCTGCTCGAGCTGCTGAATATTGCAAGAAGGACTGGGAGGTTCTTCTTGAGCGCTTGTGTAGGGTCCGAAACAGATAAGGCGATAGAGTCTGTGCCGATCAAATGCCAATCGTTTTCGAGGTATAACTGATTGCGACACTGGATATCAATAGGTCCTCCACGCGTTGCCGGTAAGTCCGAATATTGTCTGGGCTTCCCCTGGACTCCAGCCTTATCATCCTCCTCTGGAAATATTCTGTTCCGCTTCCTGCACATAAGCTCGGCAGCCCTTCATGTTGTGATCGTGGTGCAGGTATTGTCAGTCATCGTGCATGTGCACTAGGAATGAGATGGGCAAGTCTGGATGTTTTGCGGTGCGGTTCGAGATCCCCATGACCAGAGAATCGGTGTGAGCGGTGAGGGGAGGCCAAGCGGTGTAGTAGTGATTAGGATGTACGATGATGGCGTATGCAGTTTGCCTTGTTCTGTAACTTCTCCCTACTTACAACGAGGGCTTAATGCCTCGTTGGGTGCGTTGCGCCACGACAAGACACTTACTGAGCCTGATCTCCTAAATAGGAACCAGCCAATTTAGATATAACAGTGGCTTGTAATCTCCTAGAAATGGTCATTTATATACTGCATCTAAGGATTGGTAATCTACGAGCCGCATTGGTCGTAAAGCCTGTGTAGAGAGTTAACAAAAATATCTTTGACGTGAAGATTAGATGGTACCTGAACTCGATCTCTGTAATATGCGGAGGGCACCTTTTGTGGGAGAACTCATAGCTTGTGCACGAATCCCGAACAACATAGCAACGGTGTTGGCATTTCAAGTTGATCTCCGCATAGTTACATATGATGGCAGGTCAACTCAAGGTCCTTAGTTGTAGTGGAACGAAGATGAGAACCAACTGAATGTCAGAAACAGAACAAGGCGAATAGACATGGTCGCCTTGCAATAAAAAGTAAGTGCAAACGAGGAGGTCAAGGAAAACGTCCGATTAACCTTTGATATGAAAGAAGTACCACTTCTCTAGTGATGCCGATGCCGGTATGTATTCTCCCTCTGCTATTCTATCATCACTTTCACTGTCTTCTTTCCTGTTTCGATCTAAGCAAGTAATTAAACTAACAAACAAAGGTTTTACCAAGGATGCTGAATTCAAGCGTCGGGAAGCATTAGCTGATCTTGCCAAGGTTATCAAGAGCGCCAAGTGTGAGGTGAAGGTTGGAATTCGCTGGTAGGGGAATTAGCTTACGTGGCATCGTCTCACTTGTACGGCGTTTTGTAAGTGAGGATTGTCCTAGAGATGACAATAGTTTGTTTTTAAGAAAATAAAAGCAGTCATATTCATCCGAGATGAATTTATCTCAATATCAAATGATTCCCCCTCAGTTGAAAGTTTCCCTTCACTCTGAGTCTTTCTCGTTATCATGAAGTTATAGTAGGGCCATTGACGACGACGTCATGTTGATAAACTACAGCATGTAAACAGTTCAAAATTAAGTCACCCGCATTCTCTCACCCTTGTTACCTATATCCCCTTTTTTTTTCCCTTCTCCCCATCTGCGCCCAAATCTACCACCCTCGCAACAGCAAGTAAATGCTCACTCGAACTCAACATACAGTCTTCGCTCGCAAACTTCTCCAGCACATCCATCCAGGCCCTCCACTCCTCTTCCCCAATCCCATTCAAACTTCTCGCCAACTCCGCACCGAGGAACGCCTCGCACGCCACGACTTTCTGCACTTGCAAAGCCAAACCCATCCCTTGCATCGCCAGATCAGGACCTGAACTGCTGGGCTGGTTCTCGAAGTCGAGATCGAGGCGGACCTTTTCGAACAGTCCTCTGATCTCAGAAGGATGTACGTGGTAACTCACAACACCCTCTACTCTCCTCCTCGTATACCTCCCCTTGTTCTCCCCTGCCCCTTCTCCAGGACCTCGCCCACCAAGACCTAGGTAATCCCGGTACCACCATCTCTCCCTTGCCAATCTACCCGGATCATTCCTCGCAACACCCCTCAGATGTCCAAACGTCGTGAGGAAACTAGCGAATAGCACTCCACCACCACCACATTCTTCTCCCCCACTTTCGCTATCCTCATTAGGGCAAAGCTTCAACAGTCTCGTAGCATCCCCCACAGCGTTGATCCTCTCCCCCTCTTCAAGAAGGTGATACAGTGGTCCAAGGAGAAGAACGGCGTCGAATGTCCCAAGTTGAGAAAGAAGAGAGGGACAGGTTGTGAAGAGATGTGATGCGTCAGCGACGTGGATGCCTTCTAATTCCACTCTTTCTGAGTTTGCGTATTGTGCAGCCACATCCAGCTCCGCTTGAGAAATATCGAGGAGTGTCACGTTGTGGCCGAGTTTGGCGAGTTCGACTGCTGTAAAAATTTGTGAATCGAAAGTTTCTTTCAAGGAGGGTGAGGGAAAATGAGGAGGGGGGGTGGAATGGGGGATGAATGAAACTAGATACCGTATCGTCCTGTACCACCGCCTATGTCGGCGATTTTCAGGCCTGCCTTAAGCTTGTGGCCATCTTTTGAGTTGGATTGCGGAAGGTGTGCAAGTATGGTACGTAACGAGATCTCAAATTCCACGCGATTGGAAACCAGGCGTGAATGTTCGATATTTGCTTGCGCATCGTAGTATCTCGCTACACCAGAATCCTTATTCTCGGCCGAATGGAATGGTTCAGCTTTCCAAGAGGAAGGTTGACTTGGTGTAGTGCTAGATATTGAACTCATGTTGGCGGCTTTGTTACGGATAAGTAAGGTGTGACTGGATGTGTTGATGTTGGAAGCTGAGATTTAATATATTTGCATAATCTTCTATGCGGCATTTTGAATGCGCGAATTAATTGTTCGAAAACAGACTCGTGATGGATTTGGGCCCGTCTTACCGAAAGACTGCGGGAACGGAAAAGTGGGGTGAAGATCATCAAAACTGCATTTAGGTGCGGAAAAATAGCAGTGAACCGTCTCACCCACCCCTCTTTCGACACCTCGCTTAATTACAACACTTTCCATTTAAGACTTAATAACTCTATTCTATACATAATATTATAGAGTTTGAATTTTCTTTAAATTTTAATATTATAATCTTAATATAATATTCTTTAGTAGTGATTTAAGTCTCTCTAATAGTATATATTATTTAACAGAGGCGGCTGATTGATTGAAAGAAATCTTTCTTTTCTTTGTCTCAATTTTACTAGGTAGACTCGCCGTGTTTACTCAGGCACTTATCACCTTCGACTTACTACCTGCTTGTTACGATCACAATCGGATCACGTCTGTCTTGGCCCTGAGGCTCGGCAGCCTAGCTGCACAGAGAAGCCAAGACAGGGGACAGTTGGTCGAAGGGTCACAAGGACGTGATTGAGTCCTTGGGGATGAAGTTCCTGGGATGGAGTCGGACTCCAGCTTTTGGGACTCCTTGGTGTAGCGAAGGCTCTATATAACACGGGATGTCCTCCCACCTTTACATAGGAGCTCGTGCTTAACTCAAATACAGTATCTTCATACCATACTTAGTAACTTGCGACAATTATCAGTCTTGATCTAGTGATAGCGTCCCTGCCTACCAACTTTCTTACTGCGCACTCTCGGGCACCACTAGTTCGATCGTACGTTATAATTTAAGCACCAGACTAACAAAGTACCGGCGCATACGTCAGGATCAATAATAACTCCCAGCGAGCTCTCGTCCACACTAGCCTCTTACTCAAGGAGCCAGGCAGTTGTTAGGGAGATTAATAAGGATCTTAAGAACAAAAACATTAAACCCTTTATAGGAGAAAGCAATCGCCTTCATAGATTCCTACTACAACTTCAGTTGTATATTAAGTTCAACAGCGAACGTTTCAGGTTCGAGACGGAGCAAGTCCTCTAGACCGTGATGCTCCTTAGAGGAAAAGCCATAAGCCAGATTAGAGGACTTTTAGAAGACTACCTCCTATAGAGCAACAGAGATAGGGTCATTAACGAGCGGGAAGCAGAGAACACGACTATTAAAATCTTTAGAACATAGGAGGGATTTGTTATAGAAATCAAGACAAGCTTTAGAATTATAGATAAGAGAAGTGAGGCGGAAAGGGCTATCGAATCCCCCAGAAAAAAGAAGTCAGCTATTGCATATACTCGGGACTTCTAGCAATATTCCACTCGCACGAAGTAGAGTGATAAAGCACTCAGCTACGCTTACCGGAAGGGCCTTAAAAACGAACTCCTCTAATACAGCGGCACTATCGATAACCTTGAGTAACTTATTAAGGCCGCTTGTAAGATAGATAACGACTAGTACGAACGTAGTATTCTTTATTACAAGGAAGAGAATTGAAAACGAATTAGTAGCGATCCTTGGTATTAAATGTTCATCTTTGATAATAGAAAAGAGAAGAAGAGTATTATCTCCGAACTTAAAGGCGAATTCAAATGCGAAGTCAAGTGAATAGATTGTGATGCAATAGATAGATAATACATTCTCCTGCATGTCCCTCTAGTCTGATGATGTGTAGCGGTAGCGGATCAATTCACTGCCTTATACGTGTCTACGTGCGAAGAGGGTTTTGCTAGCGGCTATTACTCTTGTGATAGCGTGGAAAAATGAAATATTGGGCAAGGTTGATACGGATTGTGTCTAGGCGGGCCGCTGTTCTCTTTGTTTATTTGTTCTGATTGATGATTAATTTATCTAGATGTAAGGTATTTGCTGGGTTATCGAAAGGTTTTTCTTGTGAGCTAGATATAGTATATAAGCATAATGCTCCTAGGGTCTGCTTCAAGATCATTAGAGAGTAGTCGTTGAAGTCGAGATTGCAATCGAAGTTGTCAAGGTCATTGCAGCTAAGGCTCCTTAGTCACAGAAAATAATAACTTAAACATTTGAGATAAGCATATTTATCAATGCGCCAAGGATATTAGTGTTTATAGCCTATAGCATTAAAATCAAGAATGTGCAAGATTTCTGTAATCGATTGTCTATGATGAACTTCAATATTATGAATAATAGGTACTTCTTATCAAATGTATTAAGTTAGTTCTTCATTTCTGAAAATCACTTCGATGGTTTTGAAAAAGATCCTACTTGAACATGTATATAATAAGCTTGAAGAACAAAATCATATTGGAAAGATACTTCTACTACTACAACTAGATAATTGAAAGGACTACTTCCTTTTCTAGTTCTAACCCAGACCAATAGCTCGTGCCCTATGATAGCCAGAGTCAAATGGAAGTATGATATAATAGGCTAATCCTAAAAGATCAGCTCAGCTCATACTTCTAATCCTATTCTTAATTTTCTATAGATATGCAAACTCATTTAACGAGAATTGGCTTGTAAGTTTTTAGAAGCTAACTTAATATTCAGAACTAAAGGCCTTTTAAAGAAGATTTATTTTCATTTCATCATTTCATATAGCCAACAATGAAGTACAATTTAGCCGCTACAGCACTCCACCCCCGCTATGATACTCTCCGAGCCCGTCCTATACGGAGAGATCTAGAGGTCGGTCTTGGGCGGTTCTGAAACCCCATTCTCTGACCAGGGAAGCACGCGATTTGCAGCCACCCACTCCTTCTCCGACTCACTTCCAAACGGCGGTGCGTTCAACCCGTTGACCTTCCAGAGCCGACGTTCCGTCTCACCAATGTGGTATTCCCAGTCATATCCTTTGTCTTGGATGTGAGGTTTAAGCGCTTCATCGACTCGAGTTGTCCAAGCCTCGTAATCCTTCTCGTTCATGCGTATAGCGATCTGATCTACCGAGATTCGGATGAAAGGGGTGCCGTGGCATTCTTTTCCACCCACCCAGAAGTTTGTGGTAGGCACTGGAACAAAGATGACGACGGCGTAGAATGCGGGCAACCCAAGGCGGGTGTAAATGGCAGTGATGGATTCTGACAATGGTCCCTTGGATTTGGCGTCTTCGAAGACTCCTTCCGGGTGATAGATTAACCACAGAGGCATGACCGTGAGATAGGTTTGATGCTGTGTATTCAGTTGAAGTATGGCATAAGCTTTGAGAGTATCGCGGACGAAGGCTTGGCTTGGTGAGTGAGCCACAATGAGCAATGAACAGATAGTAGACGCGAGCTGGAAACCAAAACAGATGAAATCTAGGTGATTGTGCAGGGCTCTTTAACATCTCGACTAGACAATATCCCTTGAAATGATTACCTGTGTTTGCAACTGATCACTCACTTCCAACACGGAGACCGAAGACGCAGTCTGTGAACCCCGGATTGTGGAGACTAAGTTGACCCCGCCCCCGCACTGCAAATCGGTAACTCTAACCCCGCAAAGCTTGAATTCTTCCTTCGCCCCGGTACACAGACCACCAACATCTGATTCAAAGCGATGCAAACGAAGATATGAGTAATCATTCCTCTGAGACCTGTGCTTTCGGCCGTAAGCGCGGTGTTTCGCACTTTGAATATCCGAATGAAAGTGCGGAGATGATCATTGTATGAGTTGGCAGGCACTACGTTCCCAGCGAGCCAGGACTTGGCGGAAGGCTTCCTACTAATCTGCGGGTGGACAATGAAAGAAGTCTAAGTGAATGACAGCGAAACGTGCTTAGGAGTGAGGTATGGGAACCGAGATAAGGCGTTAAACTTCATATCTATCGATTAGTCATGGCCTGCATGAGCTGTAAACATTACATCCGTCCTACAATATCACGCCATTCCTCGTCCCATCCGTCCGTCCGTTCGTTCGTTTCGTCATGTCACGACGGAGTTTCAGTCTGATTAAATTTTTCCGGCACCTACCGCTCGTAGAATAATCGGAGTGGAGTACCCATTAAGTTAAGGCAACCCCGAAATCCTTGGCGAACTTTCCCGCATCGTGTTGAAATGGAAAGATTTGTGATCACAAACTCTATCATAAGATATTGCGCAAAAGAAGAAGTTCGAGATTATTCAATTAACCATTGATCACATAATCTCCAAGACAAGGGTATGTTTCTATGGGAATAAAAGAAGACGCTAACATTCCGAGAAGGATATCAGTCACCTCAGCCCCAGTACTCTTAGTTGTCACATTTTTTTTGCAAGTTCAAATCGACTTACATTGCATTCAGTTTACAACATGAGTTCCCACCTCCAAGTCGACGTCTTCGTTTCCCCACCGGTCAGAGTCAACACCGGACACGAGGAATTTGAGAAGTCCATTTGGTCTCCAACCAGCTGTACCCTCATCCACGGCCCTAAATCTGCTCTCCTTGTCGATGCTCCAACCACCATTGATCAAGCCGAGGCCTTAGCTAAATGGATCGCGGAAACCATTCCAAACAAGACACTGCAGTACGTTTACACCACCCACGCGCATCCAGACCACTTTATGGGAGTTCCTATTATCCAGAAGGCTTTTCCCACGGCTCAATTCATCGCCACTGGGAATGTTGTCGCGGGTATTGAACAATTGTACGCCACAGTCTACGATGCGATCTGGCCCAACATGTTTCCCGGACAGATCCATGATAGTAAACCAGTGCCCAAAGCCCTTCCAGCTTCCAACGAGTTCCTTCTTGACGGCCAGAAGATTTGCGGCATTGAAGTCGGTCACACAGACAACGAGTTTTCCAGCTTTCTCCACGTGCCCTCCCTCCGTCTTGTCGTCTCTGGTGATATCGTCTATGGGGAATGCCATCAATATTTTGGTGAAGCAAACACCAAAGCCAGACGTCAGGAGTGGCTTGATGCTATCGACCGCATTGAGGCTTTGAATCCGCAGATTGTTGTGCCTGGGCATAAAAGAGCGACTGAGATTGATGGAGCGTATTTGATGCGATCGACAAGAGAGTATATTCACGCTTTTGAGAGAGAGTTGGGTCAGGCTGCAAGTTGGGAGGCGTTGTTTGATCGCATGGTAGCATTGTATCCTCAAAGGTGGAATCTCTTCATTCTAGAGCTTGGTTGCCAGCAGTCGTTCGGTGCTTTGGACAAGGATCGTGTCTAAGGTAGTGGAAGAGCAGCTACTTAGAGTGAGCGCGGAATTTCAAAGGTTGACTGTTTCATATAACTGGATTGATTTCTTAGTGTTTGAAGTTCTCTTTGAAATCTCTCTGAGAAGCCAGTGACTCGCTCAACCGGAACGTGCAGATGTAAGATATTTTGCCATGGGTAATACAAAGAAAATCGTACAGCTGTACATTCTTGTCTGATAAGAATAATCAAGGGGAGAAGATTGAACATCCTTGCAATTTTCAGTAAGAGTAAAGCATGGAGTTCATACAATAGGCTCCTATGTCTAGATTGATGCTCATTCAGCGAGACAAGAATTGCATTTGCTAATCAATCTTCTCATCATACAAATTTGCCAAAGACGCCTTCATTTCATCCCAGCATATCTCAGAGTATCAACGGTCTACCCTTGACCGAGAATTACTAGTATAGCCAAAGTTCAATTCTAAATCGTCACCACCAACGTGATCTCCACTTTCTGTCATTACGAGAGGAAGCATCATCTACCCCTAGCCACACTTAGGTTTTTTCCATTCGATACGCTCTGTTCAATGATCATTCGGACGAATGGCAATGTCTGTTCCTTTCTCCCGGACCTTTAAAAACCGAGGCAGAGGGATAGATCACCTAGAGAGGCATGTGATGATAATCAATCTCGCGCTTCGAAAGTCCTTCTACAGAAGACGAGTAGAGGTGGAAATTGCAAAGGTGTAGAGCTTCTGCGCGAAGCAAGAAAGACTCAGCGAGATAGCCGAGGCCAGAGGAAAAGTGATGTTTACGCTTGTCTGTGCTCTGCGGGGTGCAGACGACTGGGGGTGCGGGGAGCGGGAAGAATCAAACACGGGTGATCATCAGCGCTACTGCGCACTTTCGAAAGCACCGAAGCCGGAAAACTAATAGCTGTCTACCAACTAATTGCTGGAATAGTATTAGTGCCTTGAAATTGGTTATTGATGCAAATGCATGGTAAATATTGATTAGAAAAGTCACTGCTGATTCCCTGCGCTCTTTTCTTACGTCCGGCTGACCAACACGATTTTGAGCTCTTGCGTGCCCCCCGCTCAGTAGAAAATCATCTGAGTTGATTAATATCAACTGTATCTTGAAAACTGTTAAAACAGCTTGAAAGATCTCCTCAATCGAGGGCCACTGCACTTTAAACGTTGCTTTCCAATTTACCTTCCTACCTACCTACCCATTCCAAACACAACAACCATCATGAGCGGAGTACCGGTTTCCTTCCAGACGGTAGACAATGTCACGTTACGTGGCTTGTTCTACACGCCTGCGAACCATTCGTCGTCAACAAAACTGCCTTGCGTGGTTATCTCCCACGGGTTCTCTGCAGTTAAGGAGATGGGCCTCACTGCAGTTGCGGAACATCTCTCGTCTCACCTTCCAATTGCTTGTCTGGCTTTCGACAACCGTGGATTTGGTGAGAGTGATGCAAAACAAGGAGAACCTCGATTGGAGATCGATGTAGGGGATCAGACGAGCGACATTTCGGATGCAATTACCTACTGTCAAGCTCGGCCAGACGTGGATGCAGACAGGATCGGGATCTGGGGGTCTTCATTCAGTGGGGCCAATGTACTTTGGGTGGCAGCCGTTGATCGAAGAGTAAAGGCAGTCGTCTCCCAAGCTCCTCTCATGGATGGGTGGTCGGGTTTTGCCAACTTGTTGCGGTCCGATGAGATCAGTGATTTTGAGGCTGATTTCCAGAAAGGTTTGTCCCGGGTTTCCCCATTTCATCCGCTGCGAGCGAATACTTTCTAACTTTTTAAGATCGACTTGGGCGGGCAGCAGGCAAACCGCCAATGATGATTGCAGTTATTGACCCAAATCCGCTAAATAGATCAGCCATGACAACAAAAGACAGCAACATGGCAATGGGCGGTGCTGCGACGCTGGTTCCAACATGGAAGAATGAGGTAACATTGAAGAGGTAAGCCACCTTCCTGTGGTTTTCATCTGGCCTACAATCACTATAACATTCATGTACTGATTGGCTCCTTAGCATGGAGAACTTCAGAGCACATCCTGCCGGGGCTTATATTCATCACATATCCCCGACGCCATTGTTGTTGACACTTGCTACCAATGACGTCGTGACGCCTACCGCCACGTCCTTGGAGGCGTACGCTCGTGCATTGGAGCCGAAGGAACTGCATCTTTTCGAAGGTGGTCACTATGAAGCATATTTCGGAGGGCCTGGTTTTGAGAGTTGTATCAAAGTTCAGACTGATTTTTTCGGGAGAAAGCTTTGTGGTTCTACGAAGGCCACCTTACAATAGTCCGTAGATATTCTCTTAGGAGCAAGCCCATGGCAGGAGACGAAAATATGATTAGTATGTTATCAACCTGTCAAAGGCCTGTGGATCGGAAAATTCAGCGAACCGAGCGTTTCATCCGCATTGTCCATTCATCAAAGAAACATTTAGTGATAAACTACTCACACTCAGACCTAACATGGAGTGCGTAAACTTACGTAGGAGTACGTTATATCACCGCCTTCAGGACACAGCTGTTGCAACAGAATCACTAAACATAAGGACGCGCCTGACTCTGGATTATGACAATTGTCGTATCATATAAGAGCTCTGATGATACAGACAGCAAAAGCACGGGTTGTGAGTTGGAGAGTTCTTAGGGGAAAAGGCTTTAAACTTTAGCTATGTGCGATCGTAAAAGTATTATTACATGGCTTAGGCCTTCGTTTTGCACAGACACAAACAATGGTCTGCAACAAGTCATGTGTAACGATGCTTTGAGTCATGCTCTGGTCTAAGGGCAAACGCCCACACAGAGTATTATGTCTTGCCAAGATCTTAGGGACCTTTTGAGTTTCGAACTAGTCTATAGCTCTACGGTAATACTCTTTTGCTGAAGTCATATAAGCGGCAAAGGTTTTATCAAGACCCGCAGAGCTTGTGGACAATAAAGAAATTCCGAGATTTCGTTCCGACGTTCCGAATATTCTTCCACGTGCAGTAGCCGGGGGATACATGACTAATTGAAAAGAAGCTTTGTCTCCGTCTTTTCCCCGCATTATCAACGGATGAACCATGCCGCACAGACGCGTGCTGTTCGGACCGAAACCCCAATTCAGATGCTTCCGTCTTGGCGGTATATGAAAGAGGATATTACTTTATCCCTTGGCTAGGGGGTCGAGGTTTGTTGATATATAAAGACAAGATAGATCGCACTCTATTCTTGCATCTCCCTATCACTCCGGAAAGGATCGAAAAATGGGCTTCTTCAATCTTTCCACTCTTGCCGTTATCTTTGTCGTCTTCAATGGCGTCAGCACCTCAGCAGCTCCCGATTCTGGCTTGGGCCGGTGCAAATATACTGGTGTAACTGCCAGCAGCTTCAATGCATCATGCGCGGCCCTGGCAAATTCAATAGCCATTGAAAATGTCACGGTCAACTTCGCGAATTTCGTTCCTTCCGGCACGAACCTCACATTCCCGAATAGCGATCCAACATGCAACCGCCGTTTCCAAGCTGTCTCCGCTGACCTGTGTCGGGTTAACATGAATGTGTCGACCTCGGCCACGAGCGGTATCGTCCTAGAAGCCTGGCTTCCACAGAACTGGACGGGACGTTTTCTGAGCACAGGAAACGGAGGATTGGGAGGGTGTAAGTCTCCTGCTGATCTACTGAGGACACGAAACGTATGTTGGGATGTAGCTGATTTGTTCTGGTGGGCAGGTATACAATTTGAAGACATGGCATACACAACTGGGCAAGGCTTTGCAGCTGTTGGCGCAAATAATGGCCATGACGGCACGTCGGGGAAATCGTTCTTAAATCCTGAAGTCCTTGCGGATTTTGCATACAGATCGTAACAACTCCCACTCCTTTCCGTGTATTCGATGTGTTGTTAAGTATAACTGACACACTCTCTCCTTATAGCTTACACACCGGCGTAGTCGTGGGAAAGCAAGTCTCGAATATTTTCTATGGCGCCAAGCACAAGAAATCCTACTATCTTGGTTGTTCAACTGGAGGCCGCCAAGGATTTAAATCTGTGCAAGACTTTCCACATGACTTTGACGGTGTGGTAGTAGGAGCGCCTGCAATAGCCTTTAACAGCCTCAACGCCTGGTCAGACCATTTTTTCCTCCTCACTGGGACAAACACTTCGGCAAGTTTCCTCCCCGCTGCCCTATGGACGACAGTGCACACAGAAGTGCTGAAGCAATGCGATGCCCTTGATGGCTTAGAGGATGGCATTATCGAGGATCCAAGTCTCTGCAATTTCAACGCAACAACCTTGCTATGCGCGCCTGGAGTGAGCATCAACTGCTTGACCAGTGCACAAGTACACACGGTGACTGAAGTCTTCAGTGGCTTGTATGGGGAGGACGGATCTTTGGTGTATCCTCGCATGCAACCGGGGAGTGAGTTGACAGCATCACAAGTTTATTATAACGGCCTCCCATCCAGATTCACCGTAAGTCTCTTGACACGATCATTCAATGTTCGCAGACTCCGATCATTTTGACTGACAAAATTCTAACAGGACTGGTTCACTTACGCCATCCTTGAGAACCCCAACTGGGATCCTGCAACCCTGAGTCCAGCAGACATCACCTACGCTCTCCGGAAAAACCCATTCGATATTGAGACGTGGAAGAGCGATCTCTCATCGTTCCAGTCCGCGGGCGGTAAACTTCTACACTGGCATGGCATGCAAGACGCAGTTATTAGCTCCGACAACAGCGCCAGATACTACAACTTGGTCAGCCATACCATGCGCAAAACACCCGCACAACTGGACCAATTCTATCGCTACTTCAGGATCTCCGGCACAGGGCATTGCAGTGGTGGGCCAGGCGCCTGGAAGATTGGCCAAACTACCCTTGGGACGTCGAAGCTAACGAGCCAGGACAACGTCTTGATGCGCTTGGTGGACTGGGTTGAGAATGGTGCGGCGCCGGAGACGGTCAGAGGCACCAAATTTGTCAATGACACAGTGGCTTTGGGGACGCAGTTTGTGAGAAATCATTGTAGATATCCGAGAAGGAATGTTTACAATGGCCAGGGCGATCCTAACAAGGAGACTTCTTGGGTTTGCAAGTAATGGGTGGGGCGGGGGCTGCTGTTGAAGCTGGAAGAATTGTACCCATAAGTCAAATGCTTCTGTGATTTGTTCGAAGGACATTGGTTCTCTCGAGACAAGTTAATCCCTGACATCCTTTTTTTTTTTTTTTTTTTTTTTTTTTTTTATAATCCGACCGATTCCAGTATGTGAAGAAGAGCGATTGACCATATGTAGAGGTCATCGTGAAGGTGTATGATTTGAAGGATGGTGACAATTTGTACTTGACATTCTATGAGTCGAAGCTGGGATGGAAATATGTGTGCAAAATACGCTTGTGATAGGGAGGTGTAGTGAAGAGAGACACGCTCGGCGCTCAACAGCACAGTGCTTCTTTGCTGTCAGTGAGAGTTCCGAAAGTGAGAAGAGATATTTTTGATTCCATGAAGTGGTAGTAGCACGACGGGCCTTGATCTGTACGGCACATGACAAAGTCAAAAGAAGCCTGTTCAAATGTAGAACCAATTATTTCGATTTCCTTCTTCTGGTTCCTGCCATCCACATGCAGCATTGATATCATTATGGCTGTTTTCTATTCCACTTTTGGTTGTTCCTCAAAGGAGGTATGATTGCGTTATTCTTGGCCACCAAACCTTACTCTAGTAGTAAGACCGGAGTTTAAGAAGTTGTATGAGGGAATTAAGCACCACTTTCGTGGGTACCACTGATGAGATAGCATGGACTGAAATGTCTGAAGAACATGGGATCGAGACGTCTATCTTCTATATTGAATCCTCTTTACTTGTTTCCTTTTTTGTCCACTCCGCAACCTTTCTTCGTTGATAGACGTCTCGTGATGTTTACTATTAGTCGCGTCCAAGCGCGAGTGGAATTCATCTTCTTTACCTGATCATGATCATTTATTGTTTATATTACATATAGTCAAGGTTTTAAGATCGTCGTCGTCGAGAGCCTGATAGCTTCGAGGCGTCCGTCCTGATGGTCCTTCCTTCCTTCCTTCTTTCCTTTTCTAATAGCCACAACCATCCTCATTGAGCGAGACGGCTGCGCTAGACACTAGCGCCTTCCAGTCTACTTTCCCTCGCCGCCTCTTCCTCTTCCTCTTCCTCTTCCTCTTCTTCTTCTTCTTCTCTTCTTCTTTTCTTTGCAGCTTCAACGTCCCCGCCTCACCTCACCTCACCTCTATCTCACCTCCACTTCTGTCTCCATATCGCCCTTCACCTCCCTTCATCTCTCAAACAAGACAACTCCCTGTCACTCACTCTCCTCACTCGTCAATATCACATCAAACCCCCCAAAACAAAACAGTCTTGTTCCTGCCTGGAGAACGACTTCTCGGTCACCAAATATGGCTCTCTCAACCTTTTCTATCAAGTATCATGTCTTCCTCGGCGATCCAAGACTCCTCAACGTCGAAGGCGCCACCTCGAGCTTCATTTTCGACGAGCAAGCTCCTGCATCATTATGCGGCGACTACCCCAAGAACGGAGACCCCGAGAAGTCTGAGTACAAAGACACCTTATCCCGGTTCATACATACTCTAGGTGTTTCTCACACCAAGGAGATACTACTTACCCGCCAATTCAAATGTACTATCTGCCCAATGCCCGCAACCTCGACTGTCAGCTGATGATTCCAGCACATTTCAAGGTCGAGAATGCTGGCCCTGAGGGCTGCCGAACATGTGGTACTACAAAGGGTGACTTGAAACCCTGTGCAGGATGCAAGAGCATTCGGTGAGTAAAAGGCGGCTTCCACTTCATCTTTAGAGCTGATCCATACATTTAGGTATTGCTCCAAGCAGTGCCAGATCAAGAATTGGGGATACCACAAGTCGGTCTGCAAGATCATCCGAATGGAGCGTGCGATGCATGACGCTACGGGCGGGGTTCCCATGGAGAAGCAGTCTATCGACGAAATGGACCGTGCGATGCAGGCAGCACGAGAGGCTGGCGGCATCACCTCAAAATACAAGCCCCTTCGCGAAATTGAACGTGATTTACAAGCCATGACGCCACCCGGAATGAAGCTGAAGATGATGACCGCACATGAAGCTGCTGCTGCTGGTTTCCATGTTAACAAGGCTGGTTCTGCTGAGGCTACTGGTACGAAGACTACTGGCCAAAATACTGAAATGTAGGCTGTTGGTGGAATTATCAACAAGCGGAGCTAGGTGTTATATCTGCGGATAACTGTGGAGCGGTGTTGAGGTCATTAGTGTACGATCATTGCTTGGGGGACATCAGAGGCTAGGAACCATTTGCTTTGAGCTGTTTATATGATGATACGGATTCGCAATAGTTCATTTTGGCGACTTGATTTAGAGATGGGTGCGGCGTAGCAGCTGACGGATTCTCGATTGTAGGGGTTGACTTACTAGCGGACCAAATACCTAGGTTCATATGCGTCAACAAGGCTTTGCTATCTCACTAAAGCTGTTGTCTCTTCTAATTCGCCAGAAGCGGTGGTGAAGTAGACTTCTCTGTGTTTCTCATCTACTTCATCAGCCGAAGCTACACGCTTCACCGACAGGGAAGAAAAGTGCTTCTCACCAAAAGCTTATCACTAATCTCACGATCTTTTTAGCCCATCCTCGAGGCTGCTATGACTATAAAAGATTCATATCTCAGGTTGCTAGTAAGAACCAGATAAAAATAATAAAATAAAGCCCACAAAATATCATCAGCGCTCTGATCAGCCAACTACGGTGTATTCTCCCAAAGTCACTATCCAATCTGCGAAGTCTGTGCCTTGATACGTCCCCCGATTCTTCCACGTCCATACAGCACCGGTTGTTGTTGTCAGCTTCATGGTTGCAACGAAATTGAAAGTAAAGCCGGCCCACCGGGTCAACACGGCTTGAGCGCGACAAACCCGGCCAGCCGGACAGACTATGGTTCCCCAAGCTCCATAGTCGATTGCGCTAGTTGTCGTTATTTGTTTTTCCTGGCGAAGACGAATTAGCATTCATTGGGTGTAAAGGCATCTCTGAATTACGCACCTCCCCGTATTGTCCCTGAACCATGATGGTAGTCGTGGCAGAAACAGTACTACCCACAACAGGTAGGCCAGCAGTGATTGAGACCCCAAACGCCTGCTGAACTTGCGCTGTGGCTAACCACCTACTCGTTATTGCCCGTGCGTATGTCTCGATAGAATCAAGCCTAAGCTGGGCGCTCTGGCTGACTGATGTGTTTCTGTTATCGAGAAGCAGTCTTCCAGCTGTGACGATTGCTCCATTCGTCAGTGTGATCTCCCCATTCACAAAATCCGTGAAGTTCATTGCATCGTACTTCAGTGTCGTCACTGGGGCTACCATATCGATACCGAAGTTGTAAATCTTGTTCGACACAACGGAAGCATGTATCGCGTAGATGAAGCCTCCGCCAACGTTGCGCGTAATGGCAACGTCGTCAGTTGGGTCGACTTGAAAGCCGCAGAGGAAAGTGTTACCAAGGTTGGTGGTGAAGTCGAAACCTGTGAAGCGCTCGTAGCCACCACTGCTGGAGGCCCATATTCGGAGTGCCTTGATGATTTCACCTCCGCCAAACACGAAATACTTGTAGGTGTCAGAACTCGTGTTGATCTAATTGTACAACTGTCAGCAACCAGGCTTAAATAGTATCAAGACCACGCAAGGATATGCAGCTTACTGTTCCAACAGATACAACAACATCATTATTGTCCGTCAACCTCATTCCGCTTAAGGTATTTGGCCCCACCCATGTTTCTATCGTCTTGAATGGGCCAGCAATGACAGTTTCCTTGGCGGTCGCAATCCCCTGGTTACCAAAGATCCGAGTTGTTTCTGCTATGATAGGAATTGTCTGCCGCTCTGCCACTGGTCGGGGCTCTTCCGCCGGAAGCAGACGGACGTTCAACGATGCTGCATTATCTGTTGAGTCCCTCTTTGTCTTCATAGTTGACCCCTCGGCGACCCAAATTGCGAGTTGAGCCTTTGTAATAGATCCGGTCGAAACTACAGGTTTTGTCTGCAGAGATGGGTCATTTGCAGGAATCAGCGTGTCTCGTCTGAGCAGCGGACTAGGGGTAGTGGCATCCTTCTGGGCAGAATGAAACTCATCTGAATCTTCAAACTTCCATTGGATAGATGGCTCAAAAATATCTCTCGCATCAAAGTTGGTTGCAATCTCCGAATCGACCAACGTCTCAGTCAGAACTGGTGTTCCACGAACGAGAACACCAGCCAAGGTGGACGTCACCAAAAGTATTTGGGAGAAGTACATGATGAGGGTGTGGATATGAATCCTTCCTTGCGGACACACAAAGAAAGTAACACCGGATTCAGAATCTTGTTAGTTGGTCAAGGAGACGCTATCCCACAGTTATATAAGGAGTAGCTGCAGGCTTGCTGTTATCAAACTAATCTAGGCCAATGAGCAACCTTTCAAAATTGAAGTTGCCTATTGCCCAAAAATACAACCGAAAATTGACCCGTTCACGATCAGATCCCTCTCTCTCCTCACAACTCACTCATGATCCTTGAAAAGAAATAAGTTGTTTATGGAAGGTGGTCTCTGAAGGTTCTGCGCAATATGTCGGCAGTTCAACATCTCAGCCCTCGGACCGATAATTCATTCAATTTCTGCCGAGTAGTTGCGTTCAGCATTTGGCAGAGAAGACATTTGAGCTTGTGCTCCCAGGTGTATAAGGTCACATGTAAAGCATCTAGTCCTTATCGATAGATGCGCCGTAAAGTTAAAACTCTTTAAAGGTTTGACCGAAGCGCAGACCAATGAGAGCAAGGACAGAGATTGAGTTCACGGAAATTGAGTTCCTGGATCAATTAATAATAACGCTCGTAAGGTTCTTATTATGGTAGTTAATGCACGTGCATGCATGGGGTTGCACGTTTAAGTCAAACCTTAACGAGAGACCGTCAAACCCCGAGGTCATTCACAACAACACTGTTGTCCTCACTCATGAAGAAACCTTTACAGCCTGCCTATTTCAGTAATTTGTCGCAAGCCACAACCGATCAATACATGGTCTCGAGAATTCAAGGAGCAGCGATGCTTGACACATGTCAATAACTGCGAGCACCATAAAAGGTCTACGTATTGGTATTCTTATGCTCCCATAGGATGTAAACACAGCTGGTTCCTCACCAGAAAACCCCTATTTCAACTGTAGCCATTGTACTAGGCCTTGCTGTCACCATCGCTTCTCTTACTTTCGCACAACCATCCCCAACAGTCACCTTGTACCCTATCAAGATGGTTCACTTCTCTCTTATCGCAATTGCCCTCGGCTTACCCTTTTTGGTGCAGGGCACAATACAAGAGACGACTTTGGTTGGCGGCCTGGATCACGGCACAGCGTTTTCGGACCTCTCCACTGTCACAGCAAGCGAATCATCCGCTATACTCGCATCGATCACCATTCGTGGAGGCTCTCGTGTGGACGGCATCTCCTACACCTATGCCTGGAATGGCATACCAGCAATAACTCACGGTGGCGATGGAGGGACCGCACACTCCCTCGCACTCGCGTACGGCGAGGATATAACTACAGTCAAGGCTTGCGCTGACCGGTACCGACCGAACGCCCTGACTCCTTATCACACTCGAATCTTCTACCTATCGGTGACAACGACACTTGGTTACGGAGTGAATGCGGGAGCTACATCTGGTACCTGTACGACATGGACGGCTCCGGCTGGAATGGGGTTGATCGGGTTTCAGGGGAGGGACGGCGACGAGATTGATGCTATTGCACCGATTTGGGGTACGCCTAGTGCGTATCTTTGAAGGAAAGTAGGAACGGTCGTTTGAGGGCGTTGGAGCTGCTGATGTAACATCCTACTACACGGAAGAAAATCGAGGTACTGGCCAGGGGGAAATGTGAAGCTGAGGTTGACTGCTTGCGATGGGTGGCGTTTATATTTTCGTGAAAAGAGGGATAGAGTAATTATTCATGAATTGGGACTCAGGTATCGAAGGGATGTTGGTGGCATTAAATGGCCGCTACTTGAAGAATTTGAGCTAGTGGGACTAGATATTGGGAAATGGGACCTCAATCCTCACTTGCTTACTTTCTTGTTGACTTGCGCGAAATTACTATGACCGCTTTAAGGAAGGAGGGCAGTGACTTTATAATTGATGATTGCGGGAGGATACTGAAGAAGTGCTCATGAACTATATCGAATGGCTAGCCATTCTCAGATCATTTCCACCGAGATCAGGCATTAAGGACATCTACCGGTAGTATCATGTGTAGTTGGGATTACTCTGCTTGCTCGCGAAAATGGTACAACTTTGAAAACACATTAGTCTTGTAATGGACGCTCATATATGCTGTTCACCCGTCGAGAGGTTTGTGCAGCTACTTTAAATTATATACAGTGACGATCGTCACCAAGAACAGGCAAGGGAAACAATCTTCGTGCTTAGATCGCCTTTTTGTTTTCCCACCTTTTTGCTATGGCGCGATACTCTCGATCGTAGATATATTCAAGCCGACGACGATTCGCTTTCTGCATAGCTACAAGATCCGTCGGAATCCTAATCCGCTTCCATAGCCATCGAAGACAAGTATACTCCGCAATGAAAATTGGCGGAATTTGGCCGAGAACGACAAGGGCTCCGCGAGCCCAGCCAGAAGCAACCGAACTGAAAACTATAGGCAATACTAGAACAAAAAAATGCTATTGTGATTCCGACTAAGGAAGTAAGTCAAGATAGCACGAGAATGATCCTGATGTTTCTCACAAAGATATTTTGATGGAGCTTAGAAACGTCGATCTAATCTATTACAATCAATTCGGCTTTCTCTCGGTCATCGACTCAATATGTCGATCTCACGATATAGCAATCACAATAAGTGACGTACATATGATGTAAAAACAAGGTTTGTAATACAAGTCAAAACCCATAATACGCAACGTCGATGTTTTCTCGATTATAAATCCCAGATTTGAAGCTATCCCAGCTATCAAAACCACCACGCTTTGGGACCCCTCTAAAATTAAAATCACTACAATACAGATTATCTCATAGACCTCGTTGAAAATTTTGACACTTTAATTCTAATCTCGCTACTCTTATTAATAATGGTTCTCTATCTCGTATATTTACTACTAAGATATATCGTCGCTTATGCACTGTCCCCTTGAGTGCGATAGATACAGCGCTATAGGTTGTGCCGCCTCTTGGAGGCGCTAAGTAGTCCCGCACTAGCTAAGTGTAGTAGTTGAGGTTCACTGAGGCTCGCTTAATTTAGTGATCGCTTCAGGCTGTGTTCTATGTCGCACTTAAGGGGGTACGACGTTATGTAAAAGCCAAATAGAGGTGTAAATATAAAGTGGAGTCCTTGGTCTCAGATATCGAGAAACAACAAAGACGAGAAAGTAGACTTACACTTGAGCTACACTTGAGCTTTAGCTAAAGCTTAGTTTCTTACAAGAATGAATAGGACTTCTTAGGCTAAGAGATCGGAACAGGATAATAATAAGAATAGCTTAAACAAGAACAGCTCAAATAAGAATATCCCAACCCAGAACAGCTCAGATACAAACAGCCCAGACAAGAGAAGTCGTGACAAGAACAACACAAAGCAGAACAGCCCAGACAAGAAGTAACACCTTCATCCTGCCTGTTCCCCTCGGGTGTCACAACAAGCATTCCTATTCTCTAGAACGAAACAGCAATGGCTCCGCCGATACTTATACCTCTGCTTCGTGACGTTATCGAGAGTACTTCAGATAGAGATCTCTAGATCCCGACATACTCAACTTCCAGCTCCACCTCTTTTTCCTCTTGACCTACTCCTAGCGTAGGACCACCAAAACCAACCAA
This sequence comes from Cadophora sp. MPI-SDFR-AT-0126, assembly GCA_020747065.1. Taxonomy (NCBI): domain Eukaryota; kingdom Fungi; phylum Ascomycota; class Leotiomycetes; order Helotiales; family Ploettnerulaceae; genus Cadophora; species Cadophora sp. MPI-SDFR-AT-0126. The sequence goes on along the minus strand of JAGMVK010000024.1, from coordinate 492,361 downwards.
CCACTCAACAACGAGATCGAAGCAGCATATTAAGGTCGGTCCAGTTCTCGGGTTAAGACCAAGTCACCATTCAAGTAAAGGTATGCCAGCTACATCCCCCGTTACGTCCGCCGCCGTCGCCGCCGCCGACGCCGAACTCATCGCCGCCCGCGCCAGACTCATCGCCGCCCTCGTCACTTCTCGTATCTATGCTGAACGCAGTCTAGAAGAATGCGATGAGCTCGAACACTGGCGTCGCAGAGATGCCCGAAGATGGTCAGAATTCCGCGGATTCCATAAAGAGAGCTAATGGCGCATAGACCACCTATCGTACCTCTTCAGAATTCTATTCCTTTAAACCTCTCTAAATAGTACAATTAATTCCTCTCTACTTTTAATTTCAGTGCCTTTTCTTTTCTTAGTGATTAATATATGGAGAAATTAGGAAGGAGTTATTATGAAAGAGTTTAAAATTTTTTTTTTTTTTTTTTTTTTTTTTAGTAGTGGAATATACTACTAATGTTTGTCTCTATGTGTTGAAAATTGCCTCGTGTCGAAAATTCGATCAGTACTTCAACTTCACTTATAGTGTAAAGACCTGGGATAACGTAAAACTAAGTAGGTCACTAAACCTAGGAGTAAAACACAAGAAGCTACTTAAGGGCTAAAATTCAAGGTGGAAAAGGTCTTTAATTCTTCTAATTCTATGAGTAGAGGGGAGCTCTTATAAGCGGAGGGAGCTCGCTAAGGCTCGCAACTAAGGTTGCCTAAGGCAATACCTTGATTTTGAATATGCGCCTTATTACAATAGTCGAATTCTTTGTAAATATAAAATCTAATAGTCTTTTATATTAATTATATATATTAGCTATCTATAAATATTCTAAATCTATCTTATAAGAAATTATTTTAGTATTACTACTCTTACACTTAACTTAAGAAAAATCTTTTTATTTATACTAAAATAAAGTCTTTTTAATATAATTCTACTATTAAGCTCTTTTTGCCTTTAAAATACATAAAAATATTATATCTAAGCTTTAAAACCTAATTACTATACTAATAATTATTATAAGTCCTATAACTATTATCGCACGCAGATCTATATATAGCAACTAAGTAAATTAATACTTCAAATAAAAGCTCATAGTAATTTAGGTTAGAGTAAAAAGACCTCGCATTATCTAAAACAAATTCGTGTTATGAGCTATATTTGCCTTAGGCGTCAAGAGCCATGTCTTATGGCTGTTCAGTTCCGTGGCTGACGCAAGCATGCTCACGTGAGGCGCAGCCGCCTGGCATCCGTCTTATTGGTTTCAACGAACGTCTCCAGCCGATCATGGCAGACATTTTGTGCCTTGAAGTGGGGAAAGATGCATATAAGGCGTGTAAGGCAGACTTGCTCAGCTCTATGCATTTAGCGAGGTCTACTGTAAGCACGGATAAGCGTATGCCACAACCAGGATACTATGCCTAAAAGGCGTCATTGTCCAGTGTGCGAACTTGGCATCCTCTCTCCCGAAATCAAGACTGCACGTGGATCCATTGGATAGAGGGCCCCTACTTTGGGTTTGTGAAAGGTGGCTAGGAGGTTTCGATGTGCAAGCAACCTGAAGATAGCCAGGGACCAACACATGTGCGCGTGACCGCTGTGCATATTTAGGGATCAATACGCACTGTGTGACCGAGTCGTGCGGCTGAGAAAAAGCAAACATGAGGGCCGTGTAAACTAAATTTGACGTCGTCGGATTTTCCGTCGAACACTCCCCAAAATCTCAGAATTTTTTCGCCTTAGCTTGGTCTCGTTCTTCCAGTTGAAGTTGGAAGCTGCTTGTCGCGATGCGCCGTGTACCCTCCAGCGATGTTTTCGCTCCGACATGGATGAGCACTCTGGACTATGCAGCAGCCATCACCTCTATTGTGGTCTTTGTCTCGGCAATCCTTCTCATCGTGAATGGGCGATGCTCGCAGCCTAATGGTTTTAGCGCCGGGGAGCCCGTCTGCGTCGGGGGCCAGCTCTCTGTGCAAAGCTGGCTCGCAATTGTCGGCGTCGAGTTCTCGCTCCTCGGCACGTTCCTGCTCCCGAGGATGGCCAGTCTCATAATCTCCAAGGCGTTCACATATAGAATGGCCCGCTCTGGTGTACCGGCTGGGCGGCTGCTTAACTCCTTCTCCAATGCGCCGCTGATAGCACAGCTGCACGGCGGGAAAGTCGTCCTGCTATTCCGTATCTTGATGATGGCTATGGTGGCGGCCGCGAGCATTCTCTACAAGTTCTCCTTCGTTCAGGTGGACGCTTTAGACAGCTTGGTGCTCCCGTCGAGTACAAACGAGTACGAGGACAATAGTATCGAGACCAACGGTGACTATACCAATATCGGGGCTTCGGACGTGCCGAGATTCGCTCAGTACTCATTGTCGGGTGATGTCTTGTCGGCAAATCTCGTCGATTACCTGGCCGCCACTAATGCCTCGGTCACTCTCATGACCAACGACCCGGGGAGCGACGCCTTTCCTTACCCCAATGGCCAGACCGACATGGTTTTTGGACCGAAGGTTAATACTACTCGGTTAAGCCGTATTATAAACGGGAGTGTACATTCATGCGACGCTCTCTTCTATATGCGCGCAACCTACTACTCGTCTCAACTCAGCGTCTTGTCCAATTGGAACGAATTCCCCAATGCTACCGAAATGCCCACTGCAGATGAGGCTCGCGTCACATCTGCAAAGTGGAACCAAACAGACGACACGACTATTGCCACAGCCGCCTTCATGGACATCAAATCGCTCTCAAACGGATCGATGCAGGCCTGGTGCTCGGACGACTCGCCGTTCCAGCCAGGCTGGACAGACGAACTGACCCACAAGTACGTATACAGGATCACGGTCAACATGCAGTACTGCTACGGCTACGTGACCTGGGACAACAAGGTCTCTGGCACATACCAGATTAACAACCCAGACGATGTCGCCTGCCAGGCCGTACCTTTTGATGTGGTGGTCTGGAACAAGACACGGGACGCAGCCCAGGCCAAGCTTTTTGCGCAGACCGCCGCTGCCGGGACAGCTGATCCTTACTATCTCTGGACGAGGGCACTTCCCATTCTGAGCATTATCTTACCGCATGGCGACGCCAAAGCTAGTTACAAGCCATCGTTGCCCCGCAACCAGATCTGCGCTGACGCTGATACTGGTACTGGATCCCGCATACCGGTGTTCGCTATCGCGGAAGGTATCATTCACCAGGCCCGTACGGGTGCTACTGGCGTGGGTGTTGGCCTGCAGGTGGCCGTTGCTGTCGTCGTCGTCGTTCTAGCCGCTATACTCGCGTGGCCGGCCATGCCGCTCGTGACCGAGTGGCCGGCTCAGTGGCTTGCCCTGTCGGCGGCTGCGGAGGTCGACCAATCGACGCGACTTGACCTTGCGGGTGGCCGTGAAGTGATGGGAGCGGGGACCCGTGTGCGGTCTGACCTTGTCCTGCGGCTAACGGGTATTCGGGACGGGCAACACGGTCTGGCTTTGTCCGTTGACCGTTCGTTATCATAATGGGGAGGAAGAGACCAGTGCGCCATGTTTTGGAACCTCTCATTCTCGTATCTCCAGATATCACTGGCGCAACATGAAGGGGCTGGCATCTCGGATACCCTAGGCTAAGAAATATTGTTATTACAATGCACGCAACTTCAGATTATACTGCATACAGTCTCAACTTCAATCCTATTCTGGCTCTACAGCGGTGCCTATACATATTACCGGGCATTGAAATGTCCAGGAGGTAGGCACGTGACTGTCGCCATTGTGAAAGCCACAGTTCATAAAGCCACAATGTATAGCCTTAATGCGTAAGGCCAAAATATGCCCAAAACACAGATTTCTCTTGGACAGTGCAGGATGGTTTCGGTCTAGCCTAATCCGTCACGAGCTTTGATCCAAAGTATCTTTCCGCCTTTGTGGCCAAGCATTGATTTGCGTGCAACAGTAGCTATAAGGCTCATGACGATTACTAGCGCAGAATATAGGTTCCGGAGCTCGGATATAATCCTTTTATTCGTTTTAGAAGTAGTGAAAGCTTGATAGTGGAGACATATCAAAGGGGCTTTGTTTTAGTATAAAACTAGACGTCTTACAGAATAGGCGTCAGAGCAGCAAGGTGAAGGTAGAATCTAGTGAGATTTATATAGACTAATCACAGGTAGCTAGAGAATATAATAAATACAGAAATTCGGCAGGCAGGGATATTTATAGAGAATTTGATATGTTTGATATCAAAGTATCTGTCGAACTTTTCGCCACAGCGGGATTTTCGGGACGCAGGAACGCACGTTATAAAAGCAGACGCGGCACAGTAACTTAGGTGACACGCCAGCCAGGATGCTCCCTCTAACAATCATGTCTCATCCTGCTGCCATCGATAATCCATCCATCATTTATTTGCGCTCTGGCCTGAGGTTCCTTCCCGTACGTACTGCTCCCAGTCGAGGCCCTCGACGAGGGCGGCGATCTCAAAGAGTGTCGGAGAGGGGCTTGCATTCGTTCTTCCACCTCGCTCGCCTCCATCTTACTTCCAAATCGAAGAATCGTAGTTTGAGGTATCGAGATGTTGCCACCAAATCGAACGCATGGCCTAGATAAAGAACATAGATCAGGTATTCTTGAAGTTCATTGCCCATGCTTATAAATTTAAAACCCTTCTCCATAACATACATCCCTTGCATACATGGCTTACACGAAGACCATCAACGGTAATAATGCAATAGATATAAACACTATCCTAAGAGACAGGAATAAAAAGAAGACATCAACGCTTATGAGAGGGGCTGATATAAGAATCAACTACAGTCTCGTGAGTCCTGCGTAGCCAAAACTGACCCAACATCACTCACTCATCCCAGGCAAGCAGCTGATCCCACCGTTTCCGTGTAGCTCCTGATGCACTTGCTCCGCAGCAGAGAGCTTCCTTGCTCCCTCGAGGAATATACCCACTGGTTCTTTCAACCTCCAGCCGCTCTCCTCCTCAATCGCGACGAGTTTTGTACACTAGTTGACTTTGTCAACTCCAACTCCACTCCAACACCAACTCGTTCTAGCGCCACTAGGCAGATATACTAGAGTACTGCGTATTCAACACGACTATCCTGTGGGATTTGCTGGGACGGGACGAGCGTCTGGCAGGATGTAGGAGTGCACTTGGTATTGTTGTGTGCTACTTATTGTACCAGAAAATATCGGTAATATGAGAGGCGAGGGATGTTTTGATTGACAACAACTGCAGCAGCTCTCCTGCAATTGCAAAAGCTCGTACTGGTGGCCAGGATGTCACCGGCGACAGCAACAACCTGCACACGGTCAGGAACAATGTAGATGGTCAAGGTATTAATAATACTGGGCGGTGTCAAGAAACAGCTAGCCCTACTGCTGGCCTCTTTCCAAACCTCCGTCTCTAGTACCCGTGTGGGGCTGCCTGTGGTATGGGGGTCTTTGTTTGGTATTCTGACATGACTATCCAAGCGTGGATTCGAGTTGGTCATTGGTGCTACTCGTATGGTGCGAGTTATCTTCTCGGTTTTAAACTGGTATCTTTGCCTGGCTCGCTCCGCGTGGACCTGGATAGTCGCCTTGAGCTATAATACGCCTCTCACTTCGCCGCCGCCGCCCTATAATTCCAGCTTCGAAGGAGCATCATCAGTCGAAAGCAACGATAACACATCTTTGACAACAACATGTATCACAACTACAACGACAACTTCCAAAGACACATTCCTTCACACAACCAACTCAGCCACTGGACTGCTCCCCAAACCCTCGAAGCCGAAGCAGCCACCAGCCTCAGGGCCCGATGTACGCCTGCACGGGACTGTGTGCTTGCCGCGGACTGTGATATTGATCCATTCAACACTGCCCCTGTGAGAGTCGCGGGTTGTGGTAGTCGTTGCGGTTTTCGCCTCCCTCCCTCCGTATTTGAGGGCGTAGGGCGTACTACAAGTATTTTGGTGAGGCGGGCCTACGGCAAATGTCGGTGAGTCGGCGAGTCGGCATCCTTTAACTTACTGTACCGAAGATTGACGTCTTGACCGAAGACTGGCATATTAATTCTACGGAGGTACGAAAGAGGATTTGTAGTGTATTGCGTCCACCCCAGGAATTCTGCTTTCATTTTTAAGGTAATGTAAGAAGAAAATTCGAGAACATCAAAAATGTGATTAGAGAATGTTATTATTCTTAGGACGAATTACTATTGTGGAATACAAAATCAGAACTTAAGAACATAGCAGAATTTTAATTTGACGTACTATTATTACTCTTTTAAAAACGAAGTGCGAGAAGTAATCTCGCATCGCTTGTGTTAAACTCACTCATCTGGTAAATCCAATTCCAGCCCTGTCTCCAGTCCCCAAAAGCAAAGCATAAAGATCACTTTTCCCAAATCCTTTACCTTAAAGGCGCCTCAAAGGCCACTCTTTGACCCTTTAGCTCCAGCTCCAGCCCGAACTCCAGCCCTAAAACATATTTCGCCTTTCTCAGATCCATTACCTTAAGTCTCAAATCCCAGTTTCGAATCCTCTGGCTCTATCCCAGAGCCCAGCCCTAAAAATAAAGCTCACATTTCCCAACTCCTTGACATTTCCCAGATCAAAGGCTTCCCGTTGAGCCTCAGACCCCGCTCCCTGACCCTTCAGCTCCAGACCCAGCCCCAGTCGTGGCCCTAAAAATGAACCTCACCCTCCCCAAATCTTTCACCTTCAGCCTAGAACTCGACTCTTTGACTCTCCTGAGATTACTCGTCCAAGCACCATGTTGCCTGAGTTCCAACCCATCGTTCACGAAGCGTAGCGCATGTACCAACGGAGCAATCCGTCTTTGTCCTCGTTCTTGCATATCTCTTTGTTCTTTTGCTACCACAGCCTTGAGCTTGTCAATCTCAACGTCGTTGAAGACATGTCGTTGTTCGATGGTGAGTGAGAATTGTGATTCGGGTGCGACGGAGCAAAAGTCTAGGGAGGAAACGAGTGTGAGATCGTTGATGTCGAGGTCGGATGCGAACATTTAAACGTAGGTGTCAGCGAGGACTTCCGAGAAGTTGCAAAGGCGCTCAGTAGGTAATTCTACCCAGTGCCAATCTGCGTGGTCGCGATCATCAAGGATTAAGCCCTAGTAGTGCAACACCACTGTTAGATGATAAAGCTACATTTAAAAGTTTTGTGATATGGTGTAGGAAGTGTGAAAGGCATACCTTTGTCTTGATTAGTTCGATGACCTCGATGACTTTCTCATCATCGTAGTCCTTCTTTGACTGACCCCACAAGGACCTGTCCTGGAACGAATATTCGTACGATCGGGTTACCAGACGTCCAAGATTTATGGCACTAAATCGAGCGGTAGTAAGATCATTTGGAGACCAGGCTAGGTTTGCTCCTGTTGCTATCATTGTACTGAATTGTGTTAGTTACGGGTTCGTTGGGCTTAGAACCATGCATTCATGTACATACCTAATGGTTTCCAGTGGGAATATCAACTTGACACCACTTCCGAATGCTTTCTCGAGTGGTGATCGCAACCATTTTGACGTGGAAGTACCTCCTACGAGGAAAACAATTTTGATGTTGTGCTGCTGAAGAATCTCGCTGTAATCCATGGTTTGGTCGATGATTGGCTCAAGACAGGCGTTAAAGAGCCCCTCCATTATGACCCTGATGGCAAGTCAGAAGGGTAGCTTGGATGGAGATAGCTGATACTCACTCGTTTATCTGCAACGACAATCTTCCACTTTTAAGAACAAGCACCCCTGATGTATATCCCATCTTTCCTACGAAGAATTCCTTGCTCAAAGCATCAATATCCGCTTGAGATAGCCCCTGGTCGTCTTTCTTTTCATGGATGAATTCGCGTGCGAGTTCGTCGACTAACGCCATACCGCCATACCCTCCAACAGACTTGACAAGCTCTTCTTTGACGATTCTTCCCTCAACCTTCCGTACGCGGTAGAATGCCCAGTCCTAGATCATCAGCAGGCAGTTGTCAAGGGGACAGGATAAATCCTCACCTGAGTCATTCCCCCAAGGTCAACAATACAAACACTAGTTCCACAATCATCAAAGAATGACCCAGGCCGGCTTCTCAAAATAACATCCGCCGCTGCTTCAGCTTCTGTAACCGTCTCAACACGATCCCAACCAACTTTCTCCAATAGATCAGAGTAGTACAAGATATTCTCGGTTGACTATGCGACTGGAATCGTAGCGACAACAAGATGCGGCAGTTGTAAACCTCCTGCTGTACATTGATCGATGAGGTGGGCCTGGAAGTATCGAAGAAAGCCCTCCAAGATCTGGTCTTTCGTGACCTGGACTGCGGGCGGCAGACCCTGGTTCGAACTTCGCAAGAAGATCGAATAGTCGTAAGCTTTCTGGTGGTTCGCTGTTGATTAAAGCTTTGATGTTGGCGAACCGATAGGTCGAGGGGGCGTATGATGCTTCATAGCCGAATGTCAGGGTCGGTGGGTTGCCTTGTTGCAGTGATACCACCGAAGGAACTTCGCAAAAATCCTCTGTCTGCCGACGCGTGTATGTGGTGTTCCAGGGTATCGACCGATGGGAACTGCTTGCCCAGTATCTGTTGTCGGAGCCATGGCCGAGAAGGCCGCGCCAAAATCCAGTCCTACGACCTAGAAGGAGGCGGGCGGCATCAATCAGTAAAGGGACAGAATTTGGATGAAGAGCAACAGCGCGCGCCAGGGGATGGACGGACGGACGTACAATCATTGGGGGATCATGGTGGGTATTGTCGTTGCCCGCCAGATCTGCGTGCATGACATTACGATCTCGTGCCATCGTTCGTTTCGATTGGGTATTGTATGTATGTATTGTCCGCCCCTGACCCTCCTTCCCCTGGTCTCCTCGACGTGAAACAAGGGTATTAGGGGATTATTTGTGTTCGCAGATTGTAGGGAGTGGAGTGGGCGGTGATGGTACTGAATGTCGGTTTTTTGGGTTTGGATGGGTGGATTCTGGCTGGTGGTATGTATGTATGTATGTATGTATGTATGTATGTGTATTGGTGTTGAAGGAGAAATGAACTTTGCTTTGCTTTGCTTCGTGCGACGCAAACAAACGCGCGCAACGCGTGAAGACCTGCCCTCTCAAATCCAGGACCTGTGCTGAGTACACCAGGTATTTCTCCTAAGGTGGCAGATTTAGAAGAGGGACAACGAAGTCCTCTCGAAGGAAAAGCTGCAAATGACCTTCCCGCCTCGAAAAACTCCAAAGACCTTCAACCGCCGCCAACTAGCCAAAAGCGCACAGCGTCTCTCGCCTTTGGAGAACATCCTGAGGATTACTTGTTCATGTTCTGACCTTCGTGAAAAAAATTCGGGCAACGTCTTGCTGTTTAAGTCGAATGCGATGCTGCACAATCTGGAGGATGGATGGGGTTAAGTACTAACTTAAGAGAAAGACAAGCTTCACACTCAGTATATACGATTCAGATCGGCTCAGACAAGATTCTGAGTGCGAGAGGGAGAATTTCCATAGACCATCAAAGGTTAAAGCAGGTAAAATTCTTGCAATCTAATCAATTTTTTTTGTCCCTTTTCTTCTCTTTCTTTAACGTCTAACACCCCCTTTCCGACCACCCCCACATTCCGGCCACCCTTTTACACCAAAACTCACTATTTCTAATATTTAATAATTAGATTATTTATTAATAAAAACCTTCAAATTAAAAAACTGGATTATTTATTACTCGGGCTTTACAATTCCTAAATTTTATTTATTTTATATTACGTAATATTATAAGATAAGTATTTGAAGTCTTAAAAATTTCTCGCTAACAAATTTGGTGTAAAATCGACTTTTTTAATTTTTTTTAATAACTTTAGTAATTATTATTATAAATAGCTAAAACTTAATATATAGTTATATTATATATATATTATTAAAGTATTAAAATTTAAAAGTATTTATATTAGTAATTATTAAATTATTAAGTAAAATATAAAATCTTATACAAAAATTTAGTTATTACTTAATTTTTTAAAAATCACTAATCTAAATACTTTTAAACTTATAAAACTTAATATTATATATATAATATATATCATACTTAACTTTTAGCTATTTTTAATAATAATTACTAAAGTTATTAAAAAATTTAAAAAAAATCGATTTTACACCAAATTTGTTAGGGAGATTTTTTTTAAGATTTTAAATACTTACTTTATGATATTACGTAATATAAAATGCATAAAAATTAGTTATATAAAATAACGTATAAAAAATAATCTAAGTCCTTAATTTTAGCTTATTTTATTAATAAATATCAAAAATATTAGTTACTAAAGTTAGTGAGTTTTGGTGTAAAAGGGTGGCCGGAATGTGGGGGTGGTCGGAAAGGGGGTGTTAGACGTTACCATACAAATGAATCGAGTCCAAATCGAAAAATCCACCGCAAAACTTTTTCACCTATTGCATCTCTCTCGCTCAAACAATTCTTTTCCTCCCTGATGTGTCCCTTTTTTTTCCCTTTTATCCCGATATCTCTTGTGCAATCTCTCCCTTGATCATCTGCCTCGAAGTTTAACAGTTCTTCGGCTGCTGAGAGGCGAGCCTATCATGATATGTTAGAGGGAGAGAGAGAGAGAGAGACAGAGAGGGAGAGAGAGGGAAAGGGAGAGGGATAACAGGCAGGCAGGTAGGTAGGCAGGCTTCGAAGGGCGTGTTCGAACTTACCAATGGCAGACTACGCTCCCACAATGAGGTGATCATTGGTGTCGTGACAGGAGTAGACGGCACAACCCAGATTTCCACAGCATGGAGTTCGGGGTAACTACTTAGCTTACACAACCGACTGCAGAGCTCTGCTGGGTCGTCTGCTGTGGCCCAGTTCGGGATGTATGTGTCTGGGAAGGCTGACTTGAGCGCGTCCAACATGCGGAGGATGGGTTGGCGGCATTCGTCAAGGTTGTTGTTACCACCACCACTACCACCAAGGGTGTTACCGCCGGGGTGGAGAGGCGACAGCGGATGAGAATCACCGATTCCTTGTTGTTGTGACATCACCGAAGGTGGAGATGATGGTGGTGGAGATGCGGGATTTTGTGATGTTTCTTGCTGGACAGGCGTTTCAGTCGCCCGGCTTTTTTTTTGGGGTGTTGGTGCTCCCATCTGGTGGGAGCTCGACGAGGGGTAATGAGATTGGTGCCGCTTTCTTCGAGGCATTTTGAATGAATTGATTCGAGTTCCAGGTGTTTTGAGATGAGGGTTTGAGGAGGAATGAGGACTTGAGGAGGAACGATGATTTGCGAGTGAAGGTAAGGCGGTGCAATACAGGAGACTTTATATGAAGAGGATGGATCTGGCAGAACGGCCCATTAGCAGAGTTTCCGTGTGCTCCTTAATCCGTTTGCTCTGCCAATTGCCTAGGATAGAGGGGACGACGCGGGAGATCGATCCCCCACCGTCCACCTTCCGTCGATGAGCGGAATAACTGCCAATGAATGTCGAGGATGTGGAGGAGGAACTCGCTCATCGATCTAAACTTAGATGATCGTGCGGTGGGTCACTCTGGTTTGTTCGGCTGTTTGTTTATTTGACTAGCGCAGATTTCTCCGCGCACGAAGTCGTGAATCACGAGCGAGTATGTGGAGATTTCATTTAGAGTTGCCCTTATCACGATATTGCGTGTAAGTAGATAGGTTGCTTTGCTTTACTTTCTTTCATTTCTTGTCTTCTGCCCTGAGGGTAGATGTTCTCCACGCTGGTTTTATGTGGGCATCGTCGTTTGTAGCCTGGTACAGGGGAGGGAAGATGTTGTTCGTAGGATATGAGTTGGTTCCCGGAATAGAAGACATCGGTCATAGGGTATGAGTTGATTCCCAGCATACAGGAGACATCCTTCACTGAGTATGTATGGGTTGGGTGGCAGGAGAAAATATCGTATGTTGGTTCCCGTTCCCCACTCTGTCTAGGCCCATGTATTCCAATCATCAACACCCAGCCACTTGCCTCTCATTGAGAACTCGGCTACTTTGACATCTTCTCTCTTCAAGCCTTTCATGGGTATCACTCCCAGTGACAACAGCCATTGCTAGTAGCCACAGCAGTTTACCCCGCTCATCCCATCTTGCCCTGCAGGCTGTGTTACCTTCTCACAGATACTCACTCTTCTCCGAAGGGTTTTTTCACTGTATGTACCCCACGTCGCTTCGCTTCGCTCTACCTCACCAACGAAATTCTGACCGCTCTTCAGATGACGGAGCCCTGCAGGTCGAGAGTCCCTTCGTGCGGCTGCATCACGCCAACAACCCCCCAGCTCAAACCCACGCGTCCGGATCCCGACTTCTGCCCCCTCCCTCGTTCTGAGCCACAAACCTTCATTCCGATCGATCTAAGGAGAGCTTGTCCAGTCACCCTCGCCCGTATAGCTAAACGGTGCGTGCCCTGGCTCGATTCTCAGGACATGAATCGTTCCCTGGTATGCCATGTCATGCCAGGTACCGTTTTGCGTGTATCAAAACGACTCTAGCGTATATTTGAACTTAGGATTTCGGGTACTCCATTGATATCTTCTTACTTGTCTGAGAAGCCCGACTCACCGCTGCACCACCTGATGCTGCTACCTTTTTATTCTGTCTAGCTCTGTTTCATATTCTTGGGCTGTTGATTCCTCGTTGTTCTGTTGATTCCATTGGTACGGCATAGGGATATTTTACTTTTTGGTCTGCCTCGACGGCTATCTGCGCCTCTCAGATCTCTGAAGAGACTCGTCATTGAATCACATTCTCGCAGGAACAGGTCGGCTTTCGATTGTTTTCGATACCTCGGCATTTGGTCTCATGCAGACTTCATGTTGCCCCCTGGTGTTTGTAGCTCCAGAGTCCACTAGCGCTTGGATGTACATGAGTTCATCCTCCTCAACCTCGGTTTAGCCACATGGCCAACGTGACAAGTTGTCTCAGGCAGTCGCTTCTCTTTGACTTCCTGACTTGCTCGCTTCAGTCCGATATCCTATCTAGTCCCGTCCACCGGTCCTGTTCAGTCCGGCGCGCGGGCACAGATGGTGTCTCGCGCTGACGCTCCTGTGTGTCTATCGCTTCTGGAGCTTCTCCAGCTTCTCCATCTCCCATACTTACGGCCTCCGTAAAGAAACCTCGCTTCTGTCATCGGAGTTCTTGCAGGGTTCTCTAGATTTCAAGATTTTCAAACGAGCGATACGTCTCGTTTCCACTCAACTCCCGTCCATTCTCCGAAGCGCGTCATCACTGATCAGCGATCGTGACTGGCTTCCCGTCCCGAATGATGGACTTACTGTGATGAGCTTACTGGACCTCGCTACCCCATACTCTTTCCCAGGGTGGACAATCTCTCTGGTGTTGTCATCATGGCTCTGGTACAGTACTAGGCAACTGATATTAGACACTTAAGCGAGATCTCTAAAATTAACATTTCCCCTTAATACATAACTTGATAATTACAGAATAACTACTAATAGAAATCTAACTCTGAATATACTAAATTGATTATCGCAATCTCCTCTTTTTACTGTATTAATTTTGAGCGATTTCTTTTGCATGGACCTTTTAATATTTTGTGTGCTACCTATTTGCCTTAATGCAAGTCTTAATTCTTGCAGGTATACTCGTACCTAAATTATTAAATAATAACTGATCTAAAGTATCCTACGCAGCTTACAAATAAGATTCTAATCTTTACTGAGTATATTCTGCTTTAGATTTGTCTTTTATAATATTAGGGAATATTTTAAATACTCTGACTTTTAATAGTTACTAGATATACTTGATTAGATTAAGATTAGGTGAGTAAGGAGGCTAATATACTATTAAACGAATAGTTTTAAGCTTAAACTAGTCTCTAATTTTTTATGCTATATGAATCAAAGTATTATCTTGTATAAACTCGTACCTAGGGTCTAATTACTTGAAAATAGAGGTTACTTCTGCGTTCAGAACCTCTAAGTAGCTCTCTGCCGAGTACCTATATTTCTTCGACTTAAAATCCCGATCTATTATATAGAGGTTACTTCTCCTAGTATTCTAAAAGGCTCCTTAGACTATAATCTTTAGGTTCTTATTTATACTGTTGGTCCACAGGCTTATACAGGATATGTCTCAGCTAGAATAGGGGGTAGGATCACTTGCGGAGGCGATTCGGTGGCGTTTTAGAGATAGTATATAGTCTGGTATTTCTTACCCTTTTTTAGAAATACATAGATTTTCTATACTATTGTGGTAAGGATTGGCTCGGTAAAACTTTTATCACCTAACTAATATACTCCGTATTATACTTAAGTTAAGACCTTCTTTAAGAGATCTTATTATTAATAATAGCACTTTTCCTTCTAATAGGATTTATACTTCTTTCTCTAATTAATAATTCGTACTCTTTAGATATATAATATCTTTTAATTTCGTCTATCTGTTATTTCTTGAACCTTACACCTTATGTACCTTACATTTACTACCCTCTTATCGTGTGAGGGATTAGGGTTCTCCCCTCCATATGTATTTTAGTGATCGACGCAGGGAATATTCAGAGTATATAAGGTGTTTAAGTAAGTATAATAAAGTGTCCCTTATACTAATTCAGAATTCTTAAGGTTCAGAGACGCCAAATATACAACTACAGGAACTATTCAGTTAGCCCTCTTATAGGCCTCGACATAATAATAGATATAGCAGCGACAGCTATAATATCAAGAGGTTATACTAGAATAACAGACTTACCCTATGAGAGAGGGGAATCTCGAAGTACTGGAAAAATACTACCTCTTCTTACAGGAACTTTACTACTACTACCTATTTTATTTAACGCCTCTTTAAGGACCTGAGACTCACTTAAGATAAGGAAACTACCGGCTCCGACGGAAATTAATTAGCTCCTTACTAGAGCTTAAAAGCCTACGAGTATCAAGAGAGACGGAATCGTATAAGTATCTTAAGCCTGAAATACTTAAGTGTTAGAGCGTTTATCTTTACTTTACTATTTTTAGCTTAGAACCCTCAGGTTTTTACGTGCTAAAACGAAAATTTCTATCTTAGTATCTTATTATTATAAGTTTTATTTAGTTAATTTAATCTTCTGTTTCAGACGCTTATTTATAAACTATATTTCCTTTATCTTTTCTATACTAAGTCTTCACTTATTTCAAAAGAGATAGTTAAAGGAATTCTACCTAGGGGGTTCTTAGGGAGCTTTATCTAGGGACTAGTATACCTAGGGAAGGTCTACCTAAGCGCTATCTAGGAGGATTAAGTCTTTTATAATTACCTTTACCGCTGTTTTCTTCTATTCTATAGAACACTTATATTTCTTTACCTTCTGGAATTATTATTATACTTTATTTCATACATATAAACCTCACATAATAACACTAGCTAGTAAACCTAATACTATACCGGTAAATAACACTGGAAATACTAGCCCTAAAGAGAAGAAGGTAACAGGCTCTAGTAGCCCTAAAGCCGGAACTCCCTTAGGCGCTTTAGTGGATACCTTATAGGTAGGACTAACCGCTGATACAGGCTTGTTAAAGCCTAACGTCTCGGAAGATAAGGGTAAAGCCAGTGTTACTTCAAGTAGCTTAGGGCTATCCGAAGGAGCTAAGACCCCTTCTAAAGTAGGAGATAAAGGCTACCTCCAAGACACTAAGCAGTGGATTAACATTTAGTAACTTATACTACTAACGTCCCACCCCCCCATTCCGGCCACCCCCCCATTCCGGCCACCTCGCTTAATTTCAGCACTTCCTATTCAAGACTTAATAACTCTATTCTACGTCAACTTCTATACATGATATTGTAGATTCTGAATCTCCCTCTGATTCTGATTCTACAGGTTCAATTTAAGCCTCTCCAGCTGCGATTTAAGCCTCTCTAATAGCACGTGTTATCGCAAATCGGGAATTTAGACTGGTCAAGACTTTCCTCTTTTTTCTTAGCCGAATTTGCTCTATTCGTTCCTCCAACTCTTTAACCCTCATATTTGCCTTCCCTAATTCGTAATCCCTCTCATCAATTCCCTTGATAACCTTCCTGAAGAGTATACGCTTCTCTGGAAGTTGGTCATGTAACCCGCTAGCCAAAGTACGGATTTGTCTATATAGCTCTTTCCAGCCCTTTAGCGTCTGTACCTTAATTGAAGTATCGGAAACCTCCAGAGGTAGTATTGGCGTCTCCTAAGGCTTTAGTGGAAGTAGATCGATCGATTTATTACTGTTTTCCAACAATAATAGGCTCATCAAAGGCTTTGCCATAGAAACCGGCCACAGACCTGCAGTCCTCCACCCAGCCTTGATATTAGAAGGGCTAAAAGCTTCTAGATGTGCCTTCTGGTAGCAGATAAGGAAATTGCGCCTGCCAATTAGTGTAGAATCGATCATTAAACTCAATTTTTGAAGCTCTTTCCGGTAGGCACGCTTCAAGACAGAAAAAACCGTTAAATCAAGAGGTTGCAAGACGTGTGACGTATATACCGGTAAGAAAAGAAGGTATATATTATGCTCAAGGCACCTCCAAAGGAAATCTGTAGTCTCATAGCTTCCGTGGCCGTCTAGAATAAGAAGTCTGGCTGAATGGTCACGTGGTTGAGTCTGAGGGATAAAGACCTTTTCCAGCTACTCCAGAGCCGTCTAATCAGTTGTCCACCTATTATCGGTTACCGTAAAGTACCATTAACTGAATATATCTAATTAAGCCGGAAACCATTGTTGTTAGACCGATTTTCCCTTGTAAATTACCGCTGGAAACGTAGAGAGGCCGGTTGCGGATATGCACTCAATGATTGACGTCCAGGTACGTGAGCCTGGCTGTTTCCCTTGAACCTTGCGTTTCTCAGTACTCCCTACGATATAGCCATTAAGACCATAACCTTCCATAACGCCAGTCTCGTCCATATTCCATCGTTGGGCGGCCGGAATTGCCTTGATTTCCGGAATCTCCAATTTTTGAAACCACGGCTTAATAACTTCGGAACGAGCGCTATTGACACGTACAGAATCGACGTATATTTGCCTCTTAGTCTTCAGAACAGGATTACGAGCCAAAAATCGCGCCATCCAGTGTTTTCCAAGCTCTTGGTGATCTCCTTGAAGGGCTAGAAGCCTCTCTCCAAAAACTCGTATCTGTGCGTGGGTAACTCCGTGCCCAAGAGCCTCTTGAGTCAAAATCCAATCGGTCAATCGATTTTCCACTACCGTAGGTAGCTTTTGTAAGTGACTAGCGGCCTCCCTATGTAGTTGAGTCGTTGTGTTGCGGTCCATAAGGGTAGACCTTGGAACACCCCACTCAAGCGATGCCTTCCGCAAAGACTTGCTATTTGCCACTTCTCTAAGAGCGGCCCTGACGTCATACTCAGTATATTGAGGCTTCATGATGAAAACAATTATCACTCCAAATTTCAAGAAAATCGATAAAGAATCAAGATAATTAATTATTGTTGAAGTAGAGTGGTACAAGAAGCGGTGAGGTTAAGCGAGGTGGCCGGAATGGGGGGGTGGCCGGAATGGGGGGGTGGGACGTTAGCTCGTAGTATCAGGGCTTTATACTTCAACAGGCGAGAAGCTACTTAATATCTCAAGAGCCTCGTTCACTTATTTAGGAGTCGAAGAGTTATTTTAGAGGATAAAATAAAGCAGTGAGTTATTAAGTACGCTAAACCTTCTGTAGTATAGAATCTCAAGAGGCTCCCGGGGTACGCCTCCGGTACCTTCAAGGAGTTCAGTACTATAATTCAAAAGGAGTATCAAAGTCTCGATTCGTATCACCGCTTATATACTATTAGCTACCTTAATACTCTTATTCACGACTTTCAACTTCTTTAAGCAACAGACTCCGACCTAATAGAAGTCTATCGATTCTACAAGGCGTTTAAGGAAGTCGCTATTAATTACAAAAATAAGAGCGATCTTACGGATAGGTAAATTATACTTCAATTCTTATTTACACTTCCAGTATACCTTAAAAAGAAAGCTATAGAGGTATTAATTTAATAGGGCAAGGGCTAGTTTAATACTAATAACCTAGCCCTGTTCTCTAAAGTATTTAAAGCAGTAGAGGCTAGGATCTCTCTTACTAAGGATATTAATACGCTAGTTAAGGAGCAGAGTATTAGTAACGATTCCGCGGGGTATTTAAATATTAATTACTTCACTAAGCTAGTACTACTAATAATTCAGGCAGGTAATACTACTAGATTTTAGGCCGACTTTACCACCTACTAAGATAACGCTCCTACTACTCAGATACAACGAGCTTTCTAAGACGATTCTAAGACTATAAGGCCTAGCTCCTTAAATCAGGTTACCGCTCCGGTCAGCGAAGACTTAATTCCGACTATTCAGAAGATCAAGAATAATACCACTTAAGTATCGGACCATAACCTCGATATTATTACTAAAGGGCTAAGGGACCTCCAGATCCTTTAGGGAATAGTTAAGCGAATCTCTGACTCTTAGTTAACGTTTAAGATTAACTTAATTTAGTACACTAAGTATACTACTAAGGAGGCCCTAATTCAGTAAGGCGAGAGTCAGCCCACTAGCAGGTCTAGCTGCTATAATCGTAGCGCCGGTCACTACGGCAACAACGAAAAAGGGTACAAATAGTGCCATAATAAGCGCCTTCCGGGAATGAGACCTCAAGCTTTCCACTAATATATGAATTAATACCATAACTATAAGAAATTTATCAGTTTAGGGATAATTCACGAAGCCGATAATAATAACTACATTTATATTAGCCCTTAGGAAGAGGGGAAGTTGAAGTACCTTATAATATTCCCTAACAGCGATATTCCCCGGAGATAAGAGGTACTAAAGAAAGTACTTAATACTATATATAATCCTGATCTAGTAAGGAGAGCTTAAGCGGAAAAGGATTTTCTCGACTTACAGGTGCAGGCTGTACTAGCGTAAGAGCCGACCTATAATAACTCTATAGACAGCTTAGAAGTTGAACTTAACTTAGGACCAGTTAATACCTCAGATATCCTTGCCTAAGTTTATAGTAGGGATACCCTAGCAAGAATTCAAAGCCTTTATACGTATACTAAAGGAGACTCAGATACTAAGGAATTCTAAGTATAGCCAGTAAAGACTAGAGCTCACTCTATAGCTTCGCGGAAACAACTCTATAATACAGAAGCTAAACTCTAGGATCAGATTAAAGTATACGCCACTTATAGACAACTGAAATTCCCTAAAGAAATCACTAAAGGAGTATAGTTTACTAAAGCTTAAAGAGATACTCACTTCTTAGGTACTATAGATATTAATAACCCTAAGGAATCTCGTAAAACACTTATAGAGATCCTTAAACGGAATACTAAAAAGATTAGCCTTAGTAAACCTCCCTCTACTATAAAACCTTCTATACTATTAGCCTCTATTCATAAAATAGCAAAAGAATTAAGGCCTACTTAAACCCCTTCTTCGGTAATTCCGAAGTATAGCTTACATGGGGTAAGTTCGAGGAACCCCTGTATATACAAAGTATTATTTCGGAACAGTTATAAGCACGAGAATGTACTAGATAAGCTATTAAACCTAAAAGAGATCCTCGGAAATCTTACTCTAAGAGAGTTAATAGTATTAATTAACCCTCCTAAAGTAGTAAACCCTTCTACCGGAACTATTAATCAGTTGATGTAGAGGTATAGAAAGGCATAATAGGTAGAGGAAGCTAAAGTATAGTTACTAGAGGCGTTAATCGACTCGGACGATATTCTCTAATAAAGACTTATACTATAGTTACTTCTTATAAATATCGATAAGTACGAGGAAGGGAACGCTAAGTTATGGGGTTACAACTCAAAGGAAGAAGCTTCGTTTCCGAAAATATCTCCTTATAATAAGCTTACCCTAGAGATAAAGAGCTATTGATAGGTACTACTTTCAGAAAAGAAATAGAGGATTATAGGGAGCGGCTTAAAGTAGTACTTTTATATTTAAAAGCTTAAAATCTACTAATAAAGCTAGCGGGCCTAAATCACCTAATCTATTAAGTTTCTTATTTCACGCTCTATTTTACTCTTATTAATTAGTTCTATTCCTTTTCTCGGATTACTTCTACTTACTTTTCTTACTAACCTTTAGTAACTCTTCTCACAATACTAATAAAGCACTTATAAGGCTAGCGCTAACAGCGCTTCAATAAGCATCTGTTATAAGAAGGCATTCAGTATTAACCCTATTGAAACTAGCTTAGACAGTACTTAGTCTTACTACTCTCTAACACTTAAACTAGTGGTTACTATACCTGGACGTATAATAATCAGTGATATTCGTACTACCCTAAACACTAGAGCCGAAGTCAGTTATATAATACTAGAAGCAGCAGTAAAGCTTAAGCTAGCTATTACTAATAGCTATAATATAGCCCTGAAAACTATCACTGGAACCCGGTCTTAATTCCTTAGGTTCGCTAATAATATTTCTATAGCAATCGGAAATTATATTATCTACATAAAGTTCTATATTATAGATACTCCTAGTATTAAAATTATCCTAGGATTTCTATTCTTCCGCAAATCTAAGTTAACGTTTTAATACCCTTCTAACTATAATAATAGTAAAGTACTCGCTAACTTATAGGACTCTTACTCTTATCTTATTACTACTATTAAGACAAATAATACTACGGAAGAAGCTAAAGACGCTGAAACCTTAAAAAAGTAATACACTATCGGAATAGTCTACTAAGATAAGGACACTAAGTATAATACCCAAGATAAGTTCTCAGAAAACGAATAGCTAATTATAAAGAGAGCTTAGCAGTTAGAATAATAGAATACTTTTAATTTGATTTTCCTACGCTTAAGGGCAAGCTTTTTAAAAGGGGGGACAACACTTGGACTTCTACCTCCGACCTTAACTCCCTCGAGCCAAGTACTAATTTACCTCCTATAGCTGAAACGGAGCTTACGATAATTATTAAGTTCCTTAAGAAGGAGTTTTATATTCCGGAATCTACTCTTTAAAATTTTATACTAGAAAGCATTATTAAGGAAGCTCTATTAGACCCCTCTCTAGTTATTAACCCTAATTCGACATTTTTATTCACTATAAATTACGGAAAACTTGATATTAAGTACCCTTACTACGGAAAGCCTTCATAAGCACGTTTAGCTTAAGTCGGTATAATATATAAAATAAAAGTAAAGAAAGTTCAGCTAGTTAATAAAGCGGATCTAATAGGGAATATCCCCAGTAGAAGAGAAGATTAGTACGGAAGATTAAGAAAGAGAGATACGTAATAAGTCTAATATAGGAAATTTCAGTACCTTCTATTACCTCAGTTTTCAAGTCTACCCCAGGGTTCTAGACTTACTTCAGAAAGGTTATCAAGACTTAATATTAGTAACTCGCTATAGCTAGAGGAGAGAGCTCTTTTTAACAAGATAATGCTAAATAGAGAAGGAGCTATAGCGTTTAAATAACCTAAATGTGGAAGGTTCTACGAAGATATTTCCCCTCCGGTAATTATTAAAATAATACCTCATAAAGTATGGCAAGCACTAAATTTCCCCCTACTAAGAGCACTAGTGCCTAAAGTTACAAAGATAGTATAAGAGCGATTAAATAAGGAAGTACTTAAACTCTTAGAAGGACCCTATCGAAATACTTAGTTCCTAGTTAAGAAGAAAGAGCCCGGGAAATATAAGCTTATTAACTTAGCGACTATACTAAACGTAGTAACTTAATAGGACGTAAACTTACTTCCTTTAGTAGACAAGTTCTTTAAAAAGTTCGCCGGTTATTAAATGACTAGTCTTATCGACCTTTATTCCGGCTACGATTAATAAATACTCCACTAATTAAGTTAAGATATAACAGCGTTCTATGTGCTACATATAGGGCTGGTTAGAAACACTACTTTACCTTAAGGGTATACTAATTCAGTCGCTTAATTCGTACGGATGATGTTAAGAATCTTAAAGGATATTATACCGACTATTACTGTGCTATTTCTTAATAATATAGGCGTTAAAGGCCTATATATAGACTATAATTAAGCTACTATCAATACTTCTTCAGGGATTCGCTAATTTGTGTTGAAGCATATTATTAATCTTGATAAGACTCTAGAAAGACTTGAGAGAGCTAGAGTAACTATTAGAGCTAAATCTCAGTTTTACCTTAATGGATTAGATATTATAAACTACGCTTACAATTCAAAGGGTAGAGAGCCCTTAGTAGCACACCTTATTAAGATATAGAATTAGAAGGAACCGAAAAATATCTCCAAGGTTAAAGGATTTCTCAGCTTTATTATTTACTTTCGGATTTAGATTAAAGACTTTTAATATATCGCCGAACTCCTCTATAACCTCTCAAGAAAGGGAGTCTCCTTTTTATTTGAACTTAAAGGGCCTACTGGAAAAGTAATAAAGAGACTTCAAGACGCTCTTTATATAGCTCTAGTACTTTGCAGGGTTAATTACAGTAAGGACGCTAGGGAAATAGTAGTAGCGGTTAACTCTAGTAGATTTAGCTAGGGAGGCTACTTAGGCTAAAGAGATCTTATTAGTAGATAAGTACGCCTCGCTCAGTACAAAAGCGGATACTGGAATAAGGCTAAACGTAGCTACGACGCTATAAAGAGGGAGTATAAAGGGGTACTTTATATTCTAAAGAAGCTAAAGATTTAGCTTATAGGAGTACATTTTATCCTAGAAACCGACGCTAATATTCTAGTAGTATAGCTTAATAGCGCCGTTAACAACCACCCCGGGACTATACTTATAAGATAGCTTACCTAGATAAGGCTTTTTAACTTCGAGGTGCGACATATTAAAGGCTCTACGTATACTACGGTAGACTCTCTCTCTAGGAGGCCGAAGTACTCAGATAACACTAACTTTAACAATAATACTTCTGATAATAACAAAGATTAGATTCTCTTAGAACTTAGAGCCTATGAGATTTGCCCTATAGAGCTTAATAATAGGGAAAAGGCGGTTATAATAGACCCGGAGTTAACGAAGCGGAACACTATTCTTTAAGATATGAAATTACAAGTATAACAACTTAAAGAAGGCAGAGAACTTATAGAAAGCTCTGGTACTACTTCCGATACCGAATCGAACGCTAAATATGAGTTCTCGGTTTCTTCTTCCGAATACTCCGACTACTTTATACAAATCGCCTTATACTTAACGATACTTAAGACCCCGGAAGGAATAGATCAAAAGACCTTTCGTGCCTTTAAGAAAGAAGCTCTAAATTTTAGAGTATACGGCCGGAAAATCTGGAAGCTACTAATAAAAAGAGCCCCTATTAGGCTTATAATTAATACTGATTAAGATAAAGCACGGATTCTTCGAAGTTATTATAACGACTCTAGTTATAAAGGGAGGGAAAGTACTTATCACTGTATTTCCATACGCTACTTTTAGAAGGGGTACTATAAAGACACTATGAATTTCGTTTAAACTTGCTCGGAATATTAACTAAGATTACTAAGATAGTAAGAAGAACCTCTTTTCCCTATAGCTTCTAACGGTTTAATAGAGAAGTAGGCCCTAGATATCACTTATATAACTAAACAATAAGGAAAGCAATATTTAGTTATTACTAGGGACGATATAAGTAGTTAGGTCAAGGCACGGGCTCTTATATATAAGACAGCGGCAGCTATAGCTACTTTTATTTAGGAAGATATCATTTACTACTACGGCCTATTCTGGAGATTAGTAGTTAATAGGGGCAAAGAGAACGTAAGAGAAGTGATTCAGCTCCTAAATAGAATAGAGATACAGCGTATACAAGTATTAGCCTATAACTTAAGAGCGAATAGTATAGCTAAATAAGGCTACAGGCTAATTAAAAATACTCTCTCTAAGATAGGAAATTAGTAGATCGAAAACCTTCTAGTAGTGTTATTTACGGATCAGATAACAGTATACGGACCTATAAGCTTTACACCCTTCTATATAGTTTCTAGGACCTGATAGCCCTTAGCTTTAATCAACTTTCGCTAGAAGTATACTAAAACTATTTCACGTATAAAAGAAGTTTATCTACAGTGCTAAAGACACTAAATCTATTACTTACCTCAGTAACTAAAAGAGAGAGGTTAGTGCTGAATTAGGCCTGGAAAACCCCTGCTAATAATACTTTAATAATAATAATAGTGATTTTAGTATAAACGCTTCCGATACACCTACTATTTAAATCAGACGAAACAATAGAATTATTATCAGAATCCTAGAGATCTTATAGAGCTAACGAGACTAATATAGGGTAGTCTTAGCGTAGTTAACCTTAGAATAGCACTTCTAATAGCGAGGACGCTAACTCTTTAAAACAAGGGAAATAACCGCTAGTACTACTAGCACTTATCTCTACTAGCACTATTCAGGGCAGCTTCAATTCGCTGTAGTACTACTTATAAGTACTTAGAGAGCGTGTAAACTACTAAGACATAAAAGGTTGGTAAGAAGTAGAGCCTAAACGCCCCTGAAATATTAGAGTATAATCTAGCCCTATAGAGTAACTATTTAACACAAGGCTAAACGTCACCCACGTCAGCGCTAATAACTCCCTTAAGTATATAATATGAACTATGGAGCTCTCTATTATCGCTAGTACCTTCCGCGGAGTTAATAATAAGCTACTTATTAAATAGGAAGGTAGGATAGGCCAGGTTTATACGTCCTAATAACCGACTACAACGGCTTTAAGCGTATACTCTAGAAGTAAGCAGTAAAAGGTCCGTCCCCTATACGTAAAAGTTGATATAAAGTACCCCCTATTTAAGCGCTACTTCCCTAAGATAACCCACTAAATCCCTTATCTACGGAAGCCCCTAGGAGAATAGCTAGTAAAAATAAAGGATTTCCCTAAGACTATAAGTAAAAGATATCCCCTAAGGTAAATATCACTAATACTAACAGCACTAATAATAAAGAAGCTTTACCTAGTAATAAAGATCTCTGATCTATTATTAGGAGTAACTTAAAGAAGGAGATCTACTAGCGGAAAGTAATAAAAACCCCGGTTCTACTAGCCTTATAAAACCTTTTCCCTTATAAAGCGTATATAGAACTAGAGAGATTCTAGTTACCTTAGACCTAGGACTACCTACGCTATCTACTATTCTAGTAGTTTCCTATCAGTTAAGTTATTACTATAGCTTCTAAGGAGATATAGTACTCGCTAATTAAGGTCTTATTAAAGGTAGAAGCTCTCTAGCCTATCCCTATAAAGCTAATATCTCTGCGCCTTAGAATCACCTAAGGGTTAGAGTTCCCTACGTGTTAAAGGCCTAAATATACTATTAGCCGATAACCTTTAACAAAGTAACTTCATTAAAGGAAGAAGTGTTAGTTTATCTCTAGATTAGCTTAACCTTAGTCACGCTTACTAAGTCTAGGCCTCTATCTATATTATCTTCACTTTCTTAGAGAGAAGCAGATAGAAAGAACATAGCTCACGAGGTCTACCGCAGCTTAAGTGCTAGTAAGAGTATTAACGTAAGGAGTATAGATATAGTATAACGGAGTTAGAATCTATGAGCTTGCGTAATGTACTTAGAGTACCTTTACTAAAGTAAGTAACCTAAGTTAAAAGCTCTAATTAACTAGCCCTTAAGATAATAGAATCAGTAATAGACCTATACGTCTTTTAGGAGCTATTAGATATACCTAAGACTATCACTAGACTAAAAAGCGAACGAACTTATAATAGCTATTACCCTCTAGTATACTATACTTATACTCTGAAGATAGGAGAGTTAGGCCTACTTCTAGCGGATACCCTTTATAGCGGATAGCCTCTATATCGGACGGAAATCGCTATAGCTAGATATTAATTAAGGAGAAGCCTTAATAGTATTCAGAAATAAGAACGACCCCTATTACTCTTAAGTCTTCGTGATAGTCCTTACTCTCTAAGATATTAGTAAACTCCTCTAGTAACTTAATAGGTCTTATGTTCTAGTAAGAAAGCCTCAGAATTAAGAAAAGACACTTAATAATAAAGATAGCCTCAGTAACCCCTATTACCTTAGTAAGAATCTGATAGTCCTTACCTTCTCTAACGCGTTAGCCTTCCTACTAGCTGCCTAGACCTCTAACCCTATAAGTATATATACGCTTAAAGCGTATATCTGTAATAAGGAGGTAAGAGACTATTACTAGGTGTAGGAGAGGAGTCGCTGAATTAGATACGTCCTAATTACTAGTACTAGGAGATTAGCGGTAATATTAACTTAGTAAGGGAGTAAAGAGCGAGGGAGTTAGGAGAGGGAACTTAGCTATATGAGGTAGGGTTAGTAGCTATATACTTAGGCGCTTTAGATCGAAGGTTATACGGCAGAACCTATAAAAATATCGCCAGAATTAACGCGTTTCAGGAAGAAGGGAGGACAGAGACTTACTAGGTGACTTAGAGAGCCCCTTCCCTGAGAGATATTCGTTATAGCGGAGTAAGAGACTATTATAAGGTAAGGTAGTTAAGGTCTAAGCCTAGAAAAGTAATAGTATAGCTAAAGACATAACGTAGAGGAAGGAAACCTCACCTAGAGACGCTCTAACGTTACTAAGCTTATTAAAGAGGCAGAGACCTCTATAGAAAATCAGTATAAGTTAATATAGAGATCTAGTCTATGCGTAAGATAGTTAATAGAAGGGAAATAAAGGTAAAGAGATCGATTTAGCCTGATTAAAGAAAATAGCGTCTCTAACTTAAAGATCTGCGTTCTGAAGCTTACAGGTTAACGCTCTGATATAAGGTTCAGGCGTGCAAGAGCTATATAAAGAGAGGGAGGTATAGTTAATAGAGGTTAAAGAGCTTGGAGCTACTTAGCTTGAGTTAAGTACTGGAGATCGTTAGTCTTAATCTTAAGCCTAATCTTAAGGTTATAAGATTAGAAGGAGAGAGATTAGAATAGAAGAGCGACGAAGCTTTATACTTACCTTAGTTAGAGAGAGAGTAGCGCTACTCCTATAACCTCCTTAAAGGTTATTTACTCTTAGAAGTAAGCTCTTAGAGGGGAAAAGCAGCTGTAACTTAGTCTTCATTACTAGGGGAACGCGTATAGTAGTAAGGAAAAACGAAGAAGCTTCCTATATAGCTTCAAAAAGGGTTGTAGAGCTTATTAAGTAGAGAAAAGGAAGGAGGTAGTAGAGGTATTATAGTTATAAAAGTTAAGGGAGAAGATAGAGGTATTATAGTAGGGGACAACCTTATAGAGGTAAGCTAAGTGAACCTTTATTTGTGATTTTACTAAGACCGACGATAGTTCAGGCCTTACATGACTTTGACGTCACTTCTGCACTGCAGACCTCTACTTTTACCTCTGGAGATTTAATGCTTTTAGATATAGCCTAGCTCTATTACATTCGTTTACTGTAATACTCGGGGGCGAGTTTTTAAAGGGGGGGACGCATGTGGTAGGGATTAGCTCGGTAGAACTTTTATTACCTGACTAATGTACTTCGCATTATACTTAAGTTAAGACCTTCTTTGAGAGATCTTATTATTAATAATAGCACTTTTCATTCTGATAGGATTTACACTTCTTTCTCTAATTAATAATTCGTACTCTTTAGATATGTGATATCTTTTGATTTCGTCTATCTGTTATTTCTTGAACCTTATACCTTATGTACCTTGCATTTACTACCCTCTTGTCGTGTGGGGGATTGGGGTTCTCCCCTCCATACTATTAAGCTTAATATATATATATATGATATTTATATTTAATTTTTAGCTTATATTTAGTATTAAATCGATACTAATTAGTAGTTAATATATACTATAGAGTAAATAAGTTATAGTAAGAAAAGTAGTGATTTTAATATTAAGTACTTAATTATATTTAATAGGTAATTTTTTGAAACTGAATTAACAAGTAGTGATTTAGGAGTAAGGGATAAGTATTATATTTAGACTATAAATCTTATATACTTATATATATAATAATAGTAGCAATTTCTTTTTAATAATTATTAAGTTAATTACTTAATTCTAATTAAAGAGCTTTTAAGTAAATAATATTATATTTAGGAGATTACTAATTTAGATATAAATTATAATTAAAGAAATACTAATTATTTTAGATTAGGAGGAAAGAGTAAAAGAGGAAGAGAAAGTAGTAGAAGTAGTATAAATAAGGCTAAAGCTAGTAAAGGAACTATTAGAGAATTTAATAAAGCTTTTATAGGAGTTTTAAAAGCTTTTTTATAATAGTAGTAAGAAGAGTAAGTTCCTTTTTTAAGATTACTAAGAGTACTTTAGAAATTAGTCTCTTTTCTATTTTTCCCGGATAAGGAAATTAGAGTAAATTATATTATAAGATATATTATAAACTAATAGTATTTATATATAATAGAATAGAGTACTAGTATCTATTATATTAGCTTAGATAATATAAGTTAAAGATAATATTTAATTAAAGAATTAATTAAAGTTATAAATTTAGAATACTCTTAAGATAGTACTAAATTAGATTTAGAGTATTTATTAAATAATAATCTTAATTACTTAAATACTTTATTAGAGAGTACTTTTATTATATTAATATAATAAACTAATAGTAGTAATTAATTCTATTAAGTTAATTACTTTAGAGAAGAAAGAGGGAATACGCTAATATATTTAATTAAGAAGTAATTTCCTAAGGACTAAAGTATCTTAAAGCTTAGATAATTTTACTACCTTTACTTATATAAAACTTACTATTTTAGATAATAATTTATATAATATAATACTATTAGTTTATATAAAGAGGGAGTTCTTATTTACCCTTAAAAGAGGATTCCTAAATATAGTACTAATATAAAGACTAAATAAGAATTTATTATTAAATCCAGTGCTAGTCCTAGATATATACCCGCGGAATAAGTCTTTACTCCTATTTATAGGACTTAGACTTAATAAACTATATACGGAGTAGATACAACTATCTTAGTATATCTAAGATATATTAACGTGGGGCTAATTGAAGTTCTTAGTAAGCCTTAGTAAGATATATATAAAAGAGCTTTAGTATAATAGATCTAAAGATTACTTAGATAAGAAATTATATATTTTTACTAACTTTTACTAAAAAGCTAGTATTAATTATAATATTTAGTATTAAGTATTTCCAATAATACTCTAGGATAAAGTAAGTTTATACTATTATTAGTACTTATAGAATAAGGGGTATAAATTTAATAATCTTATTAAAGTAATATATACTAACTTCGAGATAGAGGAAAGAGCTAACTAATTCCTTAGCTACTAGTTTAGCCTAACTTTCTTATTATTTTAAGTCGAGCCTTATTAGAAAAGTAGGCTAATTTTAGTTTAGTTAGAAAGCTTTACTAGAGAACTATAAAGTATCTAATTTAGCCTTAAAGATAATAATATATAAAATAATAAGATATTATATAATAAGCTTATATAAGGAGTATTTAGAAACTTACTCTTTAAGATAGTATTATTTTAAGCACTACTTATATTCTCTATATTAATAGATAGCCTTTATATAGCTTTAAGCGTAAAAATAACTTATAAGTTGGAATTATAAGTAGGAAAATACACTAAATTAGGACTGAATTACTATTATTCTTATATAGTAAATAAAAGAACTCTTTATTTAGATTAAAGGATGAAATTTTTAATAAGTAATAAATATAGAACTAAATTCTAGCTTAAACTAAGTTATACGAGGTGTATTATTTATAAGAAGATAGATTACTATAGTAGCTATTATTCTAATAAAAAGTAAAGAGTATTAAAGGTAAAGTACTTTACTAAGTATAAAGTAGAAGGTATAAAAATAACTAATAATTCTTTTAAGACTTACTTAGTATATACTAAGAGAATTAAATTA
This sequence comes from Cadophora sp. MPI-SDFR-AT-0126, assembly GCA_020747065.1. Lineage (NCBI taxonomy): Eukaryota > Fungi > Ascomycota > Leotiomycetes > Helotiales > Ploettnerulaceae > Cadophora > Cadophora sp. MPI-SDFR-AT-0126. The sequence continues at coordinate 462,546 of JAGMVK010000024.1, read as the reverse complement.
GATTTAAATTAGAACTAAGGAGGTCCTGAAATTTAGGAAAATAATCTAGATTTCTAGGATTCTAATACTTTATTATATTCTAATGATTTATTAATTAGTTCTAATAATAGAAATAAAGATAAAAAGGCTTTTTTTATAATTGTATTTATAGTAAATAAGGTAAAGTATAATATATAAGATATAATAAAAAGACTTAATAAATAAAAAGTATTATATATACTAAAGAGTAGAATTTAAAAACTACTCTAGGAAGAGAAGTATATAATATAATAAATAGATTAATTCTTTTAAGATTTTCTTATTAATATAGGAGTATTTAGTAAGAATATGGGAGGTATTAATTAATTACATGTGTTATAGTAAGTTCGGAATATTAAGTATAATACTAATTAATTAAGTAGGAATTAGATTTAATTCAGAGCTGATTCTTATACCTCTCTAGGAGTCGCTATAGTAAATACTCTAGTTAGGGTTTTAGACTTCTATATTATAGATATAAATATACTATTCTTAGTATATTTATAATAATTGAATAAGATAGATATGTATTATAATAACTTATAGAATATATTAATTTAGAGAAATAAGAGGTACTTAATTATGCGAAAGAAGGAGTACTTATAGCTTCTTTTAGACTAGTATTATTAACTGATCAAACCTTTAATTAATATAATTAATTAGTATTATTCAATAGAAGTAGAGATTTATTAGCTTTATAGATAATTTAGCTATTTATTAGTATAATATCTACAGTATTTACTAGATTAAGCTAGCTATAAGTCTAATTCTAATATTATATTATAAGTTAAAGAGATATATAAGTACTACTAAAAATATATAGATACTTTATATAGATTTAGATTTAAACTATAAAATAATATAGACTTTAATTATATAGTTTATATTAATATTATATAGTTTAGAGAATAATATATACTTTATATAGTAGATAAGGTTATAGGATTTAGAGCTATAAAGCTACTTTAAAAGCGCCTTAGTTTAGCTATAACTTAGGCTACTTTTAATATATTTAAGTTAATATAAATAGATATATATATTAGATTCCTTAACTTTATTATCTATAATTATAGAACTAACTTTAACTCTACGAAGTTTTGGAGTGTACTTAGGGCTATAAGAAGTACACTTAAACTTATCCTAGTAGAGGCGTACTACTTAATTAGTAAGGTAAAATAATATTATTATTTACTCTAATATACCTATGAAATTATTACGGAAGAGTACCTTAATATAAGCAATAAGGATCGCTTATAAATAGCTATTAAAGCTATTAATAATATAGCTAGATTAAATAGCTTAATCCTTATACTTCTTATTTTTAGTGCTTACTTAAAAATAATAGAAATAGATTCTTTAAACCTATTTATTTAATAATATACAGAGATTATTAAGAGGGCTATAATAGAGGTATACTAAATATATATGAAATAGTAAGTTAATGATGCGCTAGTAACTTATAATAGCCCTAGTATAATATATATTTATAATCTTAAGCTTTAAGATTAAGTATTAGTCTAGTATAAAAAGAAAAGATAGAAGGAATTATATACTTTTTTAGAAATAAAGAGTAAAGTATATAAAATAGATATAAATAATAGTAAAATATATATATTTTATTTAATATTAGTATATTTATTTAAGATAAATATATTTAGTATTAAATAAAAGAAAGAAAAATTACTAGATATAACTTATAAGTCTAGCTTACTAGTCCAAAAAGCCCCTGAAATTACACTAAAAGCCCTCTGAATTACTATCGAAGTCTTATTTATAAAGCTAATTTTAGGACTATTAATAATTAATAATAATTATAATACTAAAGTGTTTCTAATTAAGAAAAAAATAAGAGATTAAGAGTTATTAATTAAGCTATATATAGAGGGTAAGATTACTATACCTAGCTTATTATTTCAGTAATCCTAATAAACTAAGTATAAAGCTCTTATTAAAGAAGTATTTTTATATTAATTTCTAAAGGCGATCTTAGAATAAGAAATTATTATATCTTTAAATTAAGAATAGTAAATAAAATAAAGAGTAAGAAATCTATAATACTATATAAGAAATTAAGGCTTATTATCTAATACTTTAATAATAAAGGTAAGAAGGAGATATTAACTTAGTCTTCTACTATCTAATAAGTAAGCTAGAGATTACTTATCTCTCTAGCTATAACTATAAGGTACCTAAACTAGGTTCAAAAAGGGTCTAGTATACGTTTAGTAATTTAAGATATTATCTAAGCTTATATCTAGTTAATAATAAAATTCCTTTAGAATATCTTTATATAGTTACTAAAAGAGATTATAGATAAATTTTCCCTTAGTATAATATTTATAGTAATACTCTCTTTTTATAGTATATTAGAATCTAGAAATTACTGATTTAATACCTATTATAAGTACTATATAGAAAGGCTCTAGATAGAAATATTAATATATAACTCTTACTTACTAATTAGTACTAAAGAAAGCTGTGAGTTTAAAGTTATTAGAATATAAATAGATAATACTCTTATCCTTAGGAATAATAACTTCTTAGTAAGAGAGTAGGATAAGATTATAGAAATTAATTTCCTAATAAAGCTGATTTAGGTCTTATTTTTCTTTAAATCTATTATATTTAATAGATATACTATTACTTTAGATAAAGATAATATTTATATATTATAGAAAGGATAAGGAATAAGGCTAGAATTAATTAATATAAAAGTACTAGATTATAAGAAGGCTTATATAAAGTAACATGCTTATAGAGCTTATATTATAATAATTTACTAACTGGAAATTAATTTTGATTTATTAGTAGTAGTGTAATATTAGAATTTAATAATTAATAATACTAAAGCTTTAAATTAACGCCTTTAATAGTAAATAGATAATATAGAAAAAGGTTTATAGTATATACTAATTAATCTATACTATACTAAATTTTATGTTTTTATTAATAGATTATTTATTAATAATAAAAATCTAAGTTTATAAATTAGGTTTTTAGTAGTAATTAGAATAGAAATAGAGGGGGATACAGAATTTATCCTTTCCGGTAATATTATTTATATAAGCTTTATAAAGTGTAAGAGAGTAATATATACTATACTTACTTTAGAGCTATATATTATAGTAATAGGAATTAATATATTAATTGCCTTAGGAACTACTATTAATATAGTAATAAATAAGCTTAGATTACTATAGCTTCCTACTATAGTATATATAGATTTTCTATCTCTTTATAAGTGTATTATTAAGCTTAGTACTACGAAGGAGAAATATTTAATAATTAATATAATAGTAATTTATTAATTATATAAGCGTAGGGAGTTAACAAAGATTTAATAAATTAATAGTACTTATAATCTTACTAGTACTATAATAAAAATAACGCTAAATAAAGCTCTTTAAGAGCTAATTAATACTAATACCTTAATTGTAAAGATAGAGAGTTAAATTTAGAGGCTACTTAATATTAATTTAGAAGCTAGTTTAACTTATAATTTAGGCTTATGAATTAATAGTGCTAATTCAGTGAAGTAATAAAGAGGTTTTAGGTAAGGGGTGATTTTTCCTTTATTATAATTTCCTTATAATTCTTATTAATTACTTATAATTATTTTTAATTATATTTAAGATATAGAAGAAAGAATGAGTTTAATTTATAAATAATTACCCTCTGATTTAAAGTACTAATAAGTAGTCTTATAATAATACTCTAATAGGAATTAAGTGCTGGTTTTACTATAGAAAGTTATTCCTATATACTAGTATAAAGAAAGTGCTACTATAAAAAATTAACTCTAAAGCTTTTCTGAAATAGGGCCTATTCCCCTACTTATAAGTAATACTTAAATTAACTAGTGTATTACTAGATTCCTCCTTTCTTACGCTACTTAGGCGACTTCTACCCTGATTTTTCTTTACTTAAGGGCCTGAACTTTCTCTATCTCTATTTCTATTATTCCTTATAAAGGTCTTACACTTAATACTACTATAATAAGATATAATAAAAGCTATAGCCTCTTTAACCTGCTTCTTTATATAAGAGAGGATCTACTTATAATCCTATAAAAGTTTTAATTAAATAAGAACTAAACTATATTTAATAAAGATTTAGAATAAAAGTAAAGGAAATTACTTATAAATTAATTTTAGGTAAAATCTACTATCTTAGTATAAAGAGTATAAGTTTCCTCTAATAATACTAAACTTATCTTATCTTAAGTCTTTAATAGCTTAATAGCTATAATCTAAAGTTCTATATTAATAGCTATAGTAATAGTAGAGATAATAGTAGTATTCTTATTAATAAGGGTATAAGTAAGTTCTTAGTATTTAGTATCTAAGAACTAGGAGATCTATAAATAAGTTAGTTACAAATTATATTTAGAGTAATTCAGAATTTAGGATTAGAAAAAGGAAAAAGAGTACTTATAGGATTATATAAGAATTTCTTTTTAATATAGTATAAGTATTTCTTACTCTCTCGCTTATTAAAGGAGTAGATATAGTTCGATTTCTTTACTAAAAGTCGAATATAATAGATATAATAATTTCAGTAAGTAGTAGCGAGAACTCTAAATAGTATTAGTATAAGTACTATTTATATTAGTATCTGTTTTATTACTGAATTACTTATAATTCTTTTAGATTTCTATATTTACTTTTACTTATTTAATTTAGTATAGACTATAATAAAATAATAGTAAATATTTCTTAAGATTAAAGGTTTATATACTTATAAGTAATTCTTTAATATTTACTTAAAAAAAAAGAGCTTCAGAATAAAGAAAGATCTTAGTTTTATATAACTAGTAATAGCCTCGCTTAGTATTTATTTACTTACTATTATCTTCTAATGAGCTATATTAATTACTTCTGACGTATAGCTTTCAGGCTATAACCGGAGGTCTTTTAAACTATAGTACTTCCGTAGCTTTATACTTAGTACACTTATTTTACCTCCTTTACTTATATAGTTACTCTTTATAACTATTTTTTTCTTATAATTAGAATAGAAATTTACTTTTATAATAAAGATTTACTTAGAAACTGTTTTTCTAAAAGAAGATTTACTAATATTAGTTTATAAGCTTATATAGGATATATCTTAATTAAAATAGGAAGTAGGACTACTTACAGAGGCGATTTAGTAGCGTTTCAAAGGCAGTATATAATCTAGTATCTCCCGCCCCCTTTTAAAAATACACAGATTTTCCATACTATTAAGCTTAATATGCATATACATAATATTTACGTTTAATTCTTAGCTTATATTTGGTATTGAACCGATATATACTATAGGTTTAGACTATTTCTTAATCCTATTTTTACACTAGAGTATGAAATACCTATTCTTACCTTACCCCTCGACCCTGTTCTATAGAGTATTCATCGGAAGACTACTAGCCGTTATTCTTTGATCATTATACCTTGATATACTAAGCACTAAACTAATCGTTTTACTATAACCTTGTCTATAAGTTCAGGTCTCTTCCTGTACTTCTAATTTATAATTCTGTACTCTTTTAAGATCTTCTTTATAATAGTCTTCTTATAACCTAAGTTATATACTATAATAACCTCTTTATATATATCCTTTAGATTTACGCGGACATGATATATAAGTTTCCTTTCCTTAGCTTTAGTATATAATTTACGCTAAGGGGCGCGTAATAGGTACTTTCCTTCGTTGCGTAATTCGTCTTATATAACAGTATATCGGACATTACTATAGTGGAGTTTTAGAGAACTCGCGATCTAGAAGAGTTTTACGCCTCGTAATACTTATCCTATAATATTTCCACGTAAATAAGGACTGATCTTCTATCCTTTGAATTGATTATAAGAAATAGCGCTGAGAAGAGTACGTTATATGGATATTTTTGCGTAGTTTATAAAGGTAAGAAGAAGGGGGATCGCGAAAATTCGCGGTTTTACGCGCTCTCGCTTAATATCAGTTGCGAGGTACTGTAGGTACCTTCGCTATCCTCATCGTAAGCTGCTGAATACTAACACATGTTCTTAGCCATACATCTTGAATTGCTCTATCGCGGTCTTCAGTACACTGACAAGCGTACATTGGGATGGTTCCGGCTTCTGTACTCTTTACGAGTTCTTTATACCATACTCAGCAAACTTCCTCTCTGCGAAATCCAGCCAACGTTGCCTCTCTTTCAACCAGCTCGATTTCCAGCGACTCTTTACCCAGCTCGAATAGGATGCGTACCAAATTTGGGTTAATGAACAGCTCGAGTGAGCTTGTTTTGGAAGTCACTCGTGGGAAGGTCATCAACAAGTTGAAGAAGTTGAAGGGCAGGTGAAGAAATCTACGAAGGAATACGGGGCCATTCTGGAGAAGGTCGGATTTCGGCAAGTACTTGGGAAGATATAGGAGAGCTATACTGGTATGTAACTCTATCTTCTGAGCACAGGGTCCTTGCCTCACAGGTATAGGACGCGTTCAACTTGATCATCAACCCGGTACTCGCATTCTCGACGATGGTGCCGGAGCTCCACATCAACTCAATATCCCTTCGCTTTCCCCCGCACCTGCGGCTGGCACCAACAACGGATTTCTCGGCCCGAGACGAATGGAACAAGTCATTTACAATGTCGGTGTCATGAGAGGCACTAGCAAAGCATTCGATCGAGACATGAGCAGGGGCTGAATGATCACGGCGTCGTGACCTCACCCAATTCTCTTTCCACACCACAGATCGTCGCGGCGCAGGATAGCAGCCAAATCCTGAATTTCATTTTTGTTGGACACGGCACTCATTCAAAGTCAACCGCACAAGATCTACACGCAAGTTCTTGTCCGGATCTCACAGGCATAGACTTCAACGGCATGGACTTCAATGGTGTTGACTTCACCACCATGAATCTCACCAGCATGGATTTGGCCGCCATGGATCCCGTAGGCATGGATCTCACAGACATCGAACTCCCCAATTCGAACGCAAGCCACTTGTACTTTTCCGATTCACCCAACCTTACCTTCAAGAACTCAGACTCTCCGTTCCAAACTCTCAGCAACATCTCTGTGTCAGACATTAGCCCCAGCAACGGCACCACTCCCTCCAAGTTTGAAGCCAAGAGTATATATATTAGTCCGTATAGTTCTGTTTCTAGAACTACTCCAAGTTTCAGCTCTGACTGGATCTCAACACGGCTTCCTGGTCAGGACTTGGCCCTTTGTCTTTTTGTTGTCGAAAGTGATTGCAAGGCAGAAGATGTGTATATTTGTACTGATGTTGTCGACGATTGGGCCTCAGCACTTGACGACTTGGATGAAATCGGAAAGGAAGATTTTGGACCCTCTGGGTCTATATCTGGGTTTGGATCTGATGCTCCCAATGGCTATCTCCTCTCGTATGGCACCCCTTTGCCCGAGCCTCAATCTTCCGCCAACAGCAGCGCCTCCACTCTCAAGTACAATCAGGTGACATTGAAGAGCGCCACTTTTCGCTTGTCTTACCGAATGCAACCTTGCCCCTCCCCACGCACATATATCTTAATAATTCGATGATTTTTTAATAATATTACTTGAAATTTTCAAGAATAGCTCGTGAACTAAAGACGAAACGAAAGGAGCTTACTCCGACGTAAAAATGTCGAATTTAGACCCTTCACGAGGAAGGTAATAGCCCTTCCGTGATTCATACTAAAACCGGCTACCCGTGATCCACAATTAATTCCTTCTTAAACTAATATACTTTAGCCCTTACAAATAGCTTTGAAAATAGGCCGGGACGAGGAGCTATATGGAAAATCAAATCGCAAGGGGAAAGAAATCTTCTAAGAGTAGCAAATCGAGACCCCCGGATAACTCTTAAAGCTCTTAGTACACTATTAAAATCAGGGGAAAGACTCCACTCACGTATAATTACTAGGATCCTTAAATTCCACGGTAAAGTAAAGCGCCGATCTCGTAAGAAGCCTTTTCTTACAAACGAGCACAAACGATATCGATGAGTCTATTATAGAGCTAAAAAAGCTATGAAACGAGACAATTGGAAGGTGTGTTAGAATAATAAAGTTACCTTTGAAGTAAGGGAGAATACGTGTACTTTCTGGGTCATAAGAGCTCCTAGAAGAGAGGAAGAGTACGCGGAAAAGAACCTTTAGCCTACTTTTAAGAATAAACGCATAACTATAGGCGTATAGAGTTACTTTTATGGAAACGAGATAGGACTATTATATATGCTTCCGGAGGGCGAGAATATAATAGTAAAACAATATAAGTAAGTGCTTTAAACGCTCTGTATTCCATTCTATAAGAAGATAAGATAAAAGTACAGCAAAGAAGTGATCATGTAAGAAGATAATACTCCGTAGTATATAATAAAGACTATTACAAAATACCTAATAAATAAGAAAGTAAATCGAATAATATAACTAGCGTAGTTTCCTAATCTTAATCTAATTAAGAATCTTTGAAAATATATTAAGAATATAATCTCTTAATAAAAGCATAGAGTAAAATCGGTAAAAGAGATAAGAAAAGCCTTAAAAGAAGTATAGCCTTATATCAATGGAAATTTCCTTCTAAAATTATATGATTCTGTACCTAAGAAATAAAAAGCATGCTTAAAGAACAATAAAGGAGCAACAAAGTACTAATTCCCTATTAATTAAGCTATTCAGACTGATTCTACGTTGATAATTAATACAATTATGCTCAAGTGATAAAGGTAGGGTAAATCGTCACGTGGCGCTCTTCAATGTCACCTGATTGTACGTAATCGAATCCACATTCGTCAACGGCTATAAATGGACCCAAAGATTCGATGCTCCCCTGAGCGCAACCGGAAATGCAAAATCCTCTCCATTAGAGACCCCGAGCCCTGGATTTGACTACCCATCTGCCAACGATAATAATGACACATTGACTCTGGACTACGGCTGCGATTGCGGCCATGGATCAAATACACCGACGCCCGCGGATGACTATGATGATCAGACCTGGAGACAGCTCCTCAACGATCTGATCGACGACCCCGAACTCAACATCACACATCGGGTTCGGGAATCCACGCCAAAGCCAGAGAACACATACATCGCGCCTCGGGATCGTGAAGCAATCTCCATAGCAAAGTCAATGTCGGAAGTACCTCTCCTCCTGCCCAGTGCTTCAACCAGAGTTTCTCTGACCAATAGGATGGCAACCTCACTTTCGACCTCAACTCAATCAACGAATGAGGTCGGCTTTTCAAACGGAAGCAGATCGATCGGGGGACAACGACATCTACAAGATGTCGCTCTACCGAAAACAACTATTCATCACAAAACAGGCATATAACTTCGGAATTGGATACAGATGTTATTTTTCGTTTCGGATCGGCGCAGCTTGCAAATTAGAAACACGATATCGCAACAATAGAGATGAGTAAGTCAAAGACCATACCGCCGACCAAAACCTTGTGAAGTGAGAACACATCATACCATCCATGCATCACTCACTCCACTCCCCTCCACGCTACTTCACTTCTTTTGATGCCTACCCCTCCTCTTCTCCTTCTCCTTTCTCTCCCTCTTACTCTCTGCCGCCATTTCTGCCAAGATACGCTGCGACTCCCCCAGTGCGAACTTACTTCTCAGCAAACCTTGCTCTGCAGCCTCCAGCCTCTGGTGTATCGGAAGCGATGCCAGAAAACCCTTGTCAGGTCGCTTGACCGAGTAGCTTGGGACGTTGTGCTTACCTGCATTGTCCTTGCGCTTCTTCTCCTTTCCCAGAGAAGATCGTGTTGATGACGATGATGATGGTTGGAGTACACCTGAGTGGCGACGTCTCGACGAATGGCGAGACTTGGGTGTCGGTGTGATTATCCAAATTGCTGAGAGTTTGGATGGGATAGCCCATGATTGTGCTTTGCTCGGCCATAGTGGTGGTTGAGGATGTAGGTTGAGCTGAATTGGATGTGGTTCTGAATATTGAGAAATTGAGGCGACGTACGAGAGGGTATCTCAACGAGTTGGAGAAAGACCCTGAGCACGTCAATGTCAGAGTATCATGAATCAATTTTCCCGTTTTGAAGTGCCGTAAGGGGTTAGTTAGCTTGCTGCTCTTGCTTAGGCGCTAATCACTTACGGCTTACCCTTAGCTCAGTCGACTCGCCTAAGTAACCTGAGTACCCTGAGCAACTCACTTAAATACTCTAAGTACTCTGAGCACCCTGAGTAGCTTAAGTAAGTCTGATTATCTTAAGTAAGATTTATTATATTATTATATACTTTTACTTTTTGTTTTTTAATTAATTATACTTAATCTTCTTTATTCTTTTTATATTAATTTTGTTAAGTTTTAATAAGATATTTAAGAAGCTTAAATAAGTTCTTAAGAAACTTAAAGTAAATACTTTTAAAAATATATCTAGGATTCTACCTCTAGTATAAGTTTATTTAATATAAACATTCTTAAGAGTACTTCTTTTTTGTATAAATTTCTTCTTGTTTTGTACTTGTCTTAGTTTAAATATTTCTCTTATCTAATATTATTAATTAGTTAACTTTCTAAATCTTTTTCTTATAATTTAGTTTATTAATTATTTTTTATTTATTAATCTTTGGATATTACTACTTTAGTATTAATACTAAAAAAGGAATTAATACAGGAGTTTCTTATATAATCTTGTAATAAAAGCTCTAGTTATTAAGTTAGAAATTATTAATAGAAAAACGGTAAAAAAAAAGATCTTTAGTTAAAAATAGAGAAAAACTATACTTGTACTTTAGTGTAATAAGACTAATAAAAGTTATTTCTTAATCTTTAGTAAAAATTTCTTTTAACGCTTATCTTTTAAATAGGTATGAATTTAAATACTTTAGAGTTATTTTAGATAATATAGAGATATTAAAAGATTAGATTAGATGTAATATATATAGTATCGTAGGTGCTTATAGCAATAATATTTCAGAGTTAGGATTTATTATTTACTTATGAAAGAATCTTATAGTAAACTAGTAATAAAAAGAACGTAAGCTAAAGAAAGATCCTAAAGTAGTTACTATTATCTTAAATATAAGTTCTAAAGGCATTGTTTTTCTTTTATTAAAGTATTATATATAATTGCTAATAGAATATAGTTTATAAAAGATTTCTTATAAAAGGAAATTAGTTTATACTATAGAAAGTAAAAGTAAAAGAAAAAGTATGCTATTATGATTTACTTTATTTACTTGGAAATATAGCTCTAATCAAATGATTAATATACTTATAAATAGTTAAGAATCAGATTAGAAGTATAGGGCTAGCTTTAAATACAAATATGTATATTAGTAAGAGTTAACCAGTATATATAATTAATCTACTATCTTAGATTAGATCAAGGCTTTTATTATTAGGTAGGTCTTGATTCTCTAGTTTTTTCTAAGACTTGACGAATAATTAACGATTTAGTTTAAGATATTACTTTTTTAATGTTTTGAAATAAGAATGAGAGTTTATTATATAGATTATATAAGACGTAAAAGATATAATATTTAAGTTAGATAAAAGGTGATATTTTATTACCTAATATTTTAAAGTTATTTTGTAAAGACTAATTATGAAATAAGCTAGAGCACTTATTACTCATCTCATTTCTGCTGTAGCACCTAGTCTTTCTGCCGGTTTCACAGGGGGTGGCCTATTAAGAGTATACTCTTGTTCTGATGTTGTTGCAAATAGGTATCAAGTAAAGAGGTTGCAAGTGGAAGAGAGCTCTTAAGGACGCTCCCTTCGGCTAATGTACCTAATCGGGTTAAGCCCGATTAGGTTCTTGTTCCCTTGTTCCGACACTTTCACCATGGAACCGACATTCAGAGTACCTGTTCCTAAGCAACCAAAGCATCCAGAGCTCACTCGCGATCAAAGGCTACGCGTTCAGACCCTCTTTTTTGATGCCGGCTTTACACGAGCTCAAATTTGCCTTCAAACGTTGTATTAAGGATTACGTTCAAGCAAGATATCAAAAGAAGATCGGTTGGATGTTTTGGGGGTCTATATCTGGCAAATATGTGAGGCACAGAGGGCTGTTTTGGGAGAAAGACTGGGAGACGATCAATGAGGGATCATACAGTGGAATGATCGTGCCAGTCCTTGATGAGATCCTTCAGCAATATCCAGAGCTTCAATTTCAGCAGGATAATGCTAAAGGGCATGCCTCTGCTTTTACAAAGTCTGTTCTAGAAGCTGCGGGGATCCAAACGATGAGGTGGCCATCTAATAGCCCGGATTTGAATCCTATTCAGACTCTCTGGGATGATATGAAGGATTACATTCAGGAACAAAAGGTTGAGAGTAGCGGTACAGGAGGTCTGGGAATCAACTACCCACGAGAGAATTAGAGAGCTTGTACATAGCATGTGAGAGAGACGCTGGGCTGTGATCAAAGCTGGTGGTTGGTATGCAAAATATTAAAGACCTTGGGAGAAAGCGGCACTGCCAAGCATTGACCCTTGCATTTGGAACTAATAGGCCGGATACGTAGTATGAGGGTTTGCTTATATGTCTCTGAGAGGTTACAAATGATTGAACATATTTGGACAATACAAGTGGACAGTCTGAAATTTGGACGCCAGACACCGTTCTAGATCTCGCAGAGTTCCTTGGACTGCTTCTCGGCTCCCACGAAACTCGAACTTTAGATCGGAGTTTCCATCGAGCTATGGCTTAAACATACTCCTTGAGCGCGTCTCCCAAAGCCTTGATGGTTAACGCCGCGGTTTCGATTAGATCTGAAACAATTGGCATCAGGTGCTCAGACCCAGCACTAACCTTCAGCGAATTTACATGAGCGTTTAGAGTCTCTTCCATCATTTCGGGCGTGATTTCAGCACCGAGATCCGTTTGCGCTTGCTGGTAAGCGACATGACCCCAATTAATCGTTAGAATCGTTATGATCTGGACTCTTACAAAGGCGCGAATATCCACATCGTCATCTTGCTTTTCAGTTGGATAAGGGACGCTGGCGGCTGGTCGTTCCAGCTTCTCATGGGCTCCAGGAAGGGCCATTTTGTAGACCATGCCGCATGAGATGCTGTGCATGATATCAGTCGCAATCAAGCGGAATAAGGTCTTCGCGTGCTCACCAGGTGACGCTTTTAACAAAGCATTCTGTCTCACTAATGACATTACAACCTGGACAACGTGACTGCGGCATGTTCTCCCGCTCAAAAATCATGCTCATCTCCACTTGCTGGCCTGGCTTTGCCATAAGTTAGCATCTGGATGTGCTTTGCAACAGTGTTTGTGAACTGGCTCTTACTCGAAACACATCTTTCCACGGCAACTTTAGGTTTATCGTCCTCCTCCTAGCCACCTCTTCCAGACGGAACTCTTCGCGCTCAATCTTCTTGAGCCCAACTGTTTCGAAACGAATGCGGAGCACCGCCATGAATGCGGTGAACGAGTCGATGAAGTCAAGATGGAAATGCGAGATCCGTCCTAAGGCGTCGTAGAGAATTACGGGCTTCTGTAGTAGTACTTGGGGTGGCGGATGTCTCTGTAGCTTGATTGTGTCTTTGACCTGTACAACTTGCTTGACTAGTGAGGAGAATTGATTGAGGAGCTCTCGATTTTGCCCGCGCATTTGGGAGAGCGTTTGAATCAACAACTGCTGCTCATCGAGGGAGATGCCACTGCCGGATCTTTAGTAAAATTCTCAAGTCTCCAGAAACAAGTTCGCAAACCTCTTGATGCTTTGTTGAAGATTATGGATGTTCTTCGAAAGTTCAGAAGTAGCACGCGCGTGAGTCTGGATTGAATCCAAGCTCCTCCGCTGCTCGACCACAAGGTTCCTTGTCTCGGTGACTATCAATAGATGGCGATCAAGCTTCAGATCGATATGGTCGACTATGTCTGACTCTGCGGCTTCGACGGCCCTCTTTATGTCTTCCTGGCGCTGAGGAGCGTCCACTCTAAAAAGGAGGTTAACAAGATGAGAAATGATGTAGATATTTCTCTCATACATCTGTAGAGTTAGGAGCAATAATTGCACTGCACCCACGTGCCCTGATATTGTCGCTTTAAATCTTGCAACATCTTCTTTCCTACAAAGGCTCCATTGTAATTTTCGCACTGCAACCTCAAGCGATGGTAAGAACCGCTGGGGCTGAGGCTGAACAGTTCTCTTGAGGACTCGAAACTTGTCAATTCGAACCAGAAACCTATTTATGCATTGCCGGCACCGTTCGACCGCTGCCTGGATAGCCTGAGCCTGGGCCGCTGTGGAGGGGTACAGGGGGAGATTCTCGATCGGCGTAAGGGCTACTTGGAGCGACTCCAGCACGGCAGATAGCTCCTCATGGTCTGAACGAGCTCCCTTTACATCGTCGAGCGCTTTTAGAGCCTCGTATAAGAGTGTTATGCCTGCGATGAAGTCGCCGACCGACACACCAAATGGGAACACCATTGGCGCGTCAATGCAGTGAGATAACCTGGGAAAGGCTAACCTTTTCGTCGGGTTCCGAGGATGATGCCAATCTAATGTGGTTCAAGTTGTCTGTCCTAGCTAGAAGATCGTTACCAGCCTAGTCATCGCAAGTTTGGAGAGTTCATATTATAGATAGCTGATGAGGCGCAGCTTGAAGCACAGCCACAGCCTCAGACCTGGTACTATGGTAATCGGGGAAATAGTTGTAGCCAAGACTTCTAGAGAGTTCTTCGATGACAGGGGAAATTGTCCAATAGGGTTTCCAGATTCCGAGCATTATTCCCTACTTAAGTTAGAGCAGCACCCCCTGCAGTAACAACTATTACCCCGACTACGAAGTACTAAGTAAAAATGGCCTGAGCTCGCCGAGGTAAAGAATGTGTCTCTGTAGACAATTACTTCCCCTCTGGCGTATCTATTCAGCCAAGCTTTCTAGATATTTCCACCAGACAGGGGGAAACGAACCAATAAATATTCAAGAATTGCACAGATCCTACCAGATCAAGTAAAGTTCGATAGAAATATTGGCGCAGTAGTTATGGCTGATACAAAGTAACTCGTTATACGTTCGATCGTGGGCCATGATAAGGCTGAGTGCAACGGCCGGGCAGCAGGGACGTCGTGTCGATATGTGATTGGCCACTATTCTTAGCATGAGCATCGACACGCACTCGACCTCCACCTTTAATTCGGATTATTTGCCCTTATAAACAAGTTTTAAATATCCTAGATCTCAAAATTCTTGTATCCATCCATCCATTGCGAGGGTATATACCTGCCAAAGTGCAGTACCGATGACACCGAGAGATAGAACCAAGAGAAGGCAAGAAAAATGACAGGTGATATGGCCTCTCCACTCTGTGGTTCTTGCAAGGCTGTAACTTTCACGATGCTACTCGACGGCTTCGTTCACCCCAAACGCTTCACAGACGCTGTTGTTGAGCGTTTAGAAGACGTGTTTCCGGACGACGACCACAACAACCGAAGTATCTGGAGAGCATATCTGCCCCACGCTCGTTGCGTACTTGAGTCTAGGCTTGTTGACCAGGATCAGCAGAGTAGGATGAGTCTTTTATGGCGATATGCAACATGTCTCTCTGCAGACGGACGATGGGATGAGGCTGAGGCTGCATATGTTGAAAGTCTTGAAATCGAGAAGAGGGAACTCGGGGCTGGCCATCCAGACACGCTAACCAGCATGAACAACCTTGCATTCACATGGAAAAGTCAGGGCCGTGTCGACGATGCTATTAACCTAATGGAGGAATGTGTGACATTACGAACGCAAATAATAGGCATCAATCATCCAAATACTTCGGCTTCTCATTACTTGGATGGCAGAGAGAGCGACTAAGGGTATGAGATAATAAGTCAAAAGTATCGCATACAGTTAATTAATCTTGCGAGCCACCTGTGCCATTTGTGATCAGTTGTAGCCTCAGGCCTTAATATCATGGACAGAAAGTATAACCGAGCAGTATTTCGTGGGTCGCTGACCTCCCACTTCTCGTGCACGTAACTCTACTAGTTTGAAAAAGAAACTACAAGAAATAAGTGCGCTTTATTTAAGCTGTCTTTATTTTATATCACACAACTTTCAGGCTTTCAAACCTTTCAAAAACGTGGTAAAATCTCAAGGGGAATAGAATAGGTACAAACAGGTTGATAATAGAAACAAAAATAAATAGCTTTGTATACAGATTCCCTAGGAAATAAACCCATAAGCCTAAGGTTCCGACTATTAAGTGCTAATATCAAGCACTTGATGAGAGTAGATTAACTTAAGGCGAGTTATTTGCAATGAAGTAAAATATGAGGTTGTACTACGGGACTTTCGCTTCACAGGGATGTCGGTTACTCCTGCTACTTAGGTATTAACCTTTCGAAATGGCTAGCTTTGTAAAGTGGCTGGCGATAACTTACGCCTCGTTCAACCGACTAATCATGTCGCTTTGCATCACGAAAGGATTGTCGCGGAACGGGACGAGGATTCATGCCGAGCCTTATCGTCTCGGACCATGGAGGCCTTGCATGTCTGCTCGCCTCAATTTCGACTGCCACATCTCGCATAATATTTAAAGGAGTCATTTTTCCATTCCTGAAATCCTAGTGGATCCTTTTCAGGCTACTAATAGAACATCGCTATGGCTCTTGACAGAGATCTTTGGTATTTGCTTGGCTGGTCCCTACATCTTCCCCTCACGAATTGCGCCCCTCTGGATTTCCACAGAGGTTTTTTTGCACATATTTTGGAAGGAGGATGTGATTTCTGCAGGCCATTTTTAAACAATGTTTTATTGCACGTCGCTAATTTTCATCACTTTTCAGATCGGTCGATGTAACGTCTGTCCCTGCGTCGAGAGACGCACCCTGTGACGAGACGAACCATTTGTACTTTGTATTCAATTGATTCTAAATTTATGAATCCACTGAAAATTCCCGTATTTTTGTGTCTGTTATGTTATGTAACTATTTCTGAATAGTCTAAACCTCAGCTACTCTGAAAATTACGACCGCGTCGTCGCCGTCGCGCCTGATTGCGGAGGGTATCAATTCATAGTATAATAGGACCCTTCGACCTACATCACCACCACCAGCTCGTTGCGCCTTTCAAACTTATAGAACAGTTTAATCTGGGTTTTCGAGCCTCACCAAGATGCTAAAAAATCATTGTCAGCCTTGTGGTGGCCGTTGCACTCTTTGTCATGCGACGCCACCACATGCGTTGGTACGGAATACCTCCAATCAAGCGATCAAGGATCCCTGATCAGCTGCATGGTAAGTGTTACGGTAAATCTCCGTAACTTATTATATAAGCATCCCATCACGTGCAGGAATAGTTTATCTTATGTAACAAAGTCTGTGGCTGCCAAGTACAGTAGTAGCGCAATTCAGACTGCTTCGGCTTAAAGTACACAAAGTCAGCCTAATAGAACTTTGAATAAGCTGAAAATTTACATTAAAACCCAAACTACTCTGGCTAATAATATAAAAATCCAAAGCATTCCTCAGTCTGCACTCCACCGACTTCAGATCAGGCAGTCCACTATAGAAGCCCTTGGAAACATATTGGAAACCATCCAAAAAGCGAGGCGATCATTGGCATGAACATTCAGGCATTATCGTGGTGAAGACCATCGAAATAAGATGATCTGGTCGGCGTTGAAAGGAGATGATAACGATGAGGGTGAGAGAGATGGACCTATTTAAGGCTCTGGTGTTCCGAGCTAAATCCTTCACCATGCCGCTTTGGATACCCTCCAGCTAGCCAAGAACGACACGCTTGATATCGCCTCCCGCCTCAATAAAAGCTTCTTCTTCAATTTGGGCCAAGCCAACACGAGTCATATACCCTCCTACTTCCTTCACCAAAAGAACATTATACAAGGCAGGCTCAATCCCTATAGGGGGATACTGGCCGTGGAGCATGAACGTATCGCCTCGAGCTTCCGCAACCGCTGGAAAACACTTGCCACCAAGTTTGGTGTGAGCGGAGAGAAGGATGAACCAGCAGTCGTGGCGAAGAAAGAACTCCTTCATCGGCTCCTCATAGTCAAGCATGATGCCGCATTGCTTGCCGTGCTTATCGGAAATCCAGCAGGCCGGGTGATCTCCCTCTCCTTCGGGAGGGGGTTCCTTTCTGTTCCGCTGCCGGTACACGGCGGTCGCAATGGGCAATTGGTCAACTTGAGGCATCTGCTTCTCGAAAATAGCGAAGATGCCCAGCGGGTCACGCCTAAAACTCCTGATCTTTTGGTTGCGGTCGGCGGTCAGGAATAAATCCCAGTCACCTCCAGCCTCAGAAAGTGTGATTTGTCGGTCGATTGAGAATACAGCTGCTGGGGCCACGGCTGTCTTGAAGTGTAGGTATTGACCACCATCGGGGTGGCGTTCGAGAGGATATATGCCATAGTCCGCTGGGGTTCCCTGGGGTAGCTCGTGCGAAGGATCATTTAGATTAGAAGCTAGTCGATCAACACGGCAGAGAGAGCCTCGATTCTCTAGGAAAATATCAGTGATGCAGGATGATATGGATCTGACGTCGCAATTCATGAGTCGACTCAGGACTCCGAAGGTGGCCCATGTGTAGCGCACCTGGCGATCCCAAGCGCACCAGGACCAAGTCGGTATTCTGCGAACTCCCTGTTTGAGGACGCGTTTCTTCAGCTCCTGAGTCGGCGCCCACAGCAACGCGCGGTCGAGGATGTTGAGGGGCATCCCTGCGACGAACGGGCCAGTCTGACTGCTCTCCATATACGTCACGAGCCCGGCGAAAGCCTTGAGGATATCGGAGGCATCAGTCAGATTCCGACCCGAGAGTTCGGCCACAAGCTGGTCGTACATGATCAGGGAATCCTGGTTCCATTGAATAAGGGTCGTCTGGTTGCTGAGGTGCAGGCGCCGGATGTGCCACGTGTTAGCGAGCGAGAAGCTACAATGGCTCAGGTTGAGAGCAAATTCCCTAAAAGCGGGAGTAAACTGAAATGATATCGAGCTCCCATTTTGTACAATCTGACGAGGCCGGTCGTAGGCTTCCTGGTACACGTATCGATAGCACTGGAAGTAGACTTGCCAGTTGCTAAAGTAGAGACGTCGATTTGACAACAGACGCTCCTGGAGTGTCCACGCGCGGGTTTCGTAGCACGGAAGCTTCAAGACTCTGTCGAGAGTGGGTGGAACTGACGACAGAATCCAAGATGCCGTTCGCTCAGTCTGCTGGATCGGAATAGGACGTGACCCTGGCTCAACGCCGGGAAGTCGAGACGCCGCTTCGGTAGCAGACAGCGCCACGATAGTGAAAAGGGAATGGTAATAAATCTGGTCCATGTGTGGAATCTGTGCGTCTTGATCGCACTTACAGTCCTGAAGGATGCAGAGTGAATCAACCCAGAGGTACCGCTTACCGAGCTTCTCGACAACGGAACAGGCGTCCTGGATGACGGCTGGGAGAGTGCGGGACTTCGTGTCCAGGCCACCGGGACACATCCTTGGTTTGAGGTTCTCCGTGGTGGTTGTGCCAATGTTGCTCTTTCCCCACACATAGCTGAGAGTAGCATAGCTGTACTCCGTTGAAAGGCAGTTCGGCACAAGCCGCTTCTCAATGACGTCGACAAGCCGGATCATAAGCCCGACTTGAGGGGAGGATGTCGACTTCGGGGCGGGTTTCGGCCAATCTGGGTTGCATGTATTATCATGCCCACGCTGGCATTTTTCCAGCCATCCACAGATCTGACCAAAATCGGCGCACTGGTCCGAAAAGTTTTGATGCGATATGATTCGGCAGCAGGCTTGTGCCCACATGTTCTGGACGGAAGAGGATTCTCTTTCCGGTTGTTTTGCCGTCCAGGTTGTGGGAGGGATGTGACGGTAATGTTGCCAGCTGATATGGCCTCGAAGAGGACTCCCAGCATGGCGGCCGTAAAAGACATCGGCCACGTATGTGTGGTCGAGATATGTGCGAAACGCCCCTTCGGCGGGTTTTAAGACGCACTCGAGATTCGCCGAATTACCAATGGAACCATCCTTGTCTAAAATAGACCTGACAATGCGGCACATCGCGCAGTTGGTGCGCTCCCTAACTAGGTTCAAACTGCCTAGGGAGACCTCGCGAGCCAGGGCGATGCCTCCCGTGCTTGTCGTCGGCCCTGTAGGGCGAGTTTCCCACATTAGAGGAATCTTAGAGCAGACTTCGCACAGGTCACCATCATCCCCCAAGCAAGCATTCTCTTCCAGGGGAGTATTGGGATAGTAGAAAGACTTTTGGAGCCTCGCCACGAGGGCTCCTAGAGCGGTGGATCGGAGCATGGCTGCGCTGAAAACATTGCTCTGCTCAACCTGCGCGATCTCGTCGTGGATGGCTGATTCCTCCAACAAACTCTTCATCGTCCTGTCGTTTTGCCCGTAATTGACCGAAGGAAGCTTCGCCATCTCAGTTCCTGACCTGTCGCGAAGATAGAGCCGAGAGCAAAGACGTTCAGACTCAGCGTCAAGTGAATGGCGAAGACCTCTCCTGAGCCGATTGGCATGCAATCGATGGTCAAAGGTGTGCCGGGCTGCCAGCGCATCGAAAGCCACTCTAAGTGGATACGATTTTACGTGACTGCCGGGCTGGAGCTTTTAGTGTAACTCAGCCAGTGTAATACAGTAGGATTGTCATTTCACTTGCAAAAGAGAAGCACTGTTTATTTGAAGTAGGGATGACCGGGTGTTGATATGTGTTGAGTTGTAGACACCTCGCAGAAGGAAGCCTTGGGAAGCTGATGTGTCACCAAATCAGTGGAGGACAGTCACACATGTCTCACCAACAAAGCCATGTTTCATCGGATCCGCAAGTCACCAAATGGATTTATTCCTCGTCGGCTGTCCGAAATGGCGCAGCCTGCTGTGCTACCAAGCAACCCTGTGTCAGAATAAAGAGTGTTTTGCAGGTGTTTCTATTAGCATGTGACAGTTGGCATGTGACCGCTGAGTCACATGGTTGACCCATTTGGAGGGAGTGGTAGAAAATATATCACAAACAGCGTAAACGAAATTTTTGGAATTGAACAACGAAAACTAACAAGCGCCATCGAAGTCAATGCCTCCCTTCCACACCACCAAGAATCAATAGCAACCACCGCCAACGCCCTCGCACCCGCTCGCAACCCCAAAGAAGTCGCTCCCGCTCCCATCGCTCTACTTCTCTTCGCACCGAGCCACAATCTGCCAGCGAGGACTCGAAGGATACCGCCACTGAACCGGTTTCAGACTCCGCAGGCACATTGGAAGAAGAAGATTCGCCCAAGGAGGGGGAAGAGCAACGGGAAGAAGACGACAGACATCTCGCAACTCATCTGCCTCGGAAAACAACTCAGACTCAGACTCAGACTTGCTGTCAGACTCACCCACCCCTTCCTCATCGAAGGACGTCGAGTATGTCGATGCACCTGAACCTCCATCTCCAGCGTTACAGCGAGCCTTCCATCAGATGGTCGCAGCCGAGCGGTCGAGAGCAGCGTGGGAGAAGGAGTTGAAAAAGCTGAAGAAGCAGCAGCTGCGGCGGGAGAAGGGCCGGGAGGTAACGACACGAGGAACGCGGAGAGAGGGAGAAAACAGTGGTGGAGAGGGCGGAGGAACAGGACGTCGGGGTCCGAGTGTGGAGTCTGAGCTGCCGGATTCATACATTGAATGCGAAGAGAAGGGAAGTGAGAGGAGGGAATCTAGTCGCCGAGGGGGAAGAGATGAGAGGGCTGTGAGTGAGGCTGGTCAACGAAGTATGGGGTTAAGCCAGGGGAGTGTTAGGAAGGGTGGAAAGAGTGGACGAAGAGGACAGAAAGAAAAGAAGAAGAAGGAGAACAAGTAGAGGGAGATTAATGGCGGTGAGGTATTTTGCCGTACTTCTAGATATTCAGGTACACATTTTTAGGTCATTATTATCCTTATCCCAATACCCTCTTTACTTTTCTTAGACCGACAACCGCGTTCTCTGACCTCTTGATGTTCATATCCTCTTGTGTATACTACATGCTCACTTCTTTTTCTTCTCTGCTTCTCTCTCTTTCTACTTTTCGCCATATTTATCTCCCCCATCCTTTACTTCTCGTTATCCTTTGCTTCTCATTGTCCTTTGCTTCTCCCTATCCTTTACTTCTCTTTGTCCTTTCCTTCTCCCTATCTTTCGCTTCTCCCTATTTTCACTTCGCTCCCTTTCTACTACACCACTTCAGCCTTTAATCTCCTTTCCTTACTTAACTTTGGAAAATCCATAGGCTTGTCAAACAAAAAAAAAAGGGGGGGGGGGGGGAGGGGAAAGAAAGAAGTCGTTTTTCTATTCTCTTACTACTCTTATTTCTTAACTTAAACAACTATACCGTCGCTCCCTTACTTTCCCCTATACTTTTATGAGTTTTGTTTCCGGCCTAAGTTCCTTTCCCTATTCTTCTGATAAGTAATATGTTCTTATCCTACAATTCTTACTCACTCCTTGGTTCTTGGAAGCTTCTTCTGTACATTGACCAAGGGAAAGAGTAGCGAGGACTGTGTTGTAGGGTCTAAGTTATGCGATCATGACTCTACTTTGACATGTTCATCTTTTATATCCTTTTTTCATCATCAGTAACGTGTAGATATTCGCGACTAAATCTGGCATTGAGTCAAGATAGTTTCTGGAAGATCTGGGGAGTGTTGGAACAATTGATCGCGATTTGTGTATCATGAACCCTAGTTCGTTTAATTGCAGGGATGATTCATGTGTGTAGTTTGTTTTCTCCTCTTTTCTTCTGGATCTGCGTCAGTCAGCTCAGTTCTTGCCGGAAGATAGTCCTGTTCCGAATGATTCTGCTGTCAATCGTCGACCAACAACGAGGTGTTCCTTTACTTCACTTTTCGCTGGCTTGTATGCGTATCACGACAAGTGTACGTGACGTGAACAATGTGGATTGGAGTCGCCAGCTCTAATCAAACATGTACATAACGCTTCATGGGATAGGGTCTGATAGCACTACCTTTCCGTCTCCTCTGAATCTCAAGACCGCCTTGATCCATGCCCAGTTGCTCGCACACCACGCCCACGCCCAATCCACACCCACCTCCCGGCACCACATACCGAGACGCTCTGGACTACACCATTGCCAATCCACCGAGCGCACGCATTCATTCCTAACTTCCTCACCTTCATTAACTCAATCAACTCTATTTCTCAATTCACAATGGAAGTAGCAGCCGCCATTGCAGCAGTTGACAAGTTAGCTACCGTGATCACACGCGTGGAAACCTTTCTCAGGGCTGTAGAAAACATCAGTGCTAATCGTCACGAAACACTCTCTCGATACTTCCGAGATATGAAATGCATTTGTGGACATATCGAGGAATTAGATATTGCGGATTGTGACTGGCAGAACGTTCGTGCATCCATACAAGACATCTCGAGACATGTTGAGGAATACACCCGGCTTCTGGAAAAGCGATATCGTTCCAATCTGGGGTGGACTACGATCCTCATTGCGACCGGGACTGCTGATCGAATGGAAGGAAAGATCGATGCTTTGATTAAGAAGTATCACGAGGATGTTAAACGGTACGTATTCAGTCACAGAAGACTGACTCCCTTGTTCCTGGACGCATACGCTGACATTGTTGGTTATTCATTAGAGCACAAGATTACTTTGCAAAACTGACGGTCCCGGTCCTTTCGAGGGGTTCAGCTTCCTAGTTGCCGAGTAGTAGGGAGCTATGAGATATACTGGACCAAGGCTGGACTTAAGTGCCACAGAGGGATATGAAGGATCGACGGAGGCTTGGGCGATGATCTTGGTATGTAAAGGTGGTTGGAAAAGAATGCATTTCCCAGTTCCTCTGGTGTAGCCAATGTGTCTTGCTTCTTCTTCAAGAGCCAGCGAACGCTCGTCTTCGTGTATCCTCCCTCCCCCATTTCTCTCAAGAGGTCTCCACCTGTCCATTTGAAGTCCCCAGTTCAAGTCCACTTCATACGCTGAGCCGCTAAAACAACTGGAGGATTCTGGTGTCGAACTCCCGATCTGTCTCCAAGGGCAATCAGAGCAGGAAAGAGTGTCCTACAGTTGAAGAAGTTGATGCAATTAGTAAACATTTCCGCCCATTGGAAAGTCAGAGAAGACGACGAGCGAGGTTTTGTGCTTACACTTCTTTTCGAGAAACGAAATCATCGTCGGTTATATCAGAGGAGGATGCGATCGAGAATGGAGCAAGTTGGCGTGCCCTCACAGCAGTTGTTTCATCATGCCGACCTTCCTCTGGGTCACGATGCGCGAAGCTGAATCTCCATGGGCGGAGGTCTCGCTGGATACCAAAGCCAAGTACAGCAGCAATGTCAAAGCATTTTCTGAACCCAAGCAGCTGCTGGCTATCTTCCAGTGAAATTATATGTGGCTCCAGTAGATCTCGGACAAGATTGACGAGCTTGTTGACACCCTCTGGGTTGACGGGCTGCTGTTTCAGATCTTCATGTAGTGCCGGGAGTGAAAGCCGCAGTGATGGGCAGAGTAGAAAGCACATGTACACTCTTGTCTTCTCCCAAGCCCAGCAACCAAACTCGTCAAATTTGTTTCCATCAATCGACTGAGCTGCCGCGACCAGTGCGGGAGACAGGAGAGTATGTGCCGTTGAGCCGCCAAGGAGAGAGATATTGGTGATGGCGAACCAAGAGAGGAGGGCGGTCAATGCCGACTTGCGAGAGCTCTTGTCCCGCAAACGCTCTGTCAAAAGCTTAAGCTGAGCCAGTTCGTGGGCTGTGTAGGAGTATTGGTGAGTGTGGAGGGTATCCTTCGGGTATGAATCTGAACGAGGCGCCACTGCCGTACTCCAAACAACATTGGCAGCAAAATTCCGAATGGCTGATTGCAAGTTATCAAACCGTTCAAGGACATATATTGTTCTGTATTCTTGAAACAGGTTCCGCTCTTTGGCAGCAAACTGTCGTGGTTGCGGGGTCCAGTCGTCGGGATATGGTGATCGTGATGAGGAGGAGGAGGGGAGAGCAGACAATGTTGCAGCTTGGAGCGGCGGGTTAGAGGAGGAGTCTGCTGGAAGTGACGATGGCTGAGCAGTGGCGGCGATGGTGGAGATAGTGTTGCTGTTGGTCTCTGTTTCTGAGGGATTTTGCTGTTGTTGATGATCACCTTGAACCTCTTGGTCACCTGAGACAGGAGGAGCATCTTGTTGATGTTGTTGTTGTTGTTGTTTTGCCCTTTGAGATATCTTCCACGAGAGCATCATCCATGTGCATATGGCACCAGTCAATGCAGATAGGACTGCAGTTGAGATCACTACTGCTATGAAGACACGTTTGTTAGCCATGGCTGACTGATTTGTCGCTCGTTCTTGGTGAAACTTCGTGGCTTTCGTAGTCTTTCTCGCAGTGATTGAGAAGAGAAGAGAAGAGAAGAGAAGAAGAGAGTGATGTGATGTGATGTTGTGAAGACGAAGCCGAAGCTGAAGCCAATCAGTGAACGGATGAGTGAATGGAGGAACACACACACATACACAGGTAATAGGAAACTGAGCTGAGATTGAGCCTGACCCTGACCCTTAATGCACCTGGTACGATAATTGAGGCTGGCAAGTGGCAGACGGCAGACGGTACACGGCAGACGGTACACGGCAGACGGTACACGGCAGACAACAGTGGGACGAAGTGGGTAGGCGGGAAGCTGAAAGAAAAGAAGGAAGAGGGAAGAAGGAAGAAGTAAGAAGAAAAGTTGTGTACCTGATGCTGACGTGCATGGATGTTTCGAGCCGTATTTCGTTACATTGATTATGTTGTGTGACAGAGGACAGATGACAGATAATTGATCGGAAGACCGAGAGAATGTTCCGTACTTGGTGCTTTCACAACAGTCAATAATCAGGCAACCCTCGCTTAGCCTTGTTGAAAAGTATGTGAGAATATTACAAACAGAGGTGGGACTGAAGCATCGCAGGTGGAAAGCTTGCATGTGGTACAAACCACACTGCCCTTCTGATTTGGCAAATTTGTGTTTCGATTTCAATTGATTTTTCCGAAACTGCATCCATCCGCCCGTCAAGTTAAGCAACACAAATTTCCAAAGTTTGACTTCTTCTCATGCAAGTATTGGCTGATGAACTTTACTCCGACATCAAATGCTTGGTCAACTGCCGCCAGACTATTCTCTCATGTACCCCGCAGATGTAACCTCCCGCTGTCTACCTTCACTTTCGTGGAGCGCGTCCTGGCTTACTGCGAGATCAGTAGTACGCGCAGCAGCCGCGAGCGATGGTTTCTTCTTATTCCAAAACAGCTGTACGTCGAAGTTTGCCCTCATGTAAACAGCGCACAGAGATTTGACCAATCATAAACCGATCGCTCATTGTTAGTATTTTCCTCTGTCCAGAAGAGCAAGTAAAGGGTTCTTAAGCTTATCCTTTTCCAGATTGTCTGCCATCAAGACTCTCATCTTTTGTCCCACTTGAGAAAAAAAGCCACATCGCGATGTCCTGTTCCCTCCCTACACCCATGCGGCGTCCTCTGATAAGCAGAGCATTAGTGTTGCTCGACATTGGTCAGACCTCAATCGGTAGGAGCACTTCTTTGCCATAGAAAATTGTATGCTAAAACAAAAGTAATAGCTGCTGGCTTCATACTACTTAACAGTGACCTTGCGGCGTTCCCTTCTACGTCTGCTCTCACTGCAGTCGAGGAATGGCCTGGTGCTCAACATCTAGAAGACCAGAAACTGCCGGCCAAGATCTTTTGCAACACATCGACCGGAGAGGCAGTCGCATATGGCTATCCTCCCTCCGAGATTGCCTTTGATGCTGTCAAGGAATTCTTCAAACAACGATTTTTTGACATCGTGTCTTCGGAACCATCAGAATGGAATCAAGACAACATCGACTACAGGGACTACAAAGCCCTCCTCGGGTACCACCTCGATCACACCTTCCGCAAAATCGAGGAGAAATTGGGGAACCAGCAGCTTTTGTACGGCCAGCAGTTCGAAGCCTTGATCTACTTCACAACTCCGGCATCTTGGGACAAGAAACTCGCTCTTGCCCTTTGCAGGACAATCATGGACGCCGCTAAGCAGATGACAATAGAGAGGCACTGGAAAGTTAGTGCCGAGGCAGTACACAGTGAAGGGGTATGTTCCTTTTTCTCGCCCGAGATAGCCGAGGCCGTGGAGGACGATGAAGACGACGTGAAGTGGATCACCGTTCAAGAGCTGCTGACAGTCGTTGATCTCGGAGGATCCACGGCAGACGTCTGCGCCTTACCTTATAGTCGCAACACGGTTCAAGGTGGAATCGGTGTCAAGATGACGGACTTCTCCATACAGCTTCCAACACAGCCGATATATGAGAGGTTGCGAAAGGCTTTGGATGCACGGATGACTCCATATATCAGCGATGCCAATCTTCGATATCGGGAGCTGAATATCATCACGAAAAGTGCGGGATGGAATGATGTATGTCATGTGTTGGACAAGATCATGAATAAGGACTTTCGCTTTGAATTTCGCGTTACCCATCCGTTGCTTCAAGACCGAATTTACCTTCTAGAGTAAGAACCTCCTTCCTTCGGTCCATTTGGAAACATTTCGACGTACGTTATTTACCAGCAGTCTTTAGGAATGAAGTGCAAGAAGCGTTCAATCCGTATCTGGAAGTTCTAGAACGGGAGATTCCGAGGCTCAAGATCGGCGACAACGCCGGTAACTTGTTCACTCTAGTTAGTCAATCACTTACTACATATCTGCATTTGAAAGTTACTGACTTTAAATAAGAAACACCTTGTCGTGACAGGAAAGACTCACGATCTTTAAGACTTCTTAATCTACTAAGGATTATATAAATAACTCGATATAATAAGGTAAAAGCGCTAACTTTCAAAGACTTAAAAAGTCTAGTAGAAATTTAATTAAACCCTTTTAAAAGATTATTATTAATATCTAGTATATTAGTGAAATCGCTCGTTCTCGTTAGTTCTTTGGTATTTATATTAGCAACTAATTTTAGAACTAATATTATAAAAGTAAAGAATAGATACTTTACAAAAGTAAAGTATTAAATTTAATTTAATGACGAAATTATAACGACGTAATATTACTAAGTGTAATATTAAGTATAAGAGTAAGAGAGTAGGTAAATAGTAATATTATAGGTCTAGTATAAAGGAAATAAGAAGGTAAGGAGCTCTTAGAGGGGGAGTAGTTCTATATATATACGAATCTGGTTAGGCTTCCGTTCGGTAATATTCCGGCTAAACCTGAGTACTCCTATTTCTAGTACTTCCGTCACTTTAATGTTACAGAAATAAAATAGATATTAAATTAATAATATTACTAAGTATAGAAATATATATCACTTGAATTATTTGAATATTATATAACTCTTATAAGATCTTAAGAATTTAATAATTAAGTTAAATTAAATAATCTTATTTTACACTTTCTTACTCAAGTACTAATACTCTTTAAGTAAGTTTATTAAGAATTAATAATAGAATATTTGAAATTAATTATATGCTTTAATTTTAGAGTACTAATAAAGTCTAGTTCTGTATTAGTATATACTCTTGAATACACCTATTATAAGATTACTAATCCTTTCGCGTATCGAGCTATTCTATTGTATCAATTATTATTATATCTATATTTGTAATAAATGAAGTACTTCTGTACTATAATACGACTGATAGATAATAGAGTATTATAATAATTGAATAACTATAATTAATTATTATTATTAAATTATAAGTATTATTATGTATTATTCGCTAATTTGCTATAAGTTGTAGAAGGAGTGGGTATTAGAACTAATAATAGACAATTCTTGGCTACGAAAAGTAAATATATATAAAAAAACTAAATATACTTATTACTTATTAGTTGCTTTTCAATAATTTTAAAAATAAGATAATCTTAAGAACGAAAAAAATAAAAAGAGTTTAAGTCTTATAATTTTCTTAGTATATATAAACTCAAATTTATTTATATAATTACTTAATTCTATTTTAGTATATTTATCTAATTATCTATAATATTAAATTTCTAGTAATTGATTTTGTAAGAAATCTTTTACTATATAAAATAATCTAAGAAGATATAAGAAGTAGCGAATTATTATTAAAATTCTATTTATATATATTTATATCACAAATATTCTTATTTTCTTTTTATATTATTCGAACTTATCAAAGAAATCTTGCGATTGCGCTAGTGTGATCCATTATACTAGTAAGTAATATCTTATTTATTTTTAATATTACACTTATATCTAGTGGATTTTTAAAAGTCTTAATCTAACTTAGATTACTTACTAGGTATTCTTAAGTAAGCAAAACTATTACTTCTAATTAATCTATTATATATCTCGATTAATTACAATATAGTTTAGTACTAATTTTGGAAAGAGTTTTACTAAATTATTAGTATTAAAGTCAAGCTCTTTATAGTGTATTACAAGAAGATTAATAATTAAATAAAGATTATAAATAAGTATATTAATTAAAGGCTATAATTATTTATTAACTTTTATTAAAATAATTAAAGTAAACTAATTTTATTAATAAATCAAGTTTAAATAATTTTTTTAATACCTCTATTAGTATAGTACTATACTAGCTTAAATTTAGATTAGATCTAAGGAATAATTAAGATTAGAACTCTCCTAAAGCTATTACTCTTTTTAAAAGACTTAATTACTCTAATACTAAAGTAATAGTAGAATATATAAAGAAGGCGTAGAAGCTAGCTAAATCAAATATATAAGCTATATAGGATTATATAATAAAGACTATAAACTAGTACTATAAACTTATTAATTTCTAAGTAAGTAATAAAATATACTTATTTACTAAGAACTTTAAGAATTATTAATTAAGCGATATGCTTAATAATTAATAAAAAGAATTATTTAAAGTTTTATATTAAGTAAAGAACTCTTACTAATTTTAATTACTTATAAGATTAAATATTCATAATATATTTACTTTTGAATTATTATTTCGAGATTTAAATAATCCCTTACCTAATTAGGAATAGTCCTAAAACTCCCCTAAGGTAATTACGAGTTAAGAAGAATAGAAAGTACAAGATATTCTTATATCTTAATTATATTGCAATATCTTAAAGTCTTAAGTTAATTAAGTAAGCTATAACTCTAATACTATATAGTATAATATATCTAATTTAATAAGATTACTTTATAAATTAAAATTTTTTATTAATTTAATTCTTTTATTCTAAGATTACTCTAAAATTTATTTAAATAAATAATTGTATAGGAAAATAAAAAAAACAGTTATAATTACTCAAAAATAATAAACTAATTAGTAAAATAGTAAAATAGATTTAATTTAAATTATTTAAATACTTTTTTAATTTAAAGCACTAATATTACAATCTTATAATTATACCTTAATTAAAATATCTTATTAGTTTTACTATAAAGGATTACTCTTATATAAGAAGTTTAACTAAAGGTATAATTATAAAGAATTAATAATAAAGCTAATTTAAAATGGAACTTATTCTTCTTTTATTCTAAAATATTTAAAATCTTTTTATCCTTTTTAATACTACTAGAGTATTTCTTTATATAAAATCTTATTAGTAGTTTACTAGTATCCTTCTCTTTTCTCTTATACTTAAGATTACAGAGAACTTTCTTAATTATTTTAATAATACTAGTAGTAGTCTTCTCTTAGATTTAGTTTATGTTAGTCCACAGGCCTATACAGGACATGTCTCAGCTAGAATAGGGGGTAGGACTACTTGCGGAGGCGATTCGGTAGCGTTTTAGAGGTAGTATATAATCTAGTATTTCCTAACCTCTCTTAAAAATACATAGATTTTCTATACTATTAAGCTTAATATATATATACATGATATTTACGTTTAATTTTTAGCTTATATTTAGTATTAAATTAATACTAATTAGTAGTTAATACGTATTATAAAGTAAATAGATTATAGTAAGAAAAGTAGCGATTTTAATATTAAGTACTTAGTTATACTTAATAAATAACTCTTTGAAACTAAATTAATAAGTAGTGATTTAGGAGTAAGAAATAAGTATTATATTTAAATTATAAATTTTATATACTTATATATATAATAATAGTAGTAATTCCTTTTTAATAATTATTAAATTAATTATTTAACTCTAGCTAAAGAGCTTTTAAGTAAATAATACTATATTTAAGAGATTATTAATTTAGATATAAATTATAATTAAAAAAATACTAACTATTTTAGATTAAGAGAAAAGAGTAGAGGAGAAAGAGGAAATAGCGGAAGTAGTATAAATAAGGCTAAAGCTAGTAAAGGAATTATTAGAGGATCTAATAAAGCTTTTATAAAAGTTTTAGAAGTTCTTTTGCAATAGTAATAAGAAGAGTAAGTTTCTTTTCTAAGATTATTAAGAGTACTTTAGAAATTAATCTTTTTTCTATTTTTCTTAAATAAGGAAATTAGAGTAGATTATACTATAGGATATATTACGAATTAATAGTATTTATATATAATAAAATAAAGTATTAGTATTTATTACATTAGCTTAAATAATATAAACTAAAGATAATATTTAATTAAAGAATTAATTAAGATTATAAATTTAGAATACTCTTAAAATAGTACCGGACTAGATTTGGAGTACTTATTAAGTAATAATCTCAACTATTTAAATACTTTATTAAAGAGTGCCTCTATTATATTAATATAATAAACTAATAGTAGTAATTAATTTTATTAAATCGATTATTTTAGAGGAGAAAGAGGGAATACGCTAATATATTTAATTAAGAAGTAATTTCCTAAGGACTAAGGTATCTTAGAGCTTAAATAATTTTACTACCTTTACTTATATAAAACTCACTATTTCAAATAATAATTTATATAGTGTAATACTACTAGTTTATATAAAAAGGGAGTTTTTATTTATTCTTAGAAAAGGATTCCTAAATATAGTACTAATATAGAGACTAAATAAGAATTTATTACTAAATCTAGTGCTAGTCCTAGATATGTACCCGCGGGATGGATCTTTACTCTTATTTATGAAACCTAGACCTAATAAACTATATATAGAGTAAATATAATTATCCTAATATATTTAGGATATATTAACGCAGGGCTAATTAAAGTTCTTAGTAAACCTTAGTAAGATATATATAAAAGAGTTTTAGTATAGTAAATTTAAAAACTACTTAAATAAGAAATTACATATCTTTACTAACTTTTACTAGAAAGCTAGTATTAATTATAATATTTAGTACTAGGTATTTTTAATAATACTCTAAAATAAAGTAAGTTTATACTATTATTAGTACCTATAGAATAAGGGATATAAATTTAATAATTTTATTAAAGTAATATATACTAACTTTAAGATAGAGGAGAGAATTAACTAATTCCTTAATTACTAGTTTAGCCTAACTTTCTTATTATTTTAAGCTGAGCTTTACTAAAAAAGCGGGCTAATTTTAGCTTAGTTAAAGAGCTTTACTAAAGAATTATAAAGTATCTAACTTAGCCTTAAAGATAATAATATATAAAATAATAAGATATTATATAATAAGCTTATATAGGGAGTATTTAGAAACTCGCTCTTTAAGATAGCATTATTTTAAGTATTATTTATATTTCTTATATTAATAGATAGCCTTTATATAGCTTTAAGTGTAAAAATAATTCATAAGTTAGGATTATAAGTAGGAAAATATACTAGGTTAGGACTGAATTACTATTATTACTATATAGTAAATAGAAGAGCCCTTTATTTAGATCGAAGGATGAAATTTTTAGTAAATAATAAATATAAAACTAAATTCTAGTTTAAACTAAGTTATATAGAGTATATTATTTATAAGAAGATAAATTATTATAGTAGCTATTATTTTAATAAGGAGTAAAGAGTATTAAAGATAAAGTACTTTATTAAGCGCAAAGTAGAAAGTATAAAAGTAATTAATAATTCTTTTAAGGCTTACTTAGTATATACTAAGAGAACTAGATTAGATTTAGATTAGAATTAGGAAAATTCTAAAATTTAGAAAGATAATCTAGATTCTTAGGATTCTGATACTTTATTATATTTTAATAATTTATTAATTGATTTTAATAGTAGGAATAAAGATAAAAAGGCTTTTTTTATAACTGTATTTATAATAAGTAAGGCAGAATATAATATACAAGATATTATAAAAAGGCTTAATAAATAGAAAGCATTATATATATTAGAGAATAGAATTTAAAAGCCGCTTTAGAAAGAAAAGTATATAATATAATAGATAGATTAATTCTTTTAAGGTCTTTTTAGTAATATAGGAGCGTTTAGTAAGAATATAGGAGGTATTAATTAATTACATGCATTATAGTAAGTTTAGAATATCAAGTACGATACTAGTTAATTAAGTAAGAATTAGATTTAATTTAGAGCTGGTTTTTATACCTTTCTAGGAGTTACTACAGTAAATACCCTAATTAGGGTTTTAGACTTTTATATTATAGATACAGACGTGCTATTTTTAGTGTGTTTACAATAATTAGATAAGATGAGTATATACTATAATAATCTATAGAATATATTAGTTCAGGGAGACAAGAGGTACTTGATTATGCGAAAGAAGAAGTACTTATAGTTTCTTTTGGATTAGTATTATTAATTAATCAAATCTTTAGTTAATATAATTAACTAGTGCTATTTAATAAAAGCAGAGATTTATTAGCTTTATAGATGATTCGGCTACCTATTAGTATAATGTTTGCAGTATTTACTACACTAAATTAGCTATAAGTTTAATTCCAATATCATGTTGCGAGTTAAAGAAATATATGAGTATTACTAGAAATATGTAAACGCTTTACATAGATTTAGATTTAAATTGCAAAATAATATAAACTTTAATTATATAGTTTATATTAATATTACATAGTTTAGAGAATAATATATACTTTATATAGTAAATAAGGTTATAGGATTTAGAGCTGTAAAGCTACTCTAAAAGTGCCCTAGTTTAATTACGACTTAGGCTACTTTTAACGTATTTAAATTAGTATAGATAAATATATATATTAAATCCCCTAACTTTATTATTTATAATTATAGAACTAATTTTAATTTTGCGGAGTTTTGGAGTATACTTAGGGTTATAGGAAATATACTTAAACTTATTCTAGTAGAGGTACACTACTTAATTAGTAAAGTAAAATAATATTATTATTTACTTTAATATACTTACGAAATTATTACGGAAAAGTACTTTAATATAAGTAATAAGGATCACTTATAGATAGCTATTAAAGCTATTAATAATACAATTAGACTAAATAGCTTAATTCTTATATTTCTTATTTTCAGTGCTTACCTAAATATAAC
Source organism: Cadophora sp. MPI-SDFR-AT-0126 (assembly GCA_020747065.1). Classification (NCBI taxonomy): domain Eukaryota; kingdom Fungi; phylum Ascomycota; class Leotiomycetes; order Helotiales; family Ploettnerulaceae; genus Cadophora; species Cadophora sp. MPI-SDFR-AT-0126. The sequence continues at coordinate 428,258 of JAGMVK010000024.1, read as the reverse complement.
AGAAATAGATCCTTTAAACTCATTTATTTAATAATATACGAAGATTATTAAAAGAATTATAATAGAGGTATACTAAATATATACAAAATAGTAAATTAATGATATACTAGTAATTTATAATAGCCCTAGTATAATATATATTTATAATCTTAAGTTTTAAGATTAAGTATTAGTTTAATATAAAAAGAAGGGATAAAAAGAATCCTATACTTTCTTAGAAATAGAGAGTAAAGTATATAAAATAGATATAGATAATAGTAGAATATATATATTTTATTTAATATTAGTATATTTATTTAAAATAGATACATTTAGTATTAAATAAAAGAAAAAAAAATTACTAGATATAACCTATAAGCCTAGCTTACTAGTCCAAAAAGTCTATAAAACTGTACTAAAAGTTCCTTAAATTACTATTGAAGTCCTATTTATAAAGCTAATTCTAGGACTACTAATAATTAATAATAATTATAATACTAAAGTATTTCTAATTAAGAAGGAGATAAGAGATTAAGAGCTATTAATTAAGCTATATATAGAGGGTAAGATCACTATACTTAGCTTACTATTTCAGTAATTCTAATAAATTAAGTATAAAGCTCTTATTAAGAGAGGTATTTTTATACTAATTTCTAAAGGCGATTCTAGAGTAAGAGGCTACTATATCTTTAAATTAAGGATAATAAATAAAGTAAAGGGTAAGGAGTTTATAATACTATATAAGAAATTAAGACTTATTATTTAATACTTTAATAATAAAGGTAAGAAGGAGATATTAATTTAGTTTCCTATTATCTAATAAGTAAACTAGAGATTACTTATTTTCCTAATTATAATTATAAGGTACCTAAATTAGGTCTAAAAGGGGTCTAGTATACGTTTAATAATCCAAGATATTACTTAGGCCTACATTTAATTAATAATAAAATTTCTTTAGAATATTTTTATATAATTACTAAAAGAGATTATAGATAAATTCCTTCTTAGTATAATATTTATAGTAATACTCTCTTTTTATAGTATACTAGAATTTAGAAATTACTGGTTTAATACCTATTATAAGTACTATATAAAAAGGCTTTAGATAGAAATATTAATATATAATCTTTATTTATTAATTAATATTAAAGAAAGTCATAAGTTTAGAGTTATTAGAATATAAATAGATAATACTCTTATTCTTAGGGATAACAATTTTTTAGTAAAAGAGTAGGATAGGATTATAAAAATCAATTTCCTAATAAAGCTAATTCAGGTCCTACTTCTCTTTAAATTTATTATATTTAATAGATATATTATTACTTTAGATAAAGATAATATTTATATATTATAGAAAGAGTAAGAAGTAAGGTTAGAATTAGTTAATATAAAAGTACTAGATTATAAGAAGGCTTACGTAAAGTAATATACTTATAGAGCTTATATTGTAATAATTTACTAATTAGAAGTTAATTTTGATCTATTAGTAGTAGTATAATATCAGGATCTAATAATTAATAATACTAAAGCTTTGAATTAATACCTTTAATAGTAAATAGATAATATAGAAAAAGGTTTATGATATATATTAATTAATTTATACTATACTAAACTTTATATTTTTATTAATAGATTATTTACTAATAATAAGAATCTAAGTTTATAAATCGAGTTTCTAGTAGTAATTAAAATAGAAATAGAGGGGGACATAAAATTTATTCTTTTTAGTAATATTATTTATATAAGTTCTATAAAGTGCAAAAGAGTAATGCGTACTATACTTACTTTAGAGCTATATACTATAGTAGTAGGAATCGATATATTAATTACTTTAGAAATTATTATTAATATAGTAATAGATAAGCTTAGATTACTATAGCTTTCTACTATAGTATATATAGATTCCCTATTTCTTTATAAGTATATTATTAAGCTTAGTATTATAAAGGAGAAATATTTAATAATTAATATAATAGTAATTCGTTAATTATATAAGTGTAGGAAGTTAACGGAGATTTAATGGATTAATAGTACTTATAATTCTGCTAATACTATAATAAAAATAATATCGAATAGAGCTCTTTAAGAGCTAATTAATACTAATACCTTAATTATAAAGATAAAGGATTAGGTTCAGAGGTTACTTAATATCGATTTAGAAGCTAGTTTAACTTATAATCTAGGCTTACAAATTAATAGTACTAATTTAGTGGAGTAACAGAAAGGTTTTAGGTAAGGGGTGATTTTTCCTTTATTATGATTTCCTTATAACTTTTATTAATCACTTATAATTATTTTTAGTTATGTTTAAGATATAGAAAAAAGAATAAGTTTAATTTACAAGTAATTATTCTTTAATTTAAAGTACTAATAAGTAATCTTACAATAATACTTTAATAGGGACTAAGTGCTAGTTTTACTATAGGGAGTTATTCCCGTATATTAGTATAAAGAAAGTACTACTACGAAGAACTAATTATAAAGTCATTCCAAAATAGGGCCTATTCTCTTACTTATAAGTAGTACTTAAATTAATTAGTGTATTATTAGATTTCTCTTTTCCTATACTATCTAGGTAATTTTTATCTTAATTTTTCTTTACCTAAGGGCCTAAACCTTCTTTATTTTTATCTCTATTATCCCCTATAGGGGTCTTACACTTAATACTACTATAATAAGATATAATAAAAGCTATAGCCTTTTTAATCCACTTCTTTATATAAGAGAGGATCTACTCGTAGTCCTATAGAAGTTTTAGTTGAATATGAATTAAAGTATATTTAGTAAAGAATTAGAGTAAATGAAAAGGGGATTATTTATAAATTAATTTTAGGTAAGATTCGCTATTCTAGTATAAAGAGTATAAGTTTTCTTTAATAATACTAAACTTATCTTATTCCGAGTCTTTAGTAGCTTAATAATTATAATTTAGAGTTCTGTATTAATAGCTATAGTAGTAATAGAGATAATAATAGTATTCTTACTAGTAAGGGTATAAGTAAGTTTTTAGTATTTAGTATTTAAGAATTAGGAGATCTATAAATAGATTAATTATAGATTATATTTAAGGTAATTTAGAATTTAAGATTAGAAAAAGGAAGGGGAGGTACCTACGGGATTATATAAGGATTTCTTTTTAGTATAGTATAAGTATTTCTTACTCTCTTACTTATTAAAGGAATAGATATAGTTTAATTTTTTTACTAGGAATTAGATATAATAGATATAGTAATTTTAGTAGGTAATAGTAAGAGCTTTAAATAGTATTAGTATAAGCATTATTTATATTAGTATTTATTTTACTACTAAACTACCTACAATTCTTTTGAATTTTTATACTTACTTTTACTTATTTAATTTAGTATAGACTATAGTAAAATATTAATAAATATTTCTTAAGATTAAAGGTTTATATACTTATAAGTAGTTTTTTAATATTTACTTAAGGAGAAAGAGCTTTAGAATAGAGAAACATCTTGGTTTTATATAACTAGTAATAGCCTTACTTAGTATTTATTTACTTACTATTGTTTTTTAATAGACTATATTAATTACTTCTAATATATAGCTTTTAGGCTATAACTAGAGGTCTTTTAGACTATAGTACTTCCGTAGCTCTATACTTAGTATACCTATATTACCTCCTTTACTTATATAATTATTCTTTATAATTGTTTTTTCTTTTATAATTAGAATAGAGATTTACTTTTATAATAGAGATTTATTTGGAAACTATCTTTCTAAAAGAAGATTTACTAGTATTAGTTCATAGGCCTATACAGGATATATTTTAGCTAGAATAGGGAGTAGGACCACTTACGGAGGCGATTTAGTAGTGTTTTAAAGGCAGTATATAGTCTAGTATTTCTTAACCTCTCTTAGAAATACACAGATTTTCCACACTATTAAGCTTAATATGTATATATATGATATTTATATTTAATTCTTGGCTTATATTCGGTATTAAACCGATAGTTTAGGACTAAAATTATACTTTATATGTATATTAATTAGTAATTACTTAAAATTACTTAATAAAAGAAAGTATATATAAAACTATATCATTATTTTAAATTAAAGTAATTACAAGTAAATTTATAGTAAAAGAAAAAGGGAAAAAAAGAAGATAATCTATAGCTTATTATATAACTAGATCTGTAATAGTCTAGTAAAGAATACGGATTTTCTTTAATAACTTTAATTATAGCTTACTCTATGTCTTAGGAATATTAGTAATAGTAATATATAATTTAGTATTCATTTCTTAGGCAATAGAAATAATACTTTTATTGTTTTTAGTAGTAATAGCAAAAAAAAAACTTATAGTACTCTATAATTATATAATATAGAATCTAGTACAGAAATCAGTATTTTGGCTTATTCAAATTATAATTAAACTATATTTATAATAATCTAGATTTAAAAAAAGAGAATAGGAAATACTTATAAGATTACATTTCTTAGCTTACTTCTTATAGTACGTATACTTCTTATTTTTAGCGCTATTGAATTTGCAAATATATTCTAGATTAGTAATTAATAAGTAAATATATTAAATACAGTACTTGTAATAAGTGGATTTAAGAGTATTAATAGAGATTAGAGTAAGTACTATTTATATTAATATACTAAATTACTTTTAAATTATTATTAAACTACTAGAAATTCAAAACTTATTTATTCTGAAATTACTTATTTTATTTAATATAAATTATTAGAATATATTAGTAATATATATAAATTAATAAACTTTTATATATAATATTTACTTACAAAACTTAAAACTATAATTATTTTAAAAAAAAAATAGAATTCTAAAAATCTGCGCTATTAAGTACTATAATATATATAATAGTAATTATAGCCTTACTAAACCTAATTCAAATACCTTTCAAATAATTTTATAGTTAGATTATTACCTTACTTACTATTACTATTATTATTAATTAATATTACTAAATCAATACTTTCTTTAAAATTTCCCTATAAAAGCTATATATCTTTACTATTTTATATAATAATAATTTTATATAAAAATATAATTTAGATTTTAAAAACAAGCTCTCTTATAAAAAGAAGATAATATAATATTAAAATAACAAAAGTACTAAAAATAAAAGTACTTAAGTTTAACTAGAATATTACTAAACAAAAATTAAACTAAATTTGTATATATATATAAGATCACTCTCTCTCTAAGAATTCCTTACTTTTTTATTTCCTTTATACCAAATCTATAATATCACTATTTACCTAACCTCTTGCTCCTATACTTGATACTGCACTTAGCAATATAGCGTCGTTACACTTAGCTTAAAGGAAACGAAGGAGTTGATGGAGGTGTTCGGCGTATACATGTAGATTGGTCCATCCCACAAACTGCTATCACAAGTCATAAATAATGAGCCGTGGCCCCCTCAATTCCATCTCATCTACCCAATTCACTGAATTCGTAGGTCCCGTCTGTGCAACGGCAATACTTTGCTTCTCGCAGATAGTTTGCAAGATCCTTTGTACATTTTCGGTAATTCCTCCATCCCCATGTTTCTCGACTTCAACCATCAACCCCAAAGCCGTACGATATGCGATTTCCAACGGCCTAGTGACAAGGGGTTACTCGTCTCGGAGTTCGTACTCCAATGAAAATTGTTGGTACTGGAGTGTGTTTGTAGTACCGTTGCTGTTTTGATTCATCTTTGAAAGTGTTGAGAATTCTCTGGTGGTTTGCTGAACCTGGCCCCGTCAGATGAGCCCTTACAAGTTGTATTGCGGCTGGGATGAGGGTTCGATCCCCTTCCGGAGGCGATTCAGTAGTGTTTCGAAGCAGTATATAGTCTAACACTCTTCACACTCCATTCTGTGGCTTAGTTCTGGTACTCTTTAATTGCCCTTCAAGAAAACAAATACAGACCCTTTTTGAACCATCACTCGACTGAGACCTAAACTGCTTAAACCTTCTCCATCTCATTGACATAGGCCGTCTTCTCATCCTCTGTACTACCATCAGCCACCTTGAACTCTCGGTTTTCAATCTCCTTATCGGCGGCGACGTAGATTTCAGGTCGTGCGAGCTGTGTAGCAGTCTTGTTCCGAAATACGAATATTCCAGGGTGGTCGGCAAAGAATCTATCGATATCCTCAAGTGAACGATTCGCGGTCTCGGGATAAAAGAAATATGTGATAGGCACAAATGCAGCACATATGACTGCCCAGATGACCCAAAATTTGTATCCAAGGTTCGCAATACCGGGTGGTGTGATCTGAGCAACCATGTAATTCATGATCCTGGAAAATGTTAGACACATCAGCTTTCAATAACGTCTCACCCCTGGTTTCCGCCCACCCCTACATTCCGCCCACCCCACTAATTCCGTCACCTGATTTTCAACACTTAATATTTCTATTCTGCGTCAACTTCTATACAAGATATTATAGAATCTGAATCTCCTTCGCTTTCTGATTCTACAGGTTCAATTTGGCGTTCTCCAGCTGCGATTTGAGCCTCCCTAATTGCACGTGTTCTCACAAACCGGGAATTTGGACTAGTCAGGACTTTCTTTCTTTTCCTTGGCCGTACTTGCTCCAATCTCTCTTCCAACTCTTTGACCCTCATATTCGCCTTCCCTAATTCGTAGTCTCTTTCGTCCATTCCCTTTATAACCTTCCTGAAGAGTAAACGATTGACTGGAAGTTGGTCATGTGACCCGCTGGCTAGGGTCCGAATCTGTACGTACATCTCTTTCCGGTTTCTTGGAGTATGCAACTCAATTGAAGTATCGGAAACCTTTAGAGGTAGTATTGGCATCTCTTGAAGCTTTGGGAGAGTCGGATTTGTCGATTTATTACTGTTTTCCAAGAGCAAAGGGCTCATCAATGGCTTTACCATAGAGACCGGCCATAGACCGGTAGTTCTCTACCCAGCCTTGATATTTGAAGCTGTAATACTTTCTCGGCGTGCCTTCTCGTAGCATATGAGGAAATTGCGCTTGCCAATTGGCGTAGAATCGATTATTGAACTCAACTTTTGAAGCTCTTTCCGGTAAGCACGCCTGAGAGATGAAAAAACTGTCAAATCAAGAGGTTGTAAGACGTGTGACGTATGTGCCGGTAAGAAAAGAAGGTAAATATTGTGCTTGAGACACCTCCAAAGGAAATCCGTAGTCTCGTGGCTCCCATGGCCGTCTAGAATAAGGAGTCTTGCTGAATGGTCACGTGGTTCCGTCTGAGGAATAAAGACCTTTTCCAGCCACTCCAGAGCCGTCTGATCAGTTGTCCACCCATTTTCTGTGGCTGTAAAGTACCATGGATCGAATATATCTAATTGCGATGGAAACCATTGTTGTTGGACCGATTTTCCCTTGTATATTACAGCCGGAAACGTGGAGAGACCTGTTGCGGATATACACTCAATAATTATCGTCCAAAAGCGCGAGCCTGGCTGTTTTCCTTGAACCTTACGTACCTCTACACTCCCTACTATATATCCATTCAGACCATAACCTTCCATAATACCAGTCTCGTCCATATTCCATCGTTAAGAGGCTGGAATTACCTTGATTACCGGAATTACCAATTTTTGGAACCACAGCTTAATAACTTCAGAACAAGTATTATTAACACGTACAGAATCGATGTATATCTGCCTCTTAGTCTTAAGAATAGGATTCCGAGCCAAAAACCGTGCCATCCAGTGTTTTCCAAGTGGGCGGTAGTCTCCTTAAAGAGCTAAGAGCCTCTCTCCAAAAACCCGTATCTGCGTGTAGGTAACTCCATGGCCAAGAGACTCTTAAGTTAAAATCCAATTAGTCAATCGATCTTCAATTACAGTAGGAAGTCTTTGCATATGTTTAGCGGCCTCCTTATGTAGTTATGTCGTTACATTCCGATCACGAAGAGTAGACCTTGGAATACCCCACTCCAGACATGCCTTCCGCAAGGACTTGCCATTTACGATCTCCTCAACAGCACACATAACGTCACGTTCAGTATATTAAGGCTTCATGATGAGATCAATTCACATTCCAAATTTCAAGAAAATCGATTAGAGAATAAAATATTAAATAATTATTGAAGTTAGGTGGTATAAGAAGCGGTGAGGTTAAGCGAGGTAGGCGGAATGTAGGGGTGGGCGGAAACCAGGGGTGAGACGTTACATCATAACACATACCAGTTGGAGGCCATTGCCAGACTTGCACCCTTGGATCGGAATGCAAGAGCGTTCACTTCAGTGGGATAGAGCCAAGGTACCGCAAGGACGCCCATCCCGAATGAGGCGAAGAAGGCGAAGAAGCCGAAAATAGCTGCACAGCCCCACGCGTATGTGTCCCCATTTCCGAATGCGATCTGTGAGGCTGACAAGGAGATTATCGCCCAGCACAGTGCACATGCCGCTGCAGATACCATCATAACGCTGCGACGACCATATCGTTCTATTACGAAGTATGCCAGGAAGGAGAAGATCAAATAGTCCACAGAGCCTGCTGCTGCCAAGATCCGAGACATGAGCTCACTGAATCCAAGAGCATTGATGAACACATAGGTCATGTAGTACGAAGTAACGTTGATGCCGGAGATCTGTAGTTGCGATGAGTAACAATCATGATAGGGATCAAAAATCACGTACCTGATTCATACATTGCATCCAGGCCCCAAGAATCATGCGGCGGACCACGCCGTTCGGGCCTCTTCCAGTGATCAATTGCCACCAGCTGTAGTTGTCGCCTTTCTCCTTCTCCATTACATCTTGAATGATGGCATACTGAGTCCGTACCGAAGGACTTTCCGATGTTGCTCCATTGCCCTCTAGCGCAGCCAAGACTTCAAGTGCCTCTTCACGTTTATCTTTGCGCATGAGGAGGCGTGGGGAATCTGGGAGGAATGGACACATCAAACAGATTAGGAACGAGAAGACTGGAACAATTAGTATCGTGGGTAAAGCCGCAGTCCTTGCTGGAACTCACAAATTTGGAATGCCAGTGGAAATCTCCAGCTAGCACTACCAGGAACGAACGAGAAGCCCAATGTCAACCAATTTGAAATGCAGAAACCCTGTTTCTGTGAGACATTGGTCCCAAACTGTTCTTGGGACATACCGTGATACAATTGGCCATTTGGATAATAACGAGCTTCCCTCTGCTTCGTGTCTTTGCTGTCTCGGACTGCCAGACTCCAGCAGTGGCAGTATTCATACCAGTACCAAGTCCTGACCCGTTAGCGAGATACATTGATAGGTAGAGATGGCTTACCCGCAACGACGCGACCAATGTACATCTGCGTCGGGCCAAAAACTGTTGCTTGGATGATAGCGCCAAGGGCAATGACGAGACTGCCAACGATCAAAGTCCTGGGTCGTCCGAGCTTATCACCGGTATAGAGCGTCGATAAGGCACCACCAAAACATCCAAGGTTGTAGACGGACGTCATTGTGCCCTGTTCACTCACAGTCGGGTGACCAACAGTCTGAATGAAGTCTTCAGAGACAAGAATGTTTCCGAACACGCCCTAGCGACGATAAGTCTTATGACAGAGAGACGACACAGCATGCTCACCTGGTCGTAACCGTAAAATACCAGAACGGTAGAGGCGGCAAGAGTAATCCATACTGTCAGCGCATCACCCGAGCCTCCAAGATATTTTCGTGCCATCTTAATTTGCGTACTTTGTAAGTCTGTCTGTTGAGAATGTGAAAATATTGTTAGTTGTGCGTTACATTGATGCGGGAGGGAGAATGAAATTTTATAGATGTCAAGAGTCGCGTGGGGGCGCGATCGTGTCAGTCTACTCATCAATTGGAGGTAGCAAAGTGAACATGACTTTGTAGCGTTCCGTGGAGACCCCGCAATCTGGGGGAACGGGATGCACCAAGACATCGATTAAGGTTAAACGACACGCCAATTTCCACGAGATTGATCGGAGGACGCTTAATTGCCTGTATGCGGCTAAGACGCAGCCGAAGATGCGGGCTAGAACGTCTCCGTTCCTGCTGAAAGTGGCGCAACGGATATTATGCCATATCCAGGCATATTAACAGGTCTATCAGGCCTATTCATGAAGGAGCATCCCTTGGTGGCGCTGTGCCTACCGCTAGCGCATATTGAAGACTTTCTAGCTTAAAGCAGTCAAATATCCGTCCCTGTATGCGCGGACATCATAGGGCATCATGGGGCTCCAGAGTATGGTCCTTGTTCGTGCAGAATGTGATGAAACATCAGCTCCTGAGGCCGAGGCATCGAGGCGAACGAAACGAGATCGTCCGATATTTGGAAAGCAGAGTGCTACAATCTTCGTCTATATTTCTCGTATCTTCTTCCCCGTTGCATCGAGGTCTTTTGAGGATATAGCAGAATATCATTGATCGAACGCACTGAGCCGAACTGTACCTCGCAACATGTCTTCCAACACAGTAGCAGTTGATGTTGATGTCGTAATCATCGGCGGTGGAATGTCAGGCATAGGCCTTGCGGTTCAACTCAAGAGAAAATTCACGGGCACAACCTTCAAGATATTTGAAAAGCTCAATGATGTTGGAGGCACATGGGCAGTCAACACCTATCCTGGGTGTGGTGTCGACGTAAGACTTGATATCTATACTGTCTGAAGCTCACTGACAGAGACAGGTTCCATCGCATTTCTACTCATACTCATTCGCCCTGAATCCAGACTGGTCGCAGAAGTTTGTGATGCAGCCAGAGTTACTGAGCTATTTCCACTCGGTAGCACATCGGTGGGATTTGATGAAGGACACGTACCTGCAGCATACGGTCCAGCAAGCAACATGGGATGGAACCACATCGACTTGGGTCGTTCAAATTGTCGACCACGTCCAAAAAAGATCCTTTACAGCCAGATCACTTGCTGTGGTCTCTGCTGTGGGAGCCCTCAGCACGCCAAAGAAATGCGATGTTCCAGGCCATGAAGAATTCGAAGGCAAAATCTTCCATTCAGCACAATGGGATCACTCTTTTGACCAGGATGGCAAAGACATTCTCGTTCTTGGTATGAAATTCTCTCCCCTTGGGATACATGTGTTGATAATTACAGGAAATGGATGTAGCGCCACCCAATTCGTCCCCGTTCTCAGCCAGAGCGCCCGAACTGTCGCACAAGTTGCACGACAGCCACACTGGCTTCTAGAACGACCCAATCCGAAATATTCACCGACCTTCAAGGCGGCAATGCGGTATATCCCCGGATTGATGAGATTGTTGCGTGCAAAGATCTTCGCAGAACTCGAGTCTGAATGGCCTATGTTTGATAGCGAAACTGGAGGTGTAGCACGAGCGCAGCTTGCGAAAGCATCCGAAGAATATATCAGGAAGGTTGCGCCACCGAAATATGTTGAATCCCTTGTTCCAAAGTTCGAGGTCGGATGCAAAAGAAGAGTCTTCGACAGCGACTACCTCGCCTGCTTGCACCAAAAGAACGTCGAATTGATACACAATGACCAAGTTGACAGATTGACCAAGACTTCGGCAATTTTCCGGTCCGGTAGAGAGCTCAAGATTGATGCCGTTGTTCTTGCGACTGGATTCGAGACGACTGCATTGCTCAGTCACCTCAACATCGTGGGCAGGAATGGTATCTCTATTCAAGATCACGTAGGGAGGACCATGCTTATCACTGGCTATGCTAACATCACACAGTGGCGAAAGCATAATGATGGGTTCCCACAGGCATATTACGGAACTTGCGTGGCCGGCTTTCCGAATTTCTTCGTGATGATGGGACCGAACACGGTTACTGGACACTCATCGGTGATATTCTCGAGCGAGTGCCAGATAAACTTTGCGCTAAATATGCTCGAACCCGTCCTCGGAGCACGAAGAAGTCGATCCATCGCAGCAGTCGAAGTAACACAACAAGCTGAGGACCAGGAAAATTCATGGATCCAACAACGTGCGAAAGGTCTAGTGTGGTCTTCTGGATGCTCAAATTGGTATGTCGAGCCCAAGACAGGGAAGAATCTTATGGTGTACCCTGAGTGGCAGTGGCATTATTGGCTTCGCAGCTTTGCAATCGATTATTCGAAGTTCGCGTACACAGGGCAAGATGGTCGGCGAATTTCCGAGAAAAGTTTATGGCAGATGTGCGTGTCTGGACTCTTCATGGTGTTGATAGCTGTACATCTGTTGTAGATAGGGTGTTACACAACTGGTAGTCGCAAATCTAGGCTCGTCATTTCGAGGCTCGTGATGTATGTAATATGTATAATTCGATGACCGCAATGACGAAGCGCTGAATTGTCCTCAACCGGCAGCTTGAAGCCCGTCCCCTGGCCTAGTACCTTCGCGACGAATCTTGCAGCTTTGTCAATAACAACACTTTAATGCGTCTCTATCCATATTCCACTCATCCAGTAATGCTTCCACACGATATTTTGCATGCCAACCCAACTCATCTTCGATGCCGTCGATTAGTCTGACGACTGTCGCACGATCTGAAAGGTTGTCAAGACAACGGCCTGCCAGGTACAGTGGTTGTAGCATGTGAATGCGAGCGGCTTCCCCCGGACGTGATATTGCGATGGCACAAATCTCAATGGCATGTTTTTCTAGCTTTGCCGACGTATGTTTCAGCTCAGATAGGGCGTCCACAAACAGTCTCCGTCTTGGAGGATCGCAATGTGAGCTTGCAACGATAGTTCTGCTCTGCTGGGTTCGAGGTTTGTGTAAGGTGAGCATGATCTGTGCCATGTGGTAGGACTGCATAGTTGACGCACACATACTGTCACTATACCATGTTTCGTGCCTGATTAAAGCCTTTCCATGGTTGCAACAGTTGCCACATCCTGTTGATGTGTCTTTTCCCGAAATGTCGACGCGACTGCATGGCTGAAATAATCTTGGCAAGGCATCATGCCAAATTTCTAGCTCAGTCTTGAGCTGCTTCCACGTGTCTTTTGAATCCTCTGATTCGAGGAAGTCCGAGCTATCGTTGCAGGAAGCGACAAAGTTGACTATCCGACACAATAGCCATACCATGGTGTTTGATATCAAGTCGAGCTGATCAATATCGTGCTCTGGGTGGAATGAATGATCTCCAACTTGTAGAAATCCCTTGGGGCAGAGGCTGACGCCCATTTTCCGCCACATGATATAGTCATGTATTTCGAGACGAGTACGTTTGCCATGAATAACTGAAAATCCGTAAGCAAGTGGCACACACTCAACATTGAACTGCAACTCACGCGCCGAAAGCATGTCCTGGCGGGCGAAATTCCAAAATGTCGCTCTTAGCAGACCTGATCTTCCGGAAGCAACATTATTAGGTGATGGTGAAGGGCAGAAGTTTAAAAACCCGGCCTCGTCCGAGATTCGAAGGAAAGATCGAGTGCCATCTAAATGATCCGACCACGTGGTTTCGTCGCCACCTAGAAATTCGTAGATCGCCAAGATGGTGATAGCAACCACAATTTCGTCGTGAGGCTCTAATGCGACAGCCACTGGATTGCTGGTGGACGATCGACAGGCATCAGGGGAAGGTAGTGTATCCATTTGAGGAGTTGATGAAGATGGGCGGCGTTTCGAAGTAGCAATATCTGAAATGTGCTGCAACAGGAGCGAGATGGCTGCATCGTAGTATGTAGTCGCCAGCCATGCGTATTCTTCTGGCGTACTCAATTCTCCACTCCTAGAAGAAACAACGGTATCACTCCTGTAAGGCAGAGACCGCGCCGGTATTTCGGCGACAGCAGAGAGCTGCTTCGCGGAGAGTGCACAGGCTGAATGCATAATGAGCTGGCTGTCGAGAGCCAGGACGGGAACTTGGCGATTGTAGAAACAACCCAGATCGAATAAATCCATCCTGTCAGAAGCATTCAGTAACGAGTCGTGTGAGATGGGGCTGGCGAATGTAGACTGACCATCTGCCAGGGGTGGATGAGAAATGCCGCAGCAGGAAGCTTTTCTCTCTGGAGTTTTCCATTAAATCTGCTCGTGCTGGCAGAAAAGAAGCTCGTCCTAGCGCTACAGTGGATACGGGTATGGCTCTACCGCCTGGACTGAAGTTAGGTGATGCTGCAGGACTGTGCTCGAAGGCATCTTCTTCTGTCGAAAAGTCAATGGGTGTTGTGTGATAATGTTGACGATTCTGTGAGGCTGGATCGTTCTCCCCAACAGAATGTGATAATATCCTCTGCACAGTTGATGATCGTACCGCATTCTTGGGGTCGTGTTGACTATGAAGCATGTTCTGGGAAGTGTATCCCGTGACTCCAGTCCCTGTTGTGAGCCCGAGCGGGGTCGATTGAAAATGCCGCATTCGCACATCTGTCAATTCTTCCTGTACGTTTGAGTATGCAGCCAATCCTAATGGTTCTTCCACACAGTCTAAAGGAGAATGATCTTCTTGTAAAGGATCGTGTTCATCGTTCACAGATTCTGAGCGTGTCGGGGATGGTACAATACCAACTTGTCCATGGCTGGTTGGTGCTCCCACGACCGGTACGTAAGAGCGGAACCCCGTAGCAGAGAGATCACATACTCGGCAGCGCTTCCTGCACTGATTGCATGTTGGGAACTGCTGGTCACATTTGATCCTCAACTGTCGACAATGGGAACTGTAGAAGTATCAGCTGGACTGGAATACGCTGAAGGTCTTCGGCTCTGGCATACCAGCCTCCCCTTGATCGTTTTGACTTGACTTTTCCATGTCCATGACTACCCATGGCTCGTGTATCTGCATACACATAGTCCGACTATATGGGGATGTTGATCGTGTAACGCGACCCTTTGGACGAGGTCTTCAATCCCTGTCGTTGCTCGGAGTGATGATATGTAGTGGTAGGCAATCGCGGGGAAGAGGCTTTCTGGCCCCAAGTCCCCGCGCCTCCGCTCCTCCGGTGCTTGGCTGCAGGGCCTCGCGGCGTCCCACCAAAACGCGCTCGCTTACCTAGATCCTCTTGGCTGCTGGGAACTGAGGCGTGTCCCTTATGGCTATCCTGATAATATGTTCATTGAGCTTAACACCGGCTCTGAAATCATACTCGAAAGGACAGGATCATCGTGCCTACTCGAAGCTTTGTGCCAGGATTAACATGCATGTCTTTCGAGTGCTGCCTCCATCGCAACAGTTCTTCAGGGTGGAGAGCTGGACAAAAGTTAGATTGACGAATTTTAGATACTGTTGGACAACTTCACACTCACCATTCCAAGATTAGCATTTTCAAATTAATTGAAGTTCAATATTTCCGGGCTCAGCCCATACGTTGTGGGTTCTTATCTTTTGATATCATTGAAGAGGTACATTGCTTCGAGATGACTAGATAGAATGCTCCAACATTTCGATCGCGGGAACCTTTGGAGAGGCCATTGTTTCTCATTGTTAACTATCTAAAGTAGTTGAATCCTCCCTATTTGACTGCATCCAAGATGCCTTGCAAGAACTCACTCACAGCATATGCCCCTGGATCAGGAACTTTCCCAATCCAGTCACTTTCCATACCAACGTAGACAGATCTTCCTAGCGAAGCTTTCATATGCTTAGTCTGCTCTGTCCCTGCGCGAGCGGCTGAAACTGCCTCGGTAACACTCAATCTAGCAGCAAAAACCTCAATGAACGGCACCAACGCGTCCATCATGGTTCGATCACCAGGTCGGGCTGGCGAATACCTGCCCAAAGTCACTAGCCCATGTTTGAAAGCCAGAGACCAGGATTTGGCATCCATTTCTTGGGGTTCCATCTCAATGCTCCGCACACCCTGAGACACACCAATCAAAAATATCGTAAATAAAGCTCCAGAGGTGCCGTCCATAGACGTCTCGACAGCGTCTTTGATACCCCCAACGAACTCGATGGCATCCACTGCCTCGATGCTCTCTTGCAGTGAGCCAAGAACCGCTTCCGCACCTCTTCTCATGTTGCTGCCACAATCGCCATCACCGACGATGGTATCGAACTGCGTGATGGCTGGTTCCGCAGCAATCAATCGACGGAGGCCGGCGCTCAAGACACGCTTTGCAGCCTCAGTATCGACCCGAAGAAAGTTTGTTGTGGAAGCGGCAAATTTTTCCCTGTCCGGTATCGGCTTCATAGCGAAGAACTCGGTTTCGGGAGCAGGTGGAGGACAAGAGACCGGCCAAGCTGCGGCTTCACACGGGGAGTCGAGGAGGTTGATAATGGATATGCTAGTATCGAACATGACGGGCGTGCATTTAAGTAGACTTATGCTGAACCCTGATCCATTCAAAGATGTGAGAAAAGGCCCTGTGAACACTCTAGCAGGGTTCAGGCCGTATGTATCCTGTAACTGTTTGCAGGTTTCTGTCGAAATTGCACCAAGCTCAAGAGGCGAGATTCCGCCCAGATTATTGACAAGTAAAACAATGCTGTCTTTTGGTTCAACAGATACGAATCCTCGCTCACTATCAGAGGCCACGAGTAATTGTTGAAGCATTCTTTTGACGAGTGCTGGCAGCTCCATCTCGACCTGCTCACAGCCTGATTCATTGTGAATCCCCATACCCAACTCAATCTTGGTCCCAGGCAAAGGCTCAGCCTGGAGCTGTCGACCTGGCACATTGACGCAATCTAGAGAGGCGCCAACAGTTGCTGTGTTCGCGGAGACCTCTTGTGCCAATTGGTAGACCTCTTGGAGGGAGTAACCTCTCGCAGCAAGCTCGCCGCAGGCTTTCATGATCAGAACAATGCCAGCAAGGCCACGACGGCCAACTTTGCCACTTTTTGTTCGTCCTACAGCAACATCGTCTCCCACGGCAATCATCTCGGACCTGATATCATTCGCTCTTGCGTCTTCCATGGCCATGCCGAAGTTGAGGACGTCGCCAGTGTAGTTCATAATGAGCACGAGCACGCCCCTTTCCGTGGGCACATATTCAAGACTTTTCCGTACCTGCTTTGCAGATGGTGATGCGAAGATACTGCCACTGACTGCCGCCGTCAAAAGACCTTTGCCCACATAGCCAGCAAAGCCTGGCTCATGACCACTACCACCCCCAGAGACTATTGAAACTCTAGGCGACTCGGATGCGGGGATTTTTCGATACACGATCTTGTCATCAAGTTGGACGCCAATTGAAGGGTTGACGAGGGTGCATGATGTCAGTGAACCGATCACCAGCTTTGTAGGATCGTGGATGAAATGTTTCGAGCTCATGGTCGTAGCTTCGACTCCATTGGCAATGTACCACTTCAATTGATATGCCGTCTACTTCTCGTCAATTTTATATTCCCCCATATTAATGCACTACGATTAACGTCTCTGACTACGCCAGATAATGCTGAATTCCACAACGATATCGGACGAATGGAACAATTCACGCAAATGTGGAGGAGGAAACTGTTCCGAGTTCCCCATAGACCTTTCTTTCCATTATTTTTTTTCCGTATGTTGAAAGTATCCACAAATAATCACTCTACCACAATTTAAGCTACTCCATGTGTCTCAATCCGTTCCTTTGGCCCGCAAGCAGCCGTGGTCGAGTCTAGAGCTCATGCTCTCCCGCTTCGTTTCCCTATGTTGGAAATTACTCACGTAGTGCACTTTCTTGTGTCATGAGATACCCCCTCAAATCCGGCTACGTTAGGTTGGGGAGAGGATGGCAGAACGTTGTCTTGGAGAAGGATAACGTAGAGCAAAAACGGGAGCACTAGAAAGATTGCAAGTTCCATTTCCTAACCGCGAAGTACAGAATAGGTAAAATAGGCATGGAAATTTTCTTACCTCGCAGGTCGTATCCGACAAGCCAAACTTCATGTGTAGCAAAGATGGATTAACCTTTTTTAAGCCTTTGTTGTCAGACGGTTCGCCAAGACAGTTACGCTACCCAGATGACCATGCCACGCGTATTTATCCCAAAATGGACAAGCGCACAGACGGGGACCCTTTGCGGGGTAACATGTGACATTGTCCATAACTATTCATTCCATGGGCACCTGCATGTGTATGACGAGCAGTTCCAACTCGCTACTCGAGCAGACACAATCTCAGTTGCGATAGTTGTTATCTTTCTCTGCATTGACATGGCTTTCCAAGTTGCAGGCAAGACTGCGTTGATCACTGGTGCGGGTTCGGGCATTTGCCTTTCTTTCGCCAAGCTGCTCCTCCAGAAGAGGTGCAATGTAGTACTTGTGGATCTTGCGCTGAGACCTGAAGCCGAACATCTGCTGGAAACATACACCTCAGGTACGAGAGCCATCTTTCAGCGAACAGATGTGTCGAGCTGGTCTCAATTGCGGCGAGCATTTGATGTAGCCGAAGAACAGTTCGGAGGAACTGACATTGTTTGTCCTGGTGCCGGAGTATACGAGCCGGTATGTATCCGTTTTTGCATGATACATCAGAGCTGACTTTGTACATTTGCAGACATTCTCAAATTTCTGGCATCCTCCTGGTTCCCATCTATCGAAAGACAACCCTCACAACGACCGATATGCCAGTATTGATATCAACTTGATACATCCAATCTTCTGTACCCAGCTAGCCATTGATCATTTCACCAAAAGGGCAAAGTCTGGCAGTGTGGTCCACGTCTCATCTATTGCAGCACAGAGACCAGTATTGACTGCACCATTGTACGTTGCAGCTAAGAGTGGGATATCGAATTTTGTTCGCTCTCTGGCCGAACTCGAGACGTCGCCAAAGGGTCTATCTAGTATCCGAGTGACTGCTGTCGCTCCAGGACTTATCAAGACGCCCTTGTGGACAGACAACCCCGACAAAATGAAAATGATAGACAGCGCTAAAGATGTCTGGGTCGAGCCAGAAGAGGTGGCTGCAGTGATGCTGGATCTGATAGAAAACGATAAACATATTGGCGGCACGATCCTAGAAATTGGTAAGGATCAGGTCAGGCCAGTGGAGCTTTTGAATGATGGAGGACCGAGTGGTGCAGGTCACACGGTTAGTGCTCTGGTGAAAGGTGCCGACGAGGTATGGGATGAGCTCACTTCACGACGGGATACCAGTGGCGAAAAGTCTCGTTGAGGGGAAGCATTGAGTTGAATACATGGGACATAGTTTATCCCATGTAAGCAGGCGACGGTATTGCACACATGATTGTTGCAATTTTTCACACCCTATCAATGTATTCACTTCCCTGATATTCACATTGCTTGACGGCCTCTAATGCGATACTGCGGTCCTCGTACGTGGTGGAGGAGAGGCTTTAATTACAGCTGGGTAGTGGAAGAACATACCAGAAATGAGGCCAGTTATGCTGAGAGCGCGTGGTGGTACCGTGAGAGGATCTTGGTTGGCGCTTATAAGCTGTGTATATTTGCGAGATATAGTCGATGATAGAGGTTAGGGAAGTGATTATTATCACTTGGGAGTGCTTCGTACTGCCCTTGATACCTAGCTAACAGTCTTTTAATCTTGTCTGCAGCTGTCTCTCGCGGTTCTGTGATTTAAGGTATCTTGTTCAGATCCTTTAGAAGCGGTGCCCTCTATGATAGGAGGTGGTATCATAAGTTGAATATTTTAAGGTTTGAAATGTTAGATAATATATATAGAGAAATCGTAGAACTAGTTAATAAAGCAAGCGAATTTACGAGATATATATATTATTCTTTTCTTTAGATTTAAAGCAAATGAATTAAAGGAAAGACTTTTTTAGACTTAAATAGTTAATTAAATATTAAAATAAGAATAGTAGATTTGCTTTTATATTATTGCTTTAATTTATATTTAGATTATTATTATCTAATTTAGTAGTAGAGACCGATATAATAGTATTATAAGACATAGATAATCTCGACGTTAGTAGGCTTTGATTATTTCGTTTATGAAAAGGATTGTATATAGGGCTTATTTACGTAATAGCGCAAAAACTAATTCTTAAGAAGGTTTAAAATATTATCTCTTTAGTTGTAACGTTAAAGTAATAGAAGTGCTAGAAATAAGGGTACTTAGGTTTAGCCGGAATATTACTAGATAGAAGCTAGACTAGATTTATATATATATAGGACTACTCCCCTTCTAAGGGCTTCTTACTTTCTTATTTCCTTTGTACTAGACCTATAATATTACTATTTACTTACTCTCTTACTCTTATACTTAATACTACACTTAGTAATATTACGTTATTATAGTAAATAAGAAGGTTACTCTTATTACGGATAATTTATATAATATCTTACTACTTAAAAAATATAATTTGAATTCTAGATTAATTGCGAAGTTTTTATTAATACTAAAAAGGCTTAATAAAGTAGACTCAATTGATTTTAGAATATTTAAGTAGCGGGTATTAAATTATATAATACACTTAGGAATACTCTATTATAGAACTAATAAAAAACTCCTAATTTAATGAATTTTAGATAATTAAAATAAAAGATAAACTATTCTTAGATTACTATATAAAGAATTAAATCATAAAGAAAGAAAAAGTATGTACTAAAAAGTTACTAAAAAGTACTTCTAAAATATCCTTTACTTAAATATAAAAAAATATATAACTATATATAAAACCTACTAATTTAAAGATTCTATAAGACTTAAGAAAACTCTTTATTCTATATAAATAAGCGCTTTATAAATTAAGATTAGAGTAGATATTATCTACTTACTTGTAAAATATAAGAAGTAGTACTTGATTATAATTAAGAATAATCTTTTAAAATAGATTAAAGCTAATATGTACAGATGTCAAGAAACCAGAGACAAGACTTACCCTTTTTGAGCTCCAGGTTGCCAGGCCGCCTCCTCACGCAAAGAAAGGTTGCCGAGGGGATTGCATACTTTCCGTGCACTTGAGTCTGGCGGGTGAGCTCAGAGTATACCTTCATCCAAAGTATCTACGTCAACGCGATCTCGAGGGGATCGGCCCCTGAAGAAAAACTCCTCTCTCGTCTTGTATCCTTCCTCTTCCTCTTCCTCCTCGTCTCCACCGTCCTTTTCTACTGTGCACCTACTAATCTGCCTTTATTCTCCCTCGAAGAATCAAGAATAATTTCTCTCTTAAACTTCGTTCCCTCAGCAATGGAATCCGCGCTGGGCAGGGTTGGCTGTTGGTCTGGTCCCGTCACAGCTCCACTCCATCCCACTCTGCTTTGCCCGACAATCCCTAAGCGACTACCTTTGAGAACAAACGACGAACCCATCTGCCTCGCAATTATTTTCCTACTTCTGTCTTAAAGTCATATAAAAGTCATTGATATAGACCGCCCTAGCACTTTTACGCCATCATGAACTGCTGCATGTATTAATAATCATTTATTCTCCCGCTACCACACTCTCTCGCTGATGTCTTTATTTGTTGAACCCTCCCTGCTCCTTCCCAAGGGTTTCTATAAGTGCGAAGGAGATTCTAACTCTTGAATCTAGGCACAGAGGGGCCCGTGTAAATGGTCCATGCTCACTAGAACTGCAGTGTTGCACCAGCGCTTCCAGTATTATTCATTCCGATCAGTCGACGTTTGAGCCTATATAGGATATTGAAATGCTTGAAAACTTGTAGCTCCCTTACTAAACACGCTGCGTTTTTAGAGATTTTTTTGTTTTCCTTCTCCAGCATTCTCTCCATAGCGATGAGTAGCTGATTGGCCCTAGTTAGCTGCCTCGCCAATCCTCTGAGAACCATCATTTTGTCAAAGTACGTTATGCCGATTTAGCCGCACAGCTTCCCAGAACTGGATGATGTAAAGCTACTCCATTTCAGCGATAACTCGAGGGCGTTCATGGACCAGTCCCCAAAAGCAGAATCTGGAGCTCTGTACATTCGGACGCCTTGGCCCGTTCAGACAGTCTGGCTTACAGTTGAAGCATCTTCTGAAGAGGGCAATTTCTCTGTTTTTGAACGATGCCCAGAGCAGCCAGTCTTGACGTTTTTCTGGTATAGAATAGCACTGAGAACTTGGTCCTGGAGATCTTGGCGATATGAGCCTCGGACAACGTAGTGACACCATTCGACCTTGGCGTATTAGCTAAACGTCTTATAGCTGAGTGGAGTTCATGAATGGATCTCGCCGTCAAAGATTGGTTACATCGTAAAACCCACCTTGGCTTCTGTTGGGGCCAGAAGGAATGGTGAGATTCTCATGTATGATTGGACGAGTATGCGAGTACGAAGAGTACGAAAGGGGCTGGCGGAAGGATAGGCGTCTACCCAGGTATTCTACGATTGCCAAGACATCGAATTCAGTGTAATTTACATGCTGTTTTGAAGCTCTACCAATGAGTTTCACCATCTTCCGACATTTTGAGGGTGGTGGTGTCGCGATGATCTACTAGAAAGCAGCATGGCACAATAGTTACTCACCGCCTTACAGGGGTGGATGCTTATATCCTTCCGCCCCCGCCCCTTCCCCGCCCCCTTTTGTACCATGGATACCAACCAACAGGCGTTAACGTTGACAATGTTGAAAGCTAACTTTCCTCTTCTCTATCAACCACAATTTCTCTAGTTTGTACAGTAAGACCTCATTATCGTACGTGTGTCTAGACGACCGTTCAGTATGAAGGCAGCATCTTTTATGGCAGAGGGCGGCGGAGCTGGAGAGGGGCAAGATGGACTCAAGGGTGTATCCCAAGAGGTGTCTCTCAAGGTTGCCAGCACGATACAAGCCAAAGAGACCATTGTCCGTTCTGAGGACACGACATCAAAAGGAAAGCACATGACACCCGGCTCGGCTGCCACCAAGCGGTCGAGAGCAAGTTTGCCAAAGTCGAAGACAGGATGCCGAACATGCAAGTATGTTATAGCAGTCAAATACCTCAAGCCTCCTTTTCTTTTCAATTTAGTCCAGTGTCTTAGCTAATAGACTGACAGATTTCGAAGAGTCAAGTGTGACGAGGGGAAACCCATTTGCCTGAGATGCACCAAATTCGGAGTTGAATGCGAGGGTTACGATGTACAGTCATCTATCAACCCCCCTAGTTCTCGTCAACCGCGTCCATTATTACCTCAAATCAAGAACAACACACCCATCCAAATCATTCAAAGAACAGCAGTATTCCAAGATCAGTCAGAGTACCAATATTTCCTCCACTTCCGCGACGAAGTCACGCTCAATTTAGCAAGTATAGCCCCCCAGCCAATATGGAACACCGTCCTCCTTCGAGCATGCAACGACTCACTCGCCCTTCGAGACCTCACTAGCTCCGTCGCAGCACTGAGCTTGTCAAGAAACTCTACCCGTACAAATATCAACAGCAGTGAACATCGCATGTTCGCCGCCCGTTACTACGGAAAAGCGCTCCGCGGAATCCAAGTACAAATCAACACCTCGAACGACACAGACGCAACTCGTTTCGCGCTCCTAGCTTCTCTCCTTGTTTTTTACTTCGAGAGCCTACAAGGCGAACACGCAAATGCAATTAAACATATCAAAAGCGCAATGAGCATGATGCGACACCGCTTTTTGACATCTCGACGCCAGTACTCAGTTATCCGAAGAACCGCATCGATCTCCGGACTCGAGGACGAAGTCGTCGACATATTTGCGAAACTCGACAACATAATCATGTCGAGAATAACTGCTCCGAGTGACCGCGGTATCCTGGAAATGAGATATGAGAGTAGTGAAGGATCCATACCAGATACCTTCCGCGACTTGAGAGAGGCCAATAATTACATGGACCACCATATGTTCTGCGCCATGCCGTACCTTGCTCATCTGCCACATATTTTCATAAACGGACCACCACAAGGGTCCTCTGTCGAGGAAGATACCATTGGCCCACAGCTATTAGACCAGCTCCGACGATGGAATTCCGCCTTCGCGCCGTTGTTGGCCTCTGCATGGGAGAGACCGGATAGCCAGGACTTCATCGCCGCAGCGACCCTCCGGTGCCTCGGGCTCGTGTCTGAGATGTCTGTTAGGAAGATTTCCAGGACGACTGGATTGTTTGTCAAAGAGGCAACTGAGATCATCGACCTAACAAGACGAGTCGTCACGAACAGGAGGTATCGAAAGACCTTTGTCTTCGACTGTGGGGTCCTTCCTTCGCTGTTCCTCACTGTTATGCTCTGCCCGGAGCAGAGTATTCGGAAGGAAATCGTCGATGTACTGAAGCTTGCTGAGGGGAGGCTGGAGGTTACGTGGGATGCTGTTGAGATTGCTAGGATGGCGAAGTTGTTCATGGATGCTGATCCGCAGCACCTTGAACCGTTCATGAAGGACAGTTCTGCATTGGGAGGGTTGTTTGAAGGAAAGGATTCCGCTGAAGCAAATGAGGGCTATTGAATCAAAGCCGGGGATTAGTTCCTAGGCTGCTCAAGAACTTAGGAAGCTCGTATGACATGACATGACTCGTGAGCCTGACCGATCCTGGACGGAACGGACTAAAGCCAAACCCATTCAAATCACTTATTCCTCTCACCCCAGACTTCTTATCTTGAAACTTAGTTAGATAAATCGATTTCAGTTGTTCCAGGTGTACTACCCGATAATCTGCGCGAAGGTTATCGGGTAAGTGATGCGCCTGAGATATTACGGGATTTTTTTGGGGCCTGTTAATCACACGTATCCCCTTGAAGCATTTCCATCCTTCGTCGAATTCGTTGATAGGAGCTTGTTAGACCAGGTAGAATACATTCTGAATTAACATCAAGCCTGTTCTTCCTTTTCTTAGCCCAAGCGCCATGAGCGTCGAGATACCTATCCAGATCGTCACCTGACCATTCTCACAACATAAAGCAAAGGTGGAACGCGTCTTTCACTGGTTGCATTGCACGTTAAAGATTTCACAATTAATATGTTGCTAACATTGGCACGTACTCTCTGTTCGACACTGAGATCGTGCTGCATATCTGTCCTTGTCACCTTCCGCCTTTTCAAATAGAAACAAGCGGCAACCCGCAATATCCCGAGGGAGATTTGGTCTGGGTCCAAAGTACTGTACAGGAATACGGTGGTAAAGCAGGCGGGAGGCCAAGATATTTGGCTCTGAGTGCATGAGCTCGTAGACTGACTGCTCTCAAAACCTTGGCCTGGGGAACTTACACTCTTGGGAAGACGTCGAATTTAGGCATACTGAAATCGCCACGAGCTGAACTCGCCACTGTGTCTAGTCCATGAGATAGCTTGAGGTGGATACCCTGTGGATAAGCCTAATCTTAGTACAAAACTGGGTGGTTTACAAAGAATAGTAAGTAATCACGTAGCTATTCGAGCCTTTGAAAAAATGTCCGACATATAAATCACTTCGACGCTGAGATTCTCCTAGATTTCCCGAATGAACAGATCCGCATCCCAACCCTCGGAGAAGGGTGTGTTGCTGCTGTCATAGTGTCAATACCGAATAGACTATCGCACCCATACGATGCGAGAATGCAGAGGAAATCCGAGAAGCAGGTCAGTGTAGGACAGGGCGTGGCGGTCCATGCAAGGAGTTAGAAGGGCTCAGGACGACGTAGTAAGAGAATCTTGCAGGAGAACGACCGAAGCAGGAATACCGGCAAGCTCGATCAAAAGTACTTTACAACTGAAGTCATCCAGGTCATTGAAGCGACATTGTTTCCGAAGGAGACGATGTTGAGTGGTCTAATGTCAAGGGATTTATCAAAGAACTGGCTGCTGATGCTAGACCAACGCAAAGTCCTTTTAAGGAAGAGTTTATGACCGAGCCAGCTATTGTTTAGGAAATGCTACAAAAGATGTGGTAACCATGTGCATTGTCCTCTGACGAGAGGGTTATTGGCTATTATTTTGCCGATTTTGACCTTAGGCAAGGCAAAATGTGGCGGAAGGCAGCCGGAAATCTTGGCTAGCGCTCCAGCTAAGCGAAGGTGTCCAAGACCTTTTCTACTTTTACTACTGCTGATATCTTCACTTAAGCCACTCTTACTTTTTCAACTTGCATCCAATCAATATTCGTAAAGCCATACATCCGAATTAATCCACCTGGGCTAGGAACAGCCACACACAGCGCTCTCAGCTTACCAGCTTCTTCAGCCTCATGCTGTTCCGTATTGGTCCGGCGCAAAATAAACACCGACAGAGACCGATTTGGCCCTTTCCAGCAATCTTTTCATAATAGAGTAACACGCATCTTCGACCAACACACTCACCCGACCATTACAAGATTTTCTGTGAACGCGCAAAGAGACACGCCATGCATCGCTGCCGTAAAAAAACATTTATTCTTGACAGATACTGGGTTCTGATTTGGATCTTCCACGGCAGCATCTTGATTTCAGCCTGGTAGGATCAAGCGATTCATAGCTTGAATCAAAGCCTGAACGTTCGCGAGAGACACGCCGACTGAAAGGTCACTTTGAAGCTGCTAATCGATTGCGTCCCACCCTATACCACGCTCACCACTGCTGGTAGCCAACTGCTTCACCCCGACTACCTTTCCTTCCTCTAAAGACTGGATTTGAGTCTCATAAAATTTGATGTCGTCTTGTTGGGTACCAACATAGGCAATTCGGGATTCACATTGCATTGCTGTAGGGAATATAAGGTATCGAAAAGCTGCGGAAGTGAGGACGAAAATGCGTGCTATACAGAATGAAAGAGTAGGGGCGGACGCGTTGTGTCAGTTCACAACACTAGTATGGCTGCCTGAAGACTCGAAGCTGCGAAGAATGCAGTCGATGTTGATGTCGACAGGGGCAGAGGCAGGAGGAGGAGCTGACATGGCTGCGTATCTACGTGTCTGTGTATTTGCATATGTATATAGAGAATATAGAGAGAAGATAGAGATGCTGGAGCGGGAAGTATGGTAGCAGTCAAGCGAGGCTGTTAGCTGTTGTAAGAGGTGGCTTCCAACAAAGCTGTGCAAATTGCTGGCGATCAAATCGGATTCTCTAAACGGCAGTTAGATTATGTAGAAATTTCAGCTCGGATCCCATTGCCTTCTAGATATTATAGTGTAATATCCTTTCGCTGCTTCGGAGCATTCATAGTCTGAACCTGATGCACTTCTCCGGTTGGAGTGATCTGATCCCGAGTAATAATATCTGGACAGTTGTCTAGTATAGCTGGCTTTGTGTCCGAGATCTGTGGTGTTGCAACTGTGAAGCTTTGAAGACTTCCGTTGAGATTTAGGGGTTCATGTACCTCGATTATTACATCAACAATCGGGGGCTAAAGAACCTCAGGACTCTTCGTTTCGAAAAGTAGCAGTCTCTTGGGTGTGCTTGGATCATCCGGAAGTAGAGCAGGCGGAGATGGGACCACAGAGCTTTTCATGTTCAGTGACAGTCAGTGGATAAGGAATTTCAGACAGGCCTTCTTTTGGAATAGCAGCAGTTCTCTAGGCATGTCTTCTGGATCATCTGGAAACAGAGGTGACGAAAAAGAGAGGACGAAAAAGAGATGACAGAAATACCCATGTTTATTATTGACAGTGTGCTAATATATCTGACCAGCTAAAGTATCTGACCAGAAGGTGATGGATTCTGAGCTAGAACTTCTTCGTCCATCTGCTAGTAGGAGAATTCAGTTCGATCGCCAGTATTTTGCTCTACTGTATCTTCCTCAGTACCATTCTGTGCCTCTTGAAATTCTTCATGTCAATAAGAATTGCAAGCTAAAAATGAAATTGAAGTCGAAGCCGGGGAGGAAGTCAATTGCTATCAACTGACATCAAGTTGAGCAAGACATGGAAAGACACAAAGAGGATGTGAGCAAGAACCGCAAATTGTTCCCCTAGTCAAGGCAAAAGCCGCAAAGACCACGACAAAGAATTCCAGAAAATCCAAGACGAATTTTGTCTCTTCAACAAGTAAGAGTTCTGGTCCAGCATCTGAAGCAACACAAAAACAAGCTGAGTTAACAAAGACTGGCTCTAAATTCTCAGCGATTGATAGGAACCCGAGTTGTAAGCCCCAAATTATTTCACTTCGGTGGCCAAAGCCCTTAAAAACAAGGAACTGCAAGCACTGCCAAGTTCCAAAGCAGAACCTCGGCTATGGATGCTAGCTAAGAAGGCAGTCCAGGCGGAATCCATATCGCTATCTGCCGAGAAAATGGGCGAGCTTTCAGCTTGGCTTTTAACTTACCTCCAAAAAGGATCTTTAGCCCAAAGATCCGTGATGCTCTCCGGTTTCAGCTTGACTGCCACGGGAATCTTTAGCCTAACAATCTGCCATTCTCTTTTTATCATCTCCTTTTTGAGAAATGCTGTGCGGGCTGCTACTGTATCCTTCGCATCTGAAGACATGCTTTGAATCTCAGGGTCCTTCAATCTCTCTTCTAAATTGCCGAAAAGATCTATGAGACTTTCACCAGCGATTGAACTGCCGCTTCGGTCGACATGAAACGCTTAGGAACGGGGTTGTGAAGCTAGTCTCTAGGGACTTGCTTTGACTTGGCTACACGTGGAAGATGGTGCTGTGCTGATGGCAGAGCTGTTGAGCCGCTACCCCATCGAGGAGAAACCTTTCTTTGACTTAGCTGCTTATAGAAGAGAATTGTTATGTATTTATCATGTCTTAAACCTTATAGAACTTGGGTGGTTACTACCTATTCGATATATCAAGTGGGTTCTAGCCTTATGTATCGTAGAAATTGACCATACTATCTCAAAAATGATTGTACATTAGTTGGACAAAAACAAAGCCTGGAACAAAGTTATTAAAGTCACGTTTTATTGATAATTGCGTTTCTAATTATTTTTGTATGAAGTCCCCAGAATCTCAAGCCAAATTCAGAAAATACAGAAGCAAGAGTTGTCGTTTAAGGCATTCTCGTCTGGATTGATCAAGCTACAGTTAGTATGTCATTTCCGACCTATCAAATGACATCTGCCTTTTCTTTCCAAATCAACTGCACTTATTGACTTTATCTTCAAAAGAGTAGAGTAGGAGGAGCCTATCTTTGAAACTTAATTAGTCAAGTCCGACGTGGCTTTTTCATCGGGTAGATGTACTTACAATGCCTTTATCGTACCCCCCTTCGAGTGCCACGCATGCATCCATCCAGACCGGTACTTTGGCGTTAGACGCGGAGAAGTTTTACTTGCTCCCACTGTAACTTCTCTCTGATATCTTGAAGAAGATCCTTGGCAGGCGTTGCGTATGTCAAATCGACAGCGCGAAGAGTATTATCATCACCGCCCCAAGCCACCGCTACCACACATCCATCTTCAGACAGAATGCAACTTCCTGAGTCGCCTGGTACTGTGAGAGCTGGCGTTCCAGGTAGATTAGAGAACGCCCACTCCGTAGTAATTCCACATCGACCATTATAAAGTGTAGATACGGTATCGCTGAATTTTGCCACGCGCGTACCAGTTCGTGCACTTGATGGCTTGACAAACGAGGTCTTGGAAGACATCGCCTCATTGCTCAGCTCCTGAGAGATTCGTATGCCAGCCTTAAGTTTAACGTTCATTTGAACTAACCAATCGGTATTGGAGAGCGCACGCCTATCTTCATGAACAATTGATTGTGGTGGATACTATAAAAGGTTATTCTGTAGCATATGGAAATAATAAGTGCTTCTGCGTACCGTATTTGAGTAGATCTTGTTGCCGTCGCACTCAATAACGCTCCAGTCAAAGCGAAATAGGGTTGCTGTTGGTACAAGTTGCTCAGAAGTAGCGACAACAGTTCCTAAAATGCGATCAAAATTACTGATCAAGCTGATTTTCTCCTTAGTAGAATTAATACCGACTTGATGAGATGAGACGAAATCGTCGATAGAATCCGGATTATCGCGCAAGGCGGCTTTCCATTCGCTGAGACCAAACATCTTTTCGTTGCACTTATATTCCTCTATCTCTATTTCGAGTGCATCTAACGTTTCCTGCCAATCAGCTCCTGATGGAGACACCATTTTGATCTCTGAACTGGTATTTTTGCGATCATATGGCGAAACCTCAAACCCTGCCGCACTTCTTTTGAGGAGTTCTTTTGCCGGAAACACACCATGGTCAGTGGCAGTAGCATAAGTCTTATCGCCGTTTGTGATATAGAAACTGAGTGTTGAAGAAGATGTCGGGTATTCAATGTTGCCAATAGAAGCGCCTGGGCGAGGTGTCTTTTCTTCGTAGACAGTAGGATTGAGGATACGAGGATCTTGAGCATTACTGCCTGACCGAGCATCACTAGTGACTAACACGTTCGATTCGCAAATGTCTGTATAGACACTAGTCGCAGTTGTTAGAAGAGAACGAATGGTAGATCCAAGTTTGTGCAAACTTACCGGCCTACAGATCTGGGCCAATGGTTTTGAATGCACTCCGAGATCTTCAATACTAGGTCTTTGGCTTCGGAGGTGTTAATAGTGCCAAGGCTGACATCGAAGACAAGCAAGACGGTCGGGAATTCTCGGATCAACTCATGGCCATCGGAGAATACCATATGAACAGCATGAAGTTCGCTGAATTGTGGAACAACGAAAGAGGAGGATGTAGAAGGGTGGAGTATACCAAGGATTCCAGGAAGAATACGCTCATTATACGCCCTGCCGAATGCTGGATTTTGGATCCCATGGATGTGTTTCTTTGGAGGATATCCGTTAATGTACCCTGAATGTAAACAGTCCTTGTTGTTGGTTGCTAGAATTTGGAGTTTGCTGTACCCGTATCGATTTCGATCTACAGGGTCGTCAAATGTTGCCACAAACAAATCGTCATCGATTGAAGACTGAAAGGAGGGCTGAAAGGCTATGGTACTGAGTGTAGTATCGATAATTGCAATGTCTCTGCCTCCTGGGCTTGAGGATTTAGTTGTCGACATCGAGGTTTTGACAGGGTGTTTTCTTAGAATCGATCGTAAAGGCTCAAATCCTAAGTCTCGGGGAGTGTGTTTGAGAGTCAGAGAGGATTCTCTCTGCTCCCAAATGGGTTGTAATTGAAAGTCTAGCATTGTTCCGTAGACGATGCACTAACCTCGAAAGGGACAAGTCGACAAGGTGGATCTTTGACTGTCCTCCTGAGATCAGAAACCGAAATTATGTACCCAATCAGACTCGAGTCTCGAGGTAGGTCATCACGCTAAGCGACAAGGATAGCCATTTTCTTTCATTCACAGTTCGCGTCACCTATGACCGACAAAGACTTCATGGTTCTCTATTCATTTACTTGCTTGTTACAGGCCTTGCCATCGCGTCGACTATCCATAATCACTACTGCTGAGTCACTGCTACCAGGGATCACAGAACAAGGAGGTGTCCATAAGTAGGGCATGCCGCAAGCGATCTACATTCATCCATTGCGAATAGTCCTCCACGTTTCACAAGCGCAGCACGGGCTTTCATGAATAAATGACCTTCTAACTTTCTAGAGAAGAATAATAAGTCTCTTATCCAGAGAGGACAAGTAGGCTTATTTACATGAGGGGTATTTGGAAGGGCGGGGATGGGGAGAGATCATTCGAGATCGAGAGTTTGAAATTTCCCAGAATATCGATGAGAAGTACCCTTCCACGAGACGAGCTTCTTATAATTGGCTATTCTTGGTCCTATTATTGAATGACGACATGTCCTTGACATCAAGGGATGTGTAAGAGGCATTGTCAATAGAACAGGAGGGGGTGCATGTGCAGAATAGCCAGGAGGTTAGATGTCTCAGTGAATGTATGCAGTTATCAATAGGGCTCAACAAAAATATAGAAACTATTTATTTGCATCTTGTACGTGAGCTCAACCAAAAAGTGAATAATTTACTTTTACATGCTGAGTCATTCACACATGGTATGTCCCGACAGACATGGAATCAGTTACTTCAAACGGGATTGGATAACTTGTAGCGGCGTGGAGTATGAATATAGGCCATGGAAATAGGAGAAGGCGATTTTATAGATGCAAATGACTTATTCATTCTACGAAGGCAGACATCTCCATAATTACAGCCCTGAAATCTCTTCTCATTTACCTATCACTTCCTACTAATCCGGTTTCATTCTCAGAAGAGCCAGAGCCTACATTGAAAATCAAAGGCATTCTTCTCCTGTTGTTGATGATGCTCTGACTCATTCTTGTTCTTATTGGCGCCAAATCTCGTGCCAAGTCTTTACTTTCCTATTTCATTCCCCATATGTTTATGTCTTTGTCCTTGTCTACCCCCACTTCTACCTCCGGCTCTGACATTATTGTTTCTCTCTCTCAATAACTATTATCATTCCCTTTACTATCGACTCTGCCCGTTATCTCCGTGTTGATCTCGGTCCCTTTTATCGCCAGGCGGAAATGATCACCCCCTCAAATCTCAACTGTTCTACTAATTGAAGCCTTTGAAGGGCATATTACGAGCGCGTAACCTAGCAGGCTAGAGACTTCTCACCATTAGAGGTCTATAGGAAGTGATGAACGGACAGAGGAACTTGGAGGAGTAGGGTATCTGACCCGGTGCTGTACCCACCGGGTAATAATGAATCGAAGCTATATTGGCAAAATTCCCCAGAGCTTCGCTTCATCTTCGCCTCCTCGCGATATTACCAGTCCAATGTCCCCCCCCCCCCCCCCCCCCCCCCCCCCATCCCAATCCTATTACAATTTCAGCTCAGAAACTCAGTGGTTTCCTAGTAGATGCAGAGAAAATGGCATTTATGATAGCCTCGAAAGTGGGGCGAAGATATCACCTGCATCGAGGACTTAGGTACTTCCGTAAGGAAGAAGAGAAGGAAATTTACGCTAATAGAGGAGCTGAGAGATAATAATGAGAAGAAGGTCAAAAATAAAGTGGATTTAGTTGCGGAAAAAGAGAATTTAGATAATAGGAGTTATAACGGGGATTGATAGAGGTTGAAGGTATATACAAGATAGTACGATATCTAGGCCTTTCCTTACTTCGATGATCTCGAATTCTATTTGTATGGCGAGGAAGACGACTGCCAAGTCGATGCTTCACTACTTCGAGTCCCCTCGAATAAATAATCGAGAAGGAGGATCACCGCGACAGTAACACTACCCGACTACGATTTGTGTTACCCGTTATCACTATAGCTTTTTTTTAAACCAAAAGCATTCGGAAGCTCAAACCCAATGACTTGCATGAATCAGTATATGAATTGGTCAAAGGTCTAGTATTTCGAGCACAACTACCTGCATATTCTAGAATTAGCTTTATGGATGCTGGTGGCGGCTCTGGAGCTTTTGTTGTGTCTGCCTAAACCTTTTGAGGCCTTCTTTGGAGTCTAAAAAGAAATTAAAAGTGTTGGCGGGATCATAACAACAAAGAGACAATGGCTGCGGTGCCAATATACATACTTCTGTCAAGTCAAGACCCTCCTTCTGGGAATCAAATCCATTCAACTACGCTGGCTCACCCTCAACTGTCACATCAACAACTCCATTTGCGAAGCATCATGCCTCGGAAGAAGTGCATTAGCAGCGCTCTTGCCAAGGTGGCCGCTGGCGCCGCAAAACCACCACCCCGACCTCCGTTTCCCCGAGCTGTCTTCGCGGAGCTGGCCAATGAAGTCATCCAGAAGGAAGACAAGTTCCGGAATCTGACGTGGGCCGACGACGAAAGGAGAAAATACGGTCTAGCCCAGACACGAAACCTGCGCTTCGACGTCCACAAGGGCCCACCGGACTCCAGCATGCAGTAGGTGTCATCCATGCCCGCCGAAGTCCGGAAAACCAGGCTGTCAAGGCCTTTGTCAAGAAGATGGGCCCAGGAAATGACGCGAAACTGAAAATTGGCGACAAGATTAGGTTTCAGCTGGGTAATGCTTTCAACGCTGAAGCTGTTGCAAGGGCTATAGAGACAGGAGACGTTCAGGATGGGGAGATTACGAAATAGGGAATATCGACAAGAGTCAAGGATGTATGAGCTGGCAGGAAGGAGATATTTGAGGATATTGCCAGAATCGCGATGGGAAATGTAAGGGTCGGATCGGGAGCAACAGAATAATTGCAGGTGGCCGATTTAAAATGAGATGCAGACAGAAACAAGCCAAAGTTGATGGCGACAAGTCTGAGCGGGAGTGACTGTTAGTCTAATGTAGGCGAAATCCTTCGTTCTACGCTCGATTACCATGATATGCATTTCTGTCAACAAGCAGTTCCAGAGACGCATTACAAGAGAAATAGAAGTTATGATAATTTGTGGTGATTGTATTGTGTTTATACCCTTAAGTAGAGACTGACTTTGTGTTCGCTACTGGGTGTACATCAAACCCCCTGGTTTATCTAAACACAAAATAAGTCCCGCATCAACAACAAGCAAAACCGGCCCAGAATTCCAAGAGTGAAATTTAGATTTCAGGAGAGTAGCTCTCGCTTCTGATCTTACTTCATCTCACGCTCGAACATATGACGCCAGAGTCTTCGATACCAACGTTTGTCGTCCATGGTAATTGCGGAACGAATATACTCTTTCCGACATTGACGCTTGTCCCGTAAGGCTTGCCAGTAGGGCTTTCCTCGAAGGACCATTCCATCCTTTGGGAGTATCCCATTGTCATGAAGCTGCTGTGAATATGCCAGCAGATTATCGTGAAGCTCGCCTTCATCTCTAGCAACTTTTGGTGGGCTTTGGTATAGGGAATCGGCAATGGTGAAAACTTCGGTGCGATTTTGCTATAGTGAGCAATTGCCTCCTACACAGCCCGCTTCAAGGGGAACACATCGTTGCGGCTTAAAGCACCAGTGATCAGAGATGCAGGATCGTACAGAAGTTCGCGGTGCTGGGTATTGACGAAGCCCCAATGTGATACCGTTTTGACTTTGCTCATGATCTGGTAATAGTCGACTAGATCGGTAGCGATATCGGCATTCTCTGACTCGGCAATAGCCTCCTGCTGGTCTGAATAGCGCCGGTCGGCTGAGACCAGCATGCTTGGGAGACGGGAATGGAAGAAGGGCTTAGATACCGAAGCTGACTGCCAGCCGGTGAAAGAAGTAATCTTCCTTGTTTTGGGATCCACGAATATGTTGTGAAGGCCGAGATCTGGATGTGAGAGTGAAGCTGGGATTCCGGAAGCCGCTAATGGCGGGATAACCTCGTGGTATAGCTGTAACAGTCCCTCGTAGCTGTCGCCATTCATTGCTCGTTCGTCCGCTTCATAAGGCAATATTTGTGCTTTTGCAAAGTTCATCGACCAATACTCCTCGTTCTCTCCCATAGCTTCCAGGTAAAGCGACGGAGAGGCCCCTACAAAGGTTATCAAAAACGCACTCTAATAATCTGAGCCAATCTTACAAGGACCTCGGCTAATCTGCGACCATGCTCTCTCGCCTTGCCATAACTTTGCTTCGGTTAATGGCCCAAAAGCAAACTTCTCGGGGTTCCAAGCAAACTGCCCAGAAGCATCTCCTGACGAGTGCTTGGCTATAATGTCAGAACTTTGTTTACCTTGCTCCTTAAGATGCTTCTTGTAATAAATGCAACCGTGCTTGTTGAATGATATCGATGATAGCTTTGCCTCGAGATCGACAATCTAATCTACGATTCCTAGCTTAGATGCTATATCCCACTGATTCCAGAACGACTCTAATGGCTCACCGTGTGCCTCCTCTTCAATGATGTACTCGGCACCCACGGGATTATCAACGTTGGCTGCGTATGCAAGGATGCGTGGGACGGACACTTTCAGCACGGTTCGTAACTAAATGGACATATGAGAATGGCTCAAAAAAAAAACTAGGAAGGGCTGAAACTGACCAATCGGCGGGTAGCAACTTCGGAGGCAGTAGTATAAAAAGCAGGACCAGCGTTAGGATGAGGAAGCCTAGCTACTACTACTTCTCCATTGTCCATCTTCATGAGAAATGCCTTGTTATATTGACCCTCGATGCATTTGACAATTTCGACACCTGTTGTTTGCAAGTCAGCTTCAATCCCTCAATTAGGTTTGCAGCCCAGAGATTATGAAAGCCCAGAGATTATAAAACTTATAACTTACAAGCCTTAGCACCTTTACCAGCAGCTCTCACGGAAGCATCAACGAGGCCGAGAACGTTGAACTTGCGGTAGCGCATCGCGAGTTGCTCGGATTCCCTGTACAGCCACTGATATCGAGTGAATCGATACAGCTCGTCTTCTGCGATGCCCTCTGCGACAAAAAGATAAGTAAAATATCACTCGCCTCAGACTCGTTTGGTTTCGAATTGTATTTGCTCACCTAGACCGTCGGCAGTTTGCTTTTGAAGAATCGGCATTGCATGGCTGTGCATTACTTGTCGACTGCCTCCCTTGAACAGGCCATAACGAATCATAGCAATGCTAGGTGCTTCTCGGCGACTTCCTCCTTTGTATAAAGTTTGAGTAAGCATCGTGCAAACAGCCACGATTGCGTATAGAAGTGAGCTCGAGTCGTGATCAGCAGCGAAATCCGAGTTTAAACTTGAGTTTGACTTAGACAGAAGAAGTCGTTGACTCAAATTCTATTGTTTTAGATTGTTTAAGGCTAGTACTATCGCGTCCATGTCGTTTTGTCGAGTCATACCATTTGACAAGACTATCACCTAAGTCCCTAATGAGTCTAGTCTTATTAGAACAAGGGCTAATCTTAAGTTTTATAGCAAAAACAAGAACTAGTCTTTGACTCGACACTCGCTTATCTCACGTGAGTTTATCGCATTCTACGCAGTAGTGTTATACCTTGAACGTACTAACTTGCTTGAAATGTATTTTTAAGAAGCGAATTATTATGAAAGATAGCAAATACACATTGGTTCTGTCCTAAGAATAAATTTAATACAATAGGTGAATTCCTATTTATAAAATAAGTACTTAATAGCGACGAAGGATATTCATTAGAAGAGTATACGACAACGACATTACGATCATGACCAAAACCAACTTAGCTCAAGATCCCATTCAAATCAATTTCATCTGTACTCATGAAAGCATACCTACCACATGGAAACGAAGGTGGGTGGCAGAAACTAATATGGAGAATAAATCTATATCAATATTGAA
Organism: Cadophora sp. MPI-SDFR-AT-0126; assembly: GCA_020747065.1. Classification (NCBI taxonomy): domain Eukaryota; kingdom Fungi; phylum Ascomycota; class Leotiomycetes; order Helotiales; family Ploettnerulaceae; genus Cadophora; species Cadophora sp. MPI-SDFR-AT-0126. The sequence continues at coordinate 391,555 of JAGMVK010000024.1, read as the reverse complement.
GGCTCCATCTACTAAAGTCAAGTCGTGGGGCCTTGTTTTAGATAAGAATTAAAATACAATACTCTTTATAGCCTTCGACAATGGCGTCTTTATAACCCATGATGAATTCTTAATGCGCGACGCTTAGATTTATATCGATGAGAAAAAGATAGATTGGCGAGTCGATTGCATTTATATGTTCACTTAACGATGGCTTTTTCAACCATATAGGGAAGATCGGCCGGGGATGGGGCTGCATTCGGGTGTTTTTTGATTTAAGGGAAGCTTTCGCGTACAGAGGCAAGAAATAGAGACTAAGGACTGGGGATTGAATCAAAACCAGGGCAAAAGGGGCTAAAGACTAGAGCGAGCCGTATTATTCTAGTGGGTAATAGAATTAGGAAGAGTATTATTGCTTCAATCAAAGGCTTTGATTATTATGTAGACGATATAGACGATGAAATCAATGTACTCGGGTGGTTTTGGCATCTTTTCGCCTGAGGCAAACTTCAATATTGGTCGAATGTATAAACTAGCAAATATAAATACTATACTGTCCATATACTCAAAGAAAAAGAGACTTCAGGCCTGTTGAGCGTTGTAAACTATTTGATCCTTCCTTTCCACCTGAAACCGCTGACTTAGTAAGAGATCTCGAAGGTCTTTTGGGATACATATGTTGATGACGCTTCGCTGGCCCTTCGGGGGCCACTGCCGTGGAGGCCGATAATTATTATTATACAGAAGATCGGTACAGGTAAATATCTGGTTTACTTTGGTCTAATCTACTTCACTTTATATTAATTAATAAGGAAGGAAGTTGGAAAGGATGGGATATCGAAATACTGGGGATTTTGGATATGCACATCTTCAAGTAGCGGAGCCACCAGGGGAGAGGAGCGGAGCGGAGAGGAGCGGACGCCAAGCCTAGCCAACCCAAGCCGAGTGAGAACCATTTAGCAGGTCTTGATGTCCACATCCCTCTACAACCACCACTCGCGCCACAAGACCAGCAGAGAACACCGCACAACTCAAACAATCTGCTATTCTCTTCTATTATCCCAGGTAGGGATCCTCTATCATTCTCTCTATTCTACACATGTGCTTTCAATCTTCATCGCATCATGTCCAGCGCGGCAACAAGCCATGTCCAAGTCCTTATCCAGATCACCAACACAGCAGAAGAGCAGAATCAGGAGCAGGATAATGATCGGACGAGGACGAGAAACAGGACTAGGAGTACATCCAAAACTCATCAGCTGATTGAATCATCCCGCAACACCACGCACACGACAAAGGAAGAATCCATCCAACTCTGGGACTCTCTACATACTCTATACAACACCGGCACCGACATCGACATCAACACTGATCCCGACCTCGACCACAATCCTAACACCTCCTTACTCACTAGATCCAGACGCAGACCCTCCGATACATTATCCTTCATAAAATGGGCCACATCTCCCGCCCCCACCGGTCCCGGCTTCTCCCAACACTTCCTCCTCCAGATCTGCCAATACGCATTCAGCCACCACTGCGCGCGCCTCGCCAAGGAGAAGAAATACAATCTGCGCCTCTTATGCGAGCGCTGGGAGGTAGCAGAATGGAACGTGTACTTGCGCGTCGGGCCGAACATTGTAGAATCTCGGAATGCGACGAGGGATCTGCTTGCGCTGTCGAAATCCTACGACCATGATATCGAGAAGACTATGGCGGCAGTGGAGGAGCAGCGGAGGGAGAGGGCGGTTCAGAAATCGAGGACGACGAGCCCGGATTTGAGTATTTATGTGCCGGCAGATTTTAAACTTGCGAGGCGGGCGGTGGTCGTCGCAAAGAAGCCTAAGAGGGCCATATCATTGGTGAAGGAGGATGAGAGTGTTCTGGATGGGCAGAAGGATGCGACAGCCGGCGTGCAGGAAGATGGTAGTCAAGTGGTGGACATAGTTGGGGAAAGTGATAATCAGGGCGGGAAGAGGCAGGTTGGGAGTGCTGGAGATATCGTGCAAGCAGAATCTAGTCACGATGATGGGTATGCGGAGAATGAGCTGGATACCATAGTGGTCCAAGTTGAAAGCAGAGAGCAGAGGATACCGGGTCGGGGTGCTGTGAATAATGGCCAAACGCATGTGGAATCAAGACAAGCTGATGCGCAGAGCTCGATTTCGCTCAGGAAGGTGGATGTGCGTGGCAATGATGGCCGACAAAGGACGATATCAGCTAGAGAAACGGCGAGTGGTCGACGAAAGGCCTCGAAGAAAGCTGATGATAATGGGGTGGTGCTGCAGACTCCGGATACATGTGGCAGCTTTCCAGACGCTGGACATAATGCGGCTGGAGGAACCGCAAACAACGACCGTGCAGAGGACACTCCTCCTAACGACGATGTACAAGATTATGAAGCTGCGGGGGAAGATACGGCGTACGAAGCTAGAGCCAATACGGAAGATGGTGGCTTGGTGAACATGGAGGATAACCAAACACCAGGAGATGCTCGGCCTTCGAACCGAGACGGAGATGGCCTGGTAGATCTGGATGAAGCTGGAATGGAATCTTTCAACTCCAAATCTTCTGCAACCAATGGAGACGACCACTCAAGGACAATAGAAGTAGTAGACCAGAATCCATCGCCAAGTGCACCGAGTTTCCCATCGAATACTCTCATGAGTCCTCCACGTAGATCAGTTGACGCCTCTTCTACTGCTGCTTCCCTACGAGAGCAGCAGCTAGGTCAATCACTTCATTCTTTTGAAACTGGGCGTGGCTATTATGCTCAATTGCCCGCACAAACACAAGCATCGGACCTAGAGTTTAGAGGTTGGGCTCTTGATCTCCGTTCCCGTCCGAGCTCATCTCCATTCAACTTCAGGTTCGCTTCTCGCCAAGTTTCCTATCTCGAATCAGATATGCGGAATGATCTGAGCCACCTGTACAATGACTCTGAAAAGGCCTGGGAATCGTCAACTCAGCGGAACAAGACTGGTGGCGAGGACCCATTCGCGGTCCAAGGAACTTTTACATCCAGAAAGTCACTACGATCGTCTGAAGTGCCAGAAACTCCATCCAGAAACCCAGATACTTCAAAATATAGAGCAACCCACAGCTCAGCATCACCAGAACTCGGTACAGCAAAATCATCTATGACTCCTTCCGAATCGCGGCTGAGAATGCAAAACTTACCCTCGCCCCAATCAAGGACGCCAGTCGAAGAAAGCAGCCTATCCGACAATGATTGCCCGCCCGAATCACCATGTCTACCAGCAAAGCAACACAGAACCTCCAAAAGTCAGCCAACACGGTCTGCAATTACGATATCGTCGTCACCTCCGCCAGCACAAAGCAGACAAGCGGATGCACCTTGTCTGAAATGGACAGAAGGAGTGATTCTTCCGAAAGACATCAAGACGCTTGATGATCAAGAGTGGATCAATGACGAGGTGATAAACTACTCTGCATGGCTTCTTCGGAATGACTACGCGTCGAAGAGTAAGATATTCATCGATAGCTCGTTTTTCTACAAGACTCTCATCAACGCAATTCGGTCTGGAACCGTTGACCGGCTACTTGCACGTCGTGCTGCGAGGGTACCTTCAATCTTCGCGGTAGAGCATTATGTTATCCCGGTAAATCAGAATGGGAATCATTGGATTCTCGTCGTTCTGTCGCACTTGGGCGAGCACAGTGAAGGAAAACCATCGATCATGATCCTCGACTCCCTGGACACCATCGGTACAGCAGACAATGGATCCGTGTTCAAGGTTATGCAAGACTTTATTGCTGAGGCTAACGAAAGATATGTGCACCAAGAAATCGCATTTCTACAAGCTAAGAATTTCCGAAGGCAGGATAATATTTACGATTGTGGAATTTACCTCTTGTTGTTCTTGGAAGCTTTCCTGATCAATCCCGAGCAATTCATACAGGATGTCCGCAAGGAATCGTTCATTCAAATGGGCGATGCTTCTAGGAAAAGAAGAGCTCTCCGAGAGAGGATCCAGAAAGATTTCGACGAGTTTCTAGTCAATGCGAATGCTGATATTAGCGATGTGTCGAATTCAACGCAAAGACCACCTGAAGCATCTGTCTCGAAGATGGACTCACCGCAAAAAGAACCATCACCCACTTCACTGTCGTCACCGACACCATCATCACATCCTCCTCATCTTAGTCTATCAACACTACTTCAACAGCAAGAACCTACCGCTGTGGCAACGTCGACGGCGACATCTGTATCACCAGAATCGAAACCGCGTTATCCAACTATCAGCACGCCGACACAACTCGTTCCAGAACCCTCCCTTCCACCTGTGCCCTCGCAGACGCCAATCCAACAGGAGAAATTACTAGTTCCGAAGGAGTCGCTATTTGAATCGAGTTTCGCAGGTGTCTCCCAGGGCCAGGAAAAGAATGAAATGACACGGGTCATGTCAAGTCCTGTCAGGAGTAGTTATCTTGGATCGCCAAATCCGTCTACTGCCAAAGTCCCACCACTATCTTCCCTGCAATACCAACGCCAGGTCGACCAGAATGCAGGACAAGGACTGAAAACGAAAGACAGTACTCCTGGCGAGAAGCAGCTGATCGACAAGGACAGCCCGCTAGCTTCTCACGCCCGGGATATCGAACAAGTAGGAGAGAGTACACAAACCAAACCATCGATCGCATCACCCAGAAATTCCTCGCCATTGCCAATATCGAAAACCAAACGCAAAGCCAGCACTTCCGCCCCATCGCAACTAGGCCAACATCCCCACAAACGCAGCAAAGCAACCTCAACCCGCTTCCAGTCTACAATATCCACTATATCAAGCCAACTTACAGCCTACCAAGCCTCTGCCAACGAAACCGCCGCACACCTCGAGAAATTATGCGAGTCACTAGATCAAGCTTTACACGAAACGAAAAAAGCACTCGGTCTTGAAAAGGAAAGCGTTGAGAGAGAGACGGCGGCATTGAGAAAATGTTTAGAGGATGTTGAGGGTAGATACTCCTTCCTCGCTGTCTCCCACGATCGGAAATGCCGAGCTTTGAAAAGCCTGAAAAGGTCATCCGCCCTCCTGAACTCATCTCCCTCCTCCCCATCCTCTGCCGATATTCAAGAAAACAACAATAAAGCGAATTTGAACAAGCTAGAAGCAGAATGCGCAACCTTAGAAGCGCAACTCCAACCGCTCTATGAGTCATCTGTCGATTTAGAAGGGCGGATTGAGGATTTGGAGGGGAGGAGGGAGTGGTTAGAGGGAGAGGAAGCGAGGAGAGTTTTTGAGGGGAGGGTAGGGGAGGTGGAGAGATTGAGGGGGGTTCTAGGGGGAGAGAGGGAGGTGTTGAATGAGTTGGGTGTGGGGTTAGGGGAGAGGGATGGAGAGGGGAGGATTAGATTATTAATATGATAGGTAGGATAAATAAATACATAATTTGTGCTTTTTTTGGAATTAGAATTGGAATTGAGTGGGATATACTTACCTACTTACTGACTTAGTCAGGCTTAGGTTTAAGGAGAAGGATAATGGGAGAGAGACAGAGAAGCCAGGCATCTACGAGTGTGTCTGCCGTCTGCTATATCAGCAAGAAAGGAAGAGAATAATCTCTTTCAGGTAGGTATTCGACATATCCTCCTTGAAACAGAGCCTCGTGGACCTATCGAAAATTGATGAGGTAGATTTGGTTTTTGAATTACTACATACTCTCACAACATTTCAAAGTTCATCAAACTTATTTCCGGATCCGGGGCAGTTGGTGACCGACCCCGAAAAAGTAAGTCAAGAGTGTTTGTTCTAAAAGCTTAGGCGGGTTACTGATAGTATATACATAGACTAAGTATCTATTATATGAGATACTAAAGTCCGCGCCTCCTCTTTCTGCTAACGGCCTCTTGTTTCTACTTGCTATTATTATCTCAGCTGACGCGTTTAGAGAATATAGTAGTATAAAGGATGCCCTCGCTGCTAGACCGCCGCCGGGTAGAAAGTACCGGATTATAGATTAGACGGATAGGGTATTAGATGATCTAGTCTTTCTCAAGATATCTGTAGATAGACTGACTAAGAAGACTAAAAACGAGACCGCGTAGGGCTACTACTAGTGTTCAGACTAGTAAAAAGGGCTGGTTTTACAGGAGGGATAAGGCTCCGCTTGTCGCGAAGCGCTTATTAAGGTAGACGGTAAAGGATACTTAGTTCGAATAAGTTTATAGTGCAGTAGGCTAATTAGTAACAGACGGCGGTATTTACAGGTAGTTATGAAGTTCGTCGCGTATAGGAGCTTAAAAACTCTTATTAGCTACGACTTAGATAATATAAGTAATATAGATAGTGTAGTAGTCTTCCTCGGCTTAGAGCTATAGCGGGATCTTATAGAAGACTTTTACTTTACGTTTATAAAGAGAGACTTAGATCTCTAGCACTTACTCTTATAAAAGTGCTTAGATAAGCTGAGATAGCGCCGGGACTTTACTAAACTTAGCGAGCAGATTAATAATCTCTCTGCTTAGATTACAGCTACTATTACAGAGAAAGGGCGCTAAGAGCTTAAGTCTTAATAGCGCTATATCTATAATTAGTGTTAAAAGCTTATTGTAACGTTGAAGTGACGGAAGTACTGGAAATAGAGGTACTTAGGTTTAGCCGGAATATTACCGGACGAAAGCCGGACCAGATTCGTGTATATATAGGACCGCTCCCTCTGTAAGGGCTTCTTACCTTTTTGTTTTCTTTGTACTAGACTTATAATATTACTATTTGCCTATTCTCTTATTTCTATATTTAATACTGTACTTAGTAATATTATATTATTATATTAAATAAGAAGATTACTCTTACTAGGGATAGCTTATATAATATCCTATTACCTAAAAGATACAGTTAATTAATTCTTATCCGAATTACCCTTGATTACTATCCTTGAAGAGTTAGGATTTCAGAGATCTTTTAAATAAATTAATAAACCAGGGTTTGGTTTTACTTATCGTAAATTAGTATAATTAAAGTAAAGTAATTTTTATTAATAAAGACTCTAAATAACCCTTTTCGCACAGAAGTCGCTATAAATAAATTTAAAGTATTATAATTATTATTACTAAAACCCTTAAGTTTACAAAACTCTCTTAAACTACCTTTATTTTTCTTTAGAACGTAACTGCGTAATTTCTATTACTTATGGAATTGCAGCGTATAAAAACTATTCTAATACTAATATTCCTTACTAGAAAATTACAAAATATCCCCTTAATACTCCTAAAACCCCTATTTCAGAACTAACTTAAATCACGCCTAAATCTTTTTCTATTTCTATTATAGATACTATTAATATAATAGGTTTATCTAGTAAAACTACTAATAATATTCTTAACTCTTTAACTCTAGTTAAAAGCTTTTTTAACTGTAGGACTTAAAGTAATAAAGGTAAAGGTCGCGTAAACTAAGATAAGAAAGACTTTAGTAACTTAAATATATTAAAAGGAATTATCTAATCTATAAAAAATTGAAATTATACTTAAAAGGCCTCCTTAGCTTATATTAAGTAATTACTAATTTCCGCTTAAGTTACACTAGTAGTATCCCCTACTAATCCTACCTTAATTCCCCTTAGAACCTTACCACTAATTATTCAATTAATAAAAAGAAATAAATTCATAAATTAGAGTAAATGTACCCTATTTGAATTAGAAAATACCCCCCTTACCATATTTAGGGCAGAATCAGATGCCTTTTAGGGACCTAAGATATAACTTATAAAAAAGATCTCTCCCTTAAATAATAGAACTAACTTAATATTTAAGTAATAAAAAACTTTAATTAAAGATTAATTAAAAATTAATATAAATCTTTACCTAAATGCTTAAGTATAGCAAGTTTTAGTATAAGAATTAATCACTAGCTTAACCTACTCTTACCTAAAGTCTTAATACCTATCTAAAACTAATATATTCCAAATAATCCTAAAAATGATTTTTTTACTAAAGACCTACTTTCTTATTAAAAATAAAGCCTATAAGGCTTATACTAAGTTCTTTAATATAAGTATATAAGAACTAGACTACGTACGTAAAATCTTTACTTAATTTTGTATAAGATTCCAGAATACTGTAATCTAAGGAAACGTAGCCTGTACAAAATAGTTCTTCTTTATATGACTCAAAATTATTTCCTAATTTTATACTACTACTATATTAATTAAAAGCTTATAATAAAATAATTATACAGTAATAATAACTTATCTTATCTTAATTAATACTAATAAGCAACAAAATGCACAACTTAATCCGTCTTTTATTAGCCTCTGTAAATCAAACTCTCTTAAAAGAGTAGCTAAATCAGGCCTCTTTTAAAAAACTTCTAAACTACTTACTTCTTAACTAGTACTTAAACCTACTTCTTCTTTTAACATTCTTTTTTACTACTACTTAATATTACAGACCTTCGTAACTCCTACCCTACTACATTAGGAGAGTATATAAAAACCTTAAGAAAGTTCTGGCAATTTGCAAGTAAAGTATTATAAGTATAAAAAGTTTAAATACTATAAATTAAACTATCCTAAATTAATTAAGGTTTAGGTCCTTAATAAGGAGAAAGTTAATAATAATACTGAAGAAATAGTAGAGAGTAAGGAAGATTAAATATAAAAAAATAAAGAAGCTTAAGGAAAGACTCTTTCTTAGGCCTATACAAATATAATCTATTAAAACTTAAATTAAATTCTTTAATAGGAAAAAAGCAATTCATAATTAATTATATACTTAGTATAAATGGATTAAGAGTTACACTCTTCGTATTAATAGATACTAAAGTAAACAATTATCTCTTTATAAATCAGACTATATTCACACATCTTTTAAGGGCGTTAGAAGTAAAGATTTAGCCCCTCCCGCACACGGTACCAATTCGTGGCTTTTAAAGCTTAATTAGAAGCTACGCTACCTATTATATACATTTATACTTAACAATTAATAATTAATACATATATAACTATCCTTTTATAATCCTTAACCTAGGAAAGTAAGATATAATAATAAGTATTAAATAAATATATTAATTTTATCTTAAATTACAAATAGATTAGAATTGATTTTTATAATTATTTAATTACTCGCCTATTAAATAATAATCTCGAAAACTAGTCTTACTCTTTCCATATATATAACTCTCTTTATAATAAGATTACTAAAGTAATATAAACTGCAGAGATTTAGTAATCCAAAAGAATAAAATATAATAAAAATATCTCTCCTTTATAATTTAAATACTAAAAGAATATCTCCTCTAAGTTATTCCTAAACCAATCCTAATATTATTCCTTATAAGTAAAGAACCTTTATAAATTTAGAAATTAAAATATAAATTATTAAAGATACTACTTATATTTGTATTTATTTATAAGATTAGCGTAAACACCTTTTATTTTAATATAAAATGCAAAGATACTAAATTCTTCTAAACTAGTATTTATAAGATAGACTATATTTTATAAGAATAGTATAAACTAAAAGATCCTAACACTACTTAATTTATATTCAAAAGACTTTCGAAATAGTACTAATATCTAAAGTCAGTATTTTCTAAGAAAGATATAAATACTCTTTTACCTTATTAATATTACGATTACAAAATTTATTTTAAGGGATCACTACTTAACGCCTACTCTTCTCTTTACTATCAATTAATAAAGAAGCTTAAAGTAATAAAAGAATATCTCTTAGAGAATTTAAATAAGGGTTTTATTAAATTAAGCTAAAGTCTATTTGCATTACCTATATTCTTTATTAAAAAGCCCAATAGAGGCCTGCGATTTTATATTAATTATTGCAAGCTAAATGCCCTTATACAAAAAGACGCTTATTTAATCTCCTAAATTAATAAGTTCCTTACTAAAGTATTAAATACAAAAATATTTATAAAATTAAATATTTAGGCTACCTTTAACCGTATCCGCATAAACCCAGCTTTTAAAAAGTATATCATGTTTTAGACTAAATACAGATTATATAAGTATAAAGTACTATCATTTAGCCTTTACAATAGACCTAGTATATACTAATATTATATAAACAATGTACTCCTTAATTACCTAAATAACTTCTATATAGTTTACTTGGATAATATTCTAATCTACTTTAAATCTATAAAAGAATACTAAGTCTACATAAAATCTGTACTAAAGTATTTAATAAAAGCTAGATTGCAAGCTAATATCAAAAAATGCAAATTTCATATTACTTATACTAAGTACTTAGGTTATATAGTAATTACTAAGGGTATTAAGGTAGATCTAGAGAACGTTGAACTATTACGTAATTAGAAGTGCTTCAAGATTGTGATAGCTGTTAAATTATACTTAGGTTTTTATGGTTTTTACTAATAATTTATATGCAACTTTGGACTCATTACTAAATCTTTATTTGCGCTTACTTAATTTATAGTAGTTTGGAATTAGATAGAAGAGTATTACGTTACGTTTAAAAAGCTCCAAAAGTAATTACTATTAATTTAACGAATTTACTATTTCCAGCTGAAATTACTTACTAAGCTAGAAATAAATGCTTTTAATAAAGTAATTACTAAAGTAGTATTATAATAATATAATAACAAATAATAGTACTTACTTAGTTTCTATTTGTATATACTTAATAGTTATGAATTAAATTGGGAAATCTATAATAAAGAACTGTACGCTATTGTAAAAAACTTTTACAAGTAGTACTTAGAGTTAATATTCCTTTAGAATAGAATTGAGGTATATTTAAACTATTACTCTTTAAAGTACTTTATGACTATTAAAGTACTTACTATTAAGTAAGTTTATTAAATAAAATTTCTTTTTAATTTTAATTTCTAAATTATATATACTCTTAGTAAAGATAATTAAAGAGCGAATATCTTAAGCTATTAAGAGTAGGATTTAGAAGTATAGAAATAGGTCTAAAAAAATAATTGAAATCAAATCTTATTAGTATTAGAAAGACTTAATCCCTGTATTAATTTGAAGCTAGCGGAATAATTTATTTTTTCCATAATTGTAGTATCTTTCTTACTATTAATCACTATTAAAGTAAAAGCTTCTTCAAATACTCCCCTGGATTCTTTTAATCTTATTAAAAAGCTTTATTAGGATACTTATACTACCTTTACTAATATATGAAAATCCTTACTTAAAGATTACTTAATTAAGAATAGACTCTTACTTTTTAAAAATTAATTCTATATATAACACAATACTTTCCTTTGTACTAGATTAATCAAAGAAGTGCATAACTAACTATCTATTACTTATTCCAGTGAATTAAAGATATATTAATTCCTAGCCCTAAAGTACTACTAGGTCGGAATAAGTTTGGACTACAATTAATATATAAGAAATTACTAAATCTATTAATTCTCGTACTTCAAGTATTTTAAATAGTAAGGCCTTCTTTACCTATTACTAATTCCAAATTATCCTATGTAGTATTTATATATAGATTATAAGGATTTCTTAAAAAATAAGTATAGTTACAATAGAATTCTAGTATTTATCAATTACTTAAAAAAGAATTCTGTAATAATTCCTTACTATTAAGATATTAATACACGCAGTATTACTAAACTCTTTATTTAGTAAATCTACTAATTTAGACATACTCTAGAATTAATTATATTAAATTAAGAATTGCAATTTGTCTTATTGTTTTAAAAAGAGTTTTGCCAAATTATTGGTATCTAAGTTAAGCTTTTTATAGTATATTATAAGGAAATTGATAGCTAAACAAAGATTATGAATAAGTATATTAATTAAAAATTACAGCTATTTATCAACTTTTATTAGAATAATTAAAGTAAACTGATTCCACTAATAGATTAAGCTTAAATAACCCTTTTTTATACTTTTATTAGTATGGTCTTATACTAACTCAAATTCGGATTAAATTTAAGAAATAATTAAAATTAAAATTCTTTTAAAGCTACTACTTCTCTAAAAAGACTTAACTATTATAATATTAAAGTAATAGCAGAATATATAAAAGAGGCGTGGGAATTAGCTAAATCAAATATGCAGACTACGCAAGATCGCATAGTAAAGACTATAAACTAGTACTGCAGACCTATTAATTTCCAAGTAAGTAATAAAGTATACCTATTTACTAAGAACCTTAAAAGCTACTAACTAAATCATAAGCTTAGTAATTAATAAAAAGGGCTATTTGAAATTCTATATTAAATAAGGAACTCTTACTAACTTTAATTACTTGTAAGATTAAATATTTATGATATATTTGCTCCTAAGCTATTGTTTCAGGACCTAAATAACTCCTTACTTAATTAGGAATAGTCCTAAAACCCCTCTAAGATAATTAAGGATCAAAAAGAATAAAAAGTATAAAAAATTCTTATATTATAATTATATTACAATACCTTAAAGTATTAAGTTAATTAAGTAGGCTATGATTCTAATACTACATGATATAATACGTTTAATTTAATAGGATTACCTTATAAGTTAAGAGATTTTTACTAAGTTAATTCTTCTACTTCGGGATTACCCCGAAACCTACCTAAATAATTAGCTATATAGGAAAATGGAAAAGGCGACTATAATCACTTAAAAAATAATAAACTAATTAGTAAGATAGTAAAATAAGGTTTAATTTAGACTATTTAAATACCCTTTAATTTAAAGTACTAATACTGCGATCTTATAATTATACCTTAATTAGAATATTTTACTAGTTTTATTATAGGGGATTATTCTTGTATAAGAAGTCTGGTATAAAGATATAGTTATAAAGAATCAATAATAAAACTAATCCAAAATAAGGCCTATTCTCCCCCTATTCTAAGTTATTTAGAATCTCCTTTTCCTTTCTCGTACCATTAGGGCGTTCATTACTTCGAGTTACCCGGAAATAGGCCGATAACTCTCCCTTCTCTTCCTCCTTCTTTACTTTCTTATACTTAACACTACCACGATAAATAATCTTAATTACCTTAATAGTACTAGTAATAATCTTTTCTTGGATTTAGCTTAGGACTAAAACTAAACCTTATTTATATATTAATTAAAGATTATTCTAATCTTACTTAAAAAAAAATAAGTATATTTAAAACTAAATTTTTATTTTAAATAAAAATAGTTACAAGTAAAACTTATAATAGAAAAAAAAGATAAAAAAAAAGGGAATAACTTATAGCTTATTATACAACTAGATCTATAATAGCTTAATAAAAAGTACAGGTTTTCTTTAATAATTCTAATTATAACTTATCCTATGTTTTAGGGGTATTAGTGGTAGTAATACGTAATTCAGTATTAATTTCTTAAAAAGTAGAAATAATACTTTTATTATTTTTAGTAATAATAGTAAGAAAAAACTTGTAATATTCTTTAATTATATAGTATAGAATCTAGTATAAAAATTAGTATTTTAGCTTATTTAGATTATAATTGAATTATATTTATAATAATTGGGATTTAGGAAAAGGAAATAGGGAATACTTATGAAATTGTACTTTTCTACTTACTTCTTGTAATACGTATACTTCTTATTTTTAATATTATTAAATTCATAAATATAGTTTAGTTCTGTAGTAAGTAAGTAAATATATTAAATATAATACTTATAGTAAGTGGACTTAAAAGTATTAATAGGGATTAGAGTAAGTATTATTTATATTAATATACTAAATTAATTCTAAATTACTACTAAACTACTAGAAATTTAAAACTTAATTTATTCTTAAATTACTTATTTTATTTAATATAAACTATTAAAATATATTAGTAATATATATAAATTAATAAATTTCTATATATAAGATTTACTTATAAAGCTTAAAGTTATAATTATTTAAAAAAGAAAATTAGAATTCTAAAGATTTGCGTTATTAAGTACTATAATATACATAATAGTAAGTAATTATAGTCTCACTAGACCTAGTTTAAACGCCTTTTAAACAACTTTATAATTAAGTTATTACCTCACTTACTACTACTATTATTATTAACTAATATTACTAAATTAATACTTTTTCCAAAATCTTCCTACTAAAGCTATATATCTTTATTATTTTATACAATAATAATTCTATATAGAAATATAATTTAGAGCTTAGGGGTAAGCTCTTTTATAGGAGGGGGGTAATGTAATATTAAAGTAACGGAAGTACTAGAAATAGAGGTACTTAGGTTTAGCCGGAATATTACCGGATAAAAGCCGGACTAGATTCATATATATATAAAACCGCTCCCCCTGTAAGGACTCCTTACCTTCTTATTTCCTTTATACCAGACCTATAATATTACTATTTACCTACCCTCTTACTCCTATACTTAATACTGCACTTAGTAATATTGCGTCGTTACACTTATTAATAAAGAGTTAGTAAACTACCGTAGGACGTAATAGCAAATATATACTACTTAATATAAGGTAGATAACTAGAGTAAGTAGTACCGCAGTTACTTTAATTGTATTATCTGCTATATAGTTTCTAAACGCGATCACCTCGCTTGTACTTTACTGATTGCTACCTCGCTGCGAAGTCCAGAAGATATCTCCGCTTCTAAGACCTTATTATACTCTATATAAACGATTCCCGTGTTATGTAATAAGAAGTGTTATAGCTTATAAGAGGTTACTATCTAGTACTAACTTGCGCCTAGGAGATAAGAGAGTAAGAATAGTCTCTCTTATTAGTGCTACTTCTATGAATAGAATACGTTAGTATTATCGTCTAAGAGAGGTATAAGTATATATACTAGTACTTTAAAGATTACTATAAGAAGTAATCTAGCTTCGCCGAGTTTTACTTCTAGAGCAGTAGATAAATAACTAGCGAGATAAATTAGAAAGCCTACTATTAAGATTATATTAATAATCTTAATATACTATAGAGGGGAAGACCCTAATCTCTACATGATAAGAGAATAGTAAATATATAATATATAAGGTATAAGGTTTACGAAATAATAGATAGACGAAATTAAAAGATATTATATATCTAAAGAGTACGAATTATTAAGTAAAGAAAAAAGTATAAAATCTATTAGAGGGAAAAGAGCTATTATTATTATTTCTAATCTCTTAGAGAGATCTTAGCTTAAGTATAATACTAAGTACATAAGTTAGGTGATAAAAGTGTACCGAGGCCGATCCCTACTATAATATAAGAGGCTAAAGATATATTAATATATCCAGAGGCTAAGGAGGAACGATGAGATAGCTTGTAATATAACCGAAAATCGTTGCTATTATTATTATTATTATTAAGTGACCTACTAGAGCTAAAGAAGGGAAATGCCCGTTACTTTCCTTTATTAAGGCGAGGTGTGTTTTTAATAAAGGTATATAAAGGACTAGCTTTTAAAGTAATAGACTTTAATACAGGAGTTTTCTTAATAATTATCTCTCTGAGCTTTATTATTTATTAGTATAAATAAAGCAGTTTCGTATTACACTAGCGGACTTTATTTAAAAGCTATTATTTTAGTGTATTTTCCTTAGTAGAATTTCGTATTATTAGCTTAAGAGCGCTTATTATAGTCTCTTTAACTATCTTAATACTAAGGTTAATATCCGGGGATATATTTAAGATTAGAGAATCGTTATTTAAAGTGAAGTATAAGAAAGCTAATAATATCGCGGGATTAGTTGTAATAAGTCTAACTCTTTACTTAACGATTTGTATAAAAAGAAAAGTTCTAAAAAAAAGGAGTTATTAATTTCTACGGGTTTATCGTGCTATAAAAAAAGTAATAAGAGAGGCAAAAGAAAGTAAAAGAAGTAAAGTCTCTGTTAACTTTAGTTCTAAAGTAAGTTAGTTTAATACTATTTATTAAACTACGTTTAGCTTAGTATAAGTCTTCTCTATATTAGAGCTTCTAAGCCGTAGCCACTTACAGAGGATTAAGAGAACATAAGATATTTATTATCTTCTCAGATATAATAGAAAGAGTTATTAATAATATAACGCTTGCTTTAAAGAACGATAATTATATATAAGAGACGTTTTATATATTAACGTATAAGAAGTATATAACGATATTAAGTATTAACTTAAAATTAATAACTACGGAGTTTAAAAAGTATAAAAAGAAGAAAGTTAAATATATAAAGATAAGGTCTCGGCTTCACCTTATCTTAGTAATCCGGGTATATCGGAAATTAGCTGTAATACTACTAATTTCTAGTAACCTAGGATAACCGGTATAAGGCTCGCTAGAGACTCTAGATCGTTATAATAAGTAATATAATGTAATCAACAATTACAATTAATTATAAGAAGTAAGTAAAAGAACTCCTCTTTAAGTTTTTCTTTTTCTTACTTAATAATATTAATAATAAAGAAACTAGGTTATAAAGAGTACTAATAGTAATACCTGCTATTATAATTAAAAAAAGTAGAAAGGCAATTATTTATTATAAAATTATAAAAAGCACTCGGGGATAATAGTTTACCCGTAATAATCTAGAAAGAGATTTGATTAGTGGTTAAATATCGTGCTTTAGTATTATTTTAAGAGTCTTTAAAAGAGGGAACGCTGCTATCTTATTAGCGATATACTGAGATCATACTACTTAAAAAGCCTAGTAAAGAGGATAATATAATTGCAAAAGCCTGGAAACTGATCTCACTCTTAGTAACTCTTGGAAAAGTACTAGAATCGATAATTGCGAAAAGGATCTTATACGCGGTAGAGATATAATTACGACCTTTTCCCTACTAACTACTTTAGAGCCCGTAAACAACAATCGGCCAAGCAAGTATAAGATTATATTAAGTATACAGCTCAATTACCTCGCCTAAGGCTTAATAAAATCTATTTTAGGCTTATATGAGCCGTGTACGCCTGATACAGAGCTCCGACTTCCATAGGTTATAGCCATGGAATCCAAGGCTTCTGATACACGACTTTTCTAGGCTAAAACAATAGCTATACGAAGCTCCGAGCTTTACGTCTTAAACTACCGGAAGTAACTGTATTTAGTAAAGGCTGGTTTAAGCTTGTTTAAGCTTGTATTTACTTAATTAAGTTATCTAAGCGAATATATACGTGATAAGCTAGAGTAGTTATATAAATCTAGAAATCTCTTCTACAATTGAATTATCATTTATACCAAATCTCTTCTTTTCAAACTACTATA
Source organism: Cadophora sp. MPI-SDFR-AT-0126 (assembly GCA_020747065.1). Classification (NCBI taxonomy): domain Eukaryota; kingdom Fungi; phylum Ascomycota; class Leotiomycetes; order Helotiales; family Ploettnerulaceae; genus Cadophora; species Cadophora sp. MPI-SDFR-AT-0126. The sequence goes on along the minus strand of JAGMVK010000024.1, from coordinate 374,460 downwards.
TAAATTTGAGCACGAAGCTCTACTACCTAGGAAACTACTTCATTTATATAGAACTTCGGTACGTTCGAAACTATTCTAAAAGCTAACGTAGTCCTAGGAACTAAAGGGTTCTTAAGAATAAGGCTCTTAAAAGCTAATACGATCTTAGAACTTACTAGTATTATAATTATTTCTCTTTAGTATATAATCTTAATACTACGAGTTAAGATAAAAGATCACGTGATCTAGGGTTACGTAATGTATCTTAAGGATCTTAAGATCTTAAAAGATTTAACTTATACAAAGGTTTTATATAAGACTAATACGTTTACTATTAGATAAGAGCTTCGTTCTTAACTTTAAATAATATCTTACTTATACTAGTAAATATCTTTAATTATACGTGATTGTTACGAACCGGTGATTAGCCGGCGCCGGAGTTGTAGGAATAGGTTTTACTACTCGGCTAATATACTAAAAAGGGTATAATTTCAAGAACAAGCTCGAAACTCCTATTCGACTATATATATTATATTACGAATTATAACCTATTCGTAATATCACCCCCGAAGAAAACCCGTAGGTAGAGGTGTCGCCGAAGCAAGCTAATAATAGTTACTATAACCTCGCTTAGATTTACACGATATAATCGGCTTACAGACTCCTATTAGCTTAGTAAAGTCGGCCGGAGTATCTCCGCGTAGAATTATCTTATTCGCTACTAGCTGAGAATCCTTGACATATGATAATATATCGTTAGTAATTAGCTTAATAAAATCACGTATACTTAGAATCCTTATCGGTTTCAGCTTGTATCGCCCTCGCTTAATCTCTTAGCTAAAACTCAGAGTCGTATAAACTAGGGTTCTTGAAATTATATTACGAACTAGTGATTAGCCGACGCCGGAGTTATAGGAATAGGTTTTACTACTCGACTAATATATCAAAAAGAGTATAATTTCAAGAACGAGCTTGAAACTCCTATTTGACTATATATATTATATTACAAATTATAACCTATTTATAACAACGCAATATTACTAAGTGCAGTATCAAGTATAGGAGTAAGAGGGTAGGTAAATAATAATATTATAAGTCTAGTATAAAAAAAATAAGAAAGTAAGGAACCCTTACAGGGGAAGTAGTCCTATATATACATGAATCTAGTCCAGCTTCTGTTCAATAATATTCTAACTAAATCTAAGTACTTTTATTTCTAATACTTCCGTTACTTCAATATTACATTACCTCCCTCCTATAAAAAAACTTGCCCCTAAGCTCTAAATTATATTTCTATATAGAATTATCGTTGTATAAAATAATAAAAATATATAACTTTAGTAAAAAAATTCCGGAAAAAGTATTAATTCAGTAGTGCTAATTAATAATAATAATAATAATAAGTAAGGTAATAATTTAATTATAAAGCCGTTCAAAAGATGTTTAAACTAAGTCTAGTAGGACTATAATTACTTACTATTATGTATATTATAGTACTTAATAATACAGATCTTTAAAATTCTGACTTTCTTCTTTAAATAATTATAACTTCAAGCTTTATAAGTAAATCTTATATATAGAAATTTATTGATTTATATATATTACTAATATATTTTAATAATCTATATTAAATAAAATAAGTAATTTAAGAATAAATTAAATTCTGAATTCCTAGTAATTTAGTAATAATTTGGAATTAATTTAGTGTATTAATATAAATAATACTTACTTTAACCCCTATTAATACCCTTAAGTCCGCCTACTATAAGTATTATATTTAATATATCTACTTACTTACTACGGAATTAAACTATATTTGCGAGTTTAATAGTACTAAAAGTAAGAAGTATACGTACTATAAAAAGTAAGTAGAAAAGTATAATCTCGTAAGTATTTTCCATTTCTTTTTCCTAAATCTTAATTATTATAAATATAATCTAATTATAATTCAGATAAGCTAAAATACTAATTTTTATACTAAATTCTATACTATATAACTAAGGAATATTATAAACTCTTTTTTACTATTACTACTAAAAATAATAAAAGTATTATTTCTACTTTTTAAAAGATTAATGCTAAATTGCGTATTACTATTATTAATATTCCTAAAATATAGGATAAGCTGCAATTGGAATTATTAAAAAAAACCCGTATTCTTTACTAAGCTATTACGGATCTAGTTATATAATAAGCTATAGATTACTCCCTTTTTTTTTTATCTTTTTCTTTTATTATAAGTTTTACTTATAATTATTTCTATTTAAAATAAAGATCTAATTCTAAATATACTTATTTTTCCTTAAATAAGATTAGAATAATCTTTAATTAATATATAAATAGGGTCTAATTTTAGCCCTAAGCTAAATCCAAGAAAAGATTATTACTAATACTACTAAAATAACTGAGATTATTTGTTATAGTAGTATTAAGTATAAGAGAGTAGAGGGGAAGGAAAAGGAGAGAGAGTTATTGACTTATTTCTAAGTAACTTAAAGTAGTAAACGCCCTAGTGGTACAGGGAAGAAAAAGGAAATTCTAAATAACTTGGAATAGGGAAAGAATAGGTCCTATTTTAAATTAGCTTTGTTATTAGTTCTTCGTAATTATACTTTTATACTAAACTTTTCATATAGGAGTAGCCCCCTGTAGTAAAACTAGTGAGATATTTTAGCTAAGGTGCAGTTGCAAGACCGCAGTATTAGTGCTTTGAATTAAAGGGTATTTAAATAATTTAAATTAAACCTTGTTTTACTGTTTTATCAATTAGTCTATTATTTTCCAAATAACTATAATCGCCTTCTCTATTTTCCTATGCGACTAACTATTTAGGCAGATTTCAGGGTGGTCCTAAAGTAAAAGAATTAACTTAGTAAAAATCTCTTAACTTGTAAGGTAACCTTATTAAATTAAACGCGTTATACTATATAATATCAAAATCGTGGCCTACCTAATTAATTTAATACTTTAAGGTATTGCAATATAATCGTAATATAAGAACTTCTTATACTTTCTATTCTTCTTAATTCTTAATTATCTTAAGGAAATTTTAAGACTATTCTTAACTAAGTAAGGAATTATTTGGATCCCGGAATAATAGCTTAGGAGTAAATACATTATAAATATTTGATCCTGCAAGTAATTAGAACTAGTAAAAATTCCTTACTTAATATAAAATTTTAAATAGCCCTTTTTATTAATTACCAAGCTTGCAACTTAATCAATAGCTTTTAAAGTTCTTAGTAAATAAGTACACTTTATTACTTACTTGAAAATTAATAAGTTTATAGTACTAGTTTATAGCCTTTGTTATATAATCTTACGTAGCTTATATATTCGATTTAACTAACTCCTACGCTTCTTTCATGTATTCTACTATTGCTTTAGTATTACAGTAATTGAGTCTTTTCAAAGAAGTAGTAGCTTTAAGAGAGTTCCAATCCTAATTATTCCTTAGATCTAATCCAAATTTAAACCAGTATAGGACTATACTAATAAAAGTATGAGGAAGAATTATTTAGGCTTGATTTATTAATGGAATTAATTTACTTTAATTGTCCTAATAAAAATTAATAAATAACTGTAATCTTTGGTCAATATACTTATTCATAATCTCTATTTAATTATTAGTCTTTTTATAATATGCTATAAAAAGCTTGACTTAAATACTAATAATTTAGCAGAACTCTTTTTAAAATAATAAAATAAATTACGGCCCTTAATCTAATATAATTAATTCTAAAGTATATCTAAATTAATAAATCTACTAAATAAAAAGTTTAGTAATACCGCGTGCATTAATATCTTAGTAATAAGGAATTATTACAGAATCCTTTCTTAAGTAATTAATAAACACTAGGATTCTATTATAACTATACTTATCCTTTAAAAAATTCTTATAATCCATATATAAATACTATATAAAATAATTTGAAATTAGTAATAAGTAAAAAAGGCCTTACTATTTAAAATACTTAAAGTACAAGAATTAATAAACTTAATAATTTCTTATATACTAATTATAGTCCAAACCTATTCCAATCCAGTAATACTTTAGGACTAAAAATTAATATATTTTTAACCTATTAGAGTAAGTAATGGACAACTAATCGTGCATTTCTTTAATTAATCTAATATAAAGAAAAGTATTGCGTTGTATATAAAATTGATCTTTAAAGAATAGGAATTCATCTTTAATTAAATAATCTTTAAATAAGGATTTTTACACATTAGTAAAGGTAGTATAATTATTCTAATAAAGCTTTTTAATAAAATTAAAAAAGTCTAGGGGAGCATTTAGAAGAGCTTTTACCTTAGCAGTAGTTAATAGTAAGAGAGATATTACAATTACAGAGGAAATAAACCGTTCCGCTAACTCTAAATTAATGCAGGGATTAAGCCTTCCTAATACTAATAAAGTTTAGTTCTAACTATCTTTCTAAATTTATTTTTATACTTCTAAATCCTATTCTTAATAACTTAAAATATTTATCCTTTAATTATCTTTACTAGGAGTATATATGATTTGGAAATTAAAATTAAAAAAATTTTTTATCTAATAAGCTTACTTAGTAATAAGTACTTTAGTAATTATAAAGTACTTTAAAGAATAATAATCTAAATATACCTTAATTCTATTCCAAAAGAATATCAACTCTAGGTATTACTTATAAAAGCTTTTCATAATAGCGTATAGTTCTTTATTATGGATTTCCTAATTTAGTTCGTAATTATTAAGTATATATAAATAGAAATCAAGTAAGTACTATTATTTGTTATTGTATTATTATGATACTATTTTAGTAATTACTTTGTTAAAAGTATCTATTTCTAGCTTAATAAGTAATTCCGATTAGAAATAGTAAATCCGTTGAATTAATAGTAATTACTTTTAGAACTTTTTAAATATAATATAATACTCTTTTATTTAATTTTAGACTACTATAGGTCAAGTAAGCGCAAATAAAGATTTAGTAATAAGCCTAAAATTACGTATAAATTATTAGTAAAAACCATAAAAACTTAGGTATAACTTAACGATTATTATAATCTTGGGGCACTTTCAATTACGCAGTAATTTAATCTTTTCCGGATCTGCCTTAATACCTTCAGTAATTACTATATAGCTTAGGTACTTAATATAAGTAATATGGAATTCGCATTGCTTAATATTAGCTTGTAATCCGACTTCTATTAAACACTTTAGTATAGATTTTACATAGGCCTAGTATTCTCCTACAGATTTGGAGTAAATTAGAATATTATCTAAGTAAATTATATAAAAATTATTCAGGTAATTAAAGAATACATTATTCATATAACATTGGTATATACCAGGTCTATTGTAAAAGCTAAATAATAGTACCTTACACTTATATAATCCGTATTTAGTCTAAAATATAGTATACTCTTTAAAAATTGGATCTATACGGATACAATTGAAGGCGGCCTAAATATCCAATTTTATAAATATCTTTATATTTAATACTTTAGTAAGGAGCTTATTAATTTAAGGGATTAAATAAGTGTCTTTTTGTATAAGGGCATTTAACTTGCAATAATTAATACAAAATCGCAGGCCTTTATTGGGCTTTTTAATAAAGAGTATAAGTAATACAAATAAACTCTAGTTTAACTTAATAAAATCCTTATCTAGATTTTTTAGAAAGTACTTCTTTATTACTTTAAACTCCTTTATTAATTAATAGTAAAGAGAAGAGTAAGTATTAAGTAATAGCTCCTTAAAATAAATCTTATAATTATAATATTAATAAAGTAAAAAAATATCTGCATCTTTTTTAAAAAATACTAATTTTAAATATTAATACTGTTTTAGAAGCCTTTTAAATATAAATTAAGTAATATCAGGATCTTTTAATTTATACTATTCCTATAAAATATAATCTATTTTATAAATACTGATTTAAAAGAACTTAATATCTTTATATTTTATATTGAAATAGAAAGTGTTTACGCTAATCTTATAAATAAATACAGATATAAGTAATATTCTTAATAATTTATATTTTAATTTCTGGACCTATAAAGGTCCTTCACTTATAAAGAATAATATTAGGATTAATTTAAGAATAACTTAAAGAAGATATTCTTCTAGTATTTAAATTATAAAGGAAAGATATTTTCGTTATATCTTATTCTTTTAGATTACTAGATTTTTACAGTTTACGTTACTTTAATAGTTTTATTATAGAGGGAGCTATATATATGAAAAGAGCAAGACTAGTTCCTAAGACTATTATTTAATAGGCGAGTAATTAAATAGCTATAAAAATTAATTCTGGTCTATCTATAACTTAAGACAAAATTAATGCATTTATTTAATACTTATTATTATATCTTGCTTTTTTAAGTTAAGAACTACAAAGGGATAATTATACACGCGTTAACTGTTAATCGTTAAGTATAAACGCATATAATAAGTAACGTAGCTTCTAACTGAGCTTTAAAAGCCATGAATTAGTACCGTGTATAAAAGGGACTGAATCTTTATTCTTAACGCCCTTAAAAGACATATAAATATGATTTAATTTATAAAAAGATAATCGTTTACTTTAGTATTTACTAATATAAAAAGTGTAATTCCTAATCTATTTATACTAAGTATATAATTAACTATAAACTACTTTTCTCCTATTAAAAAATTTAAATTAAGTTTTAATAAATCATATTTACGTAAACTTAAAAAAAAGTCTTTCCCTAGGCCTCTTTATTTTCCTATACTTAATCTTCCTTACTCTTCACTATCTCTTTAATATTATTATTAACTTCCTCCTTATTAAAAACCTAAACCTTAACTAATTTAAAATAATCTAACTTATAATATCTAAACTTTCCGTACTTATAATACTTTACTTATAAATCGCTAAAACTTCCTTAAGGTTTCTACGTACCCTCCTAACGTAATAGGATAGGAATTGTAAAGGTCTGCGATATTAAATAGTAATAAAAAAGAGTATTGGAAAAAGAAGTAAATTTAAGTACTAGTTAAGAAGTAGGTAGTCCGGAAGTCTTCCAAAAGGGGCCTAATTTAGTTACTCTCTTAAGAGAATCTAATTTATAAAGATTAGTAAGAAATAAATTGAGTTGTGTATTTTATTATTTATTAATATTAATTAAGATAAGATGGATTACTATTGCTATATAATTGTCTTACTACAAGCTTTTAATTAACGTAATAATAGTATAAAGCTAGGGAATAATTTTAAGCCATATAAAGAAAAACTATTCTATATAAGCTACGTTTCCTTAAATTACAGTATTTTAGAATCTTGCACAAAATTAAGCAAAGGTTTTATATACGTAATCTAATTCTTGCATACTCATATTAAAGAACTTAGTACAAGCCTTATAGACTTTATTTCTAATAAGAAAGTAAGTCTTTAATAAAGAAATCATTTCTGGGGCTATCTAGAATATATCAGTTTTAAATAAGTATTAAAGCTTTAAATAAGAGTGAGCTAGGTTAATAATTAATTCTTATACTAAAGCTTACTATACTTAAGCATTTAGGTAAAGACTTATATTAACCTTTAATCAATCTTTAATTAAAGCTTTCTATTACTTAAATATTAGATTAATTCTATTATTTAAAAAAAAAATCTTTTTTATAAATTATACTTTAGGTCCCTAAAGGGTATCTAATTCTGCCCTAAATATGATAAGGGGGGTATTTTCTAACTTAAATAGGGTACATTTACTCTAACTTATGGATTCATTTCTTTCTATTGATTAAATAATTAGTAATAAGATTCTAAGGGAAATTAAGGTAGGATTAGCGGGAAGTACTACTAGCGTAACTTAAGCGGAAATTAGTAATTGCTTAATACAAGCTAAAAAAGCCTCTTAAGCACAATTTCAATTCTCTATAAATTAAATAATTCCTTTTAATATATCTAGGTTACTAAAATCTCTCTTATCTTAATTTACGCAATCTTTACCTTTATTACCTCAAGTCCTACGGCTAAAAAAGCTTTTGACTAAAGTTGGAAAATTAAAAGTATTATTAATAATTCCGCTAGACAAACTTACCGTATTAGTAATATTTATAATAGGAATAAAAGAAGATTTGGGCGTAATTTAGGTTAATCCCAAAATAGAGATTTCAAGAGTATTAAGAAAATACTTTATAATTTTTCAGTAAGAGATATTAATATTAGGGTAGTTTTTATATACTGCAATTCCATAAGCGGTAGGAATTACGCGATTATATTCTAAAGAAAAACAAAGGTAATTTAAAAGAATTTCGTAAACTTAAGGATTCTAGTAGTAATAATTGCAATACTTTAAATTTATTTACAGTAACCTCTATATAAAGGGGGTTATTTAAAGTCTCTATTAATAAAGACTACTTCACTCTAATTATACTAATTTACGATAAGCAAAACTAAACCCTGATTTATTAATTTATTCAAAAAATCTCTAAAATCCTAACTTTTTAAAAATAGTAATTAAGAACAATTTAAATAAGAATTAATTAACTATATCTTCTAAGTAATAAAATATTATATAAACTATTTCTAGTAAGAATAATCTTCTTATTTAATATAATAACATAATATTACTAAATATAGTATTAAGTATAAAAGCAAAAGGGTAAGTAAATAGTAATATTATAGGTCTAGTACAAATCGGTTCCGGTAGGTGTTCGCCAATTTTACCGCTTTTGGAGTAGTAACTCGCAGGGCATATACCCCACTCTCCACATATCCTACGCAACGAAACCATTCTTATTCTCCACCAAAACCTGTACCATGGGTCGCGCGCCGAAAACAAGCCGTCGAGAGACTTCTCCGACTCGAAGAGCCGAAGTTTGGACTCGCTGGAAAGATGGCTACTCGATTCCTCAAATTGTGGAGCTTGAAGACCTACCCCGCTCTACTGTACGCTCAATTATCGATCGTTGCGAAGCACGAGGTCGCGCTGCCTATAAAAACCTCCCTCGATACGGCCCTGCACCGAAAACTACTCCGCGGGATAATCGTGCTCTTGTACGATACGCAAATAAAGACACAAGAGCGACTCTTCACGCACTCGCAACTCCGTCAAAATCGACGAAGCAACTTGGACGAAACCTCGTACGCAAAATCCTGAAAAACGCTGGCAAATCGAAGCGTCGACCTCGGAAGAAGCCTTTCTTAAAGGAAGAGCACAAATATCAACGTCGTGTGTGGTGTAAGGAGGAAAAAACACTCAAACGAGACTGGAATAAGGTGTGCTGGTCCGACGAGGTTACTTTCCACGTCGGTGCCGACGGATCGGTGTTTTACGTGACTCGTGGCGCCGGCGAAGAATACCTTGAAAAGAACTTGAAGCCTAGCTTTAAGTCAGGGAGGACAACTGTCGGTGTTTGGTCTTGTTATTGCGGAGACGAAATGGGCCCGTTGGTGATTATTCCGAAGGGTGGGACTATGACAGCGGCTCGATACTTGGAGACTATAAAAAAGCATTTCATGCCTTTCTATCGACGAATGAGACGAAAGTACGGCCCGGAAGTAGTTATACAAGAAGACAACGCTTCGTGGCATAAAGCAAAGCTCGTGACAAGTTGGCTCGATAGGCAAGGAGTTAAGAGGCTTCGCTGGCCTGCGCAATCTCCCGATCTTTCGCCGATTGAGAATTTGTGGAAGCAAATCAAGATTCTAATTGGGAAGAGGAGACATAGAATCAAAAATCAAGGCATGATGGAAAGAGCGTTGGAAGAAATCTGGCCTACAATTTCTAAGGAATCGCTTCTGAAGTTGAATGCCTCTATGCCAAGGCGCTTGACTTTATGCTTGAAAAACAAGGGAGGATCGACTAAGTACTAGAATAGCTTCAATTTGATATATTTGCCTTGATTATATCTGCTTTCGTTGTGGAAATATATGCGTTGCAAGTGGAATGGGCGCTAAACCAAAAGTGGCGAACACCTACCGGAACCGATTGTACAAAGAAAATAAAAAGGTAAGAAGCCCTCATAGAAGAAGCGGTCCTATATATACACGAATCTGGTCCGACTTCCGTCCGGTAATATTCCGGCTAAACCTGAGTACCTCTATTTCCAGTACTTCCGTCACTTCAACGTTACACTATTCGTAATAGTGATACACTTATCTCTTAATTATTAAGATCAAACCAGCCTTCCTGTGTTTACCAAGTAAATACACGACAGTTAGAGTAGATTAGAAATTTCTCATACTGTAAGTAATATTACTCGACGGATTCTCAAGAGTCGGCTCCGGTTCTACGCTGTTAGAGCCCGCGAAGAACCTAGCAAGAACTTTGTATTCGGTCCAGCTCATCAAGATCTCGCCCTAAAAGTCGCCAGAAAGTCAATCGTCCTTGTGAAGAATATGGGGATCGATCCAATGGCATTGAGACTGCCGTCCATCCAACCTCGGCAGGGCAAGCATATAATAGGCTGATTATAGATTCGACACCCGGACGTGTTTAGCACAGCTTCTCCCTCCCCAATAGACACGTCTCCAAGACGTATCTTCGCGTGCCCATCCCTGTCTTTCTCGCCTGCCTCTCGGTGCTACTTTCCGCGAGAGGGGCCGCGTTTAACGGTCTTTGGTATAGCACGGCCCCAGACCCCGCGTTTTGCTTCCCCGGCAGTGAGGGCCGAGGCGCTAACGCTCCGCGCGCGGCTCGGTGGCCCGCAGATTTATACACAAAGTATTTTCTTCTCTTCTTCGTCTTATTTATAGTTCCAGGGCATTTGTATCACTTCACTTCACTTCATAATGGAGCAGCACGAGGGGCACGCGAAACGGGCCCTACAGGCTTGCACGAGATGTCGTCAACAAAAGGTGAATCGAATCAATCCGGAACCCCACCTAACCTGACCCACCCCCCCAAGGCGAAGGGCCTCAGCCCCCTCATCATACTCAGACGCTGACTTTTCGCCCCCGCGACAGATGAAGTGTCTAGGAGGACCAAGCCCTCCATGCCATCGTTGTCGCCGGTTGGGAGCTATCTGCAGCTTCGAGCCGCCTGGAGGGGAGGGAGCGGGGGCCCCGCGCAACCTGACAAGAAACCGTGATCATGGTTTCGGTTTTGCCCCGCCCAAGCCGATTAATGCAGGCGTGACGATGCCTCCGCCTATCTCATTCACGGCTCCTTCGGCTCCCGAGTTTTCTGGTGTGAACGGTCCTCCGGCTACGAGGGAGCGCAACCAGAACAGTCCCAGTAAACGGGTGCGACTGACGCCCCCTGAACCAGAGCAGAACGACGACCACCAGGAGCAGCCTTGCTTCTCATCACCCTCCAAGTCTCTGTCCCCATATGCTGCTGTTCAGGATCTAGAGGAGTCATACACGCACTCGCGTGATGCCTCCGCTCAAACTAAGAGCCTGAAGGTTAATCCAGAAAACAATGCCATTTCCGACTGCCTCGCGAGAGCGGGCATACCAGTCGCCGAGGCACAGGCCATGTTCACGCTTTTTGGACAGCGGATTGCTCCCTACACCCCTCTTTTTTTTGAGACCGATTTCTCAGTCCTCCCTGCAAGCCCACTCTTTAAACTCGCTGCCATTCACACCATCGCAAGATACCTCCCTGGTTCGGGACCATTGCGTGCTCGAACGGGGCCTATCTTGCGAGAACTGCTTCAGAATGTGCTTTTCGATACTGGACTGGGCTCAAACACCGTAGTAAAGGAGACTCTCTTAGGTCTTGCTATCTTATACGCCTATTCCGAAGCAGGAGCGCGAGATGGCATTGCCGAGCCGCCTCCATGGAGACTCAATATGCTCACGGTGAAGTCTATTGTGGAGGGATATGCGGTCTTAACACACGTCCCCAACTTTGAGACGAGAGCTGAGGAGGATCCGTTCTGGCATCTGATGTGGTTATGGCTGTATACCATGAGTCACCAGTGAGAGTGTTCCTAGCTCCAGTGAACCATATCCAGGGCGGGGTGATGGCTAACTCCTTTGTTTTGTTACTTAGCTGTGCCACACTTCATGGGTGTGTTCGCACTATAACTTCGTCGGAATCGGTCTATAAAGCCCGACACTACGTGGACGCTAAGTTCAAGTGCTGTCAGATCAAGTCCCTGGTTGGCGAGGCTGACTTATGCCTCTTGTGGGAACACGTTGCGCCAATGCCCCATCGCACTTCTCAAAAGATCGAATATGCACTAGGCGAGTGGCTCGCGAAATGGAAAGCGTTTATTGGGGAAACAGGTATGGCCCTAGAGTGCTTTTACCTTAGGAGTCTGTTGTTGCTAATGTACGTAGCCGAAGGGCGACAGCTCCATTTTCATTACCTTTTTACAAGGTTCGCACTACGCAGGCTAGTTTCCGGCTCAGATTATGGTTCTGATATAACTGCGCTCCGGATGGCTAAGCTGGATGCGGGCTCAGCCATACTGCGTTTTATCTCCACAGTGTCACCCATTGTTCAGGACCGCCTACGATACATATGTGACACCGCCTTCGTCATGCTCGCATTCGTTGGTGTCTCCATACTAGGAGATGTCAAGACTGCCACGGATATCCCCAAGGAAGGCGGCGTAACCAAGGAGTCACTTCTCGCCGATGTCAGTAGTATCGCCGCCTTACTCTTGTCTTTTGGTGCGAAAGACGATCTACGACTCGCGGTATATGGACAGGCTCTAAACAGTGTTTGCGAAGCCTTGTCTTCTGGGTCGCGACAGGCAGTTGATCAGGGTATCCAACCCCCCGAGCATAGTGCTCAAGATTCAGTAGGCAGTGAGAGCCTGACCGAGGAGGGCGAGACAACGGAAAAATCTATCTCCATTGTGGAGAGTCACACTTTCCTTGCACCGGACATGTACCTACCCATTTCCGCTTACGACATCGCAGACGAAGCGGAGCAGTTACAGCGGATGTTAGATGGCGGAGCTGATAACTTTATGGATGTCTTCAACAGCCTCATAGGGGTTGATTAAATGAGGATTAGCTAGAAGCATACAGGGCCTAACCACGCATCACAAGTAGTTACTTGGTGCTGTTCTGAAACCAGAATGCCGTACCAGGATAATCAAATTTGACCCTATCACATGTCAAAAGTGAAGAATTGACCCGAAGCCAACTGCCGTCCTATCCCAAAATTCGGAACTCACTCACCCAGCGCAGCAGATTAACCGGGTAGGATGATGAGGAGCTGAGGTCGGAACCCAGAATAGGTACTCTCCGGGTCGGACATGCCAATAATGGGTTAGCGCTCCCGGACGTCGTTCCGATATCCAAACAGGGTTCTTAGAAATACCTGAATTTCCATTATACGTACTACTTAAATAATTAAGTGGAGAACATATAAGCACTTAAATGTGAAATAGACACGGAAGCCGGAGAGCCGTACCCTACCACGTTCCATCCGACCCCGTGGCCCGTAACCAGGAGGGAGTTTTCCCGTCTAGTTTACTACGGCTTACCCGCATGTTGGTTCAACGATTTCCCCAGTTGAGCAGCTAGGGTTTGTTGATTTCTCTTTCAATTTCACTGATTTAATCCAATTAACCGATTGTGAAGATCTTTTTTCCTCTGATCCGGGTCCATCACGCCCCTCTTCTCCTTACCGAGGCTGTCGATTAGCGGTAGAAACCGAGTTCAGTCACTATCAGGTCCCTTATTTTGCCGACGGGGAGCATTTTCCAGGTCGGGGCCTTCGGGCTCGGCAGTTGGGAAAGGAAAATTGCAAAATTGCCCTTTGTCCACATCATGCAGGAAAGATCATGTAGTTGCCAATTGAAGTGTGATGCCCTCCCCTGACCCCACCCCCCTAGGATGCTTGGAGTAGAGAGATAAATATTTTTGAATGTCCACGTTTATTCTACACGCTTATTCTTTCCTCCGGCACTGTTTCCACTCCGTTGGTTTAATTGTAAGAAATAAACAATGCGAGCCGTTCTGAGTGTCGCGCTGGCCACTCTTATCCTAGGGCAGGAGATTACTTCGGACTCCTACTTCTATGGACAGAGTCCACCTGTGTATCCCTCTCGTGAGTGTCCAATTCTAAAGCAGACGTGGGGCCAAAGGACCAACCATTGAGGTGTTTGCAGCTATTGGGGAGGGAACCGGTGACTGGGCGTCAGCGTATCAGAAGGCAAAACACTTCATCGCACAACTGACCATTGAGGAAAAGGTATGTATTTATGAAGAGAAAACTGAATGCATAACAGTACATTAACATTTTGCACCAGGCTAACCTCACGTATGGGACTGTGACAACGGTAAATGGATGTGCTGGCAATATCCCCGGCATCCCGCGTCTTGACTTCCCTGGAATGTGCTTGCAAGACGCCGGAAACGGTGTCCGAAACACTGACTTCGTGAATGGATACGCTTCTGGAATCAGTGTTGGCGCCAGGTGAGAGTCTCACGTTGTTTGTCGCTTTGGTGATTAGGGTGTCTGATGTTAAATTGACCACTTCCAGTTGGAATAAGCGGTTAGCCAGGGAAAGAGCCAATTTCATGTTCCATGAATTTCGAGCGAAAGGAGTGAATGTTCCCTTGGGGCCAGGTGAGCTTTGCTTAGTTATGGGAGGCAGCTACGTGACTATTGCTGATTCATAATCAGTCGTCGGGCCTCTAGGTCGGGTAGCAGAAGGAGGAAGAAATTGGGAAGGGTTCTCTGCAGATCCCTATCTCAGCGGTGTCTTGGCTTCAGAAACCGTCCTTGGTGGCCACGATGCCGGAGTAATAACCAGTGTCAAGCACTATATCGCAAATGAACAAGAGAGTAATCGGAGTGCTGTGTCGTCCAACTTGGATGACAAGACCATGCATGAGCTGTATCTCTGGTTAGTCGTAGCCCCCCACCCCCCATAGTAATTGATGTGGGAAGCTAACACTCCTCAGGCCATTCCAAGACGCTGTCAAGGCAGGCGCCGGAAGCATTATGTGCAGGTGAGAGCTCTGTTTCCGCGGTGGCATTGCGTCGCCCAGATCCTAATATGTGTCTAGTTACAACAGGATCAACAACTCCAATGCTTGTTCCAATAGCAAGACGTTGAACGGTTTATTGAAGACTGAATTAGGGTTTCAGGGCTTCGTCGTCTCGGACTGGGGTGGCCAGCGTAGGGAAACTCTCATCAATTCACTATGTTCTTCTGTACTGACGGACTATGCTTCACAATAAGTGTCAGGAATGGCCAGTGCTTTGGCTGGGCTGGACATGGCCATGCCAGACTCGCCGTACTGGAACACCAGTCTCGTGGAAGGTATTCATAATGGCTCCCTCGCTGCTCGTCGCCTTGATGACATGGCTACTCGGTTAGTACTAAGTGTACGAACAAAATAAACACTGTAGGCTAAATTTCTATTAGAATTCTGGGAGCTTGGTACTACGCTGGTCAAGACCACGATTTTCCTACGCCAGGAATTGGAGTGCCATACAGTATCTTGGCACCACACATAATCGTTGACGCAAGAGATCCCAACGCAAAATCTACGCTGTATACAGAGGCAGTTGAAGGCCACGTATTAGTTAAAAATGCCCATAACGCATTGCCTCTCGGGAAACCTCGTCTCCTTCAAGTTTTCGGATACGACGCCAAGGTACCAGACAGATACAACCCGAATGGGCAGCCGCTGGGATGGTCAGTAGGGGGTGAGTCCACCAACGCGACGGAAGTCTTGGAGTTCTTTCAGCATGGCTTTACAGGCCCGGTACCTGCTATTGCTCGGTATGGGACTATCATAAGCGGCGGTGGTTCTGGAGCAGTGACACCGGGGCATATATCTGGTCCTTTCGATGCGCTGGGCCAGCGAGCCTACGTCGACAACACCGCTCTCTTCTGGGACTTTGACAGCCAAAACCCAGTTGTCGTCGCAGTCGCAGAAGCGTGCTTAGTCTTCATTAATGCTTTCGCTAGTGAAGCGTTTGATCGCCCCACCATCGACGATGACTACTCCAATATATTGGTAAACAACGTCGCCGATAAATGCGCCAACACTATAGTAATTATCCACAACGCGGGCATTCGTCTCGTTGATAAGTTTGCTGATCATCCCAACGTCACCGCGATCGTCTTCGCTCATCTACCTGGTCAAGCCTCCGGCCATGCTCTGGTCTCTCTTCTTTACGGCGATGAGAATTTCAGTGGCAAGCTCCCATACACAGTGGCTCACAAGGATACCGACTATGGCCCCCTCCTTTCCCCTTCTCTGCCGGACACGCCATTCATGTACTTCCCACAGAGCAACTTTACCGAAGGAGTCTACGTTGATTACCTCGCCTTTCAGAAAAAGGGTATAGCCCCGCGCTACGAACTCGGCTTCGGTCTGTCATACACTACGTTCCAGTACTCGAATATGGTTGTTACGGATATTGCTCCTAATGTAAGCAAGGGACTGTACCCAACTGGGCAGATCCAGCAGGGTGGCCACGTCGACCTTTGGAGCAACCTGGTTGAAGTGGCGGTTCAAGTGGAGAACTCAGGGAAAGTCCCAGGCCAGGAGGTCGTCCAGTTCTATTTAGAAAGGATGGATAACATCAAATGGCTGAGGGGCTTCCAGAAAGTTGCACTCGCACCCGGTCAACATGAGACGGTAACCTTCGAGCTGACTAGAAGGGACCTGAGTGAATGGGATGTTGTCGCTCAGAATTGGAAGCTTATGGAGGGCGAGATCCCATTTTTTGTTGGCGCCAGTGTACAAGACATAAGGTTGCACAGTGTGTTGACTCTGTAAACTTCACTCGCAATAGAGCTTGTGCATTAATATACTTAAGCTCTTCTTTTCATTTATGACTCCTAGGAATACGATACATGTTGCATAGTTTGACTTTCCTTCAGTTTACAATTGTTCAAATGGAGTGTTATAAATGATAGTAATTGCTACTAGGGAATGTTGAAAATTGGGTCCGTAGAAGCCCGATGTGGTAGATTTCTCTGCATATCTCCCCATGTTTGTGGGGGCGATAATTAGCTTTTTAGCGATCAGAAACTCTTCAGAAGAGGAAATGCGATCTTAGCCCCCAAGCGGATGCAGTATCCGTAGGCTCTGCCCTGGCCACGCTATCTTATATGGGGAACCTACTGGTGCAGCAGGTAATCTGCCCAGACCTCATCTCTTGTGCTGCATATTTTTTGGCAAGTGCCACGACGCTGACTTTTGGCCCGTTTCGGTGAAAAGCGAAAATGCGCGTGCGATTGGCCCAATTTTTAGATTTGGGCCTGCGCACACATTTCTTACCGGAAAATGGATACAAGCCGTAGTTTAGCGATGTGAGGAGCCCACGAGAGGGGGCTGTGGATGTCCGGGAGTGGATGTCCGGGAGTGCCGGTGCCGGTTGTTGCTTGGCACCGTTTGTAAGTTTATCGGCACGGCCGGTGAGACTATGCTACATTGGGCCAAGATTCTCCATTGGATGTAGGCTCTATCCCAAGTGTAGCTAGCTGCAGCACCATGACTCTTTTGCGGACTTCGGCCAAAGGAGTACAGAATTAGCTGGATCGTGTCAATGATCTTGGAGTACTTGACCAAATGCCTTCCAACAATTAGTGGTCCATTATTGTCAAGGCTCCCCTTCACCAGAAAAGTCTCACCTCTATCCTGGCTCAGACAATCACCGGTGTACTGAGATAATATGAAGTTCCAGGTACTTGTCTCCGCATTGCTGCTTTATGGCTCATTCGCAGGTGCTGCGAAATTCGATCAATACATTCTTGCGGCAACTTCCAGAACTATTATCCCTGTCTCTGTCTACAATGTTAACGGATCCGTGATTGGCGCCCAAAACCCGATCCTTGGAGGCTACAGCAAACCAGCAAAGTTTCAGGATGTTTCCGCAGTTACGTACGACTTTGGGAAGAATATCGGTGGAATTGTCTCCTTCACTGTGAGCCAAGTGACGGGAAAGAATCAATTCATCGGCGTGACTTTTTCGGAGAGCTCAATGTGGATTTCTGGCGAATCCTCCGATGGTAGCGTCGTCACTGGCCTAGATGCGCCGCTCTGGTTTCCTATCACGGGTCTAGGAGTCTATAAGGCACATGCAGACAATCAGAGAGGAGGCTTCAGATATATGAGCCTTATCCATAATTCTACGGGAACTGTGGAGTTGGACGCCGTCTCGATACAATTTACAGCCATGCCACACTGGCCAGACAATGGCCTGAAAAACTATTCAGGTTATTTTAACTGCGATGGTAGGCGAACACGAGTAATCTTATAGCGTGTTATCTGCGTGTTCAAATCGGCTGATGAATTGAACTCTAGACGAACTTCTGAATCGTATTTGGTATGCTGGGGCATACACTTGTCAACTCTGTTAGTCGATCTAAACTGTTTAGCGGTTTGCGCCTCACAGGTAGATAGGCACAATAGACCCGAAGCATGGCAACACGCTCAATGATTTCACTGCGACCTCATTTGATCCCTCTAAGCCAATCAAGGCTTGGTATGCTAATACGACTATATCGAATGGCTCGAGCACTTTAGTAGATGGTGCAAAACGTGATAGGCTGATCTGGCCTGGAGGTGAGAGCCAGTCATATTCCATTCTCATACGTATCGAACAGTGTAAACTCATGGTATGGCAAGACATGACAATCGAGCTCCCCACCGTCTTTGTCTCTACAAATGACTTACCTACGATTCGGGACGGAATAGACTTAGTCTTCCAGCTACAGCAACATAACGGCGCCCTTCCCTATGTGGGTCTTCAGGCAATCCCGGCTGTTTCCGATACGTATCATTTGCACGGGTACGGCTATCTCAATCACAATCTGATGAGCATGAACTAATGCGGTGAACATAGATTGGGTGCTCTTTACAGTTATTACATGTATTCGGTACGTAGATGTTAACAACTGCGAAACTCTCTTTGGACTGGCTCTGATGTGCCTGCAGGGCGACAAAGCCTATGTACAGAGTTTGTGGAACAAATGGAAGCTCGGACTCGAGTACTCCATCAACAAGACCGATTCATCTGGCTTGATGAATGTTACGCTGACCAACGACTGGGGTCGATTGGGCCAAGGTGGTCATAACATCGCGGTCCGTGAATACTGGGTCATTTCCCAAACTTGATAGCAGCTCACATAGATGATAGGCCAATGCTTTTCTCTTCCACACAATTCAGCTTGGCCTCCAACTCGCTTCCTCCTTGAACGACGACGCGGTCACCACCCGATGGGCAAAGACAGCTGCTGGGATAGAGGCTGCAGCAAACAAGCTCCTGTGGGATGATGGGGCCAAGATGTACCGTGACAATGAGACAACAACTCTCATGCCTCAGGACGGAAATGTGTGGGCCATTGTATCTGGCCTAGCCGATACGCCATCGAAGAAGCAGCTTATTAGCGCCGCCTTGACTAAAAGATGGGGCAAGTATGGCGCTATTTCAGTCGAAATCAGGAATTACGTTGCTCCCTTTATTGGGAGTGTTGAATTGTGGGCGCATGCGTTGGCTGGCAACCACGACACGATGCATAAGCTGATCCGGCTACAGTGGGGCTTCATGCTCGATGGTCAAAGGATGACAAATTCGACTTTCATCGAGGGCTATGACGCTAATGGTGTTCTAACTTGGCCAGGCTATGAGTATGATCAGCGGGTTAGTCATGCACACGGTTGGGCAACAGGACCGACAAGTGCCTTGACCTTCTACACGGCAGGTTTGCAAATTCTCTCGGCTGGGGGCAAGACCTGGAGAATCGCGCCTGGTCTCGCAAACCTGTCTAGGGCTGAGGCCGGGTTTGAGACACCACTTGGGCAATTCAGCGTCTCAACAAAGAAAGGGTCTAGGGGAGAGGTCAGTGTGTCGTTCTCCACGCCTGCGGGAACCTCTGGCGAGGTTTGGATCCCGAAACCAAATTGCAAGGCGTTGCTATCACTCCAGTGCCCCGGACAAAGGGGCAGACACATGCCCATGTGGGACACAGGTAAGAAGGGTTCCTTGAACGAACGGTATCTGATCGTCGACAACCTCCCCACGGGAAACTGGCAGGCTGAGGTCAAGTGTTTACACTGACGGTAGTGATTGATATTGTATGTGCGTGCATTTCAGGTAGTATATCGAGGGTGGTAGGATGATACATATATATTTGTTGGTGGTACAAGACCAAGCGTATTGTACAGTACATAATAAGTGCTCACACTCGTTTAAAGAGGCACCGACTAATCGCACCACGATTCTCCTTATGTATCTTCGCACATTTTGGCTTCGAGCCCCCAATAATTTGGCTCCCAATATAGGCTCCATGCTCGCTAGTCCCACGACCATACATCAAGGGGTCGAAGAGAGGTGCGTATGTATGTCTGCGTCGCCGTGGGCAGACAATGATTCCCGTGTTCGGATGCTAGAAAGCGCTATGACCCTGCTAACCTGATCCTCTAGATAAATTCCTTGTGCTAGTCTGACCAACCTTGGCAGAGATGTTGCAATAGAGGCCATGAATGTCTCTTCCACATTCCTCGCCTCGCCTTTGGTGCTAAATTCGATCTTGTTCCGCCGGACACAAGATAACCGCAGTCACAACCTGTTAACTGAGAAATCAAGGCTTCCCATTTGTGTCACAAAGGTCGTGCGCGGCAGTGATGTAAGCATCAAGCAGGCAAGGCTCGAAATGGAACGACTTTGTGAATTCTCCGTGGCAAGATTCTGGTATAGGGAAGTAGACTACTTGGGGAGTGTATAGTCATTGAATCATCTTGCAATAAATATCGTATGTACATTTCGATACTTTCACGTCTAAGCTCTACTCGCAATCACCACTCAATTGCCTTTCAGAACATCTTCCATGTGCGTCGAGTCTGCTCAAACGCCAATCAAGGCATTATGCTTCTGATAGAAACGACATTTGTCCGAGTCCTCCGGATCAGGAATAACATCCAAGGTTTTATCCGTCACTCCCAGAACCGCCCCTTGACTCCCTCCGCTCGAGTAAAGTGGCCAATGCGGTTGTTGTGATGCTGGTGCCAAGACGCCAGGCACAGGCTGATTTGGATCCGCGTTGACAAAGAATGAAACGAAGTAGTCCTTCATAGCTGACTCCAGTGGAGGGTTACCAGTACTGTTCGGCGCCCCCTGGATATAGCTATCCGAAACGCCATGGAGCTTGTAACCGGCATCCACAAACATCTTCCACGTTGGCATGCCTACGCCGCTGGATCCAGTAGCTACAACCCAAGATGTGCAGCGGATAACAACGTCGCCCCATATGCCCGCTGCTTGTGCCCAGGGTTGATCCCCTATTACCTTGGCGAAACTTGGGAATATTGCAATAACCTCTTTCCATGTAGGGTTTGAGAAGTATGTCGTGTCATAAGTACTGGGCGGATAGAGACTGAGAAGCTGCTTGAAGAACGATTCGTTACGAATCTGCCAAAATCGTTCAAAGTTATGCTGCACGTCTGCCTTTGTCGTAATGCTTAAGTTCGTGAACCCCTCTCCTGCATTATCGGTCAGGAAAGACTACTACACTGGGGGCTTCTTAGGGTGCATACCTTCCCAGCTGCTGTGGTCGGTGAGTAGTGGAACTTTACTGAAGTGGCCATTCTTGAAAGCATCTGAGGGCAACTCTTTGATAGCCTTGCCATCGACTGTTGGGGTTACCCAGAAATCTCCATAGCCATAGCGACCCTGGGTCCATCCGATTGCGTATGCATTCTTTGTCGCAGTATCCAGTGCAGGCTCTGGGGTATCCCTCAAGCACTGGAGTGTGGAACAGTTGGTGGTGGCCAGAAGCGCCTGATATTGTCCATTGACTATTCCAGGGCCTTTGAATGGGAGGAAACCTGGGAACTCTGAATATGCAGTCATTAGCATGCGTTTCCAGTTTGCAAGAAAGAAATGCAATAGCTATCGTACCTGCAGCAGCAGCTCGAAATGGCGGGCGTTCTTCTCCTCCGTGAAGCATCATCTGAGCCATGACAGACCCGCCGCCGGCACTCCCCCCCCAAATTGTCACCTTTTTGGGATCACCACCAAAAGCTGGAGCGTTGCGCTGGATCCATTCCAGGGCAGCACGCTGATCAAGGAAGCCTGCATTAGCAGTTCCATCTTTCTGAATCTCGTTACTTCCGAGAAACCCGTAGAAGCCTAGGCGATACTGAATGTTGACAATGATTAGACTTCCGTTGGCGTAAGACGAAAGATGAGAGTTGTCGAGATTATAGCCAGTTATGTATCCGCCGCCGTGGATATTGACCGCGATTGGAAGATTCTTTGATCGAGGTAGAAGAGGGGTGTACACATCCATCACGAGGCAGTCCTCGCTCTGCGAGGGTAAATTGATGGTCGTGTTCGAGCCCCACGTGGTGGCTCCTTGTACGCATATCTTACCGGGGTGCGTTGCGTTGCGGGCAACGTTTTTGTCGTGGTTGTTCAAGTACTTTTCGATGGGTACTGGAGCCCGCCATCGGAGATTGCCAACAGGAGGCGCAGCGTAGGGTATACCTTGGAAGAGGTTGAAGCTTGCACTTGTCAGTATCGGGGATGGCTTTAAAGGTTACCCAAACGGTACTAGGGGCTCAACCCTCGAGTCTCAGTGTCTGAACGAGCTTCAACGTACCCCAAAGAGCTGTATCTGACACCTTGATATTTTGCGTACCCAAGATCGAGGATTGGGCCATAATCGGTTTCTGGTAGTGCTGAAGATTCCTGGGCTAAGAGCAAGCACAATAGAGCCGTGGCCCAGCACAAGAATGTATTGCAGGTCATGGATCTTGCTTGCGGACAAGTACTGGGAAAGACTGCGGAAATAGGAGGTACTCCAACTTTGTTTCGGCCTCACCTCCAAGACAGCCGCGTTTTATAGCTAGAAGCTTGGATTCAACGTCCCTTTGGCGTGGAAGCAAGCTACGATGGCGGTAAACCAGCCAAGTCTGTGCTCATTCCAAAATGTTGCCGTGAACCTTTCGGAAGTTCGGATGATCAGATCCTCTTCGATCGAATCCGGTCACGCTAACGGATCCGCGATTATAGATGTGGTCATGAAGGCCGTTGTCCGGACCGGAAGCTAACTCCCCGATACACTCCACAACGGACAACTTATCTACCGGACGCTGCTCACGCCTCTCTACCGGGGCTTCGAGAGGTCCAATTGGGAACGGTCCCGCATGGATAATTCATAGGGCAAGGCTAAACTGTTGACTTGACGGCAGTTAGGCAATACATAATGTGTTGGGCTGAAATTTGAACCCGAATTCGACGAATTTTTACTAATAAATTGAAGTTTGAATTCGAAGAATTTTAGAGTCTTTAATTCAAGTTCCCTGGCCTCTGATCCACCAGTTTTGTTGTTTTATGGGCCTAATTCTACCAATTCGTAAAAAATACAGATATATTATTCTGGCACTAAGATATCTATATTTCGATCTAAAATCGAGCGTTTTTGTGCAATCAAAATGACCCAGATATATAGTAAAGAAATGAGGCTATTATTTATATGCAAATCCACCCCTCGATCCCAAATCGTGGTATTGTTACCCCCTAACCCCCGTCTTGTTGAATTTTCAGCTCCTTGAGTCAGGGGTCTGGTTTAAGGCATGGAATAGCAGTTCCTCTCACCTGTATATAATATCGTAGTATTAAATGTGAACCAATTAGAGACTGAATTTCAAACCTCCCATTCGCGGTCGTGGGTCACGTGACGGGTCCACTAGGGTCCTTATCTTACTAGTCAGCCCCCCAATAGGAATTCCACTTTTCCGCCTTATATACTTTTCTTGCTTTACTTAAGGGGAGAGTAGCTAATGAGGAGAAATTACGTGGAATTCTTGTAGAAGGGTTTAAGGTAAAATAGTTTTGTGGTGCTTGCTTTAGGAAGAAAGCAATCAGCCTCATAATACTAACACATAGTATCTGGCTGGCAACCAATGGTTCTCTAACTAGAACCCAGATGGAATAAACAACTGGCTTATAAATAATCCATGGCCCAAGGTAGCGAGCTCAAGAGAAAGGGAGCCAACATAATGCTTGGGCCTACAATTGGCCGGCTAGGTCGAGTGGTAACAGGAGGCAGGAGCTGGGAGTGTAAAGTGTCCATGTCTTTATTGGATAAGATACATGACATCTGACCCTTTTGGCACAGGCTATTCTATTGAACCTTACCTCAGTGGCGCCCTTGTCTACGAAACCGTTGTTGGGACGCAGGAGGCTGGAGTGATTCCCAGCGTCAAGGTATGCCCGTTCTTACCATGAAATTATACATGGACTCTATCTGACAGAGTGTCAGCATTTCATCGGCAACGAGCAAGAAACAGACCGCAGCTCATCTCTAGTACGGTCGCGGTGTCGTCAAACATTGATGACAAGACGATGCATGAGTTGTATCTTTGGCCATGACTGCCAACCTTTTCTCATCCACACCTGCACAAGCTAATTGTGATTGCAGGCCTTTCCAGAATGCAGTACTCGCTGGCACTGGCAACATTATGTGTTCCTACCAGAGCATTAATAACTCTTTTAGTTGTCAAAACAGCAAGGCGATCAACGGTCTCTTGAAGACTGAGCTCGGTTTCCTGGTGAGCCATCTCCTTATTCTGTTTCCCCTCTTCATCAGCCTCCTTGTTCAACTCTATATTATTGTTTTCGCCAACTCACCACTTCAAAGGGATTTGTTGTCACAGACTTGAATGCTCTGCACTCCGGAGTTGGGTCTGCCCTCGCTGGCTTGGATATGGCAATGCCTGACGGGGGCAAGTTCTGGGGTCCGAACCTCGTCGAGGCTGTCAAGAACGGCTCTGTCCCGGAGATGAGGCTCGATGACATGGCGGTTAGGTAATGTCTCTATGACTATTAAAGGACCAGGATACTAAGCATTTCTAGAATTCTTGCGCCTTGGTACAAGATGAACCAGAACAAAGACTTCCCGGAACCAGGTAATGGCCTGCCACTCAATCTTGCCCAGCCACACAAGATTGTCGAAGCCCGAAAACAACGGACAAGCCCATCCTGTTGCAGTCGGCTGTCGAAGGCCACGTCCTGGTCAAGAACTCCAACAATGCTCTCCCTCTCCGGAAACCCAAGCTGCTGTCCATTCTAGGCTATTCTGCCAAATCCCCCGATATCAACATGGTGGGAAACCCGGGACCCTCAGCTTGGAATGCTGGGTTCCAGTCCATCAACCCCAGTGGTACTTTGACCATGCTTGAACTCATGTCCACCCAAGGTATCTACGGCAGCGTCCCGCCAATAGGCTACAATGGCACCATTGTGACTGGCAGCGGCTCTGGTGCAACGTCGTTGTCGACTTTTTTCTCCCCGTTCCATGCTTTGGTGACTCAAGCCGACAAGGATGGCACGCAGTTGTTCTGGGACTTTCATTCCTCTAACCCTGAGGTCGTGGGGGTTAGTGACGCATGCATCGTTTTGGGCAATGCCTACGCGGCGGAAGCATTCGATCGACCCAGCGTCAGAGACGACTATACCGACGCTTTGATCCTGAACGTCGCCAAGAAATGCTTTAACACGATTGTCGTTCTTCACAACGCTGGTGTTCGCCTTGTGGACCAATAGATTCATCACCCCAATGTTACGGCTGTGATCTTCACCCATCTTCCAGAGCAAGACTCCGGTAAGGCTTTGGTGTCTCTTCTCTATGGGCAAGTCAATTTCTCGGGCAAGCTCCCTTATACCGTGGCCAAGAATGAAACAGATTATGGAGCGCTTCTATTGCTCTCTTTCCCAGAAGGTCGCTTCAAGGAATTCCCTCAGGGCAACTTCTCCGAGGACGTCTACGTTGATTACCGACACTTTGACCGTGAGGGCGTAGAGCCTCATTTCGAGTTCGGGTTTGGCCTCAGTTACACACAATTTGGCTATAAAAACTTGAAAATCAAGCTTGTCAGCCCCGTGACAGCGAGATACAGCAATAGCCCAATTGTTGAAGGTGGACAGGCGGGTCTCTGGGATACCATCGCAATGTCATGGCTGAGGCCACCAACACTGGCGACATTGGTGGCGCCGAGGCAGCGCAGTTGTACGTGGGTATTCCCGAGGCGCCGGCCAAGCAGCTTCGAGGCTTTGAAAAACTCTCTATCTCGGCTGGGAAGACCGTCAGGGTTACCTTCAACTTGACAAGGAAGGACTTGAGCGTCTGGGATACCAATGCACAGAAGTGGCGGTTACAAGGAGGCAACTATAGCATACTTGTTGACTCTAGTAGCCGCAAGCTGCCTTTTAAAGGTATCCTGGAGATTTAAAGGCTGGCACGTTTTGATTCGCACAAGGGGTTGGTCTAGCTAGAACTGGTTGGGTTGGTTTACTACCCAAGAGGCATTTACGACGCCGCCTAGAGATGAGGAGTATAAGTACTCTCACCACTTACTAATAATTTAGGTTGCATTAATAAACGATTACATAGAGCGTATACTCAAACGCAATAAGAGTGATCGAGGCTGTGACAGATGTAACAGTGTCTCGTTACTCGCATTGCATAGGAGACACTAGGAAGGTAGAAATTACCTGTCCTTAGATTAAGCAGCCATTTAATCTGGGATGATATCTTATTCTAAAGTCCTCATATCTGCTACTTACGAATGTGAGATCGCCGCGGCTAATATACGTCACATATGCCTATGGTGATGTACTGATACAGGTAGGATGTATTGTTTATTAAAGCCTAGTTTGAGATTGGACAAGGTAACTTCGCATTAGCCTTTTGATTTCCAAGTCGACTTGTTGTAGTTATGGGCCTGGTTATCGAAGATGCGAGTATGGAGAGCAGACAAAATTAAGCGTCAAGGCTGGCAATGAACCTTAAAGTGAGCCTTGAAATCGTAAAAAGCCTCAGCAGAGTGCAACAAAAACATTATATTGGAATAATAATTTTCGCAAGACACTTTAGCCCAAGCATCATTTAGACTCTATCTGACAATGTTGAACTGTAAAGACTGGAAACACGACCTCAACCTTTTGATCCTCCTCACTGGCGGCATGTGCAAAAATGCCAAAAATAGGCCCTGTCATCTCCCTTGCCGCAAAGTCCCGAGTCTGCCAGCTTCCCAAGCTAGTCCATTCTCCCCGTTCTTGATCCGTCTTTATAGCAGCATAGCCACAGTACTCTGTCGGCGACGAAACGATCTTCAAGTGAATCAACTCCGTCTTTTCATCAATGTGGAAAGACTTGGGAGATGCTTGGTCAAGTCCGGTAGAGTTATTTACTCCGTGGAAAACCACCGACCTGGTCTTGGTATCGAAGAATAACTTGATATGTCGAAGATGGTCTTTGTAAACGGCGAGACCAGCTGTTACGTTGTAGGAATGATCCCCGAGGAGGGTCGTGAGGTTGATATCTGCAAAGGTCACTGCCTTCAACGACCTCTGGCGCCTACCAATGAAGGTCGACGTTCCAACCGGCCGCAATAAATCGCCCAGGCTGGGGGAAAGGATAAATGAGTGTGGGTTGTCAAACCTAGGCATTTGGTAGCATGATGGGTCGGGGTCTCGGATATACACGTCCTCCATCCTTGGACTTAGTTGTTGGAGTCTTTCGTCATAGGCCCCCTTCAAGTCATCGTTAGACTCCAAAAGTGGTGATGGAGCGGCAAAATGGGCTTGGGGATGACGGATCTGAGGCCAACCGTCCTTTGGCCAGTCAACAGGAGTCAGAAAGGTTTCTCTCCCCATTGGTTGACAGGTTGTCTCGTTGCGAACGGCGAGAACCACAGCCCACCATTGGCCCGCCCCATCCTTCAAAAGCTCTCCGTGACCCGCGTTTTGTATGTACTCGCTCGGCTTGCCATCGGCTGTCAAGATGGGATTACCTTCAAAGCTTTCGTATGGGCCCCATATGTCACGGGATCTGGCAATGCTCAACATGTGATTTTCAAAGGTCCCCCCCTCGGCTACCAGCAAATAGTACCATTTGCCGACCTTATACATATGAGGCCCCTCGGTATCGATGCAAGAATGACCTTTCCATATCTCTCGGGCCTCTGTCAACTGCTCCCCTGTCCGAATATCGATTCGAAACTGTTTGATAGTGCATGATGGTTGTGTCTCCCGGCTGATGGAGAAGCTACCTTGGATGTATGCTCGATCTTCATCAAAGAACAGGCTGGGGTCAATCCCAGGGTAGGGGATTGGTATGGGATCGCTCCAACTGCTGGCCCATATATCTGTGGTTGAGATCAAGAAGTTATGCACTTTTAAGGCAGGTACAAAGGACGCGTTTGTGCAGACGATGTAGAAAGTGCCTCGATGGTGGCGGATTGTAGGGGCAAAAAGACCACCCGAGGCAATCATGTTGCCGCCGGTGTGAAGGGGCACGGAAGCGGTGGACCCATTGTGGAGGGTGAGCTGCTCTGGACGATTGATGGCGTGGCCTAAACTTGAGCGATCAGCTTGCGACTCTATATACCTCGTTGATATTCGCGACCCCGCATCCCTCATTGCCTGTTCACTTGCCAATGATACTCCAGTCTTGTAAATTGCGCGAGGCATAGATTGGTATTCCGGGGAAGAGGTGAAACGAGGAGTTGACGAGGTAGAAGATGTCGTCAATGTAGATTACTGACGGATCTGGTGCAAAGCCGGGGATAATAGGGTTAGTGAAATCCATGGTTGTGGAATAAGAGCAGCGATGGTCAACAAAGCAAGCAATAAAGTCATCTGCGTGGCAAAAAAAGTCAATTGTACATTATAAGCAATGATTCCCATTCCTGTGGCCCTCTTCCCCTCTTCTCCTCTCTTCAAAAGGCCTCAACGCCCCTCAGGATGATGGTTCAATAGCAACGATCGCATGGCAGCAGGTCTCAACTCCTTCAGCAAGAACAGTCCGACCGGTTTGGCTAATTGCATGGATGGCCCGGAATATCACCAGGCCGGGCCGTTAGCGCTGGCCACGTCCCGTACGTACGTACCCGGTTCGGGTCAATCGAGGCCCAGGATACGCGCTGTGCCGCGCCGAAGCAACACCTCCCCTCGCTTTCTAGGTCTGCCGTTGTGACAGCGCTTTGTCTTTCAGTCGTCTATTTAGATCGCTGCGATGTCGATCGCCCCGAACACTCTGGGCGAGGGGCATTCGCATTAAGCTTTGAATATCCGTGCCCAGTCTTCATCCTACAGTGCTTGCCTCTTGATTTTGCAGAGCCCAGCTCCCAAAGACAGATCGTGTCAACCCATCATTACCATCGCAATGGAAAAGAACTCCATGGACACTTCTCAGCAGCGTGCCCAGTCTGCCGGCAACAACATTAGCGAGTCCCACAAGGACGGTGTCGCCGTACACCATGACGAGACCAGGTTCAAGTCCGAGGTCGACTTGGGCCTCTCCATGGGCTTTTCTGAAGAGGAGCAGATGCGCATCAAGCGCCGCGTCGACTGGCGACTGATTCCCATCGTGGGTTTGACGTACTGCGTGTCACTCATCGACCGAACCAATGTCGCGGCCGCCAGTATCGCCGGCATGTTGGAGGACTTGCACTTGATTGGGAACAGATATGTAGGTGGAGTCCTGTGGAGGGCATCTCACTGGCAATGCTTGACTCTAACATGATACACAAGTCCATCATCACGCTCGTATTTTTCACTACGTACATCGTCTTTCAACCGCCTTCGACCGTTATTGTTCGCAAGATTGGTCCTCGCATCCACCTGGCTTGTATCACCTTGCTCTGGGGCGCAGTGATGATCGGGATGGGCTTCACCCGGAAATGGGAACAGTTGGCCGCCCTCCGAATCATTCTTGGCATGCTTGAAGCAGGCTTTTTCCCGAGTTGTATCTACCTTCTGAGCACATGGTTCACACGTTGTAAGTTGGCTCTTCTCCAGCTTAGCTGCCAAGCCGCATTTTAATAGCTGATTGAAACGAAACTAGACGAGATGGGGAAGCGATATGCTCTTTTTTACGCCTTTGGAGCCGTCACTGGCGCTCTGGCGGGCATCATGGCTTACGGTGTATGACTGAGTTCCAAAACCACATTTGAGTCCAAGGAATTCAACTGACCGCGTCTCAACTAGCTCGTTCATATGCAGGGTATCGCCGGTATGGGAGGCTGGCGCTGGCTCTTCATCATCGAGGGTATTCTCACCTGCATCATTGCAATGGCAGGCTACTGGCTTCTCGTCGACTTTCCCGACTCTAGTCGAAACAATTGGAAGTTTCTCACTACCGAGGAGCGAGCCTGGATCGTAGCTCGCGTCGACGCTGATCGTGGCGATGCAAACCCGACAAAATTCTCGATCAAGAAGTTCGCTGGCCATGCTCTGGACTTCAAAGTATGGGCATTTGGGCTACTATTCTTCTGTACGTCCACTCAAGGGTATGGCATGTCTTTCTTCACGCCCATTATCTTGACTATGGGCATGGGCTTCGACCGAACCGCGACTCAGCTCATCTCCGTCACTCCCTTGTTGTTCGGCGCCGTCGTCATGTTCGGTGTTGGCTGGGTCGGTGATAGGTGGAAGATTCGCGGCCCTCTTATCATCATGAATATGACGATTGCGATCACCGGCCTGTCGCTCATTGGGTTTGTCACTGTTACTGGGGTCCGCTTCTTCGGTATGTTCCTCGCATCGGCGGGAATCAACTCCAACATCCCTCTTATCATGGCCTACCAGGCCAACAACATCCGCGGCCAGTGGAAGCGTGCCTCAGCCAGCGCAGTCCTTGTGGGGCTTGGCGGTGTTGGCGGTATTGCAGGCAGTCTCGTATTCCGGTAAGCACACTTCGAACTCCTCATACGCTGTTCCGTTGATTGACTTCTTAAATCAGCCCCAAGGATGCTCCTCTGTTTCGACCGGGATTGTGGGTGTGCATTGCCTGTTCCCTCGGAAGCATTTGTCTGGTTATCATGTTGAGCATTCACTTCTACGTTACGAATAAGCAGGCTGATCGAGACGGGATTATTCTTGAGGACGAAGAAGACTCCGAGGTATGTGGTTTTAATGCCATCTTGGCTAGAGCTAAGCTTACTGATTTCAATCCCAGGTTTCTGGTGAGGCGAGGGCAGCCTTCCGATACACTTATTAAGTGATTGGCGTGCTTTATGTACCCCGCTATTGGGTTCTACAAACTGTTTGAAGGCTGTCGTCAGTGATGGATCAACGGGAGTTGTTGGATAAGTTCATAAGGATGCACAATGTCAACTAGATTGCTTTTCGGGGCCCTAACCGCCACGATTGGACATGACACCTATCTCCCGCGTATTTAAGCCCGTAACCCGTTTTCTCAACATAACGAAACAACATGTATTTACTCGAGTTTTGGCTCTTTACAGAGTAATATCATTTTCAGAAGCCTTTTAAAATGGGACCGATTCATTGCTCCAACTATGAAGAAATGAGAAGAATGTAAGAAAGCATACAAGAGAAGGAAAAACTATGGACGTTGGGCTGTTCTCGTGGATCTTATTGAGGTGTGTGGCTTACTATCGCCTCCATAGCGACCATTCAAGTTATTGTATAAGGCGAAGCTGAATTGTGCGAGCGTGAGCAAATTCCCTTATTTCGTAGCCGATCATAGCTCCTTGAGGTGCTTGAGCCATCCACGTAAGAGGCTGAATGTACAAAACTTCCAAGGAGCCTCGGTTGTCCGGCTGTTCCGGAGACCTCGAGATTATGGGCCCATATCCGGTAAGATAGCTGATTTGTTGGTAGACTTGCAGCTGGGGCAGCGCTGCCAGGCCGAGCCACGGCACCGAGGGTTGTGAGATAGGACACAGCTGGGTCTGACCGATCACTCACCGTGGAGGCAGCAATATATTGGAGATTGAGAACGATCGTCTCCAGCGATCAGACTGCTAGGGGCTTGTCTTTGATCCTGTGCCATTTCAACGCTGTTCCGCTTTCTCCAGTCTTCTCATTCCCATCAATCATTCGTGTACATCTCCCAGTGCACCCAGTTCCCAGACGCACATGAATTGTCGAATTTCCTGCCTCTGTAATTTCATTTGGAATCGCCGTCATTCTCATCTACCGCTTCTCAAAGCATCATGAATCAGTATCTCGACTTTCAGGCGGCGGTCTTTCGGGTGCAGGCCGGAGAGTCAGTTCATAAGGCCGCCAAAGCCTTGCTAGATCAACTCAGTGAGCAGGAGAAGCTTTCACTGCTGCAGGGAAATCCGTCCTTCTGGGAAGGCTTTTCTGGCCTCTTCGCGGGGGTTTACACTAAAAACCCGTACAGCCATAGCGAGATCAAGCGTCTAGGAATCCCTGGCGTACAGTACTGCGATGGTCCTCGCGGTGTGAATATCCACCAAGGCACCGTGTTCCC
This sequence comes from Cadophora sp. MPI-SDFR-AT-0126, assembly GCA_020747065.1. Taxonomy (NCBI): domain Eukaryota; kingdom Fungi; phylum Ascomycota; class Leotiomycetes; order Helotiales; family Ploettnerulaceae; genus Cadophora; species Cadophora sp. MPI-SDFR-AT-0126. The sequence goes on along the minus strand of JAGMVK010000024.1, from coordinate 342,344 downwards.
ATGTAGCATGGCCCGTGGTGCAACCTGGGATCCGGCGTTAGAAGAAAAGGTCGCCCTCGCTATTGGTCGTGAGGCCCGAGCCTACGGCGCCAACACAGTTGGCAGCGTCTGCATCAACCTGCCCCGACATCCAGCCTGGGGCCGAGTTCAGGAAACGTACAGCGAGGATCCTTTGCTCCTGGGCCAGTTCGGAGTGGCTCACGTCCACGGCCTTCAGAAGAACGTCATGGCTTGTGTGAAGCACTTCGCGCTGAACTCGATGGAGACGGCCAGATTTCGTGTTAATGTTAGCATTGACGATGCTGCCCTTCATGAGGTGTTCTTACCTCATTTCAAGCGATGTGTCGAGGCCGGTGCCTTCTCCGTCATGACCGCGTACAACTCCGTCAACGGAGAGTGGGCGGGCGAATCGCAGGCATTGATTCTCGACATCCTTCGGAAGAAGTGGCACTACGACGGCATCATAATTACAGACTGGCTCTTTGGTCTCCGAGATGGTGTCAAGTCGGTCAAGGCAGACCTCGACATTGAAGCCCCATTCCGAAATCGTCGACACGCATCCCTAGAGCCGGCCCTGGTGTCAGGAGAGATCAGCTGGTCCGATATCGACAGGATCGGCATGCGTATAATCCGCAACCAACTCAAATTCTATGCTACTCGCTCAACCGTGGAACCCACAAAAGATGTTGTCTGTAGCAAGGAGCACCGAGGGCTGGCTAAAATGACAGCAACCAGGGCGATCGTTTTGCTCAAGAACGGTCAAATCGATGGCAAGCCTCTGCTGCCGCTCTCTTCTGACTTGAAGAGCTGCGCGGTCATCGGGCGACACGCAAATTCGGCTTTGACTGGCGATCGAGCATCGTCTTGGGTCCATTGTCCCGAGATCATACCTCCCTACCAGGGAATCAAAGAGCAGCTTCCTGGTGCCTCTATTCGCCTCTCAGCATCAGACAATGAACAAGATGCTGTCACCATCGCCAAGAATTCTGAAGTGGCAATCGTCATTGTTGGTTATGACGGGAATGACGAAGGTGAATTCCTCAAGCCGTCGCTTGAGTTCGACGCCGAAGCCTTGGCCTTGCTCCCAAAAACAGACGACTCGCCAGAAGCAAAGATAGTCCAGGCTGGCAGGGCGAAAGCTGCTGCTGCTGAGAACAGGCCAAATCCTGGGACAGCGCGTCGACCTGAGGATGACTTGGCGAGTCGCCCGACAGGAGGAGACCGCACGAGTGTGCGCCTCAGGCCAGAAGACGTGCGGCTCATCCGGGCAGTCACAGCAGCAAACCCTCGGACAGTGGTCTCAATGGTCACCGCCGGGGCCATCATCATTGAGGAGTGGCATCACCTCACCCCGTCAATTCTTGTCAGCTGGTACAACGGTTGTGAGAACGGACGGGCTTTGGCTGACATACTGGTCGGCAATGCGAACCCGAGTGGGCGTCTTCCCTGGAGCATGCCACGGACAGAAGCACATCTACCGCCTTTCGATGCAGACGTTAATGAGGTGACGTATGATAAGTGGTTCGGACAGAGGATGCTTGACAAGATGGGGGTTCAAGCTTCATATCCACTAGGATACGGACTATCGTACACTAGGTTCGAGCTCGAGGGGGCAAAGCTCAACAAAGTACAGCAAGACAAAATTTCGGACATCACGGTCACAGTTGCTGTGAAGAACACGGGCAGTATATCCGGCTGGTGCGTTGTACAAATTTACGGCGTCCCCGACCTAGGCCCTGGCCCGCACGACTTTCCAAACCGTCTTCTTGCAGGATTCAAGGCCGAAGAGGTTGAGGCGGGCAGGGAAAGGTGGATCCAAGTTCAGGTTTCACTGGAGCCTTTCCGTCGATGGATCAATGGCAAGTTTGCCACGAACGCGGAAAGTATCACATTTGAGATTGGACAATATGCTGGAGATCCTTGCAGTCTGCTATGCAAGTACAGTGACGTTAAGGCTCATCTGTAAGCAGTAAGGAGTGTGAGATAATGTCAAAGTGATTCGTATTTGAGAATGACTTGGTCCTGAGCCTGAATATCAGATGCATCTACACGTTAGTCTACTCTATAAACTTAGATTAAGGACAGGTTTGTAGCTTCACAATCGCAATGATTTATTCTCTTAGCACAGCTTAGCATTTTTTGAGAGGCGCCTCGCCCCGTACACAATAGCGAGTGCGTGTTGCGATGCAAGGCGATCTGGGTGATCCTGTGCCTGCGTGGTCACTCGGATCTGACATTCATAACTCCTTTTACTCCTTATGCTTTCATGACCTTATCTCGGCGGTTGGCTGGGTCATCTTCGCGCTTCGTGGTTGGTTCGGGTGGCTATGTTCCGCCTCTTTCTTTCCCCCCTTTTTTTCTCTCCTGTTCCCCTTCCTCTTCCTCATCTGCTATCAGTTGACCATCGTCCGCTGTGTTTCCCTTGCTGGCTGGCTTTTCCTGTAAAACTTAGTATCTACTTCGGCCAGTTCGTACGCCTTTACCTATTCTCTATGTCCAATGCCCGAGCTATTTTGCTCGTCTTGCAGGTTCTGATTTCTTTCGCGGTTCTTATTGTTTATGGTGGTCGTACTTGTCTATATTGATCGAGGGTTTGGTGTTCGTATTTTTACTTGCTTCTTTATGATGCTCTACCGTATTGGCATCTGTCTCTACCTGGCCCGCTTATCTCTTTGCTTTTTGGTTCTCTTGCGATCCCATCTCTCTATCGCTTGATTTACTACTTGGATTCTTAGATCATAAGTACGATATTTGCTACGATTGTTTGCTTCCAATTGCGCCCCTTCTTCTCTCTTACCCCGCTTGCTATCTATTAGGTCTCGTATTAAGTGGGCAATATGACGGTGATCTTCCAGCTTAGTGCTAGGGCCGATAGGAAGTCTGCTCCGTATCACGTTCTGTATATATTCTTCGGCGTTTGTATTCGGCAGAGGCCTCGCCAGTCGACGAAGAGGGTAGTGACAAGGTCATGTTTATTAAGAATATAATATGTGGATGATAGGTTGATAAATTATAACTTAACCCATCAACTATATAGAAATGGCGAGGAGTATCTTATATAAATGATTGGTCTGTAGGCAGCATTTAACAATAGATCGTATTGCCTATATACTACCTGTTTGTAGTCCCTGTTGCCTACAGGGTGCACCACTTTCATATGGCTTAATCCTAGGCAATTATCCGGAAGTAATAACAATTCTAGCGGGTTATTGATAAGTTTTCTCATAAATATGATGCAAGGAATAGTCTCAATTAAGCCTTTGCACAGTGACTTTATCTCACGTAAATGAGGCTCTGCTACTGGTCGCAATTACTGGTTCTACTGTCAGTAATGGGCTGATTGCCGCAGTAACTATGGGATGAAAGTTCACTCTACAGCCGTACTGCAGTAGTAGTACTAGCGTCAAAATTACTGCAAGTAACTCTACTTTACCAGTTACTATTACCCACACTGGTCAATAGTCTGAAGCAGTGGTACCTAGCAGGCTTTTGGTACAGGAAACAAACTTGCATTAGATCTCGTGTTAGGTCAGCGAATACTATGACTAGGCCACGTTTTCCTACTAAATACCCCATCTCTGAAGTGGCTGGTCGAATAAAAATGCAAGGCTGAACTTGCATGTACATGACTGTGCCCAGACTAGGATATTACTAGAGATAGTACTCGGCACAAGTGTAACTCGTAGCACGGTTCGGATCGCCTATGCCATCATACAGAGATACCTTTGGCCACAGGCATAATTGTTTTGAAACAGACTTTTTAGCGGTATTGGTGAAGTTGGCGAAGAGTGTCTCAGGAGCTTTGTCTCGCTCAACCCAATCAACAAGGGAATCGAGCGGTCTGAATGGTACGGGGCCGTACCCTCCAGAGCAGTGCGCAACTCCGGGAGCCAAGAACAGGCGGTAGAATTTGTTTACTTCTGGTCCGCCCCCAACAACACTCTCCACCGCCCTGCGATAGCGGAGGGTGTTATTGACCATGATAAGCTCGTCGGCGACACCATGCCACGTCAGAAGCTTGCCACCAACATCGCGGAAAGCTGTTAGGTCCGGATTGTCAGTCCCGATAATGCCGCCGTAGACGGGATCAGTGGTGGCGAAAAGATCTGTAATCTGCTCCAAGGTCCTTACAGTGGTGAAGTCGAACCTGGGATCTTTCTTGATAAACCATTTCACCCAATCATTCGGGGGACCCAAGGGGGAAGGGCCGGTGCTGCCGTCCGGTAGAGTTGCAACATGTGCGATGCCCTGATAATTTATCCCAAAATCGAAGCCATCCCATAATTGTCCTAATGGTGATCGTGGGCCTTCCCTGATTTTTTGCACAATCTCTGCCGTCTGGGGACTGATCTTTATAGTCTTTTGACCACATCGGATAACCTGGCCAATGAGTTTGTAGGGATCAAAATTGCAGTTGCTGGCATCGCTGATTATTCCATCTTTGACCCCATCCAAGCCATCACAAGCTTTGATGCTGGCATTCTGAAAAGACTCAAATTCGCAGGCAGAGGGGTAAGTCTGCAATGAATTCATGAGGAACTGCGCCCAATTGAGTGCTAGCATGAAAGACGGCCAGTAGAGGGCTGGAGCGTTTGCCATGATACCGTTAAAGTCGTTAGGATACTTCTGGGCTAGCATGTATCCCTGTCTGCCACCAGTAGAGCATCCATTCCAATATGAGTACTTTGGTGCTTGACCGTAGTAGCTGGCAGCAACAGCTTTCCCGACGACAGCCACATAGTGCAAGCCGCGGGCCGCGAAATTGGTCAGTGAAGCTAAGTTGACTTGTCCTGGACCTGAGAGTATGTTTGGTGTAACAGTCCCGTTCGCGTCTGAGATGTTACCACCATCGGTAAACCCAGCTGCCCAGCCCTCGACGGCAGGTCGGAAAAGGGAAATGTCAGCATTCGCGCCAGCGGTCCAACCGCCTCCTCCGGCTCCTTGATAGCGGCCATTCCATCCCTTGAGGGGCAGCCAGACAGTTACGCCAACCTTATCGCTAACGCCCGGATGGGTGAGCGTGACCTGGATGTCGCAAACATCGACAGTGAGATTGGCTACACTCGGGTCGTACAGCGCATATAACGGATTAGGCGGGACCTTGTACCTAGGAACAGCTGTGATAGAGAGAACCTTGGCTCCGGGGACTTTGGGAGCAGGAAGAGAAGCGCAGACAAGGTCCCCAGTGCGTATCTGAAGCGACGCCGATGCGATCGCAACGTTGAGAGAGATGAGGGCAGTAAAGAACATCTTCGAGAGGGTAGCCATGTTTTCGATTCCAAAAGAACTAGCTGATCAGTTCAAGAGGTTAAGAGTAGCACCTCGCCGGATTTATGTCTTCTTTTATATACACCATAGGCGGACAATATCGTCAATCACATGCCCAAGTGTGGGCACGCAACCCTGGCAAGGGGAGGAGGGAGCAAATGCAGCAACTTACCTCCTTGTCTACTTCCCGAATCTCAGTAACAGCACGCGTGGAGGTTTGCACAATGATCAGCTCCGAGGCCTCGCAACTTGCTACCGGCTCCTCCAACTTTGGGGTGCTCTCATGCCCCACTTGCCGGCTGGGTCTGGGGACTGATTGGTACAAAACTTCTTCTACAGTGTGGAAGAATTTCTTTCTCAGAAGTACAGACTGGCATGTCACCTAGCCGCGAAAGTCCTCTAGGAACACGGCCGCCTGTCGACTGACGCCCGGGATGGCCGACTCCTGACCGTTTGTTCTCTTCCTCACGTCTCATTTTTCAGCTTTGACCCTTATCACATGTTACAGTGAAGAATTGCCTAAAGTCAATTGCCGTCCTGATACAAAATTCAGAATTATATGTTCCCACTCATCCCGCGACGGAACAACTGGGTAGGATGAAGAGGGGCCGAAGCCGGAAACTAGAATAGGTAATCTACAGCCCGGACTAGCCAGCAATGGACTAATACTCCCGGATACCCTTAAGATATCTAAAAAGGGTTCCTGAAAATACCTAAATTCCATAATATATACTAATTAAATAATTAGTAAAGGATACAAAAGCACTTAAATTAGCGTTGCAAGAAATATTTGAGACATTCAAATAACTTTTAACTAAATTAAATTGAAATAAATTAAGTTTAGAATGAGAGATATAGTTAATTAAAACAAAATAAAATAAGTAGGCTTCGCAGGAAAATTATACTTTATAAAGCAAACTATAAATAGAATTAAAAGGGCTTATATTTTATAAAGTAATTAATTTTAATTATTATTAACTATAGTAATAAATAATACTTTTAATGCATATTTATTATTTTAGAAAATAATTATAATAAATTAAAAGCTATTTACTTTATTTTTTATTTATATATATATTTGTGTCGGTTCAATACCGAATATAAGCCAAGAATCAAACGTAAATATCATGTATATGCATATCAAGCTTAATAGTGTGGAAAATCTGTGTTTCTTCTAAGAGGGGGTGGGAGGTACTAGACTATATACTGCCTCCCGAAACGCCACCGAATCACCCCCGTAAGTGGTCCTACCCCCTATTCTAGCTAAGACATGCTTTAGATAGGCCTGCGGATCAACACTAATAACTCTTCTTTTTGGAAGGACACTTCCAAGCGAATCTTCATAATACAGAAGCAAATCTCCAATACAGAATCGAACCTCCAACCTAATAGTAAAGAAAATAAGCTGTACAGAATAACTATATTCGCAAAGAAAAATAGAATAAGCGTACCAGGTACAGAGCTACGGAAGTACTATAGTCCGAAAGACCTCCGATTCTAGCCTGAAAAACCTCCCACGGAAGTAGTTAATACGGCCCGTCAGAAGACAATAGCAAGTAAACAAACGCTAAGCAAGACCACCGCTAGCTATACTATTACAAAAACCAGATCTCCCTCTATTCTAAAGCTTTCTTTCTTTAAGTAAACATCAAAAAACTCTCCGTACGTACACAGAATTATCGATCTCCAGAGATATTCGCTAATATTTTGCTATAGCCCGTACCAAATCAAATAAGCAAAAGTATATATACAAAACAAAAGAATCGTAGGTAGTTCAGTAGTGAAACAAATACTAACACAAACAGTGCCTGCACCCACACCATTCGGAGCTCTCGCCTCTACCCACCGGAAGGACTGCGTTCGCTGCGTCCGAGCTATAATCAAGAAACCCGATCACGTCTACGCCTTCAAGAACCGGAAGAGCAAGAAATGCTCGTACTATACCGACCAGAGCGAAATCTGCACTCCCGTAGGTACTCCCCTTGTTTCCCCCTTTCTTTTCATTATTTAGAATCTTGGATCCCCGAATATAGTCCGTAACTAACCCGTATATAGCTGCCCTAGTACTTGGAAGCCGAGTACCAAGATCTCCTGCTTACCCGGACTCTTAAGGAGACCGATAACATCTCTACTACTGCTGCTGCTCTCGATACAGAGCTCCGTGTTACAGTCGCCGAGTTGCCAAAAACTCGCGACGAGTTGAGTTTAGCGTTGTTAGAGGAGACTCGTGCTCTCCGTACTAGGATAGCGGATCTCGCCCAAAGTCAATTCGTAGGTAATCCCCTTTTCTTTTCGTTCCGAATCCCTACCGTATATACTCCAGTTCACGTCCAGCTAACCTTTCATAGGACTGCGAGCAGATCCTCTCCCGCATAAAGAAGCAGGTAGAGGAGGCCATAACTGCGGTTATTACTCGTCGTAGTAGTGACAAGCGTAAGCGTCCTACGGGACAGGATAGAGATAGAGATAGAGATAATAAGAGAACTAGCCCGGCCCCTCGGGCAAAGAGAACTCAGGATAGAAGACGCCCAAGTAGCGCGGAGGTAAAGGAAACTAGCGCTAAGCCAGTTAATTTAGGAGCCGCCTACAATTAGGGGAATAAGCCCTATTTCAAAAAGGCTTCGTAGCTAGTTCTTCATAGCAGCACTTTCTTCATACCAGTGTATAGGAGTAGCCCCCTGTAGTAAAACCAGCATTTAGTCCCTATTAGAGTATCGTCGCAAGGCCGCCCGTTAGTACTTTAAATCAGAGAGTAATTAAATACAAATCAAACTTATTCTCTCCTCCGTATCTTAAACAAAAATAAAAATACTTGCAAGTGATTAATAAGAATTATAAGGAAATCATAACAAAGGAAAAACTGCTCCTTATCCGAAACTCCTCCGTTACTCCCCCGAATCGACCCTATCGACTCATAAGTCTCGATCATAAGTCAAACAAGCCTCCAAATCAACATCAAGTAGCCTCTGAACCCAACCTTCTATCTTCACAGTCAAGGTATTAGTATCAATTAGCTCTTAGAAAGCTTTATTTAGTGCTATCTTTATCATAGCATCAGCAGGATTACTAGTGCCATTAATCTACCGAATCTCCGTTAGCTCCCTGCGCTTATATAACTACCGAATTACCATAATATCAATCATTAAACACTTCTCCTTTATAGTACCAAGTTTAATAATACACTCGTAAAGAGATAAGGAATCTATACACACCACAGTCAGAAGCCGTGAGAGTCCAAGCTTATCCGTTACCATATTAACAATAGTTCCTAAAGCAATTAACATATCGATTCCTACTACTATAGCATACAGCTCCAAAGCAAGTACAGCACGCGTTACTCTCTTACACTTTATAGAGCTTACATAAATAATATTACCAGAGAGGGTAAATTCCGAATCCCCCTCCGTTTCTAATCTAATTATTACCAAAAACCCGATCTATAAGCTCAGATCCTTATTATTAGTAAATAATTCATCAATAAAGACGTAAAGTCTAGCAGAGTATAAGTCCACTAGTATATACCGTAAACCTCTCTCCGTATTATCCATTTACCATTAAAGACATTAGTTCAGGGCCTTCGCATCTTCTACTATTAGATCCTGATATTACGCTACCACCGACAAATCAAAGGTAGCTTCAGGTTAACAGATCGTTGCAATATACGCGCCGCGAGCTCGTTGTTCCACATATACCTTCTTATAATCTAGCGCCGTCATATCAATTAACTCTAGTCTCGTTCCTTAACCTTTCTGCGATATATAGATATTATTCCCAGCCAAAGTAATAGTATATCCGTTAAATGTAATAGATTCGGAGAGGTTTAAGACCTAAATCAGTTTTATCAAGAAATTAGCTTTCGTAATCCCTTCCTACTCTCGTACTAAGAATTCATTATCTCCAAGGATTAACGTATTATCTGTTTACATTCCAACAATCCTAAAATCGTAACTATCTTTAGTACTAATTAGTAAGTAAGGGTCGTACATTAATATTTCCATTTAAAGTTTTTCCATATAATATTTATAGTAAGTATTAAACTAGTAATTTCCGGATTCTAATATACCATAAAGAAAAAGCATTACCATAAATATCGTATTAAAAGGGAACTCATTTGCAATCTCTTCAAGTAGCCACGCAAAGATATTCCTAAGAAGTTTTATTATCGACTAAATATAGGCCTAGGTAATATCCCAAATTACTAGATACATATCGGATCTCTTTCAGATCTAATTCAGATATCTCATAGTAGCAGCTAGTAATATAATTAATCACTAACTTACCTATTAAATAGTTAGAGATTAAGTTAATATCTCTTTCTTACCTTTATTATTAAAGCATTAGATAACAAGCCTCAATTTCTTATATAATATTAATAATTCCTTACCTTTTACTTCATCCACTATTCTTAATTTGAAGATACGGTAGCCTCTTACTCTAAGGTTATTTCTGGAAATCAGCATAAAAACGCCTCTCTTAATAAGAGCCTCATACTTAACTCGACAGAACTACTAGAATAGTGGGCCAGGTGTAGTAATCTTACCCTCTACGCGTAGCTTAATCGATAGCCCTCGATCCCTTGTTTCCTTCTCAATCAAAAACACATTAGCATCGTAATCGTTATCAATTATTAGTAGTCCCGGGATTAGTTTTATAAATAGGATCTCAACCGTGATTCAGAGGAGTTTCAGTACTATTTCGTAGGCTTTTCGGACTAGTAAGCCAGGCTCATAAGTCACATCTAGCACTTTTTCTTTCTTTTATTCAACGCCAGATATATCTATTTTAAATAAGCGCACAGATATTAATCGGAATATACGTACTCTACCATTATCTATATCGATCCTACATACCTCGCCTTCTATTCCCAAGAAAATATATAGTCCTCTCCAGCCTTTCTTTTCTCGCCATACTAAAACTTAATCTTAAAGCCAGAGATTATAAATATATGTTATACCAGGGCCATTACAAGTTACCAGCGCATTATTAGCTTAGCGTTTAGCATACACCTTACGTACTTCTTTCATAGCCTTTTTAATAGTTTCCGCACGTTACTAAATAGACGAGTTTAGAGGATCCATTTCTATCATTCTAGGGTAAGCTCCAAAAACAAGCAGTATAGGAATCAAGCCATTCGGTCCAGCTATATCGTTAACAGCTTTAACAGCCATTTGTAATCGATCCTTGTCGCTTAAATCGGGATACTCTACTATAACGATTTCATAAGCACGCCTAAGTAGACGATAATACCGTTCTACTTTACTAACTAAGTAGTATACCTCCACAGGCACAAGCTTTAGTATACTTCCTACTGCTCTAAGTGCTCCCCGAAACTCCTCAAAGTTAAAGTTAGTTCCATAGTCGTAGACAACGAAGTCTAGGGGCCCAATATATATATCCATCCATACTAACTTAAAAGCATTAAAGGTAGCTTAAGTCATAGCTAATCCGGGGCGCCTTCGGAGCAGTTTCGCAGCTCCAAACCCTATGGCCTCGTCGACCATATGAAGTGCATATCAGTTCCCAAATTATACTATATCAACATAGACTATATAATTAAAGTCAATATCGTCTTGCAATTTAAAGCAAAAGCAATATAGAGCGTCTACGTGTTTCTAGTAATACTCACACATCTCTTTAACTCGTAACATGATCTCGGAATCAGAATCATAGCCTACTTAATCTAACAGGTATTACAACCGTTATACCGATAAATAGCCGAATCTCCTATATAGCCGGCGAATCTCTGTCTCCGTCAAGTAGCACTCGTTAATGGTACTATTCGAAGAATCGACAAGTTGATGATTTTAGTCCAAGAGCAACTATAGATAATCATCCTTCCGTACAATCAAGTACTTCTTATCACCTTAAACCAACACATTCTGTATATTATCGTAGTATACCCCTATCTTATCCATTTATTACAAGCATAGCAGGAATAGCACGTCTATATCCACAATATAAAAATCCAAAATTCCAACTAAAGTATCCACTATAGCGATTCCAAGGAAAGGTCGTGAACCTGCTCCGAATTTAATCCAACTCTTACCCAACTCGCTAGTATCGTATTTAACATTTCGAATCCGTTACAACGCACGTAATTAATTAAAACCTCCAACGTTTTTATTAGAAGCGCCTATATCAATAAGAAGACCTTAGAAGAAACGGTCCGTCCATTAAGTCGTATAAGCCTTATTTTCTGGAGGTTTCTAAATCCAGCTTTCCAGGATATAAGTAGCCTTCTTCTCTTCAAATTATTCCATCACTTCCCGCGCATCATACATTACCTCACTAGCACTAAACACAGTTATAAAGTTAGCCGATCCATCGCTGCATCTGCTATCCGAATCTATAAAGGTTTCATCGATCCCAGAAGAAGTATCTTAGTTATCAAAATCATCTAAGTCATCTCTTCCTAACTAACCCTAAATATCCCCCAAACCCAATCCAACTCCCTCTACATATACCAAGTAAACTTGAAATAATACCTCTATAAGTTTCACACCTTCAGCTTTTCATACAGCAAAGTATCGCGCTTTAGAGGCTACCTACTTCTCATTAGAATAGCGGCTACTATAGCAATCCATCTTCTTACAAACAATACACCCTATATAACCTGGCTTAGGCTTGAATATAGTTCCGCGTTTATTACCTGCGAAAAACTTCATCCTTCAGTCCGAGTAGTGGGCCGTCCTATCCGCAACGTAGGCATAGTGTCAACTCGGCCCTAAATCGGTGTATTTACCGACTCGTGATCCCGGCTCATGAGCCGTTTCCACGCTCAGAGCCGTGTGAAGACTATCCATTAATATAAGGAAAGTTAGTAGTGCTCGAAACAGTGCCATCTTAAAGAGTAAGTTACCTGAAACTCCCTACACAAGTTTATCGCGCAAAGTTTTATCGTTCCGCATATTATCGTCTTTAAGACCAAGTTAAATGCTCTACAGCTCTCTAGCAAAGTTCTCCAACTAGACCAGAATTAGCCTACCCTTCTAGTAAGGTTCAGCTTAAAATAACAAGAAAGTCAAGCTAAACCATCAGTTAAGGAATTAATTAGCTCTCTCTTCCGTCTCGAAATTAGTATATATTACTTTAATAAGTTCGTCAAAGTTATACCCTTTATTCTAAAGGTACTAGTAATAGTACGTAAATACTCCGTCCTAGAGCATCGTCGGAAATACCCGGTGCTAAATATCATAATCAATACCTACTTTCTAGCAGAAGTCAGCAAAGATATATAGTTTCTCGTCCAAGTAGTCTTTAGACTTATTATACTAAAGCTCTTTAGTGTACATCTTACTAAGGTTCACTAGCGATTTCGATTAATCCTACGTCAGTGTTTCCATGACATACTAAGGCGGCCGTATCTGTTCCGTATATAGTCCGATTATTCTTAGTACTGTAAATAAGAGTAAAGATCCATCCCGTGGGTATACTTCTAGAATTAGTACAGGGTTTGGCAATAGATTCTCGTTCGATCTCCACCTTAGCGCCGTATTCAGGAATTCTCTCCCAAGGGTAAATAAGAACTCTCTCTTTATACAAACTAGTAGTATCGTAGCGTACAGATCGTCGTCTAAAATAATAGTCCTTATATAAGTAAGGGTCATAAAATAGTCTAAGATCTAAAACACCTCAGCTCTTAGGAAATTGCTCCTTAACAGAATATATTAGCGCAATCCCTCTTCCTCATCTAAAGGAGTCGATTTAGCAGAATCGATCACTATAGTTAACCCGTTGCATCGAGATAGTAATAGCATTCCTTAATGAAGTGTTTAGATAGTCGAAGCTATCACTTAGCGAGGGTTCTGAATATAGTCCGGTACTATATCGGGAGCGTTCCGAATCTGCAACTCCAGCTATTCTTCCGGCCAAAAGTTAGTTTTGGCTCGAGCTATCTAAGCGAGTGCAACCGTAATTAGTGTCTTATCCTTCCGTACGAACACGCCGTTTACTCGTAACGTATCACGTAAGTGCATTCGTTCCACCTTCTTAATGCGAGCGAAGTAGCCTAAAGACTAATTTCCGAAATATTCCTAAAAGTCCAGGAATAGGAATTCGCCCTTAAAATAGCTATCGCAGAAGTTCTTTTAAAACTCCTACGAGAGCTTTGTAGCATTATCTAGTAGCGTTTCCATTAGTCGCGGTCCTGACTACATCGCCACCGCTTCCGCCTCTGCTCCTATAGCTATCTCTTCCTCTCTCTTACCCTGATTCGAAGTAACTGGTGTTTCTTCAGCCATAATTTGTACCTAATTCAGTAGTATCCCGGAACTAATACTTGATTTTTACTTAGAATCTCCTTAGCTGAAGTTAAGCAATTAACTTAACGATTATCAAAGAGGAATCGTCGCTATTATTATACGTATTACTGTACGAGATTTGCAGTCTAAACGTAATACTAGTCCCCTCCCACTAAATCGTCAATCGTTGATTCAGGTTCAAAGATAGCCCGAAAAGTACAGCTAAGTACTCAACGTTGAGTCGCTGCTTATCCTACCGTGACCTATCTGTCTGTGGTTCGCATTGACCACTGATTAGTATTAGTTCAATACCGAATATAAGCCAAGAATCAAACGTAAATATCATATATATGCATATCAAGCTTAATAGTGTGGAAAATCTGTGTTTCTTCTAAGAGGGAGTGAGAGGTACTAGACTATATACTGCCTCCCGAAACGCCACCGAATCACCCCCGTAAGTGGTCCTACCCCCTATTCTAGCTAAGACATGCTTTGGATAGGCCTGCGGACCAACACTTTTGAATCGCTATTTTAAGCTCTTTTAAGTCATGCTATACCCTGTGCTGTAAACAAGGCTTTATGATATTCTAATAAGCTTCGATTAGGTTTAAATTCAAAGATTATGAAGGATAAATAAGAATATCGATCTAATTAGAGTCTTAATAGGTTTTTGCAAGAGTTATACTTATATTCTTAGGGATTCGGTAGCCGTAGAAATAATCGTTATCTTCTTAAAGGATCCATAGGCGATTATCCTATAATCGTGCCTCTTAAATTACCGTAGCGTAGATAGGTAAAAGCCTCTTAATGTAGTACTTCTACGTTATAGTATTTCCCTTTAGTTTAACCTTAACTTTATGCGGAAGAAGAGCCTCCTACTCCTTCAAACGAGCCTCCTACGAGTCTTCAGATTCAGTCTTTCGATAACGAGGCTTTTATGGATGTTTCAGTGGAATAACCTGTCGTCTTCGTCGTAGTAGAACTCGAGCTTTTCACACTTTGCGTGCTAATTAACTCAGCCGGTGGTATATAAATAATTCCCCTCTTTTTTTAGCTTTTCCTATATGTTTTCAGGGTTCTCTTAAGTTTCCTCTTCTCGTAGAATATAGCCGGCGCCTTAAGACGAAGGATCGACGTGAAACTCATCTATGAAGAAGATATATTACCACTATTTATTAATTGATTTTCCCTAGTATTCTTTACTGTACGCAATGCGTTTTACCTTATTCGCTGGGGAAATCTCCTTCTTTACATACGCTTGTTTGAAGCGCCGACTATTCTTTATATATACCTTAAGTATCTTCTTTAATTAACGTAGTTTTACTTCGATATTAAAGTGATTAATTTAAGCCTTAAGGTACTGATCGCGGATAGGATTTAAAGGCGACATAAGGCGTTCACATTGCTCTTTTAAGACTCGCGATTATTTTCTAAGTATCTTCGATCTTTTATAAGTATAATAATATACAGCGAGCTTGTTTTTCCTCCTATCAGCGAGCTAGCGCTTTGCAGTAAGTTCAGAGGTACTAGATTCCAGAGCGAGGACAGGAATTAATTTACTGGGATATTCTTAATTATACGCATTAAAAAACCGAGTCTTTTTAATTGTATTATATTCGCTAATATAAGATTAATACTCTAGAGTTGAAGGGCGCTTTATAAAGCGTGTGGAAGGCGCCATAATTAGTTGTAGAGTTATTGTTATTATAGGAGGAATAAACGCGTTTTCGCGTTCCTTTGCTTATTCAGCCGTATCACGAATGGCTGCACCCCCTGGTGGTACTATTTTATTAAGAAAGTTATATATTTTATAAGCGCCTTAGCTATTCTAGAGATTAATTAATAGTAGTTTATTATCTAGTAGAGATTATAATTATTATTATTAATATAAATTAATATATAGTAGAGGATTAAGAAGTTTAAGTAAGTGTATTAAGTTAAGATAATTTAATAAGCTAAATTAAGTAAGATCTTCTTAAAGAGTTTCTCTATTTACTTATACTTTAAGATTTAACTAGTATTTATAAGGTATAAGAACTTTATTCGAAACTAAGTAAATATCTTTATCTTATATAAAGGATTCAAAAGATATAATAAGTGTCTTATATTTTATTAAGATTACTATAGATATTAACTAAATAAGTAATAAGTTTATTGGCTATTAATAAATTATATAGTATTCTATTATAATATATAAGATCTGAGTAATAAGTAGCTTTTTCTTTAGTATAATTAAAGATATATATTATTTTTACTTCTTTAAATAAGAAGTAATTATAGTTAGAGAATAGCTTATCTTTTATAGTATATCTCTACTACTTAAATATAAGAGAAGTACTATTATTAAATTAAGGTAAGTCCGGGAGACTAATTATTTTTAAGCTATAAGAGCCTTAGTAATAAGCTTCTAAGTATAATAATACTAAGGTTTAAGAGAAGAGATTAACTAAGTTATAAGTAGAGGAATAGACTTCTTACTTAAGTAAGTATATTATAAGAGTGTCTAGTATAGTAGTAATATAATAAGTTGTATCCTTTAAAAAATAGATTTAAGGCTTAAAGTTTTCTAATTATTCTAGCTATTTAATTAAAGGAATTACTAAAAAGAATTAGAGAATTAATCTAGCTATCTTCTTTTCTTTTTTAATTACCTTCTTATACTTCTCTTTATCTATAAGCTTATATATAGCTTACTTAATTAAGAGCTATAATTCTTCTTAAGAGTGTTACGAACTATAACGATGATTGAGTCGTATATCACATGATATATGTCGTATCTCGTGAATCATCGGAGGAACCGCGGAGCGAGGCCTTAAGCTCGATCGGGACTACCTCTATTAAGTACTTATATCTACTTAGATATTAAGTAATATCTTACTTCTTCTTTCTTTCCTTTCTTAATTTAGAATTCTTGAATATACGATATTATTCTAGCTAACCTCACTGCGTTAATAACTTCGTGATAAAGAGTAAAGCTATAAGATAGCTAAGATATAAGAAGTAATTCTTCTTATAGTATTATTAATAGTAAGAGATATATCCTAATACTTATTATTATTATTATTATTATTATTATTATTATTATTATTATTATTATTATTATTATTATTATTATTATTATTATTATTATTATTATTATTATTATTATTATTATTATTATTATTATTATTAAATCTGTCTTAGTCTTAAGTCTCTATTTAAGGATTATAGGTATCTAAGCGACGTAAGGCGCGATTAGCTACGAAGAGGTTAGAAAGACTAGCTTCTATTAAGTTATTTATAAAAAGATAGATAAGAATTTCCTTCTTTTAAGGAAAAAGAGGTTAGTTCTTATTAATTATATTATTATTATAGATATCTTAGTTACTTTTATAAGTTATAGGGATTAAGTTAAGTTTAGAATTATATTATAAAGCTCTTATTAATATAGTAGAATTAGTTAGAATAATATTATATTTTTAAGAATTCTAAAGTAAGAAAGAAAAGAAAGAAGAAGTAGAATATTACTTAATATCTAAATAAATATAAGCGCTTAATAGGACTAGTCCTAATTAAGCCTAAGGCCTTACTCTATAGTTCCTTCTATAATTCACAGGATATAATATATACTATATTATATATAACTTAATTATTATTACGATTCGTAATATAACTTATAAGAAGTTATTATTCTATACTAACTTACAACTAGAATATAAAAGAGTAAAGATAGTTCTCTCTTATTTGTACTATTTTTACTAATAAAATACGTTAGTATTATTATATAAGAGAAGTGGAAATATATATACTAGTATTCTAAAGACTATTATAAGAAGTAATCTAGCTTCGCCGAATTTTATTTTTAGTATAGTAAATAAATAATTAGTAAGATATATTGAAAAGCCTACTATTAAGATTATATTAATAATCTTAACATACTTTTTTTAGTATAAACTAATTATTTTTTTATACACTATTACTTGCGCTAAATATTATAGTTGGTATTTAAGAAAGAGATAACTATTAGTAATTATACAAATAAGATAATTCTGTAATTAAATAAGCTAGTAAAGATATATTTTTAATTATATCTTAGAGTATATTAAGAGTTTAAATACTAAGAACTCTATTCTATACCTATATTTATTATATATTATAGTACTTTAATCGAATTCAAATATATAGAACTATCTCGAAGATATATATAGTACTTATAAACCAGATATATAGAAGAAGCACTAATATTAGTAAGAAAAGAGTAATAATAAATAAGTCGAAATATTAAGTACTACTAAAAAATAGTCTTAACTTTAAAAAAAGCTAGAAGATAAGAACTAGAAAGTACTAGATAATTAAAAATCAGTTCCTAAAGATTATTCTAAAGATTCTCTTAGCTATACGTTTATAAATATCTTAGTAATAGATTTTAATCTATATTCTATAAATAGTATTGAAATAGTAGTAGTATCTAGCGACTTCTTATTATATTATAGTACTCTAATTAGTAGTATCTAGAATAATTATAAGAACTATTATAGTATAAATACTTTACTCTTATCTCTATCTAATAATATTCTTAAAGTAGCTTCTTAAACTAAAAAAATTGCTATTTTCTTTAGATAATTCTATTACAAGCTACTATTATCAACTTTCTTAGTAATTCTAAACCTTAGAACTTTAATGTAATTATAAATACTATATGTTCTCTTATTAAGTCTTAGAAGAACTAAATTTTATTCGACTTAAATACTTCTCTATTATATTTGTTTAGTATTCTAGTAGAATTAGTTGATTCTAAGCTTTAAGATACTCTTTCTTTTTTTATATTAACTTTACTAGTAATTACTAACATAGCTAAGAATACTTACAAAAGTAAACTAATAATTATACTAGGATATAATAAAAGCTTAGTAATATAGTCTTCTTATAATAGCTAATTAGTTATAATTAATACTAAGAGAAGGATATAGAAAACTAAAGTATTACTTACTAAGTAAAAATAAGGTAAAATAACTTAGTACTTTATAAAGTAAAAAGGATTTCCGTATAAAGGTAGTATATAATAAAAACAAAAGAATATAAGCTTAGAGATTATTAAAGGATTTAAAACAATCTATAAAGGAAACTATTTAAGTATATAATTACTTAAAAAGCAAGTATAGAAAGAAAAAATTAAATACTTTATTAAATAAAGGGATCGTTTAGAAAGTAAGAATTCATAGAAAAAAGAAGCTACTATTGGCTATAGATAAATTATAGAGTTTAAGACTAACTATAAAAAATTATTGCCTCTATTATATTAGTAAAATAACCGAAGATAAGAACTCTACTAATAATAAATATAAATATACTTATCCTATAATCCTACCTTACTTAGTCTTATATATTAATTACTTAATCTCTTTCCCTCTTTTATCCACTTCCTTCTCTATTAAATATAGCACTTATTCTTTATCTTATTATAACTACTATATTAATATTATATCTTATATAAGAGACAGAGGCAAAGAGAGGGGCAAAGAGGGGGGCAAAGAGAGAGGCAGAGAATAGATGCAAAAATTTGTCCAATAAGTATTCAAGTGATAACGAGTATCGTTATCTCTCCTATCATTAGGCTTTCGTAACCTATAAAATTTTAGCTTTACATGTTAAAATGGTATCGTGTTATAGCTGCGCGCGTGACTCATCGTTCATCGGAGACCCTAAATTTAGCGAAGAACACCAAAATTACAGGTAAATATCAAAATTCAGTGTATTCTACACCTAATTACTTTGATACAACACAAAGTAATAGTTTTTTTTTTTTTTTTTACAAAGATGAACTGCATATTATTTGCACTCGTATTAAGAAACAACTCTCTTCCCTGATTGGCTATTTGGTACAACTTCACTAAGAGCTACTCTCTTCTTTAGCCGAGGCAGGTCTTGATACCTTCTTCCCTAACGTGCCTTATAATTTGCTCGTGTTATCATTCTAATCAGCTCGTGTTGATGAATCGGAATCCTAAAAGAAGCTTATCAATCATGTCTATATTGTAGTACTGAGTGAATAGGGTAATAGGATCATCAGGAGAGCAGTTTGTAGGCAAATGGACCTTAAAATCAAAGTCGTCTAATTCCATAGGGTGGAAAGTAGCTCCAATACGTTTTAAAGGCTCTGCATCCAGACGAAAAGTCCCTGCATCGGTCGGATCTGTCTTTACGTATTCAGGTATAGTTGTGCATTAAAAGTAAAGTATTCTAGTAATAAAATAAGTGGGAAAGTGGAATTGTTGATATGTATATTTACCTAGCCCTGTAACGCACAGGCCCCGTAATGCTGGGCAACCCCTGAAAAAAGTGTGCCAGATGCGCTTCTGGCAGTTAAGGGGATAGGATCGTCCGTGTCGTCTACCTCTGCCTAGTTCTGCTGATCACCTACGGCTGGCTACCTGCAAGCTCTCCCTGCTGCTGTATCTCTACCCCTCCCGCTTCTTCCATTAGCGCCTCCTTACTAAGTTGCCTCCTGGGTGATTCAACAGCTACCCGAGTCTCTCGCTGCTCCTACTTAAGGCCCTGAGCCGGGGTACTACATCGACAGATGGAATGCGTTACAAGTTAATATTGTCGTGCCGCGCTTTACCTAGCTCTAGTGCTATTCTGGGGTTCCGTTCACCGAGGGTGTGAATTGCTCTGAACGACGCCCATTCAATCAGACCGTGACTAGGTAGGTAATGACAATTCGAGAGCGTATTGGAAAATGCTGTCTTGAAGTATACTGGATTGTCTTGAAATCGGCAACTGGCTGCTGATCGAGGGAGTGGAATTTTTCTCCTTCGTGAGTTGATATGGCCGGGGAGGTGGATTGATTTGGGTAGATTAGAATATTGGAATTGGAATAATGTCAAAAGGCGTCAGAATGACGGTTGACATCGACAAAGTTTCGGGCGTGGCGCACAGACAGCCTTGCCGTAACCGCTGGTTGAACTCTTCCCACAAATGGTATGCTCGTTTGTCATGCAAAATTCGTTCACCACACCTGGTATGGTTCCTCCACCGGCTTTGAGAAGTGATGTGGATTCTGTCAATCGGCAAGGACAAGAAAATATAAACAAACGACAGGACGCTCTGGACCAGCTGGGACGATCAACTGACGACGAACCATTCCATGAAAATCCACATGTTCAGCACCTTTTCCGAACTTGCTTTCCGGGCTCAAAGTTTTCAAATCTTGGATTGCAACGCTCACCTTGGTGCGTTCCGTTGAATGAATGTGTACTAGCCATCGCCTGGGAACCTATCAACTGCCCTCTGTCGTATTCAGTATTCTCCGGTACTCGAGAGTCTTTCAAAATTACTTCCTCGAGCAGCAGCATATCAAGCAAAATACCACGAAGTACTTGACTCCACATGAGCTATAAATACAAAAAATGCTAATGAGTGCGATTAGGATCAATTGATAGCGCAGTCGCTGATATGTTTGCGCAATTGTCTTGAAGTCATGCGTGTTCAGGCTTCCAACTTGCCACTGAGCCTACCTCATGATCAGTGCAACTCTTCCTTCTGCACCATCACCTGTATCGCCCAAGCAAAAGAGAACATATCCCTCTATCTAACAGAGCTATCTCGAGTTTTCTTCCAGAAAGAGAATATGCGGAACAAAGCTACCTGGTGGCTTTCTGTCTTTTACAGCCTTTGCATTCAGAGCTTCGTGAAGAGAGCTTTGTGGGAGATGGAGACGGAAATTTCCGATTCGAGCTTTTTTGTATGCAAGGAATACTTGAAACTCCCAGTGAGCTTGTTTATTGGGAGTTCTGGATTCTACGATCCATTGTCCAGCTGGTTTACCGTGTCAGAAGTAGAAGGTGAACCCCAGGGACCAACATCAATTGACTATAGGGAAGCGATAGTCGCTGTAAATAAAAATGTCTGGGAGGCAGATGGAATCAGGGGATCTTCTGACTTTCTCAAGCGACTATTTGCAGATTCTGTAACGGGGGAACATCCGACGTTGAATTACCTCTTCATTCACAAGGATACCCAGGACCTGGATCTGATTCGCGCTGGCACCAAACGTGCAGCTGAGCTGAGCGCTTACCCCAACGGCCAAGAAGCTCCGTAATTACGGTCCGGAAGCTCCGAACAACGCAGAAGCTTCGGAAGCCCGAACATCAGCACAGAATCGCCGAGAACCTCCAACATTATAGAACCAATAACAGCCAGATTTGAGGCTCCAGCAGAGCGTTGAATAGATTCTGAGGGGAGCTGCGGATACTGTCAGTAGGGCGGGTGATGCTAGACAACTTTCGAGCCGGGCATGGCTTCGCCTCTCGTCCGCCAAAACTTTCGTACGAAACCCTGGTCCACTTGCGAGGTTCTCTTTCTGATTTTATCATCTATAGCATTTGCTCAAGCATACTCGGCGATATTAGTGCCGCATGGACGTGTAAGAGCCCGTCCCCCTCCGGCTTAGCTTGATAGGAGGGGATACAACCTCCGTTGCATATTCAACAATGTAGTGTGTAATATCAGGCAACATTTGGTCGCAAGCGAAACAGCCTCTCGCCCCTGAAGGGGATTATAAATCTTAGTCTCTGAGAGTTTAGGATCGTTAGAAACAACATATAGTTATTTCGATTCTAGAGGGTTAATCGAATGATTTGGCTGTTGATAATAGTGCCCCATATTGATGGCCCACTTTTCTAATTATTTTTACAAGGTTACCGATATATAAATAATGGGCTTAGAGAGGTAAGTCGAGCTCCGAGAATTTTGTATTCATACTTAGCTACTAGTGTCAATCCAATCTATCGCTCATTACTCATACATCACCCGTCAAAACTTCAATAGTAGCCACAAGACAAGAAATCAGGGCTGAGCACACTTTCGTTTCCGAAAAACGGTTTGGTCCAAGGAAGGCCATGAAGCAGTATAGCTGAACAGTGACCAGTATGATCTTCACTGCTCGACAAGCTATCAAACGGCCTCCCCTCAGTCACCGAAAGTGACAACAGTCTCCAGATATAGGTACAATGAAGGACATGGTGAGATAAACCGGTATACAGCATTTCAAATTCTCCCCGACGCACAACCTCCATGGGAACTTCGACTGTTGCTTCTGGGTCGGAGAAAAATTTGAAACCGTTGGCTTGGATGTACTCCTCCGACAATTGCTCATCGTAGCATGGTGCTGGGACCCAGGAGTGCATCATGACATCGAATCGGCAGCCTTGTTCTCGTGCTTCGGAAGTCGAATTTCCGCAGTTTTGCCAGACTTTCTTGTTGCCTGCAGTCGTCTTGGAAGGAAGTTTATATAAGGCTACGACAATAGCCAGAATGAATATTGGAAGGACGAGGCAAAGTACTGTGCGTCTCGCCCACCAAGAGACAATCGTGCGAGTCGCCTGCCCCACCTCAGGAAAGGCATCTTCATTGTCTTGTCCAGAGAGAAACTGGTATTTCTGGGGCGAGGGCATGATGTTCTGTAGAGCGCTTAAGACAAATATTTAGCTGTGAACTGCAGATATAAGATGCATAACTCACCTAGTAGATGAACCGCGAGACATGTCAAGTTCCTCGCTCCAACCGCTGATTTTCTCAGATGTTTTCATGATGTTGCTCAGGGAGGAAAAGTGTCTAGGATAAAAAGAACATATAAGAACGTGAGTCAGGAAGTATTTAATTCCTCTTCCTAGGCCGTTATTTACTTTGCAGAACGGGGATATGGGATAAGTCAGTAAAGGCAGGGAGGGGCAAGGAGTTTGAGAAGTGAGAAACGCATGAAAAAAAAATGTCTGAAAAAAATGTGTATAATCGTACCGTGGGGGGCGGCCTGGGAGGGACATACGAGGTTAAGTCACGCGAAGCGGGGATATGTCTACTGTTGTACATAGATACGGTACAAGCTCTGTGGTTGGTTCCGGTCCCGGCCAACTGCAGTTGTCGCTAAGGCACCTAAGATCAGCGTGTAATACACCTTAGTTTGTGGACCCTAAGTACGACAGGTTCTTAGCCCTATGAAGGGACTCCGAACCTATTGGGGGTTGAAAATAACATTAACCCTAGCGTCTGCAAGCCTCGTATTTAGTTCACGGAGCGGATCTTCAGCTCCACTAAGAGAATAATTGGAATGCACTGTGCTACGCTGACAAGTAAGCGTAAGGTTTAGCAAGCTGTAGTTGCATTACGCCTGTGTTAAGTACCACACAGCTTCTTTAAACTCAGTGCGTTGGCATTCAGCTTGCTTCCAGATTTGACATTAACCGGGATCTTTCGATCTGCAAAAGATATTAGCCACGGTTCATGACTCCCAAATCCTGTGCTTACACGTGTAAATGGGCCATTCAACCCCTTTCGTCTGGATGCAAAGGTAGATGCCCAGGCATCAAGTAGGAAGAAACGGGCCGGTAGTTGAAACTGGGTTAGACCAGTGTAAGCTTTGCCTTACTCTACGTTTATGGTCCCGAGCTGAAGCGTTTTACTGGTCTCGGCAGATTTGATCTGACAAAGGAATGCAGACGCGGCGTAGCTTCTCCTTGTATCTGCAGCGAGAGACATCAAATTGAATCCGAATCATGGCAAGATTGCACAAAACGATCGGCCGATCTACAGAACAAACCTTGGTTATCATTGCAACCCCTGACCAAGTAATTTGAAATATGAGAAACAAGGAATAGATTGGTTTGGAACACGAGCATCATGTCAGCAAAACTGATCCCTTCACTTCGTCCATTAGAGAGAAGCAAAGGCTGGAGTAAATTCCTATATTGGATAATAACTTATATACCTCAAATCCCCTCAAAGTCAACCACAAATCGAAATCAACGCAATTAGACACTTCAATCTACAAACCAACATCACCTCCACATCAACATGAAGTTCTCTTCCTTGATCTCTACAGCGGCTCTTCTTTTTGCAGCCATCAGTTTTGCTGCCCCTCACAATGTGATAAGCGCCGCTGACTTACTCTTGGATAAAAGAGGTAAGTGTTCCCTCTTCATGATGAGAACCAGTACATCCGATTAAGCATTTGCTAACTCTCCCTGCTGCAATAGCTGAGCATGGTAAGATACATTTTTGCGAAAACTTCGGAGCAGTTTATTATATTACTTGACTGCTGATAATTGTTGGCGAACAGGCTTTGGGTCAAAAGTTGTTGAACCTGTTGAGATAGCCAAGAAAAGGGCCGAGCATGGTACGATCTTGTTCTATGTACTGTAAACATGTCGATTACTAATGTGCGTTCGCGGAATAGGATTTGGATCGAAGGTAGTTGACGCATCCAGCAAGAGAGCCGAGCATGGTAAGATCTCATTCTAAACACTCAGACATTGAGAAATAGTTGAACGTATGGGTCAAGTACTAACATTTATTGCCACAACAGGATTTGGGTCAAAAGTAGTGGACCCATCCAGCAAAAGAGCTGAGCATGGTAAAATCTTGACCCATAATACGCCGTGGCATTTAATCCTTTCGAGTCACCGCTGATACTCGTTGGAAAAATAGGGTTCGGATCAAAAGTGGTTGATGCATCCAGCAAGAGAGCCGAGCATGGTAAGATTTCTGTTTTTACAAACTTGGAAACGAACAATTAATATTATGGTTTGATTGCTAATATTGATTGACGACGTAGGGTTTGGATCAAAAGTTGTTGACACCACTTCGTGAAGACGACTCGAAGTGATCCATATATGGTATAAGGATTCTGTCCAGGCTGTTGTGAGGGACATTGTAAGCCTTGGTGCAGGTTTTAAGTTCCTACTAGGTTTCCCTACATCTTGATGCAAATGCAAAGGCTTCTTTAAATTGAATTTTCAATGCAGTGATTCAATGTTGTGATAACTGGTAAATGTTTGATTCCGTGCTTCTTTAGAAACCTTTGCTGCAGAATGCTCCTGTTCGTCCGATTGCTAGTACTCCTTCGCAAATAATTCTTAACTTCTATCAATTGAAGTGACCCCAAGAAGGAGCTGATGGTGTACGCGATTTATGAACAGTGAAGGAAGACACTTGCCGCTCTACAGTGGAAGAAGGGTGCCATGACGGTCGTGAGATGCTCTTGCGGTTCCCTTGACCAGTGATGAAGATAAGACGCCTTCGACGGGCGCTGACGTGGCTTGTGCTCACCAAACCCATGGTGTTCTCCGTATCTTGATTCAAGCGCTTCATCGCCGGGGTGGAACATCCTTCGCATCTCGATGTCGGACTCGAGAACCAGCTCCAGTAACAAACACGTATCGGAGACTATTCCGCAGCACCAACAGCCTCTCAGAGGTGACAGATAATCTCCATACCATGTCAATGTAGTGTCGGGGAGTCGGGAAGCCATCATGCCATGCTGAAATGTAAAAGTAGCGGTTCGTACCCTTCGACGGCTCGCTCAATGGCGCCTGACATCCTCTGTAGCGCTTAAAAAAATCCTTAGTTCGCCCTCTGTCCAATTCCCAATCCAACAGTCCAAGCCTCACTCCCGAACCGATCGATGATGCTGGAAGGCCCCAGTTCGTTTCTTCCAAACACATCGACTCGACGCCCCGACCAGTAAGGTGCCACTGCTACCCTGGATCAAGAATCCCATCCCATCGTGTGCAGCCGACCATCGTCCTGTAGAGGCTGTGTGGTGGCAAAGTTGAAAGGAGACTCCTCCGCAGAAACAGGCCGCAAAACCGCGTGTTTGCCATATGCAGTTCTGCACTTCACTGTAGCTCCTACTAGGAACCCACTCCATGCCGCAGTCATATTTAGATGGACTCATGGCGTTCCATTTCCCCCGTCTAGGCCAGTCTGCCAACATTCCCACAATAACCCCCTTCTAGGCGGAGAGAAAGATATAGAGCGCAAAGGTTGAGAAGAGAGACGTTGTTAATACTGTAGCAACTTTGTCGAGAGGCACCAATGTCGTAGCTCCGGGCGAAGAGCTGAGCCTGCAAATCTGGTAAGACCTTACTTAAGTCACACACTACCTGCTCTGCAACAGCATAGCGTTCCGACCGGCAGCGTCTAAAATCTTGCCTAACCCCGGTGGTGAGAGCTGTTGTAGATCTGGGTATGTGTGGCTGCGAAACAACGCAGCGCTGTCTTTGTCCGATTTCCCCTTGTAAAGCGTTTGCCCGGTGCCGAATTCGTAAAAAGCCGTACCCAACGCAAATATATCATCCTTAACGTCAGGTTTCTCGCCCAGCCTCGATCGTGGTCTGGCATATCGCGGTTTAAAAAACTCGAGAATCTTGCTGCCACCGATACTGGATCCGCCAAAGTCGCACAGCGCAAGAGTGCTATTGTCTTAAACAAGAAAATTATGGCAGTCCACATCGCAGTGAATAACGGTCTTCGAATGGATGTATGCTACTGCTTCTGCTACTTGTAAGAGCCATGTCAGCATATAGCATTGTACATAAACCTAAAAGCTACTCACTCAAGTCTCCTCTGTATTCAACAAGGGGTATTGAGGTTCTTCTCCAATTTTCCTGCCTCCAGTTTCCGATAAAGAGGTTGCAACCGCTATCCCGCCTGTAAATGACAAAAGCGAGAACGAAGCTCTTTTACAGCCTGAATTAGTTCTACTTTATGGTGTCCCCTTGTCTCTTGCGTACATTTTGGACAGATCATAGTGTGTTGTAAGTATTACGTCCGTACATCACCACATTGGAGCCTTCGCTTAACCTCAAGGCCCATTTCCACCGCCGATGACGCTAGTCGCTGTATCGTAAGTCACATGACATCTAGCTATAAAAGAGCCCTTCACTTGAGATCAAATTGTAATCGCAAAGCCGCTATACCTCAGGTAATAAACACTTCATCGCCGCGGCTAGCCTTCAGCCACCAAAATGGACGGCCTCAGTACGGCTGCAAGTGTCATAGCCGTGATTCAGATCGCGGGGCAGGTCTTTCTGTCTAGGAATCTTGTTAGCTAAGATTTTGTCCATAGCTCTACCTGCTCCTACGTCCCCCCTCCTTTCCATTTTTCCCTGTCTTGCTATGACAGTGTCGAACGTATTACTTGGATGTGAAGGAAGCGCGGAAGGACATCCAACGCCTTCGAGACGAAGTAACGTCCCTCCAGGATGTGTTGACCGACGTGGCAGATCTGGCTGATGCTGTCAACTCAGCTGGGCCGTCAATTTTAGGCCTCCTCAATCAACCTAATGGGCCAGTACAGCTATGCCAGAAAGACTTGGCGGGATTGGCTGCAAAATTAGAGCCTGGGCACGGAAAATATAAGATGAAGCAATTTGGGTACAGAGCGTTAAAGTGGCCTTTCAATAGCAAAGAAGTTGAGAAACTTCTTACGACTATAGGAAGACACAAAGCGACATTCAATTTAGCGTTGACTACAGATAATGTGTAAGCTCTCAATTACAGGTACCGCTTCCTAATACTTGCTCACAGCAATCAGTGGCCTTGCTCGAGCCATCAAAGATGATGTGACGAAATTGAGTGATGGCGTTGCAATTGCAGATCGGGCAGAGAACCTTTCTTGCAGATGAGCGCCGGTAAAAGATCCATCAATGGCTATCATCGCCAGACCCATCCTCAAACCACAACTCCGCCTCTAAAAAGCGACAACCTACGACAGGTACCTGGTTTGTTGGAGGTGACCAATTCGCGGAATGGAAATCCAGTCCGAACTCGTTGCTCTGGCTGAGCGGAATTCGTAAGTATACGCTCTAAGGCCCTTACCTAGATGTGCTAGAGGCTGATCGATCACCACAGCTGGATGTGGGAAAACCGTTTTATGGTAAGTCCTTCCAGATTAAGACTTTGGAGTATATATTGCTGATCAGGATTGCAGCTCTGCCGTTATCCAAGATGTTCTCATACATTGCCAGTCAGATCAAACGCTCGCGATCACCTACTTCTACTTTGATTTCAACGATATCAAAAAACGAAATCATGAGAATCTTATACGGTCGCTGATCGTGCAGCTCTCTATACAGTCTGAGAATACCCCCGAAGCGCTGGATACAATCTACTCGCCCTGTCAAGAAGGCTAGCAGCAGCCAATGCCCGAGGCACTTGCGTTGACTCTTCAGCATATGGTTGGGTATTTCCGCCAGGCTTTCATCATCATCGACGCCCTGGACGAATGCACGGAACAGGAAGCGCTTCTAGGACTGATTGAAAAGGTGGTTGGATGGAAGTTTGAGAACCTGCATATCCTCGTCACGAGTCAACCAGAGGGAGGCATCGAGGATGCTCTCAAACCTCTAGTAACAGATCAAATTTGCATTCAGAGCACGCTGGTCAATGCCGATATGCAGTGACATATTCGTGAACGACTTCAACATGACCGAAAGCTGAAATGGCCTCGGGAGATCCAAGAAGAAATCGAGGAGACACTACTAAGAGGGGCACACGGCATGTATGAATTTCCCATTGTCTCCTATGCTTTCATAACGTGAGATATTAACGGCTGCTCTAAGGTTTCGATGGGTTGTATGCCAATTAGATGCGCTGCGGCGGTGCCGATGTATAAAAGGGCTCCGGGAAGTGTTGAAAGCGCTGCCAGAAACATTGGATGATACATACGATCGAATATTGATGAGCATTGACAAAAGTGACTACCCAGCTGCCATAAGAATCTTGCAGTGGTTAGTTTACTCTGCTCGTCCCGTACGATCGAAGAAATCGCCCAAGTAATCGCGGTAGACTTTGGGGACGAACCCAGGTTTGACGTTGAACCGAGAGTTCGTGAGCCACGAGACGTACTCGAAATCTGTTCAAGTCTTGTCACTGTATCGTCCAGCACGGTTGAAGAATGACGTGGTGAAAGAGGAGAGCTAAGACTCGCTCATTTCTCCGTCAAGGAGTACCTTATTTCAGAGCGGATTCGAACCGGACCAGTCACGGAATACAGCATCATACTTGACAAAATACGCACCAAATTTGGCGGGGCAAGCATATTTTGAATTAAGATGTAGCTGGTAACTCTTACAAAGAAAACGAGTGTGTCAAATCATATTTTCAACGCAAATAGCCTGCTTGTATGAGGACCGATTCAACTCATTCTTAATTCATTCTTCATTACCGCTGTGTACAGACGTGTAATCAAACCATGTATCGATCCACAACACCTACCACGGCAGTAGGCGCCGCTAACATTATGAAGTATACCACAGACGCACCCTGCAAGTCTCTAGGGCGCTGGGCCAACCATACAGAGAAAACGACGAGGCCTATTACTAGACAGAATCCAAACATGCAGAGCAGCTTCAGTAGTGTCCACCCATGTACTGGACGCATGCTGTAACCAAATGACCTGCCTTTGCGGTCCAGCGACCCATCTTTTTGTTTCGGTAGCCCGGCTATAATTGCGTTCACCTCCTCATTACTAACCAGGGAGTCTGGCGATTGCAAGCAGAGCACTAAGGCTCCTTCTGCCCAAGCAATATGTCATTTCTCGTCCAAGTTTCCATCTGTGCTGATTTCGTATCCAGGTGTGCTTCGGATTTCTCTAATGCTAACGGGCTCAGGAGAGCAGAAGACTATTTCTTGATCATCGAGTAGTCGTACAAACTATACGAAAGCCGTTAGCGACATCGAACTTTTCTCACAACTAGTCACCAACCTTCACTATTTTGATTCTCGCGAGGTCCGTGTAACGACGTAATATTACTAAGTGCAGTATCAAGTATAGGAGCAAGAGGGTAGGCAAATAGTAATATTATAGGTCTAGTACGAAGGAAATAAGAAGGTAAGGAGCCCTTACAGGAGGAGCGGTTCTATATATACACGAATCTGGTCCGGCTTTCGTTTAGTAATATTTCGGCTAAACCTGAGTACCCCTATTTCTAGCACTTCCGTTACTTTAACATTATATTACCTCCCTTTTATAAGAGAGCTTACTTTTAAGCTTTGAATTATATTTTCACGTAGAATTATTATTATATAAAATAATAGAAATATATAACTTTAGTAAGGAGATTTTAGAGGAAGTATTAATTTAGTAGTATTAGTTAATAATAATAATAGTAATAAGTAAGGTAATAACTTAATTATAAAGCTATTCGAAAGGCGTTTAAATTAGGTCTAGTAAGGCTATAATTACTTACTATTATACGTATTATAGTACTTAATAGCGCAGATCTTCAGAATTCTGACTTTCTTCTTTAAATAATTATAACTTTAAGCTTTATAAGTGGACCTTATATATAGAGATTTATTAATCTATATATATTACTAATATATTTTAATAGTCTATATTAAATAAAATAAGTAATTCAAGAATAAGTTAAGTTCTGAATTTCTTATAGTTTAGTAGTAATTTAGAATTAATTTAGTATATTAATATAAATAGTGCCTACTTTAACCCCTATTAACGCTCTTAAGTCCGCTTACTATAAGTATTATATCTAATATATTTACTTACTTACTCTAGAACTAGATTATATTTATAAGTTTAATAGTACTAAAAGTAAGAAGTATATATACTATAAGAAGTAAGTAGAAAAGTATAATCTTATAAGTACTCTCTATTTCCTTTTCCTAAATCCTAATTATTATAAATATAGTCTAATTATAATTTAGATAAGCTAAAACACTGATTTCTGTACTAGATTCCGTATTATATAGCTAAGAAATATTATAAGCTCTCTCTTACTATTACTACTAAAGATAATAAGAGTATTATTTCTACCTCTTAAGAGATTAATACCGGATTACGTATTACTACCGCTAATACCTCTAAAACATAGGGTAAGTTATAGTTAGAATTATTAGAGGAAACTCGTGCTCTTTACTAGGCTATTACAGATCTAGCTATATAATAAGCTATAAGTTATTCTCTTTTCTTTTTATCTTTTTACTTTTACTATATATTTTACTTATAAATCCCTTAATTTAAGATAGAAATATAGTTCTAGATATACTTGTTTTTCCTTAAATAAGATTAAAATAACCTTTAATTAATATATAAATAAAGTCTAATTTTAGCTTTAGGCTAAATTCAAGAGGAGATTACTATTAGTACTACTAAGGTAGCTAAGACTATTCATTATAGTAGTATTAAGCGTAAGAGAGTAAAGAAGGAGAAGAAAAAGGAGAGAGAGTTACTAGCCTATTTCTAAGTAACTCGAAGTAGTAAACGCCCTAATAGCGCGAGGGAGGAAGAGGAGATTCTAAATAACTTGAAATAGGGAGAGAATAGACCCTATTTCAGATTAGCTTTATCGTTAGTTTTTCGTAATTATACCTTTAATTAAACTTCTTATATAAGAATAGTTCCTTATAGTAAAACTAGTAAGATATTCTAGCTAGAGTATAATTATAAGATTATAATATTAGTACTTTAAATCAAAGAGTATTTAGATAGTCTAAATTAAACCTTATTTTACTATCTTACTAATTAGTCTATTATCTTTTAAGTAATTATAGTTATTTTCTTTATTTTCTTATATAACTAACTATTTAAGTAGGTTTTAGAGTAGTCCTAGAATAAAAGGATTAACTTAGTGAAAATCTCTTAACTTATAAGGTAACCTTATTAAGTTAAATACATTATACTATATAGTATCAGGATTATAGCTTACCTAACTAATTTAATATTTTAAGGTATTACGATATAATTATAATATAAGAACTTCTTATACTTTCTATTCTTCTTAATCCTTAATTATCTTAGGAGGGTTTCGAAGCTATTCCTAACTAGGTAAAGAATTATTTAGGTCCCGGAATAATAGCTTAAGAATAAATATATTATAAATATTTAATCCTATAAGTAACTAGAGCTAGTAAGAGTTCCCTACTTAATATAAGATTTCGAATAGCCTTTCCTATTAATTACCGAGCTTATAGCTTAATTAGTAACTCTTAAGGTTCTTAATAAATAAGTATACTTTATTACTTACTTAGAAATCGATAGGTCTATAATACTAGTTTATAGCCTTTACTATACGATCCTATATAGCTTATATATTTAATTTAGCTAATTCCCACGCCTTTTTTATATATTCTATTACTGCTTTAGTATTATAGTAGTTAAGCCTTTCTAAAGGAGTAGTAGCTTTAGAAGAGTTTTAATCCTAACTATTCTTTAGATCTGATTCGAATTTAAGCTAGTATAGGGCTATACTAATAGAGGTATAAGAAAGGGTTATCTAAGCTTAATCTATTAATAGAATTAGTTTACTTTAGTTATTCTAGTAGAAGTTAATAAATAGCTGTAATCTCTAGTTAATATACTTGTTTATAATCTCTATCTAGCTATTAGTCTCCTTATAATATATTATAAAAAGCTTAACTTAGACGCTAATAATTTAGTAGAACTCTTTCTAAAATAATAAGATAAACTATAGCCCTTAATCTAATATAATTAATTCTAAAGTATATTTAAATTAGTAGATCTACTAGATAAAGAGTTTAGTAGTACTATATACGTTAATATCTTAGTAATAGGGAATTATTATAGAATCCTTTCCTAAGTAATTAATAAATACTAGGATTCTATTATAATTATACTTATTCTTTAGAAAATTCTTATAATCTATATATAAATACTATATAAAATAACTTAGAATTAGTAGTAGGTAGAGAAGACTTTATTATTTAGAATACTTAGAGTACGAGAATTAATAGACTCGGTAATTCCTTACGTACTAATTATAGTCTAAACTTATTCCGACCTAGTAGTACTTCAAAGCTAGGAATTAATATATCTTTAATCCACTAGAATAAGCGATAGATAGCTAATCGTGTACTTTTTTAATTAATCTAATATAAAGTAGAGTATTATATTACACGTAGAATTAATCTTTAAAGAGTAGGAATCTATCCTTAATTAAGTAATCTTTAGGTAAGGATTTTTACATATTAGTAAAGATAGTATAATTATCCTAATAAAGCTTTTTAATAAAATTAAGAGAATCTAAGGAAGTATTTAGAGGAGCTTTTACCTTAATAGTAGTTAATAGTAAAAGAAATATTATAATTATAGAGAAAATAAATTATTCTACTAGCTTAGAATTAATATAAAGATCAAGTTTTCCTAGTACTAATAGAGTTCAGCTCTAACTATCTTTCTAGACCTATTTCTATACTTCTAAATCCTATTCCTAATAGCTTAAGATATTAGCTCTCTAATTATCTTTACTAAAAGTATATATAATTTAGAAGTTAAAGTTAGAGAGAAATTCTATTTAATAAGCTTACTTAGCTATAAGTACTTTAGTAGTTATAAAATACTTTAGGAAGTAGTAATTTAAATATACCTCGATTCTATTCCGAAAGGATATTAACTCTAAGTACTACTTATAAAAGCCTTTTATAATAGCGTATAATTCTTTATTATAGATTTCCTAATTTAGTTCGTAACTATTAAGTATATACAAATAGAAACTAAATAGGTACTATTATTTATTATTATACTATTATAATATTACTCTAGTAATTACCCTATTAGAAGCATCTGTTTCTAGCTTAGTAAATAATTCCAGCTAGAAATAGTAAATCTATTAAATTAATAATAACTACTTTTAGAACTCTTTAAACATAATATAATACTCTTTTATCTAATTTCAGGCTACTATAAGTTAAGTAAGCGCAGATAGAGGTTTAGTAATAAGCCTAAAGTTACGTATAAATTATTTATAAAAACTACAGAAACCTAGGTATAATTTAATAGCTATTATAATCTTAGGATACTTCTAGTTATATAGTAGTTCAACTTTCTCTAGATCTGCCTTAATACTCTCAGCAGTTATTATATAGCCTAGGTACTTAGTGCAGATAATATGAAATTCGTATTTCTTAATATTAGCTTATAATCCGGCTTCTATTAAACGCTTTAGTACAGATCTTATATAAGCTTAGTATTTTTTTATAGATTTGGAGTAGATTAGGATATTATTTAGGTAAGCTATATAAAAGTTATCTAAGTAGTTAAGAAGTACATTATTTATATAATATTAGTATATACTAGGTCTATTATAAAAGCTAAATAATAATACTTTATACTTATATAATTTATATCTAGTTTAAAACATAGTATACTTCTTAAAGGCTAGATCTATATAAATATAATTAAAGGCAGCCTAAATATCTAATTTTATAAATATCTTTATATTTAATACTCTAGTAAGGAGCTTATTAATTCAAGGGATTAGATAAGCGTCTTTTTATATAAGGGTATTTAACTTACGATAATTAATACAGAATCGTAGGCCTCTATTAGGCTTTTTAATAAAGAGTACAGATAATATAAATAGACTCTAACTTAACTTAATAAAACCCTTATCTAGATTCTCTAGAAAGTACTCCTTTATTACTTTAAGCTCCTCTATTAATTAATAATAAAGAGAAGAGTAGGTATTAGGTAATAGCCCTTTAAGATAAATCTTATAATTATAATATTAATAAAGTAGAAGAGTATTTATATTTTTCTTAAAAAATACTAACTTTAGATATTAGTACTATTTTAAAAGCCTTTTAGATAGGAATCGAATAGTATTAAGATCTTCCGGTTTATACTATTCTTATAAAATATAGTTTATCTTATAGATACTAGTTTAAAAGAACTTAGTATCTTTATATTTTATATTAAAATAAAAGGCGTTTATACTAATCTTGCAAATAAATATAGATATAGGTAGTATCCTTAATAGTTTATATTTTAGTTTCCGGGCTTATAAAGGTCCTTCACTTGCAGGGAATAATATCAGAGTTAGTTTAAGAGTAATTCAGAGATATTCTTTTAGTATTTAAACTATAAAAAGGAGATATTTTCGTCGCATCTTGTCCTTTTAGATTACTAGATCTCTGCGATTTACGTCGCTCTAGTAATCTTATTATAGAGAAAGCTACATGCGTAGAAAAGGCAAGACTAGCTCTTAAGACTATTATTTAATAAGCGGGTAATCAAATAGCTATAAAAATTGATTCTAGTCTATCTATAACTTAAGATAGAATTAACATATTTATTTAATACTTATTATTATATCCTACTTCCCTAGGTTAAGGATTACAAAAAAACAGTTATATACGTATTAACTATTAATTATTAAGTATAGAAGTATATAGTAAATAGCATAGCTTTAAATAAAGTTTTAAAAACTATAAATTAGTATAGTATATAAGAGGGACTAAATCTTTACTCCTAACGCTTTTAAAAGGCGTATAGATATAATCTAATTTATAAAGAAATAATTATTTACTTTAGTATCTATTAATACAGAGAATATAACTCCTAATCTATTTATACTAAGTATATAATTAATTACAAACTACTTTTCTCCTATTAGAGAATTCAAATCGAGCTTTAATAGATTATATTTATATAGGCCTAAGAAGGAATCTTTCCTTAGGCCTCTTTATTTTCCTCTATTTAATCTTTCTTACTCTCTACTATTTCTTTAGTATTATTATTAACTTCCTTTTTATTAAGAACCTAAACCTTAACTAATTCAAAATAGTCTAACTTATAGTATCTAAACTTTCTGCACTTATAATACTTTACCTATAGATTACTAGAACCTTCCTAAGGTTTCTGCGTGCCCTCCTAACGTAGTAAAGTAGGAGTTATAGTCTATAGTATTAAGTAGTAGTAGAAGGAAGCGTTAGGAAAAGAAGTAAGTTTAAGTACTAGTTAAGAAATAGATAGTCCGGAAGTCTTTTGAAAGGGGCCTAACTTAGTTATCCTTTAAGAAGAGTCTGATTTATAAAAGCTAGTAAGAAATAAGTTAAGTTATGTATTCTACTGCTTATTAGCGTTAATTAAAATAAAATAGATTATTATCGCTATATAGTTATCTTACTATAAGCTCTTAATTAATATAGTAATAGTATGAAACTAGAGGGTAATTTTAAGCTATATAAAGAAGAACTATTTTATATAAGCTATATTTCCTTAGATTATAGTATTCTGAAATCTCGTATAAAATTAAGTAAAGGTTTTACATACGTAGT
This sequence comes from Cadophora sp. MPI-SDFR-AT-0126, assembly GCA_020747065.1. Classification (NCBI taxonomy): domain Eukaryota; kingdom Fungi; phylum Ascomycota; class Leotiomycetes; order Helotiales; family Ploettnerulaceae; genus Cadophora; species Cadophora sp. MPI-SDFR-AT-0126. The sequence continues at coordinate 305,982 of JAGMVK010000024.1, read as the reverse complement.
CTAGCTCTTATATACTTATATTAAAGAACTTAATACAAGCTTTATAGGCTTTATTTCTAGTAAGAAAATAGGTCTGTAATAAAGAAATTATTTCCTAGGCTATCTGGAATATATTAGTTTCAAATAAGTATTAAGGCTTTAAGTAAGAGTAAGCTAAGCTAGTAATTAATTCCTATACTAAAGCTCGCTATACTTAAGTATTTAAGTAAAGACTTATATTAACCTCTAATCGATCTTTAACTAAAGCTTTCTATTACTTAAATATTAAGTTAGTTTTATTATTTAAGGAAGAGATCTTTTTTATAAGCTATACCTTAGGTCCTTAAGGAGTATCTAATTCCGCCCTAAATATAGTAAGGGGGGTATTTTCTAGCTTAAATAGGGTATATCTACTCTAACTTATTAATTTGTTTCTTTCTATTAATTGAATAATCGGTAGTAAGGTTCTAAGGGGAATTAAGGTAGGATTAGTAGGAGGTACTACTAGTATAGCTTAAGCGAAAATTAGTAATTATTCGATATAAGTTAAGAAAGCCTTTTAAGCCCGATTTCAATTCTCTATAGATTAGATAATTTCTTTTAATATATCTAGATCACTAAAGTCTTTTTTATCTTAGTTAATATAATCTTTACTTTTATTACCTTAGGTCCTATAACTAGAAAAGCTTCTAACTGGAATTAAAGAATTAAGAATATTATTAATAGCTTTACTAAATAGACCTACTATATTAGTAGTATCTATAATAGGAATAGGAGAAGATTCAAGCGTAATTCAAGTGCGGCTTAAAATAGAGGTTCTAAGAGTATTAAGGGAATACTTCGTAATTTCCTAATAAGGGATATTAGTATTAGGGTAGTTTTTATATACCGTAATTCTATAAGTAATAAGAGTTACGTAATTATATTCTAAAGGAAAATAAAGGTAATTTAAGGGAATTTTATAAACTTAAGAGTTCTAGTAGTAGTAATTATAATACCTTAAATTTATCTATAGCAGCCTCTATATAAAGGGAGTTATTTAGAGTCTCTATTAATAAAAACTACTCTACTCTAATTATACTAATTTATAATAAGCAGAACTAAACCCTAATTTATTAATTCGTTTAAGAGATCTCTAGAATCCTAACTCTTTAAGAATAATAGTTAAGGGTAATTCAAATAAGAATTAATCGACTATACCTTTTAAGTAATAGGATATTATATAAGCTATCCCCAGCGAAAGTAATCTTCTTATTTAATATAATAACGTAATATTACTAAGTGCAGTATTAAGTATAAAAGCAAGAGGGTAGGCAAATAGTAATATTATAGGTCTAGTATAAAGAAAATAAGAAAGTAAGGAGTCCTCACAGGGGGAGCGGTCCTATATATACACGAATCTAGTCCGGCTTTCGTCCGGTAATATTCCGGCTAAACCTGAGTACCCCTATTTCCAGCACTTCCGTCACTTCAACGTTACAGTCCGTGAGTGAGAACCACCAGCGGAAACCACGCAGTTTTCTGTAACCTGTTTTGAGTTCCTGGAGAAACTGCCGCCCGTTCTTGGCTCCAGAAGGTCCTTCCACACAAATCTCCTGCACTTTTGTCCTCTTTGAATTCACATACCAGTAAACCCTCTTTGTCGCTATGCTTACCTGCAAGCTATTGGTTTTGGCGAAGCTGTTGAGTGCCTCTGGAGGATACCGTCGAAGAGAGCGCTGAGATGAGGCTGCTTGGGAGACTTCAAGTTCGTTGTCGTGGGAAGAGCAATAGTGGAGGCCGAAGACGACCAGCTAGGCACTCCAGATGGTCGTTGACCAGAGTCTAGAGGGTCGCGTGGAGCGGCTAATGGCCACCATATTATGGGCTTCGTTGTGCATTTTTGAATGGCGTTTTTGATTTTGTCTGAAATGGAGTGAGGCTTCTGTGGTTAGCGATTATGCGCAATCTACTTACCGAGGCGATTACCTGATCCAAGATTGATAGAGGATTGGCTTGCTCAGGAGCCCCTCGTAGCTCTAAAGAGTTTGAAGCTAAAATCAGAGCAGTCATCCTCGTCTCAAATTGGTTTATTGTTAATTCGTTACCTCCAAATTCAATTTTCTTGCCGATTTTCATCTCGCCGATACTTGAAAGCGAATTTGCCTGCCAAAAAGAGATGTAAAATGCTAGCATAGGTCCTGAAATACTTGAGCGAAGATGCTTTAGGAAGGCCGGGTGAATTACCGAAGAAGCCTGGCAATGACCATATTATGCCGGTAGAGGTAGAATGGGGGGGAATAGCCCTGGTAGGGTTTTAGTCTATGGGAGCTTGAAGGGGAGTCGGGGAAGATCTAACCTCTCACCCAATAAACTGATCCAACCTGCCCAAAATGCCCACTGTGCACAATAGAGCTGGATATTTACGACCAATAATGTCAGCATTAGAAGGGAACTAATGTAACCTTTGCCGTCACTCTTATGGATGATCCCCCATGCATTAACCTTTTCTTGCTCTTTCTCTACGGATTGACAGCCATCACGAATCGATGAAACGGAGTCGCTGGTGAGGTCGCTCTGTTTCAAACCGCGTTGGACTGAAGGAGGAACGAGTTTAATCGGCCGGTGATACTCCGCAAATCCTTTGCTCTTTCCACCCTTCGAAGTCCTGGAGAGGAATCGTGGCCACAATTGTCGTAATGACTTTAGTATCGCTCTACGCTGATAGTACGCGAGGACTGTGAGTGCCATCACCAAGGAGAACTCCGCGAAAAGCCAAATGAACGCCGAAAAGTACATAAGAGCAGCACTCCTCCCCCCTGCATATGGAAGAAGACGGCCGGGGAGATAGAAGCGCTCTTCAACTCCAATCTTGCTCACTATTGTTGCCAGCAAATGCCCCCCTGCTAGGTGATCGCTGAATTCTGCAACCAACATGCTAAAAGTAGCTGTTTTGAAGCTTTCTTGTATTTCAAAAGTTCCTTTGAATCTTTTCGAAAAGTAAAGCCTCAAAAACCGAGGAAGAAGACGGTCTGGAAACACAAATTGGGCTAGAACTATCCAAGACAAGCGCGGCCTTGTCGAAAAGAGTAATGCAAGATGCGGTACAAATACGGACTGATAATCAGGGCTTCTTTGGACAACATAGGCCGATACAAAGTTCGATGCTGATTCCATTCCAATCAAGATAGCTGGAACGAGAAGAAGTGAGCTCCAGTATGCTGTACCCATCGAAAGAGGTGCAGGCAATGCATTTGCCGATATTTTATTCACCAAATCCCGAGATTTTTCTATTCGATGCCAGACCGGAAAAGATGCCGCCAAAAAAGTCCTACAAAAAGGAAGGAAGCTTCGAAAGCAATGCTTTCCATCGCAAATAGTTGAAGTGGCTTGAGGTACGAAGGGGAATCTCGATACTCCAGCCTTGTATCTGATGGAGTAATTGTCTAGTTCCAGGGGAGTATCCATTCTTCCCAATCTCGCGCGGCCATTCCACCGTAATACGAAAACTGCGACTTCCAGGATCCATCACATAGTGTATCAATCCAGTCTCTAAACTCGGCCGTCTCAGCAATAGATGAACAACATCGTGTGCTGGTATTCCCTAATTCTAGGAGGGACACCGAGTCGCAGAAAGCTAGTACATTAAGAACAGGCCAACCAGGTATGCGACATGCCGGACTATCATGACAGTAATCACACCAGGAGTGGCTTGATTGATGCTGTTCGTTTATAAGCCTCCAGAGTGGGCTACATGGAGCACCCATATCGCAGCCGGATGACAAAGATTCGAGCCTTACCTCCCCGCAGCCATCTCCAAAGCAACGGGGAGCGTCTTTGAGAAGAATAGAGTATTGATTGTATGAGATTAAGGAGTCGCAGAATGCTTCTGACCCAATAACCGGTGGCACTAGAAAAGAAAGGCTGGCGAGGGCCGCAAGGCTGAGGGTAAATATCGAGCACTGAAGAGGGCAGTAGAATATCATGCTGATACGCAACCAATATGGCTATAGAATATCGGTGCTTGAGCAAAGGTAATAAACTACAATTAGGAGGTAGCGAAAGGAAGTTGTTGGGGAAATGCCGTACGGATATACTGTCTGGCAGCTCAGCATGTGCGCTAACGAGGGCAGTGCTACGCATAGATGCACCTTTGCCCCTCACTAGCTCGGTTACCAACGAAAAAGCAATTTGGGAGCAGAGGGGCATTTTGCAAGGCAGCCGGAGACGCACATTGCAGCAGGCTTGCTGTTTCTTTCCACTGTTTATCCTTTTCGCAGTTGGCCATTCACGTAATCCAAATTATCGTTTCCGACTATTGTGTCACGTGTTAGCACAAAAATAAGTGAGATGATGCGTCCGTGTACCATGCCTGAAACTTTGTCGACTTCAGCGTTTCTTAATTAAATTACAATACTCTGATCATTTTCGAAGGCTTCGTGTGAGCCGCAGGCTAGCACCCACGTCTGTAAAGGTTCTTCAAAGAGAGAGAGACCGCGGGGCCTTCGGCAAAACGTTAATCCAAAATTACTAAGCAGATAATCCTTGCTAAAAGTTGTCTGGTTCCTCCGTTTTAATAAAATTGATGTTAAGACAGGGTAAAACGGTGTATTTTAAATCCGTTGTTATATTGTTTTCATTAGTTACTCCACTTAGACCTTCTATATCAATCCAGGTTGAGACTGCGACGGTTTCAACTTTCTGTTACTAATAATTTAACTTATCTTTTCCTCTATCCTCTACGCCACTTCACTGAATATGCTCGTACTGATACTTAATCTTTAGGGAACAGGGTCTTCACAAGTACTAACGTTTGCGACCACAAGACTGAGATGAGCAACCTGACCAAAGTGGACGTAAGCCCGTTGACAGGATATTCCGGTCGTCACGTGATGTGGAGCCTAGTTATGACTGGTTAATATAGGCAACTCTTGCTGGAGCCTATTGGTCTGTAGCACATTAGGGCCGATAAGTAAAGCTGCATGTTACCCTAGATTAGAGAATTAACAGTTCAAGTCAACACATATCATTAGGAACGGGAATTTAATTTGTCCGCAAGCACAGCTTCTGGCCTGAACTCCTTACGACAGCCAGCCAGAGTGCAAGATCTATAAATAAAAGTGGAACCTGCACGTCGGCTTACTGTAGAAACGGCACTTTTATCTGTCCGCAACTCCGTCCAAGATGTATAGCGATAGTAAGAAATAGCTCCGTGGCTCTAATATCGTTAAATAGAGATGAGCTCGCGGGATTTGTACATGGGATTTGTCCCCGCTACATTTCATATCTTTCTTTACCCGCAACCTCTCGCTGGAGGACATAAGGTTTTTCATCAGCCCGCAAAGTGAAACATTTTCAAGATGCCTGAGAACATGGCAGCTTGGGCAGTCGTCAAGGGTAGGCCCTTAGAAATCAAGTCTGCGCCTTATCCGACACCGAAATCCAACGAGATAGTCGTACGAAATCACTCAGTAGCCATCAACCCGGTAGACTGGTTGCTCCTAAACAACGGCTCCATGATTCTGAAATGGCTAAAATATCCAGTTATCTTGGGCTCAGATCTTGCGGGCGAAGTCGTTGCAGTCGGCAGCGATGTCAAGCGGTTTAAAGTCGGTGAACGCATTCTTTCTTTCGCTTTAGGTATAACAAAATCGTCCATGGACAACAGGCAGGGGGCGTTTCAACTCTATCCTATAATCAGGGAGGATATGGCATCACCCATTCCCGACTCAATGTCCTACGAAGAGGCTTCGGTTCTTCCTCTCGGCATGTCGACAGCCGCATGCGGTCTCTACCACAAAGACCATCTCGCACTTCAGCAACCTTCCACTTCGGCAAAATCAATTGGCAAGACTGTACTAATCTGGGGCGGCTCCACAAGCGTTGGCTCTTGCGCAATCCAACTCGCAGCCGCTTCTGGCTACAAGGTTATCACCACCTGCTCGCCCCGAAACTTCACTTATGTGAAGAGGCTTGGTGCTAGTCAACCTTTCGACTACAACAGCCCAACCGTTGTCCAAGATATCATCGCGGCATTCAAGGGGGATGAATCTGCCGGCGCGTTGTCGATCGGCAAGGGTGCAGTTGAGAAATGCCTAGACATTCTGGCAAAATGCAAAGGTAGCAAAATGGTAGCAATGACCAGCTACGCGGTTCAGCCAAATGAAATCCCGGTCAGCATCATTGGGTTCATCCCGCTGGCATTGCCGCTCGCAAAAGCGAATCTGAATATCATGTGGAAGCGCTGGATGAGGGGATTAGAGACGAGTTTTGTCTCTGGCAGTGCTCTGGAAGGGAATGAGGTGAGAAAAGCTGTGTATGTGGATTTTTTGCCGGAAGCTCTGAGGCAAGGGAAGGTTGTGCCGTCGCCGGAGCCACTAATTGTAGGAAAAGGGTTAGGAAAGATTCACGAGGCATTTGGGCTCCAGAAAAGGGGTGTTTCCGCAAAGAAGGTGGTGGTCTCGCTGTAGAGGGGTCGGATTATCAACGATTGTGCCTTCGAAATCTGCCTTCGAAATGCCTTCGAAATGAGCTGATAAGCTCAGAGAGAAGGTTCTTCGACAAGAAAAGAAGGCACAGGTTTCGGTAAAACGCTAATCCAAAAATTGTGGTCCGTGCCCGTTCCCTTGACTATTTCCTGTCCGGGCGTTTCTCCCAAGCTGTTTCAGTATTCTCCTCAAAAGGTTTTCCGCGCCGTGTTCTCCTTATCGTTTCTCCTCACGTGTCATCCTTGTTAAGTTTAACAGATTTTGATATTCCTTTTTATACTCGGCTTAGTCGCTACTTTGTCTCGACACCTGCATCACTAGTTAGGATATAATTATTCATTTCACTGCTAGAGTCCCTTTTTATTCTGCGATTTATAACCTTGTCATGTTCAATACTCTTATGCTTCTTGTTATCTCGATAATGTCTCCCCCCCCCTTTACGGCACGAGTGGTTGATGCATGACGTTTCAAGAAACAGTCCGCCGCTGTTGCTCACACCGAGCGGCAACATATTCGTCATAACGATGCCCAGTACGGGGGTACACTTACGTCCTTCCACATTCTGTAGCGCGAAAAAGGCCCGCTGCTGGTCTTTCGTGAGTCTCCTAACTTCTCGTATAGCAATGATCTCTGCGGAACGGACGTCATCTGCTTCGCCCCAAACACTCTCTCAAAAAGAGTCAGCCCCGCTTTTGGGGCTAATCCTTGCACGCAGTTTTGCCCTCTATGGTAAGCACAGAGTAGCAGCTACTGGTCTGTGCGTAGGCTTTACCAGACTGCTTAATGAACTCCTCTCGTATAACTGGTGGGAATGTGGCCGTCACACAGACTATAGGCAATACCGGCGAGGAGTGCCTCGAGCTTTTTCAAGCTTGAAGTATATAAGGGTTAACCTCTTAAATTATCTAGGTAATTTGTTCTCTGCTAACTCAACAAAAAAGAAAAAGAAAAAGAAATGTCACGTCTTCAGCACTGCGATTCACATAACGAAATACGGTGAGACGCCCAGAGCCCCACCTTCGTTTTCTTAATGATTGCTTCGCATCATATAATCACACATCATTGACATAAATAGCGAACCGACGGCACACTAACACAACCGCTTGACACATCTCACCTCCAAATCCCGTCTACTCGACGCGGGTCATCTTGCATTCTCACCTTTCTTTGGTTTCGTCGTTCTACCGTTTGCCAGATATTGCTAACGCTCCACGTTCCCACATCATCATCATATCCGAGACTCAACATCATAGCCCCTAGAAACATGACAATCACAACTGGCACCGCTGACACCCAGTAGATCCAAAACTGACTAGAACCTGGTAGGTATCTATCATTCATGCTGAAAAGCCCGCATACGAAAGCCAGCGGAATAAATATCATACCAATCAAGGTTAGTAGCTTGACATTCTTCGCCTCTCTAATTGATCTCTTTGTCTCTTCCAGCGACTGTCTGTTTCCCGCAATACCCACGAGAGCCGTGATACTACCCAAGAGAACTTCGCATCTGGATTTCAAGACCTTGAGACGTGTGAGGATGAAGGTGAAGTCCTTCCCGGTGTTCATCCAGTCTTCCTTCATTGTTTCCTTGGCGTTATCAAGGTCTAGCGTGAGAATGATCCTTTCCACATCCTCGCAATACTCAGCGCATCGCCTATTCAACGCCTGTATGTCCGACCATTGTTCTTCAACGTATTGAATCTTCATGGCAGACAAGTCATTTTTGCGAGAGAGACGCCATTCGTGGGTTGAGATTATGGCGCCAACCCAGCAAAGGAGCTGCATGTAATGCGAAGCGGTTATCTTTTGCGGAAATAATGCTGCGACTCTTGGAGAAGATAAGCTTTCAAAGGCGCTGTAGTGCGTTTTCCAGTAATATATGAGGTCGTCGTGCATAGATGTTCGAGGTGGCCCAGTACGCATGTCAGGCAGTGGGAAGGCAAGGGGTATGAAATCGAGGTAACCGCCTTGAAATGGTGTACTGCACATGTGGCTGACTTGAAGGCCTCGGGTGTGGGTGACTTCGCGGACAGGGGGATCGGTAAGAATGACAACTGACAACAAATTAAATCATTACGATCTCTAGATCAACATTCAGGGACGAGTCGCTTACCATCCCAGCCATCGTTATGATTCGTGCGACTCCAGAGAGAGCACTTTCGCCTCACGATGACCTCCTGTTCATAGGTCCCATTCAGCCTTGTGATGCCCACTTGTCTTCCTGTAGCTTCACCCAAGCTTGTGGCTAGTGAGACTGTGGCTAGTTGTGGGCTGCGTGACAAAAGGCAAAGGTGATAGCCGTATCACCGTATATGTGGAGCATCTCCTACCCTTCCAGCTCTTCTTCCTTTGTGATCAATCTAATTCACGAGGCGCCGAACCCTCTTGTTAGTTGGTACCTTGGCCTGCGCACAGTCCATGGTGTCGTGCCTTCCAATTTGCTGGACTCCTGCGGGACTGCTCCAAAGAGAGCGTGTTGTAGAGTATAGTCTGGCATGCTTCTAACTCCTCAGCCCGATTTCGTGAGGCGCAAATGGCACTCCAGTCTCTTATGCATGCCTGACGTGGCCACCGCATCAAGCCCGAGTCTGCCTAGCGAGCGCAATCCAGCCTCGTGACGCTGAGTGCAGACAAGACATGTCTACGAAGCCGTAAGGCAATCTTCTTTTATTCTCTACTTTTGCTCATCCTATTTTCTCTCATTCGACTTTGTCACTATACACCTTCTATGCATTTTGCACATCTTGCCCGCGTCTACTGAGCAATGCCTTCTGTCAATATCTACAACAAGTTAGAAGATCCAGGTACATTTCGAATCTTGGAACTAAATCAAACACATCCCGCGGAAACACAAATCTCCGGACGTTTGATATCCTCGAGACTACAAGACACGCCAGACTACCGTGCTATTTCTTATGTATGAGGGGATCAGCCGCCTACTAGTTCTATATTGCTAGAGGATGGGTACTCTCTTCTCATCACGGAAACCTTGTTCAATGTGATCAAAGAACTATCGTCTAGCCATGCAAGCAATCGGCTTTGGGTAGATCAGATTTGCATCAACCAAGGAGATGAGGTTGAGAGAGCAGCCCAGATATCACTTATGAGGGCCATATATCGACAGGCACATCAAGTGATAGGTTGGCTTGGAGAGCCGACCGATGACAGCGAAATTGGAATCAAATTCCTGTGTTTTTTGGGCAACGTGGAAAGCAACCCGTCGCTTGATCCAGGCCCAGCTTGCCATGAGTTTACAGAAGGGGTACAAACAGGAGAAAAGATAGCATATCTCTTTTCCCCCGATGGCAAGCATATGAAAGCAGCAACCGGCTTACTTCAGCGGCCTTGGTTTGGGAGGCTGTGGGTTGTTCAAGAGGTATTACTCTCCTCTGGTCTTCTACTTCGATGCGGCCAACTCTCGATTCCTGGGGATATATTCTTCGCTGCGATTAGGGTCCTTGCTTCCATGTTAATATTCCCTCATAGTTCAGACTTTGGGCAGCCATACCGCAATGCCCAAAGACTGAATTTGTTAAAGGATGAAATCATATCTAAGGAGTTTGAGTCAACTGTTTACCCCACTTTGGCCCACATTCTCAGTGATTGGGAATGTAAGGAGGACGAAGATCGACTAAACGCTCTTTGGGGAATTGCATTCAAGGACAGCCTTCCAATATGTAGCAGGTTCAACCCTAGTTACAGCATGCCCCCTGGGCCACTGTATGAAAGTTTTGCAAAAGCTCATATTGTGGAAACTCAGAGGTTGGAAATCCTCCATTTTGCTGGCTGTGGAGATAGCAGGACTCGAATAATTCAATCCTCTGAAGACGGGTTGACTATTGATGAGGGTCAACTGGCGGACGATATTCGTTCCTGGGCACCGGATTGGCGTATCAAGTCTCGGCCAGTCCCGTTCAGCCCTCTTTTGAAAAGTGAAGCTTCCGATGGATTCTCTGCGACTGCTTCTCGACCAGATTTTAATTTCGGTAAAGAGGAAGGAGTCATTCATGTTCGTGCTCTCGAAGTCGACAAGATTGTGTGCTGTGGCCTTCCATTCTCTGACGAACTTCGTACAAACTTCAATTCCCAAGATGTCATATTCCACACTTGGTTCGAATTAGCAAAACAAGTACTTATAAGAATGGATGCCATAGAAGCAATGGTTGCCTCAACCCTGATAGCCGATAGAAAGATACAACCACATTATGGTACGAGATACAGTATAGAGCCACCAAATGTCATCAGCGCTTTTCAACAATGGTCTTACACCTGGCTCGGTATCAGAACGCCTGAGCATATCACCCATAGAGAGTATAATGATATACCTACGGGCGAGCTGGAAGAACCGGCACTTTACGCTCGATGGGCTTCGGAAATTTGCCGCAACAGAACTTCGTTACGAAGCAGGGACTGTGCGGTCTAGGTTCTCTCCATGTGAAACCTGGTCTCGGTATATACTACATACATGGACTCAAGACACCATTCGTTGTGCAGAATCCTTTGGAGAATGGAAAGCATCTTCTCTATGGAGAGTGTTTCGTTTATGGTCTCATGGAAAGGAAGGTCGAATGGTCTGAAGAAGACGTTTTCCTCACCATTTGTTGACTAGCATGGTCAAGATCAACGCTAGGTTTTCAAGACTAGGGACATACAGGCTTCAACTCAGGTTCTCAAGCTCTGCTCCGTGTTCGTTGTTTGCTTACTGCGTGGTAAAGGAACTCTACTACGATGTAAATAGAGACTCTTTGCAAATGTGGTCATTCTAATGTTTCTTGAAAAAAAAAAACCCCCTATAAATCATGCTCTAATCAATACCGAAGGCTTCGTGTGAGCCGCTGGCGAGCACCCATGTCATCATAATGGTTCTGCACAAGTGCGTGCTTGTGGCACCAGTGGGTGTCGGAATTGTTTGCGCACGACCCGGAAACACTAATTCCTCACTAAAAACACTAACCTTTATGGAATAATAACTTAATTAATTATATATAATTATTTTTGAAACTTATAAAGTATAGTATAATGAATTAGATAATTAGATTATACTATTTAGTTTCTTTATTTACTTATTAATTAAGTAATAAATTAAAAAGTAATATTATTTATAGAAGAATTTACTAGAAAAATTAAAATTACCTAATTACTTCTAAATAATAAGCTTTAGAAGAATACTTTTAACGAGTAATTTCATCGACTTATTAAGATTTCCTTAAATATAAAAAATTATTACCTCTTATAATACGATTATATTTAGTCAGAGTACTGTAAAGAGGGTGACTTTTGGTGTATTTTCGGTTAACTTTAGGGTTGCGCAAGCAATTCTGACATACACTGGTCTGTATGATTGATTACATAACAGTACTTTTCAGCCTCACTCAACTCGACGACTATCAGAACTTCCGACTTACCTACCATCAACCATCAATCATCAACCAACACCACTACCACCAACCACAATGTCGAGACCACCACAGATACAAACAATCAATCAGCGGCGGCGGCCTCAGACTCGGTTGATAGTCAAAAAGGCTGCGCGGACCTGGAATGTTACTCCACCCCCAGAGAAAGATGATGATTCTATTCTCGACCCCGCCATCCACTCCCACCCCGACGACGATACCCTCCACTTCACATCTCGATGTCTCCTCGAGATTCACGAGCAATTAGACAGCGTGCGACAAGAGGTGCGCGACTTGCAAACCCGCCAGCATCGATCCAGAGAAGACGACGACCGCGGCCACTTTGATTTTGCGACAAGCCCAAGCCGAAGTCGAAGTCAAAGTCGAGGCGCCCTTTCACAAAGCTCACTCGAGGCGCGAATACACGATCTCGAAGAGAGGACAGAGCATCTAGAGAAGGCACAAGATACAGAGCACCAAGAGCTGCGAGAGCTGCTCCACAATACCAAGGATGAGGTCGCGGGATTGGACAGCAGAGCGGAAGACAGGGTTACGGCGCTGGACGTGGAGGTTGTCGACTTGGACGAGAGGATGGCTACTGGGTTTCACGAGATAAACGCCCGGCTGGATATCATCAGTAATGCGATGGAGATTCAGCGGAATTCTATGGCGATTCGGTTCTATGCTACGGTACAACCACTCGCTATCCCGAGTACCAATGGAGTCGGTATACAAATGGGAGTGTCGGGGAAGACAGTGGCATGGTATTGGAGGTGCCACGACTTGAAATACCGTACGCCATTCTCTCGTCTCTCTTCCCTCTTCCCCCTTCCCTTTTCCTTGATGATTCTGTACTAATCCATCCTATTCATAGTCAACCGTCTAGTAGATCTACACACGTTCTACTCAATCGACTTCAACAACTGGTACAACCCCTCAAACTCAGATTCCGACTCAGATTCCGACTCCGATTCCGACCCCACCGATCTCAACCGCCCTCTTCCCACCCCCTCCTCCATCCGCGAAGCCGCCCAGCGGCAGCCGAAACGCGCTGTCATGGCCTTGTTCAGCCACCTGGGTCTCCCATACCATGTATTCGAAGAGCAGACCGAGCGACGACCAGTAACGACTTTCGCAGAGCGGAAGCGCGGGAAGAACAATGAGGATATTGAGGGCGAGGAGGAAGTTGGACTTGGGCGGAGGAAAGCGAAACAGCGGTATGTGGGTAGAGATGGCGTTTCCTTCGAGGGGTCGCCGACGGATGATAATATATCGCTCACGCAGTCGATAGCGAGTAGTTGAGATTTAGAGAAGATACCAATTCGAATAGATCTCTAATAATATAAATAATTTTTATTGACTATCTCATTGTCTCGAATTTCTCGGTATCTACTTAATACAATACTGTGAGTGGCGCTGGTGTCGAATTCGTTACTGACCTTGAACTTTGCCTACAAGTTCTCTCAGGCGCATTACCAGTCGATCGTGGATATCCTGCACAAAGATTCTATTGGTGTGTACACAAGTCTAGTCTATGACAACCAAAATCTACTAGAACTCAAACGTTGTCCAAGCAATATTATCTTAACTCTTATTCCCTAACGATAGATTATTTTGAAAACATCCGCTGCGGCCTCACGCGTCGATGCGAACGGTTATAACAAGCCTCTAAATCTATCTTCAACTTCCGCGGTGACCGAATCTCGAGATTCTGTCGGGGGACCAGACTACGAGATACTATACTCCTCCCCGCGCAGCTGCTCCTGCACCGTAAATGAGCGCCAATTTTACAGTACCCCCCGGTGGCGATAAAGTGTGCAAAGGTAGGACTGTTGTTAGTCGCTCTACTGCATAGGTCTATTAGTTCATTCCAATCGTGGGATCCTTTTCCTAGTGCATACCGAGAGCCTTGAATTGTCTAAAACTTCGACGACAGGCAATGATTGTTCCCTACGATCGTTACAATGATGCCAGGAACATCCAGCAGAAGTGGTGCGAGAGTAATAGTGTCTGTCACTGATTGCCAGGGCTACCACAAATCGATCGGCCCAATCATGCATCGATCGCGCAGGCCAGGTACGTACACATAGGTCTGTTCCACCAATGAGGAAGTATATTGCGTATCTGAGTGGGAGTCATCGATCTCGATATTTTTCTTGACAAATAATAAGAATATGACTTATTGAACGTAGTGAGTTTTAGTATAGAAGGCGAGCGAAAGGGGGGAATAGGTGAAAAGAGGGGATTAGACGCCAATCACTTAATCTTCCTTTCTTTAAGGAAGGACGGAGCCCATGGTTTTAGTATAATACATTACATTTGTAACGTCAGAAGCCGAGTAAAGGTCGAAATGCACAGAGTTCAAGGTAGAATCAATGTCAGTGTCAAAATATCAAGTTGATTTCTATCTCTAGGGATTTCCTTCAACTGATATAGTGTTCTTGTCCTGTCAAGTAACGAAAACACTGTTTCATAAGTGGTTGAGGTCTTATGCGACGATCCCGAGGTTAAGTCTACCGACGATCCTACTAAGGTTCGCCACAATTAGCATAATACACGAATCAGCTTAATGACAGAATTCGACGCTATCTGATGCCCAGCCATTCACAATCTCAATGTTGCGTAGGACGTCATTCAGCGGTACGATATGTGTAATATCCCCGCGACTATACCTTAGGATTATAGTGGTGATAAATCCGAACGGCTGGTAATCCTTGTCGAGGTCGAGAGAGCCCGAATCGCCTTGCATGCTGAAGACATCGCCGCCGACCGTGGAGATGATTGCGTCGTAGCAGCGATAGGATCCAGCTGCACCTGGCTGGCCGCCGACGGCTGTTGGGATAGCGTTGATTTCACCAACACGCTACTCTGGAGTCATGCGACTTGGAGGCTTCAGACATGTCTTAAGCTTGGCAAGACTCCCGGTCCGAACGGGCTTGAACGTAGGACCACCGTGGAAGTAGGCTTTGGCGTTGGCGAGATCAGCTTTCGTGAACCTGGCATCGAGAAAGGATTCTTTTAGTTGGAAACCGGAGCTACAGTCGTGTTGATTGAAGGGTGTGTGCTGCTGGAAATTGGCAAACTTGCAATAGAATGCGAAGGTGACGAGATACTGACTCGGTTTAGTTGTCGAACGTTTTTGCATCGATCTGGCGTGAGTTGTATAAGCGCCCAATCGAAGTCGCCCACCTTCGCTGTTGTTGAAGTAGAAACAACTGGACCAAGCACAGGATTCCAGCTTTCGATATCCTTGAGAATTTGCCGCCAGAATCTCACGCCTGAAGGATCAGGATTAGAAGATATAAGAGACGCAAGAGACGCAATGGAATCTCGGATTTTGTTGAAAGTTCCCCTTGAAGATAGACCAGAGTACTTGCGATAGACACGTCCTATGAGGTCCTTTTGTTGGAGAAGATCCGGGGACTCAGCAAGAGAGCCTAAGCCCTGTGGAAGTACATGCGAGGCGGTGAGACAGTAGTAGTGATGATCATCTCTGTGTCTAATGTACCCTGTCAACGTGCCTAGAGCCCCCAAGATGTCTCGATTCTTCCATTGACCGATGGAAGCTCCTGGAAATGGGGGGCTTCTACTAACACAGCCAGCGGGAATAGGCAGGATTCGCGGGTCCTGGTTTGGAGAATTCATATTTTCGGGGAGCTGAGCAGAACGCAAGTCTGTGTCGGTGACATCGACACGTACATTCCGAGAATGTAGTTGGGTCTTGCATACATCAACATGTACACTCCAAGAAAGAATTAGCAATATTCAGAGAAAGCCAAAAGAAAGAGAGGTGACTGGGATTTTTACGAAAAGAAGTAGTGGGTTTTGAATTACATCTCGCCTTGCCATTGATCTGAAATGATTCCAGCAACATTATTAACAATGTCCAGCGCCGAATCCTCCGACATGGTAGATTCCTCCCACTGAGCCTCTGGTGATCGAGAGCCGATGAATCTCACGTCCACCATCAGCGGATACTCACGGAGTCGCGCCCAGCCAATTGTAAAACCAGAGCGGAATGCACTCAACGACCACGGATTGCCTTTGTGGGCACTGTCAAGGTAACTTGCCACGTTTCTTAGGATATCAGCTTCCCAGCAGTTGGCAAAGTCGAGGTTATCGCAGGTTGTTGTGATGCGCTGGGCTGGATAATGGGTGAAAGGGTCTTGGGCCGATGGGGCAATGGCTTGGGGATTGTTGGTTGACATGGTGTCAGGTACTACATATCGTAGTTGTTTAGGCTCTGACGGAGAGAAGGCGGCGGCGGCGTGGAGGGTGGAGGGTGGAGGATGGATGCATGGCGGCAGGTGTAGAGGGAAGCGAAAGAGCATTCAACGTTCCAATAATACCCGGCTGGTCAGGAAGTCCTGCATTATCTGTGCCTGTGCCTGTGCTGATTGCGTGTACGGGCATTGTCGCATTTGTTATTGATTCGTTGTCCCTTCCTAGGGCTGTGCTGGTGCTTGTGCTGGTGCTGCTGGTGGTGGTGGTGGTGGAAAAGGAAGTGCAACTGTTGTTGGCATTTGCAATCGTGGTGATTGAGGTAACGCTTTCGAAGGAAGAAGATGAGAAAGATGAAGTTGATGCTGCTGCTGACAGACTCAATTTTGTGTCCTCGAAGTTGTTGTTATTGGAGTTAAAAGTTGAGAAGGATGAGGATTCAAATGAGGCTAGTGGACTTAATCTTGTTAGAAATGGTGGTATGCTTAGTCAGTATTGCCCCTATTTATTTTAGCTCTCCATAACTCAATCCATATGATTAATTCTATCAAATCTGACGCTCGAGCCACATTGTGGCCTTGGTTGAGTGTCCAGCCAGCGCTAACTGCGGGAGCGGAGATCCATGGGCCGGCCCAGCGTAGGGCTGCAGATGAACCCATGTTCTGTCTGGTTCTAGTGTGTCTGTCTTTGTGTCGACATTCGTAGACTCTGGCACCAACTCTCGAGAGATAAAAAAGTCCGACATCTCAATGCACATGTAATGCACTTTTACTTACTTATGCGACGACATGCAATACAGTAAGTACAGTACCCATACTTAGTGGCATGCAAGCAAAGGCTTGGAACAAATTATTTGAATGGGACTAGTTCTTTTGTATAAGGAATTCTTCTTCTTCCTCTTCTTCCTCCTCCCCTACGGCCAGGGCGGTAGATATACCCCGTGGCTTCCCTTCACTTCACGGCACTACACTTTACTACACTTACTTACAGTCAGCCAGCCAGCACACGTGCAGACGCGGACGCAACGCAACACGACGCGGAAAAAAATAAATATTCCGCTCCGTCTCATCGCGTCTCCCTCCGTTTGCATCAACCACCCAAACATTAACCAACAACCTCACCAACCACGTCGATCTTCCTTCGCCTTTACCTTCGCTCACTTCCACGACGCACGCACGCACGAGACACCCCAAGCAAGCCTAAACCCCCTCACGACCAACCATTCCCTCACAACCAATTAATTAATCGATCCATCCATCCATCCATCCAGCAATGCACAAACGCCAGGGCTCGATGTCAACACCTCCCCCAGGTCCGCGCCAGAACGCACGTTATGGCCGGAACAAGAAGCGCCAGAAGCTCTCCAACGGCAATTCGGGCTCTGCAAAGCGCTTGAAGTCACTTCCACTCTCGTCCTCATCCTCCTCGACCGCTTCGGCTGCTGCTGGAGTTGCCCGGGCTGATTCTGAGCGAGAAGAAAACATGGCCGAGGGATATATGGCCGAGGAAAACATGGTAGAGGAAGACGAGGAAGAAGCAGTAAAGGAGGAAGAAGAAGGAGCTGAGTCAGTGGAGGAAGAGAAGGAATACGAGCCCATGGAAATCATGGCAATAGAATGTCGCCCGGTCAAGTGCTGCTCAATCACAAGAGAAGGAGGAAAACTCAGATCCCTTATGTCTCGTCCTTCCGCCTATGGAATCATCTGCTGACGGATCTTGCTCTAGTTCTCTGATCAACGCCTTCCAGCCACGGCATATCTGGTTCGTTGGAAAGGGTTTCAAACGCCCAAGTCCTTGACATGGGAGAAGGCGAGCTCGTTCGCTCATTTCAAGCTTCCAAAATGGAAACAACCTGCGTATTCAGGTGATTTCAAGGTTGGAAGAATATGCAGAGTATGGGCTAGTTGGTGGGAAAGCCAGGTAAGCAACGCCAGTTTCAACTCTGATGCACGGACGTGGATTCGAACACTCACACGGAGAGTCGGGACATGGTATCTCGTTGAATGGGATGGTTTTAACGGCATCGATGATTTGACTTGGGAGAAGGCAAGCAAAGTGCAGTGAGTTGCCCTGCAGTGGTGTTCAGAATGAAAGGGACTGTCCTTGGAATCTAGTGATCAAGAGTGATATGCAATTCTGTACCAGGACAAACGCACTATGAACACAGAACAGATGGTCATAGAGGACCGCCTGAAAAGACTTGAACCTAACTTCAGATTCAATTAGACTAAGAAACAACATGCTGCTTTGTAAATTCTCTAAACTTCAATGTCAACCCAATTTGAAATACATGAGAGATGGGAGTCAGGAATGAAAATCTGGCGGAGAGGGTGGTTATTTTGCTGGAAAGGATTTTAAAAGAATGTTGAAGTGGAATAAGCTGGAGGAGGACGGCAAGGCAACGTGCATTGGTTGAAGTGTAGATGGAAGGTATGTCCCCCTTGCGCAGGATAGGGAATCGATCCCACTATCCCTCCGTCTCCCTTACCTCCGCAACACCCCAGAATGTTGGCTAGGAGGCCTCATCCTATGCAGCAACCCCACGACATGCGAGATGCATTCATTATCAAGGGCATATTTACTCCATGTGTGGCTCCATAGACAAGCTGCTCTTCCCCTCCCTTCCGTGAGACTCGACGCCGCTCAAAGGTTCCAAAAGATCAGCCATGCGACCGATCGGTCACTCCTCCTATACCTATCGCTCCGCTCCGTGCTATATATATACATCACAGCCGTCTTTATCTCCCACTCACTCACTCGTTTGTATAATACAAAACGAGCCGAGCCGCCTACTCTACCACAAGCTTTTTCCCCTTTCTCGCCTCTCTACTCGCCGCGAACCTCTCCAACACGTCCAGTCGTTCCTGGATCTTTTTGTTGAGTGCTTCGACGGTTGAGAGTGGGATTTGGTTCGGCGCGAGGCTGAACGGTCGTGCGTTGGTAGTAGTAGGCAAGAAGGTGGGTGGAGAGGGTTGTGGTGGTATAGGTATGGGTATAGGTGTGGGTGTGGGTATGGTGGGATTGTTGTTGTATGGGGATGGTTGAATCGTATCTCATTTTCAGGTTTAACTTCTCGTTTGATCATTATCGCTGTCGGTTTTGTCCTTATTTTTTCTCCGTCTGCTCTCGTTCCCAACACTGGCCATGGTACTGCGAAGCCCCAAGGTACTTGTGCTGCTTCGGGCTGCTGCTGAGTACGGTCGCCACTTGCTTCTGGTGGTTGATGATATGCACTCGGCAGTTTCTGGCTTTGTTGTATATGCCAATCATCGGGGAGATTCGCGTAGAGGGAGGGAGGACAACGATAAGTGGAGATTGGTATCATGCCAGTGCTAGGAGAATCTTGTCTTGCTCTTAAGAGAAGGTAAGGAGGATCTTCAAATTCGATTTTTGACGTGACAATGACAGCTCGGCTGTATCGATGCTCGTAGAGGATGAGATGATTAAATTACTGTCGTTTGTGGATTTAAGATGGTCCGTAGAGCGTGATATACTTGCTCCTAGTCTCTCCCCCTTCTCGTCGTCTTCGACTATTGTTTTGAGTCGGCCTTGATGCGTAGGAACTTCCCCGTGGTCCTCCTTGACATCTGCCGACTCAAACTGCTGTTACTGATATTGTCCTGGGCCTCTCCGGCTGAACCTGCACCTCCTTCTCAACTCTGTCCTTCTGGGTCTTCTCTTCTTGCAGGAGTTGTGTGTACACCTCTTCCACCTCTTCAAGTTCCTTGAGTTGCTTTTGTTCAGGTTGCAAATCTGGTACTTCGCAAAATGCCATGATTGTTTCATAAGATGGAGGCAAAGCCCAATTATTCGCTTTCTACAGCTCCAGTATAACCGCGCGGCTCTTGGGGAAAATCCAAAGAGCCAGTCAAGGAGTACGTCGGAGCTATGCTCAATATCTAGTCGCTCTGCTGATGCCTAATCGTTTGCTCCTAGCATCCACGCTTCTCCATAGCGCCCCATTCTGTCGGCAAATAATTGGGAGCCCCATTTGCCTCCAGTACCACTGGAGGTTATTCCTATCCGTGATATATATAAAAAAATATATATAAGCAAAGTATTCGTTTATGATGTTTTACTAAGACTTGCTTTAATTAACCAGTTATTTATATTAGCGTATTTTATTAGTTTTAAAACTAAGTTTCGCGAAGGAATCTGATTTTATTCATTTATTTTACTTACGCTCGCTTACTTTATACGAGAATAGATTCTTTAGGCTTTAAAGCTCAACTTCGAGACTCAAGTATAATAAAAGAAGGGAAGTTAAGTGGGAGGGGCGGAAGGGGAGCCTCCCTTAATAACACGAATACGAAGTCGTAAATAATAGAGTCTTATCTTAATTTCGAGATCGTACTAACTCTGATAGTACGCATGCAAGTACTGGAGGTATCGACATCGCCAGACGTCCACGGTATAAAGCAGGTAGTATAGAGTTAGACAGACAGACTGACAGTCGTTCGCCTCCGCTGTTGGAGTTGGTGGGGGCGATTTGAAGTGGTGGGGTCAGTTCCAATCGTTCTAACCGCCCGCTGCTTCCGTTTGGCCTGACGGCGCAATTTGAGCTTCGTATTACTGTTCTGTTCTTTGGTGGCGCATTCAGCTCAGAATGGCCAATCCCCACACAGTATCATCCCAAGCAAAAACTGGGAATGCGACTCCGTTTTGCTGAGCGTGCGGCGTAGGTGCAAGAAGGTTGTCAGTACGGGTTCAGACTTTTGGTTAGTTCCTCCGCCAATAGAGTTTCATACTATATCATTGAGAATTTGTTTGCCGGGGTTTTGGACCGAAGCCCCTCTTCTCCCATGAGCCGATCATATTGTTCTCTGATTGATTTCTATAGCGAATTGTGTCGCAAATCATGACTCCCGCATTCCGCTAGAGCTTAAGGAGGGCGCTTAGATAAATGACTAGCTAATCAGAAGAGGGCTGGCTTGGTAAAACGTTACGGAAGGTCGCTTTTCTCATCTATTTTTTTTGTATGTGTCGCAGCCAGGAATAACCTCTAGTAGTAAGTACTGGAGGCACACTTGCATTGAAACGTCGGACTTCTTTATCTTTCTTTTGACAGTTCGTGCAAGAGTCTGCGAGTGTCGACACAAAGACATGCCGGAACCACACAAGCAAGACATGGGTTGGGTGGGTCCATCTGCAGCCCTTTGCGGGTCGGCCCGCACATACAGTAGCGTTCATTGTCTCGTGATGACTAAGTCGGGATTTTTCGAGAGATCGATCCCATTTATTCAAGCTCCTATCAACAAAGAATTCTTCTTTTGCTCCTCTATCAAGGCATCAGCCAAATCACCAAGATGCGTCAGAACTACTTCACCAACAAAGCCAACAGCCATGTCCCCGCCGATCAAGCGACTCGCAGCTATGATGAGATCCAGACACCCTCATCATCGATAAGACCAAGACCAAGCTGCATGACTGTCGGCACTGGCTCTACGACGGCAGATGCGGCGCGTCTGCAGACCATACTAGACTCTGGATCTGGTGGAAGTACAGTCGAAGGCGATACAAGGGCTACGAGTATATCATACGCAAACCCTCCACACTTGTCGATGATTCCATCAAGCAGCGGCAGCCACGACCATGCCTCCGAGGCCGATCACCACAAGTCCACTCATCAGCGCTGGTACAACCAACACCGAGCAAGCCTGGGACGATCTATTGAAAGAGCATTGCGTCTGCTCGAAAGTCTGCGAGACATGAATTCTAATTGGTACATACATTACCCCCCGATCCACGGGGCCCAAGTTGACTTGGATCCCTCTTCGCCCCATGGTTCCGCACACTCCGACGTTGTCAAAATATCGAGCTCTTCAGCATCAGCCCTTCCCAGTTCCCCGTTGCTCCAACATACAGATCCAGGTAACGATAATGAGGAGGCAGAGTCGAGCAAAGAACGGGGGAAGAAACCACTTAAGGTACCAAGACTAGTAACACAACAGATCGCACAAGAGTTTTCGATTCTGAAACTGGACTTGAAGTTGGGATTTCTCCATCCAACCGGGCTTATCCACACTCTTGAAAAAGGCTCCATCGCGTCCCTGCTAGATGAACGAATTGCTTCAAGTCTCAGGCACCTGCAATCATTGCGAGAACGTCTGGAAGACATGTCGAGCAAAGTTCTGGTTACAGGAGATGTGAACGCTGGCAAATCGACATTTTGCAACGCCCTGCTTCGGCGCAAGATTTTACCCGAAGACCAACAGCCCTGTACGGCGATATTCTGCGAAATCTTGGATGCGAGGGAGAATGGAGGTGTAGAGGAAGTCCACGCCGTCAAGATTGGTGCCACCTATGACCGTCACGATGAACGAACATACAACGTCCATACTTTACAAGAGTTAGCGAATATTGTTATGGACAACACAAAGTACATGCAATGCAAGGTTTACGTCCAAGATGTACGAGTGGCCGACGAATCTCTAATTAGCAACAGAGTCCTGCATATTGCTTTGATCGATGCGCCAGGGTTGAACTCCCATACAACCAAGACCACAGCCGTATTAGCTCGGCAAGAAGAAATCGGTGTGGCAGTGTTTGTAGTCTCAGCCTCAAACCACTTCACAATATCGGCACAGGACTTCATAAAGGCGGCTGCCGCCGAAAAAGCCTACCTTTTCATTGTGGTGAATGGATTTGACTCTATCATGGACAAGAAGCGATGCGAAAAGACGATCCTTACGCAAATTCAGAGTCTTAGCCCCCAAACCTTCAAAGAGTCATCAGAGCTAGTTCATTTTGTGTCAAGCAATGCCATCCCTACCGCGCCTGCTAGCGGTCTCGTCGGAAGTATTGGTGGCCGAGGCGACGATGATCCCAGCAATGATCCTAAGGGTAAAGGGAAGGAGGTAGAAAAAATACGCGACTTTGAGGGCATGGAGGCGTCGCTGCGCAGATTTGTTCTAGAGAAGCGGGCAAGATCAAAATTGGCGCCGGCAAAGCACTACTTACTCAATATGCTCCACGACATCAATATCCTTGCCACTGTGAACTGTGGGTTTGCTCAAGCGGAGGTTGATAAGGAAGCTCAGGCGCTCCAAGAAATCGAACCCCAGCTCGAGTCGAGCAGGAAGGCCAAAGGGGAAATTGACGCTGAAATCGAAAAAGTTATTGAAGAAACTTGCAAGGAAGTCTACAATACTACCCGGTCGACTCTCAATAGTCTCATTACCCACCTTGGTAAGAACAGCCTGGAAGTCACCTATCCAGGCTTCTTCAACGCGTTCCAGTACGCTGAAAATCTGAAGGAAGTCATGCTTGCGCGCATAGCCGTTTCGGTTACTGAATGTGAAGACTACGGACGAAAGAGCACCGTCAAGGGGGTCAACTCGATAAAGCAACTCGGCCTCTTACATCTCGCCGATGGGTACGAGAATCTTAGCTTCCGCCCAGAGGTTATGTTTCGGAGGAGGGAGGACGTACTGGCCAGGCAGGTGGATATCCCGACAGAGCTGCTAGACTTCATAGATTGGCCAGTGCTTGGTCAAGGGGACAAGGTCGCTAGCACCAGTGTAGCACTCTCTGTTGCTACTGCCCTCAGTGGAGGGAGAATGCTTGGGCTCCCCTTATGGATGGAACAGGCTTTCATGAGCAGGTTGGTGGGTAACGGGAACCTTCACCGGCTCATTGTTCCCAGCATTATTGCGACAGGTTAGCGCCCTTTCCATTTCTCACCCAGTTGAATTGCATGACCCAAGCTAACACCTCGTAGCCCTTATCGCAGTCACCTGTGTCATTCGCCAAATTTCTACTGCACTTCCTCACCGCCTCTCCGTCAAGGTCGCTCAAAAGCTCGCCGCCATCGACTACGTTCACTCCAATGCTTCGCGTATCTCAGGAAGCGTGCGCAAGGTCCTGCATTTCCCGGTCGATAATCTCCGTTTCGGCCTCGACCGCTTAGTCAAGGATCTCGGCACGCGCCGAGATGATAGTCTCCATGTAATGGATCAGAGTGCGATTTCTCTGAAGTACTTTGGTAATCTCGTTCGGGACAGTGCGGAGCAGGCGGATGTTGTAGCGGACTATGATCTAGAAACACCGCCAGAGGCGAGGGATGATTAGCAACCCCCCAAGGCTATAATATCACATTTGTGCCCCTTTTTCGATTTAATTCACCAACTTATATGCAAGGCGTTTGGAGCAGCGTATGTTATAAATAGAAAAATTGTGAGTTTCAACCTGGATTGCTATTTCTTCAACTACCTAGGGCGAAGAATAGTAATGCTCTCTTTCGACTCCCCTCTCGCAAATCTTCTGGGCCATCCGCCACCATACGAACCCATGCGGAATTATCTCGCTTTCCCAAAATACCACAAAAACCCGATCTACACCTGAACTGGGCGTCGGACTTCAGAAAAGATGCGGAGTGAAGAAGGAGAACTATCAGAAACACATTCATTTCAAGCCATCTTTACCAAAATGTCAAGGACGACCTGCAAAAGCCACAATAATCAGCATTCTGTTGTTGGAATAGGAGTAAGAAGAGGGGAAAGGGTTAGGGGAGAAAAGTGCGCTGCTGGTTGACTGGTTGGCTTCCTGCTTGCTTGTTGACTTACGTTGATGGTCCAGAGGACGTTGCAGCGATTGAGAGACGAATGAACATCGATCGCAGATATTCGTCTCTGCGGGTCGAACTTTTATGCACATATAAGAACTCTATTGAACCTCGTGCACGATTGTTCCATTCCTTGCCATGGTTCTTGACGTCTTGCTCACGTAAATCTCGCTCTCGCTCTCGGTCTTTCTGCCTTGTCGAGTGATCTTGGAGAGAGGACTGCAAGCGGCACTTGAGGTGCTCGAGGTGTTCCTCCTGCCATTCGACTGGGTGAATGTAAAGACGCTTCGATGAGTTCGAGGCGAGAATGTGATGGAGTTATCCTTGCTCCAGGGAAGTGGTGGGGATTTGAATACGTCGCTTTGATCTGCAGATTTGAATGGGATTCTGGGTATGGGGGGTGAGAACAGAAGAACAAGAAAGCGACTGCGGCTCTGGGCTTGGGTTTGGGGTCAGTATCATGGTGATGGTAGTAGTGGTGGTTCTCGAGTGTCGTTTGTTGTGATTTCGAGTCTCGAAAGTCGCGGTCAAAATATATTATAATCCGACCCGACTCCGACCCCGACCGACCCGAACTTCCATGCCCCTCTCGTTCCTGCATGCAAGCAAGGAAAGGGGTCGGTCCGACCCGCGACCGGCCCCTGTCAACACTACACTCCACAACACTAACGGTAACTAACGGCGATTGGCAGCCAGTCAACCACCAGTCATATATGTTCCAAGCCCTCGGAGCCTTGGCACCCTCGCTTGAGTGTTTATATATTTTGCTCAACAAATAACAATTCAAAAAACAACAATTCCACCCTCATTCGACAGCTGCTGATTCGAGAGCCACCGTGATCACTAATATGCACGGTATTCTCCTCATAGTATCACTTGTTGCTTATTGCTTGTAGCTTGTAGCTTATAGCTTGAGTCAAAACAAACTAGACAGTCACTGCCTGCCTTCCTTCTTGTCCGGCTATGATTAGCTATTCAGAATCTGGGAATCAGGATGAGAAGAGAGAGAAAAGAGAGCCTGCCTGCCTGCCTGCCTGTGTTACTACCAACCCCGTGCTTACTGCAGCCACGTGCGTCCCCCCCGTTCGGGAATCTAGTGATCATTACATCCGGGCCGGTCCGCGCGCGACCCATACAGCGCCGCATGCAGTACGAGGTCAGTACTGTGCTATCATAGTACATCCGCAAGAAAAGGGGGAAAATATTATTAGACTATGACCCATCTACTCTTCAAAGGCTCGAGGCTTGAGGCTGGCTCTTCAAGGTGCTGGATAAGTAAGGTATCTGTCTGTCATCCCTGACAGCTCCTTCTCAGTAACCCGCTTCCGCAGCCAGCGAGCGAGCCATACATAGATAGATCGAGCGAACGAGCGAGCGAGCCTGCCTCTGAGCCTTGAAGGGCTCCATAAGGAAGGGAAGGGGAGGAGGGAAGGAAGGATACCAGTCGAAGCAGTGGACTAAACTGGGTTGGCTGACTGACTGAACGAATGCTTGCCTTACACTTGCCAGTCAGTCAAGTCACGTGCTCGTGACCTTTGGCGCGACCGCAGCCTTTCCAGCATGGCCAGCCTCGCTCGAAGACCTATATACTTCGGTCGAAAAACAATAATTCCGCCCTTATTCGAGAGCTACCACAACCAACTACCAACCAATATGGGGCCCCTCTCCCTCTACCGATCCTTAGCGACTTCTGCAAACCCACTCGAAGCTGGCGATGACTGTGCTTCAGTGGATAGTCATGCTGGTCGCGGTCGGGGCAAAACACAACCACTACCACCACCACCACCACCAGTACTACTATCAACTCCAACTCCTCCTCATTCTCAACCTGGATTCTTCTCCTCCGCCTCCTCCTCTTCCTCCTCCGCCCCTCCGCCCCCCTCTAATCACGCCAAAGAAACCGTTTTACGGTCACCGTTACGGTCTCCATCGTCACCTCCAGAGCTGTCGTTGAAAGAACCAGCGTCCCACCCTCCTTTAACAAGCCAGACAAATTTGCTACCATCATCTTCATCCTCATCTTCAACCTATCTAATAGAAACACGGCGGAAACGACTACGATCAACAGACTTGAAAAGAGAGAAGGGTCACCAGAAGATAAGACGACACGAGCGCACACTAGTAGGGCAAGATACACAGGAGGGAAACAAAAACCATGGATTGGAATCACAGCAATATCGAGAGCAGAAGTCATCATCACTCTGCGAGGAGAATAGGGAGGAGCAGGGGCACAACAACAGCAGGCGCTGTCTATCGGAAGTAGACAAGACTACTTCGGAAATACAACAACAACGAACAACTCCTAGGCAATCGAAGTTCGCTGATTTCGGTCCACGTCTTGGATCTGGAAGGACTGGTCTGGTATATCAATACAATGCAGATTTCAAGGACTTTGTTGTGAAAATTGTAAGTTCGATTCCTCAACTAAATCTAGACTTTAGTTCACCTTTTCCTATTTCTTTCAATTTTACACTATGTTTTCTATGACTTTTCATCTTTACTAAGTTGTTAATTTTAGTTTCTGAACATGAGGTCATTCGAACGTGAACGGCACGCCTATGTAATTCTACGCCGTGCAAAGAGATACGATCGAATCCTGGTCCCGCATTACTACAAGGAGATTCTCCTTCCTCAAAAACTCATCAAACAGGCTCAGTCATTTGTCGACGATGAGTCAGACGCGGAAGCAGAAGATTCTGTGACAGATCGTGGATTAGTCTTAGAACATCTACGTGGACCTACGTTATGCGACATCCTCTTCTCGCCAAAAACCCTGACCTCCTCATACCTCACTGAACTACACAATAGCACACGAAGTACCCTAAAAACCATTCATCAACTTGGGATTGTTCATAACGACATCAAAGAGAATAATCTTGTGTTTCAGACTAAACATGCTTTACCTCAAGATTGCTTTATCATCGATTTTGGACACTCGGGCTTTCAAAAACACCTCTCTGTTTCTACCTGGAAAAGGAGGTGCGTTTTGGACGAAGAAGCGCTGGACAATATGTTTCGCCGAGCTGAAGCTCGACTGGCCATTGATCTAAGCTGTGGATGTATCACTTCCAAGCCGTTGAAAGAGCACCTGTCTCAAGCCCTCTGTCAAGGTACCGAATTATACTCGGACCTGGTAGAGGTGTTGAGGGAATATGACAATCCCTGCAGAGAAGGCGACTATATCGAATCCCTCCTGCCTGACATCTTGTATCAACAATCTTCTTCGATTGTCCAAGGTTCCTCAACCCTCCAACCGTCCACGACCGCCCAACCTCCCTCAATTGTCCAACCGTCCTCAACCATCCCAAAACGCCTTGCGATGATACTTCGATTCGCATCCGGCGAATCTGCAGGAGCAGAATACTTAATCGACACTATCATTTCCCTCATCCCAAACCCATCACCTCTGCTCGCAGTCTCCCTCGTCGACATCCTAATCGAGACCGGACGCTACAACGAAGCAATCTCCCTCGCCAACACACAATTATCCAATCCTTCCCCTCTCCCACCCCTGTTCGCCGCACGATTCCACGAGCAGAAGATCCAGATGCTGGTTGATGGGCTGGTAGGCTTGGATAGACATATCAAAGCTATCGAGAGTGCGATGCCAAGTTTTGTCGAGGCGTATGGAGCGGAGAGTTCAAAGGTGAAGAGGGCAGAAGAAACGCTAGGAGAATTGAGGGAGGAGTTGCGCGCATATGAAGATGATTAATTAATCGATTGATCGCTCGAGAGGTATTGTAGGAGAGCGAGTGAGGAGAAAGGTGTATGAGAGCTACTTTGTATTATAGAAGCACTAAATAAAGCTGAATCAATACATATTCATGTCTCGCTTCCACATGATAACGAAAGAAGCGCGCGCACGTCTCCAAGTCAACAAACAATAGATAAACAAGCAAAATACCTCTAGTTAAACTGGCGCGCGCGTTTGACTTAGTTCAAACGAATCAAATCGCGCTTGAATATATAAACGCTCTTTTCAAAGGTCCTTCGAAACCCTTTTGAGTCCAACTTTCTACCGCTCTCCTCAAATTTGCTTGACATCAGACAAAATGCAACAAACCATTACGACGACGACGACTACTACGAGACCTTCAACTCAGAGCCATTGCGAGCAGCGCATAAGCAAACGCACTTCAAGAACCCCAGCGGTAGGAAGACTTGGCGATGACTCTCTAGGACAGAAGTCAAGTAGAAAGGACGAGGAGAAGGAGGAGAAGGAGGAGAAGGAGAGGACGATGCCAAAGGCAAGTGCAAGGACGAGGATGTGAAGGCAGCAGACGACTACTACAACATTCAGGATCTCTGGGATCACTTCGACCAGCTCATCGAGGACATGTACAACATCTGCCAAGAACGGCTTTCGCAAACATATACATCGTTGCGACTGCCACAGCAAGTGAGGATGATCCCCAAACAGACGAATCCGACTCGCCACAACCGGTCCCCCCCCTTTTTCTCCTCCTTCTTTCCCAGCTATAGCAAGTTGTCGATCGACCTGAGACCCAGTGCGCTCATGTACTGAAATGTTTGTGGCAGGCAAGGAAGAGGAAGGAGGGTTCTTGCCAGGCGAAATGACATGTGCTGTGGCGATTATCGCGCATCAGCTGGAGGAGTCTAGAGATCTCGACGACCAGTGTATACGAGATTTCTTTGTAAGTCCTTTTCGTTTATTTCTTTGCCTCCTCATTGATTTCAATGTATTCTTCCATTCGATCCGCCCGATTGACTCACCGGTGATTTGATCAACAGGCTCGGATCGTTAGCTTCACATATACCTCCCTTCGAATCCTCAATGTGCGATATGATCCAGAACACAAACAATTTACTTGTGATATCTTGGGGGTTTTCAAGCTACCTCTTGCCAATGTAAAGGAGACACCGAAGCTGGATCTGGGTTGGGCTGAGGCTATCGCGTTAACCTTGGAGGCTTAATACAAGAAACGCGGATAGGATGGTATGGAATGGGATAGGGATAGAGGCAGAGCTAGTCATTATCTGTATACTACGATAGTTCGGGACGGGAGAAGAGGGCATAATCATTTTTTCTAATTAGTAATTCGTCATCGGCTTTCTGGGCAACAGAGATCAAGGAGTGGCACTTGGAATCCTCGTAGTGCTTTTGCATCAAGGTCCAGGAACTGCCACTTCACAATATGCGATTGTCACCAGGAATGTTGGTTCAATTGACGCCAATAGATAACCACTAACGACTTCAAAATTGAGACTACTCATGATCCAAATACCCTCTTGCTCCATCCTCCATTTCTTAAAGGAAATCCTGGTAAATATATATACTGTGTGCCTCGACATTTCTTGTCTGTAACTACATTGGCCACAAAAGGCAGGGTGTCCAGTTGAGACTGCTGATTGATTCAAAACTCTCTTGTTCCATCCTCTACTTCGTTTGGAGCAATAGCAGAAATGTTTGTATCCCTCAAAATTTTCCGTCTGCATCTGTCGACATTCTCTGTCTGTATCCTTATATATTCTTGTCTGTGGACCACCTTCAAAGCACGGCGCGCAGGCGAGACTGCACATTGATCCAACACCCTCTTGTTCCGTCCTCCATTTCTTCAAGAGCAATTCCAGCATGTATATCTGTGTGTCCTTTGTTACACTCGATCGCGATCACACTAGCTTCGCAAGGCCAGTGCTGCGCTGCGCTGCGGCAGCATATGCAGCTTGAGCTCAATTGTGACTGAAAAATCCCTTCCAAGTTCGATCTCATCATACAGGTCTCCTTGCTATTCGTCGCAAAGCCGCCGTTTTCGAGCGTGTTGTCATCCCATGATGACTCGATCCTTCCCAATGGTCTACTTGCTTCCGGCGCTGAGGCCGCATTGCCTTGTGCTGCTTGTGTTTCGATATTCGAGATCTCTCGCTAGCTAGACTTGCAAGAGTTGTGGACTGTGGAGGAAATCGTCAGCAACGTACCAAAGAGTCTTTTTCCGGTTGCATGAAGATGCATACCTTTCTTCTGGCATCTTTGCATCTAAGGGGTCTCTGGGTCTCCTTCACTCCTCGCGGATTCCCATCAGGTCCTAAGAGACATTCCGGAGATGGTGACGGTGTTCGATCATTGTTTGTTGATAGCTTCTACCAATTCCTCGTAGGCCGTTCGGAACCGTTCTAGTGTCGGTAACCTTGCCTCGTCCAACTGCGTCCCAAAGCGCTCGTATCGTTGCAAGCGGGCGGCCGACAATCTCATGTTCCTTCTGGCGCAAATGCTCCTCCCTCTAGAGTATTCTCAAAGTCCCAACCGAAGCCAGTTGAGGCAGTGCAACCTCGCCACTGATATGACTAGATGTTGGGGGAGAGATAAGACGTTGGCTGGAGCGAGAGAGGGACGACTTGCTGGCGTGGTGCGACAGAGGAGATGTCTGGGAAGTCAAAGTGGCACGCATAAAGTGTGCAAGTTAAGATACAATCTATCGAGAGGTAGACTTTCGTGGCTTGGCCATGGGCGTTGTCGTGATCATGTTTGTTTGGGCAAATCAATGGATGAGCCAGGGATCTGGGGTTGTCTACAATATCTGCTCAGATTTTGAAATGAAACCTTTGTGATTTTGCCATATGTAACCTCCGGAGGATTTACGATTTAACCTCAGCGGCTCCACTGAACCACAATCTGAAATCCATCTCCTCTGAAAATCCACCTCCTCTGGAATCCACCTCCTCTGGAAATCCATCTCCAATAGATTATCCTTCTGCGCCTGATCTATTAAAGCTGTAGCAGCAACTTCTTTCATTGCTCGAACGTAGGGTCCCTTTTGTAATATTTAACCTCCGGAGGGTTTACTATTTAATCTCAGCGGCTCCACTAAACTACAATCTGAAAATCCATCTCCTCTGGAAATCCATCTCCAATGGATCATCCTTCTGCGCCTGATCATTGCCCAATTCATACAGAGACATTCTCCGGCTCTTCGCCACCTCGACATAGGGATTCGAAAGCAGATCGGGTCGCTTCATTTGTAATATAAAAACGGATTTGACCTAGATGTTCGCAGGTCTGTGTTCCCCCAATCCATAGAAAAGTCGAGATCAGTATTTTCTACCGTCACTACTTCAACGCCAGTGTTATCCAAGCAGCAACGTGCAATGCCGTCTACTCAAGGGCAGAAGACAGAGCGATTTGAAAGGATTGATAATGACACTCCTTCAACGAGGCACGATAGACGCTGTGGATGATGTGGTTGTATTTTCTTGTGGAGGTGGTATCACCCGGCTCTCCGATGGTAGTTCGAGAGTCACCGAGGTAATCAAAGTCTCCGAAACAGCAGACTTCTTAGGGAAATTCACAGCTTAGGCAACTCGAGGCGGAGTAATAGTCACGGCAGGAGGGGTTGATTCGTAAGGTCAGGGGAGCCGCGTGGTTCAGGATCCGCTAAGAAAGTGCTGATAGATTTTGGGGCATTGTAGATGGTGTTCTCTATAACGGCAGCGGCAATCTTCTTTCTGATAGTGTGTTTTCGAGAACTGATCTCCGCATCCTTCACATGCTGCTGGAGGACGATTTTGTTCGTCTCATTCTTATTTGGACGGGCGCTGTTGTGTTGTGTCCTGAGCAGAGAGCTGGTTGTGGTCTTGGTCTAGGTCTGAGAGACTCGATGATGACCTCGAGGGTCATGATTCCGGAGTTGTGCAGGTTGGATTTGACGATTGCGCGTTCTTGGTTGACGCGCTATGCTGGGTGGGCTCTGATGCCGTGTGGCTGTCGAGGTGCTTGCTGTATAGTAGTAATCTCCTCCACTGATGGGGTAGCTGAGAAGGGAGTTGGGTCGGGTACATGCTCGTAAGCTCCACTGCGAGGTTGCGGTATGTCTCTTTCTGCTCGGCAGTTTCAAGAGCGGCCACCTCTTGCGAGTCTGTGCTATTATTTGTAAAGAGTCGATCTCCGCCTCCCTCCCGAAATATATCGGCTCGTGTCGCTAAAGTGCTGGCCGTGCAGTAGTAAGGCATGTCTTGATAGTTGAGTTGTTTAATATCAGAGGTGAAGGTGCTGAACTCATCGAAGGCTCTCGATCGATGGGGGGCGGGGGGGTCGGTGTCGTTGGTGCTGGTGCAGGTGTAGGCCCTAATTGCGCGTCGGCGTCGCAATCATCGTTGGGCTCATCACCAGCGTCATCGCCAGAGTTGCTAGTCTGATCTTCTAAGGTGTCAGCGATGAGGGGTGGGGGGTTGCATCGATGGGAACCATAGCCCCAGGGCAAAACTCACTCGCAATTGTGGATTCTGAAGCGACAGACTGTTGCTCAAGATCTGCCTCGTTGTCTGCTGAAATTCCAGTTAGCATCTGGGGACATCTTGTGTTGCGCTGCCTTACTACTATCTAGTTCCGGATGGACTTTCGGTAAGTCGTTCTCTGGGGGGCACTGAGGAATGTTGTCGATGTCTCGGGAATGGGATTCATCATCATTCTTGGAGTCGTAAATCAATTGGCCATTCTGATCAAACTCTCTGGAACGAACCATGATGACAAGAAAGAGTGAAACAATCAGTGGTGATATATGTGATGAGCCGAGTATAGGTGAGCGGATGATGAGGAATGAAGGAAAGGAGTCGAGGGGCGGGTGAGATGAAGAAGAGAGTGGAGGGAGCGGACGGGAATACTTATGTTAGCTGTCCCAGGATTGCCCTTCGCTCCAACAGCATGAAGGCATCAGCATGACCCGTATGCCTATAGACTGCAGATACGAGATGCATCGTCGAAGCGCCCTCGAGAGGGAAGGTTTGTTGGCCTGGAGCCCATGTGGAGGTCCAGCACGTTGACCACTATGGGCTCACCAGCCCGAGGTACTCGAAGGATGAAGCACAAGCTGTAGAACTAGGTATGAGGGGTAAAGCAGATTCATCCTGCGCTCAACTCGAACTCATGTCATGACTCGAGATACTGATTTTATGAGCGACAGAGTCAAGTCCGTCGAAACCAGATGTCATGTGGTGGGGGCTCGGTACCCTCCTATCTCAGACCACCACTCACCGCGATGCCAATGGCTGGATAAAGGAAAGGGAGGCTTTCGGATGCCAGCATAGCCATTGGTCATCTTGGAGGGAGGAAACAATGTCTCGCAGATCGTCAGGCCGAGTTCTGCCTCAAAATCGCACGCGAAGCATGCGCCACCAGGCGAGAGCTAACTTTGAGATACTTCACTTCCAAGGCTTCATGAACCGAGAAGCGACTTTCTTCCCATCTCTTTCTCCATTGGAAATAGCATCATCGCGAGACCTCCGTTCGTCTAAGCGAGATCTGTTGTGGTGGACAGCCTGCCAAGCCCAGCCATCGACCTGCCTCGCCAGCACTTCACGCAGCTGGACACATCTATTCTGTCCAAGCTTTTTTCCTCCAGTGAGGCACGCGCGTCCACATGCTCGGTGTTCGGGAATTGACACCAATCGATGATTGCGAGAATGGCTGGGGCCAAAGAGGTACAAATAGAGAGCCGTTCCCCCGTTTTCGTCTTCTCCCACTCCCATTTCCCATCATCTTTCTCGCCCGCATACTTTCCAACTCACAGACAATCCAAGCACAACATGGGCGCCAGACGCAACTCCAGAAAGATTCCCGCTGAGGAGTCCACCTCGGCATCCGCCGAGGCACATGCTTCGAGCGCCGCCATTGATGTTGCTGCTCCTCCAGAGAATACCAGCAATGACGCTTCTGGCAGTATTGCGATCACGACATCGCTGGCTCAACAAGTTGCTGGTGGGACACCAACAAGCTCCGGCCTGGATGACATCCATGTGGCGGTACCCACAACAATCGATCACACTGCGGTCATGGCCCAACAAGTTTCGTTTCAGACACCGGAGCAGCGCCTTCTCCTCCTCCAGCCTCCAGTGAAATGGCGGGTATGGCAACAAGCCCAATTCCCACGCCAGTCTCTGACGCCAACGAGGCGGTGCCCACTTCCCCAGCTCCGCATGAGAGCAGCATCATGGCGGCCAATGACGGGAAGCAACTGTCGACCTCGGCAGACGCTTCACAGTCCTGCAGGAGCCCTACTGGAGTGATGGCCCAGCTTCCCGTTATGGGTTCCAATTGGAGCTCCCTTCTTGCTGACAGCAGTGAGATGCCTGCTACTTACGATGCCAACGTTCTGACTGGCACTTCCATCGCAGACGCCGCCGCTGTTGCTACACCAGGCGAGGAGAGCACCTCTGACGATAAGCCGCCACCCCTGATGGACTTGAATGCGCCTCCGGCTACACCCAAAGCACACGGATCACATGCATCCAGTAAGATTCCCAACTAACTTGCCTCTTCGTGCTCTTGCTCATGTTCTGCAGCGGTGATCGTCATCGATGACAGTGGCGACGACGCGCCTGTGATACGAATGAGTAGCATCAGAGCAGCACGCCAAAAGGTACGCGCCGTCGTCGGGGTTTTGCTTGGAGAGTTGGAGCGGAAGCCTAGTCGCAACTTGAGCAAACGATCACTTTTGGAATTTCAACTTGATTCCGTCGATAATATCATGGATCTCGTTCGAGCTACTGAGCGCGAGAGCCGTGCTTACAAACGTCTGGCTCGTGGGTTTAATTTAGAGTGAAGGGTACAGACAATTGGGGACAGTACATGACATGGCTGGACACAGAAATGAAAGTATACAGATTTCAAATGACACTTGAATGTTTCAAATGCTGGACTAAATAACATGTTATGATATAGCTGCAGTCTTGCCGGGTGCAAGAGCGAAATGAAAGTGAATAAAAACACAAAATAAAGATCGTATACCTGCAGTTTGCAACCAACATTATCAATAGGGTTAGATCAGACCCCCCCGACTCTTGCACTTCTGCGAACAACTCGACTGTTCTCTTTAACCAAGGTCATTCCCATTGTCGACCCTGGGTGGTCAGCAATGATCGTGTCTTCTCCGTCCCAGGCTTTCTCGATAACTGCGTCAATGCTTGCACTGACAGTTACAGATTCCATTTCAGGAGGATTTTGCGCCCATCTCACTTTCTTGCTCTTGGATCGCAACATGTATGGAGATCGCAGCTCGGTGCTGGCAGTCTGCTTCTTGACTGGGTGTGCTCCTCCGGTCTCGTTGAGAAGATGCATGGGTGTCCTTTGACGATTTTGGGCTCTTGCTCGCTGAAACCACTTCATGGTCTGCTCGCGAGGGATGTCCAAGCGTTGGGAGAGGTTGAAGGCGGTGGAATGATTTGGATACGGCTCGTCGATACAGTGATCCATCAATGCTTTGTTCTGGGAGCTTGAAAGTCGAGTGTATGGGCGAGGCCCCGGATTTGCCATCGGGCCGAGTTTGGTGACTTGAATGTGCGTGCTGAATCCAGACACATCAACGAGAAGGACGATATGAACCTGTTCTGCTGGCTGCAGAGAAAAGTTGAGGTGCACGCGGCCTGTTGCTGAATCGTACGCAGGCCTCACTGGTTCGAAGAAAGTTGTAGTCATAAATTCAACTGTCCACTTTTCTGTCTGTTGAACGTTGCCGGAGAGGCAACGGCCCAGGGATGAGACCACGTTCAGCTTGCCCACTCCATACCAGTGCTTGACACCACCACTCGTGTCAATCCACCTGCCTACCGCCTGCCCCTCATATACGGCCAGGCTCGGTTGCGAATCACACATCGAAGGCTGACCAATCAGCCTGCTCCAAGTCTTGCTCCAAATCATCACCGCTGCCCGACTGTGCACATAAATGCCATGAGTTTGAATCGAGATTCTGGTGCTGCGATCCGGTGAGTGGTTGTGCTGACTGGTGAGGTGATGTTGGTTCCAACATGCTTGGCAGCTGCACATCCTTGTTCGCGTCGCTACAACTTTTTATATAACGTCTTTTAATCACGGGATTTAGCGACCCTACTACTTTTTTCGCATCCACCCCTCTCCTTTAGCTTTACTATATAGTAATATCTCTTAATAACTCTATTAAAATAATTCCGATTAATTTGAAATTTTTAATAATTTAAGATACTACTTGAATTAACTTATACCTTATAGCGTATATAAAGGCTAGCCCTAGAAGATAAGTAAAATTCAAAGTGGTAGCTAAAACTTAATACTAACTTACTCTTAGTATTTAATGAATACTAAGCTCTATAAATCTATAACTAAGTTCCTATAAAGCGTTATAAATATAGGATAACTACTTCTAAGCCTAAAGAATAAGTTACTAACCTAAAAACCTCTTTCTTAAAGGCTTAGTATTAGAAATTAAGTAAGGTAGTACTAAGAAAAGAAGTAGTAGATATACCCTTATCTCTAGCTCTATTCTTTATTCCTATAATTCTTCCTTTAAGGAAAAAGACTCTGTTTAATCTAAAAGTATTATTTAATAAGGAACTATAAAATATTAACTTTAATATATAGTCTTTTATTAATAAGAGTTAATAGTATACTATTATTAAGAATTAGGATATTAACTTAATCTCCTAACGCCTTATTTATAAGATAATATACAAAGTTATATAAAAAATGTTAATTGAACTATAGATTAAGAGAAGGATATTATATACTACTAAAAGACTAGTTAAATAAGTCTTTAATTTTCTCTTTAGGAATCCTAAAAACCCTCTTTTAATCTTATTTATATAAGACTAATAATTATTTAATAACACTATAGTTCTTTTACGTACCTACTACTATAAAAAGAACGTCTTAGCTAATAAAGTTATAGTTAATACTTATTATAAAACACTAGAAGAGATTAAGGCTTTAGAATTTAATATAGAATTATAATCTTTAGGTAAAGGAAAGAAGAAATCTAAAGGGAAATCTAAAGCAGATAAAGCTTAGGATATAATTAGACTTATACTTTTAAAGTAAGAAAACAATAGATTTAAAGATCCGGATAATCTATTTATTAATCCTTTAAGTGAGCTAGAGGTTATGAAATTACTAAGTCTAATACTAAGAGATTCTGTTATAAATAAAAGGCTTAATAAAAAATAATAGTAAGACACTACTACTTTAGCTATTAAATTAATATATTAAGAGATCTTTAGTTATAATATCTATATAGAGCGCTTATATAATAATAAAATAAAGTATTACTATATTATACTAAAGGTAAAAACGTATTATAAGATTAATATAACACGTTAACTTTAATAGGCGGCCTTTATCTACTCTAAAACTCTAGGAGTTAATATAATAACATCTTTAGTGGATTAGATTACCGTATTCACTGAAGAAGATTATTAAATAAGTTATAAACTAAAGCTCAGTAGTATAAAGAAACTAGATTAAACTATAGTAGAAACTATAACTAAATCTAATAATAATAGCTTATCTATTAAGAACCTTACTTATTTAATATTAATATAGATTATAAATTATATAATAAATTAAGCGGCTACTTCTACTACTATTTCTTTACCTCTTAGATTATCTAACGCTAGAAGAGCTCGTAATCCCGGGTAAGTTAATAAGCTAGATTTACCTATAAATTCCTTATTAAATATAATATCTAGGGTATCCAGGTAAAGCTTTTAATCCCTACTATTATTCTCTATTTAGCTTACGAATAATAATAAGAATAAGGTAAGATTAATAAATTAATAGATTATCTAAAAGGAGAAAAACCCTAGGAAATAAAAGGAGTTAAAGTATAGTTTTAATATCCTAGATAAGGCTTTTATAACAGAATTAAGCTATTTAAAGGATATTAAATTTATAATATTTGTTAGTCCACAGGCCCATACAGGACATGTCTCAGCTAGAATAGGGGGTAGGACCACTTATAGAGGCGATTCAGTGGTGTTTCGGAGGTAGTATATAATCTGGCATCTCCTGCCCCCTCTTAGAAATACACAGATTTTCTACACTATTAAGCTTGATATATATATACATGATATTTACGTTTAATTCTTAGCTTATATTCGGTATTGAATTGATAATATTATTAGAGATTAAGCTAAGTATTACCTATACTATTTCCGATAGCGTTTTAGTGTTTAAAGAGGCCTATAAAGCTAAGAGATTAGCTGCCTAAGAGCTATTAAAGCTTAGTAGCGCTAGCGTTACAGGAAAATAGTAAATAGGTACGTTAGGTAAGAACAAGAATTATACTGATTTTTTCGTTAAATACTAAGGTTTTTTTATAAGATCTAATTAATATATATATAACATATATTAGATCTGTTAATTACATATTTTTTATATTGTTTTACTTGTTATTTACATGGGTTTTAATAATTTTGGAATACCTAGTGTAATTAACCCTGCACTTAATTTTACCCCCCTTACCTTCACTTAGTATTTCCTATTTAAGTTATATCGCCGTAATATATAGATTCTTGACTTGCTTTTTAAGTCTATTTAAGTGGAGTTTAGCTATAATTAAATTATCTTATAGTTACGGAAATACGCTCTTACTCTTTCTGCCGCCTCTAAACTAGTTCCTACTATTCTTACCGCATATTTAAGGAAATCTTAGTATATAACATAGTTACGATATTCTTAATAATAATAATATCTTATCTAATGCTTTAGATCTCTAAAGCTCTCTTTAATAGGGTTAAAATCAGGAGAATATAGTAGTAAGAACCTTAGTAATACCCTCTTACGTATATAAGCTCTTATAATCTCTGCGATATTCTTATAATAGATTAAGGCGTTATTAAGTATAATAACTAAGCGTGTTTAAGGGTAGGGGTTATACTAAGGTAATAGGTAGTTAATTAAGAAAGACTCTATAATTTCAGCGGTATAGGTTCCCTCTAAGGTATAACTAAAGGTATAATCTCTATTCTTTTCGTTATTTCCTAATTCATTAATAGTAATAACTTAATTAGCTGTAAATTCTTATATATAATTAAGCTATTCTACCCTTAATTCTTTATTTCTTTAAGCTACTATATACTTTAATTATTTTCTAATTATCTTGATTTATTAAAGAGTATAGCTAATCGTTAATATTAAAGGCTCTATTAAGTAAGCTTTAAAAAGGAAGACTTAAAGCTTACCTAAGTATATCTATAGCCTCTTATCTAATAATAGCTTTAGGGCTATTTTGTGCTCTTCTTAAAGTATACGGACTAGTCCTTTAGAAGATAGTAAAGTCTTAAAATCCCGGTTTAACCTTCTTTTAATATTATAGATAATTTATATAATAGTACTATTAATTTTAGCAATTTACTTAAAGTAATTAATTAAAAGGGATTCTAATTTGCTTAATATATTCTTAATATCTACTATAATAGACCTAAGTAAATAAGGAAGTATAATATAATAATAAAAATTAATTCGCTAAAAAATATATAATTATAGCTTTAATTTAGCGTATCTGCAAAATTAATTAAGTATTGCATTGCAAAGTTATATGTAGGGGCGCAAAATCGAGGAATAGCAGGGGAGTACTTGGAAAATCAAGGTGGTGGTGTCGCTTAAAACCCGTGATTAAAAGACGTTATGTAAAAAGCTTGTACCTGTGATGCAGCCAACCAACCAGTTGGCAGCCTAAGATCTTTGCTACCTATCCTAGGGATTCTCCGCTACTCCGTACACAGCACCACGTTCTCAGCACATGCGTCTCCTCATCCCTTCCACACCTCATCGACGATGTATATTACGCGCCAACAAGGAATTCCGATCTGAATCAAAGCCGATGACGATTACTGATCTAAGGCAGAAGGATTACGAACTAGACATTCTAAACTCCAGCGCAACAGCAGTAGCCTCCCTCAATTCACCAGTGGTCTACCACAAATTCCTCGATCACTCTGCTCAGATTCAGAGCGCAGTCTGGCGGTGCTCGTTTCCCCCACCTCGAATCATCCAACTCTAATCTTCGCGACGCCCCGATGCGCCCTTCATCAGCAGTACAGCGCCCCCGACAGCCCTGCACGTTTGTTCCGACTCGCGCAGAGAAGCACTCAAGGTGTATTCGCGATTCTTCGAGTCTGTGTTAAGGTCAACGCCAAAATCCAAGCGTCCAATATACGTAGATCTCTCCCACGACATCATCTACCGTGGCCCCCGAGACAGAAGCGCCTGTTTCGAGCACCACACCCTCGACCCGCAAATTTCTCGACCCCTCCTCGCCCTCTTCTCATCAGTCGTTCTTCTTCCAAAACTCGTTGCTGCCCTCAGCCTTTCACCGAACGCCGCGAGACAGTGCTTGGACGGCCTCGATTTCGCCCACAGCGAGAATGGAGCTCCTCGATTCTCGACTCTGGTTGTTGTGTTGTCTAGTAGTCCCAATTTTTTATCACATA
This sequence comes from Cadophora sp. MPI-SDFR-AT-0126, assembly GCA_020747065.1. Classification (NCBI taxonomy): domain Eukaryota; kingdom Fungi; phylum Ascomycota; class Leotiomycetes; order Helotiales; family Ploettnerulaceae; genus Cadophora; species Cadophora sp. MPI-SDFR-AT-0126. Next base: position 265,165 of record JAGMVK010000024.1, on the reverse strand, counting down.
TATAACAAGCGGAAAGAGCGCCAGGTGATTGCGCAGTCTATCTTTTTATATCTTAAAACCCTGCTAAAACCATTAAATCTAGGCTGACAAGGCCCTTGGGCTCCAACACGGATGTCTTCCACCACCACGGCTGGAAAACCAGAGGCCATTCGGTGTAGATCGCTTAGAGCAAATCTTCAGGGCCAACAAAGAGTCACGGCTTAAGGAACTGTTCCTTTTCCATTCCCGGCAGACGGGCCATACATTAGAACAGGTCTTTCTCGGGGCACCAGCGTTTGGAACGGTTGATCCCGCCAACATAGAGGCCATCTTGTCCAGCAATTTCAAAGGTTAGTTCAAAACTCAATGCCGGAGGCAATAGCCAGAGATTTCTAACCACGTATAGACTTTGCTATGGGCCCTCGTAGAGAGATCACGTTCCCTATGTTTGGGGACGGGATTTTTAATTAAGACGGAGAGGCCTGGAAACAATCGCGAGAACTATTAAGGCCGCAGTTTCACTTTAAGGAATACTCGGATTTAAACATGTTCAGAGATACAACCGACAACCTTTTAAACGCGATAGCAAAAGAAGGCGTCGTTGACCTTCAACCGCTTCTCTTCCGTTTGACCCTTGATATGACAACGGACTTTCTGTTCGGCGAGTCGATTAGGAGTCTCAAAGTTCCAGAGTCAACTGGCGAACAGACTTTTATAGAGGCATTTAACATTGCGCAGGAATATATCGCGAAACGATTTCGTCTCCTCGATCTTTATTAGCTTATTGATGGAAAAAAGTTCCGAGATACGTGCAAAAAAGTACATCATTTTGCAGACACAATTATTAACCGTAATCTCTCAGAAGATTCTCTCAATGGTTCGGGAAAGTATGTTTTTTTACGTGCGATGAACAAAAAAACACCCGACCGTATAGCGCTCAGAAGCTAGATCATTAATATTCTGACCGCGGGACGAGACACAACTGCATGTCTACTTTCATGGGCCTTGTAAGTTTGATTTTTTACGCATCACTCAGGCAGGTGGATTGGCTAACTCTTTTTTAGCTTTCTGCTAGTCAGACATCCAAATGTTCTTATAAAATTAAGGTCAGAGATTGCCGTATACGGCAACGCGGAATTGACCCGAAACGATCTTCGAAACATGAATTATCTTCAAAATATACTCAAGGAGAGTAAGTCTGCCCGTTTTTTAAGCAATGCTCTCGGAGTCCCGTTCGCTATTACTAACTTAGTCAGCCCTTCGACTTTATCCTTCAGTACCAGTTAACACCCGCACGACCCTACGGACAACTATTCTTCCAACAGGTGGTGGGCCTGACAGAAAGTCGCCGGTCCTTGTCCCTAAAGGCACTACAGTAGCTTATAGCGTATATACTATGCATCGACGTCCTGATCTCTATGGCATGGACGCCGAGTTGTTTCGACTAGAGCGCTGGGACGAGGACATGCCACTTAACCACGACAAGACGAATGCAAAATGGGGATATTTGCCTTTTAATGGCGGACCAAGGATTTGCCTAGGAAGTGAGTTTTGTCTTTTTATACGTTAAAAAGCTATTTAATACTAACAAATATAAGTGGACTTTGCACTTGTCGAAGCAGCATATACGATAGTACGTATCGTACAAAGATTTCCTATTATTAAGCTTCCTAAGGGAGAAAAGGTTGAGCTAGCAGGAGTAGAAAAGCAAAAGATAACACTAGTGATGTCTATCACCGAAGGTTGTATTGTTGAGCTAAGATAAGAGTGTCTAAAAGGCAACTATAACTACCAAAGATCATAGAACGCTTTCTATGTTTAAGAATGTTATTATATTTGACTCAACTTCTTCTCTACGAATCATAGGCAGTATTAGGGGTGGTTGCGCATAATAGTAATATATGTTACGTGCTGTTCCCAGGGCGTTGGCGATTAGCGCCTGGGTAGAGGCGGCTATGCTTACCAACCGGATGTGGAACGAAGATTGAAGAATTAGAGTGCAACTACCGGACGAGCCCAGTCAATAGCTTAAATACGTCGCCGTTCATATACCGGGACATGTACGAAGTCAAATCGGTTGCCGTTGATGTGCTCGATAGTACGATCTCGAATCTGCGTGACGGGACGAGGAACTGAGCGAAGCCTCTGCCGATAGAGCCACCGGGGGAGAATGGGGCGCGTTGACTGGCAAGAAGCAGATGACAAATCAGAAGCCTGAAGCACAGAAGATGGGTTCACCAGGGGCGGACTGAGCAGTGTTAACCCATGGTCCGGTTTGTGGAAGTCAAACTGCTGGTTCACGCACCTTCTTATAGCTTCTAAGAGAGTCACATCTGCCATAGCTAAACGCTGACATTTCATAATCGCTGACAGTGGACTGTCTGTTGAGGCCTTGGTGGCTATGGGGTTATTTAAAGTACTTTGTTGCAACTTCATCGATAGATGGGTTTCTCCCCGGACTTCTGAATTGGTCCAAGTCTGCCGCAGTGACATCTCCCCCACCCTTGTCATGCCCAGCCCCTACCAGGAACTGCCTAGCGGAAGTTAAGTGAGCACATTCTTCTTAGTCATTTCCTCCTCTACTTCACCGGTCTCATTCGAAGTCATAAACTTTGCAACCCGACGAGAGATGGTTTTTAAAATGCCAAAAGATTTTGATTATTAATGGAACATATATAACAGTGCAACTAACTGATAGGACATGTTGAAATCACTTGGAAACTTCCCCTCAAGGCGAGATCTCGGTCCTTTATTATGCAGACGCCCGATGAATGATTGAATGGTCTCCATCTCACTTCCCCAAGTATTGTGGCTAGCCTGTAGCACTATTTTCGGTAATTTCCGCCATAGCACTTAAAATCCTCTCGAGAGCTCCTACATCCCTTGTCATATGTAATGTAGAGAAGATGTAAAGGCTACTTGAAGGTCCTGTTCTTAGATAGCACATCTCATCAATGTCCTCTAGAGTCGGATTCTTTCCTTTCTTCCCAGTAATATAACGGGAACCAAATTCGCGAAATTTATAGGTTGATGTGGTATCAAAGGCCAAGTATGCGGACTGTAGTTCCTTTCCGCTATCTTGGAATAGTCGTTGAATGTTTGGTATAGTGTATATTGGGTTGGCACTCAGGGGAGCGTACAGTATAAGGTTCGAATTAGTAAAAGCAATACTGCCATCTGCGCAAATCTTGTGAGGTTGAAGCGAACGTAAGAAGGCTGGATCATCTGCTCGTAACCCCCTTGACGTAGGAACACAGAGAACCAAGTAAGCTTTGTCTGTAATATTGGGCGTATTAAAAAGCACTTTCAAAGCCGCTCCTATTAATACAGGACTGAGTCCAAGCCTCTCGGTGATATCTTGGAGCCACTCGCTGTTCCTAAAAATCAGCCGGCATAGAGCTGCATGTTTTTTGCGAGTAGCGTCTAAAGAAAATCCAAGGACGTTCGAGGACTTCAGAGCCGACCACAGTGGGAGATGCCTCGAAATTTCGTGCCAGACGTCTTGTGGAATTCTGTTGGTCGACATAACTATTTGATACCGTTGAAACATTAATAATTGAGCAGCTGAGGCTACATTATATAGAACCCTCTCAAACTCAACCTGGATCTCTGTACAAGGCGCATATCAGGATGCTGCATCCCGGAGCCTCGATCGTGATTTCAAGATCGTGGCTTTCGCGAACTCATATTTTGCAAGCGGGCATGTTCTGAGCTAAAGCCATCCTAGGCGGCCTAAATTCGTCACCGGTGAAGCGAGTGCTTGGGCCGCCCAAATAAATGTCGCTTCACCGGAGACGAATTTGGGCCGCCTCGATCCATCAACGTAAGCGATACCTTCAAGTATCCTTGAAGCACCAAGATTACCTATCTGTATTTGGCTGACTTGCGAAAGAGAGCTCAGACGAGAAAGCTTGGTGCTAAAATCCGAGCAGCTTTATTTATTGCCACTCACTTCTTCAACAGACACCTCTCGCTTGCCCATTCATCACCTGACCACACTTCCAGATCCCCAATTGCAGTTTCTTTATAGAGGGTCCGTTTATTGTACTCACAAATTTCTCGTCATCTTCAGATGCCTCCTATGAGAGCGGTTTGGGATTTTTTCGGACCAGTTCCAGAAGCTATAGAGGCCCGAACTCATCTTCTAGTGTGGGATCAGCTAGGTACAAAATATTCTTGTCTATATCTTTTGAGATATTATGCTTATTCTTTGGGCTCAAAGCCTCGTGGCAACGGTCAGTCTCTTCTCAAAAGTTTGTCTTAATCTAATTCAAGCTAGAGACAATGATTTCATCATCTCAGGATACCGGTAATACTACTCCTTTACCGTCAGAACCACGTTTTAATAGTACCAGACCAGCCGCAAGATCTATTCAGAAGTCGCTCAAGAGCTTGATACAACTTCACAATGAGACAATTAATATTCACTCGCACCTTTTTGGGGCTCTCCTTTTTCTGGCCCTCCCGTTTATTGTTTGCTTCGATCTATTTACGCATCATTCAATCGGATACTCTAAAGATATTCTCGTTTTTTCGACTTTCTTTTTTGGTGTAGCTGTCTGTTTTTTTCTTTCTGCTGGGTATGTTTTCTTCTTTATTTGTGTTTGGTATAAACTAAAGGTGATAGGTTCCATACTTTCAATAGCTATAGTGAACGGATACACAAACAAGGAAATCAACTTGATTACTTGGGCATTGTGATTCTTATGTGGGGCTCCTCTATCCCTTTTATTTTTTATGGCTTTTACTGCGATCAAAAACTACAGACATTATATTGGAGTATAGTTAGTTTTGTTTCTTCTTATTGATAATATCAACTTAACTAACTTAGACTCCCAGGTCTCTGTACTAGCAATTTTTTGTATTGCAGCAACTTTTACCCCGCACTTTGAACATCCCCACCTTAGACCGTGGAGGGCGGCTATATATGGCTGTTTAGGTTTCTCTTCTGTCTCACCAATTATCCACGGACTAGTGCTTTACGGGTGGACAATACAGAAAAAGAGGATGGGTTTAGACTGGACGCTATTAATGACAGCACTTAACTTAATCGACGCAGCAATCTATGTGTATAGAGTATTACTTCTTTCTGGTGTACGTTTTCCCCTGAAATTGATACTAAGAATAATATAGATACCCGAACGATGGTCCCCTATTAAGTTCGATATATTCGGCAATAGCCATCAAATTTTCCACATCATAGTATTATTTGCCGGACTAGCTCACATGTTCGGCTTGCTGGGCGCGTTTAATTATGTGCATAAGACAGACAATCAGTGCCATTAATACATGTGTATGTTTCGAAATGTTCTTAATGCAAAGATACTCTTCAACTTGAAAGATCTTGATAATTTTGGTTGTTTGGGAACATGCTACAGTAGCATCTACAAACTTTTCATTGTGGTTAAGCACGAGGTATCTCTTTAGACCATAATCTGATCATTGAGCTTTTTCCTCTCTCTAAAATACTTTGGCGCTCTCGGAAATTCTATGTGGCATCACAGCCTTGTTGTTTTGCTTAGGTAGGCAGGGGTTCGCTTAAATTTACCACCCCTTTCCTGACCACTTGGCAGTTGCTCATACCAGACGAATGGTGTGGGTGAGGTTCCCATTTGCGCCTTTGAAGATAACGGCCAATGACTCATACAGCAGATCTCCACCTGGTATGAATTCCAACCCGGTCATAAAGGGACGCCATGACTGGCTCCTCCGGGATTCACAAGCAGCTCAATCACAAATGTCTTCTGGGGATCTAATTGGACAGATAAAGCCGTGCGCCGCACCAACCGTGGGGGCCATCTGGTAGTGGGCATAAATACACGACGTCCCCTTCAGTTTTCAACTTTCTTTCTCTCCTCTTTACACACGCGCACGCACACGAACACACGAATGCACACGAACACAGACACACACACACACACACACACACACACACACACACTTCGACCTTTCCCTTCTCATTATACAAGCACCATTATGGCCAAGTGGCACGCCGCTACTCGACGACGCGGATCGTTACGTCGGTTCAATCCAAACCGGCGTGCTCAGTTTCTGGTCAGCGAGTCATCTCCCGAGCCTTCTTCTCCCTCCATGGTCAGCGATACGGAGTGGCCACCTCTTATGGAGGATACGAGCAGCAACAGACTGGACCATGGCGCTGCACCTCTCTCACACGATGGCAACCACACCCGTGATGATGACGGCGTTACCGCCGGGCACGCTTCTACGCCAGGATCTCCTGCAACGCAGTCGCCGGGAAGTCTGGATGGCCATCCCTTTGAAGGCAGCGAACTGGGTGACACAAGTGAGCGAGCCGCACTCCTGGACGTGGCTCCTGACTCATCATTGTTGGTGGCAGTCACTGAACGCCTCGGAGCTGGCTCTAGCTCATCACCGACCTTTATCTACAACAGTGATGAAGTGCGTATCATCCGGGCTAGTAGTGTTATGGCAGCTCGCGGGAAAATGGAGGCCGTCGTCAAAGTTCTTGCTGCGCAATTGACAGAGAAGCATGATGCAACTTTGAAGCGATCATTCGCGGAGTTCCATCGCGATTCTGTAAATAGCATTACCGAGCTCATTCATTCTGCTCAGTTTGAGTTTTGTATGTATAAGGGCCTAGTACAGGCATTCAAGTCGGAGTAGGAGTTTGGAAGACCCGGTTTCAGGGCCTAGTTGCGACGATTCTGTTTCTCTGCCCTTGCTCTTCTATGCTTAGCTAGGTCGCCCTTGAATGACACATCACATGAAAACACTTATGAATTTTACCTATATGTCGACTGATAATTACTGGTTGTTTAGTTGTTCAGATTGGTTACAGTTAATTATTCTGGAATAAAATTCAAGCATCGCAGTATGGAATCCCAGGCCGTCATAGCCCCTTCCTGGGACGTCAAGGCATGTGCTGCCCGGACGACACTCCTGGTCTGAAGGAGGAACCTGTTAGCATATGAGCGCATAACTTCTACGAAACAGGGTAACTTACCTACCTTACGACCATTGAGGTCGTGCAGCGGAAGAGGGTGGATTCGGCGGATGCTCTGTCTAGAGCTAGAATTACAATCAATCCAATGGATAATGCGCAAATTGTGATACAAGGTGTCGGATGTGATGGATAGAATTGACTTCATTAACAAAGAAATTTAAGCTACATTTTGGCTCGCCAGTACCCAGCTTGATTCAGCTTTGTTTCTCCAGTTTACGCCTGATTTTCTGCTCCTCGGCACCCCAATCTTTCAGATTCTCCTTCCAATCTTCCAAACGTTCTATTCTTGCCTGCACACGCTCCATCTCGGCGTTGGCCTCCTGAATCTCCTTACAAACATTGTCAAAGGAGTCCTGCAACACACCGTACTCCTGATCAAGGTGCTTCCTGTGTTGAGTGACGGGGACAGGTAGTAGCGAGTTAAGAAGTGGATCTCCCTCTGATGCCTTGGCCGCAGTATAGATATTTCTGAGACCAGGAGTATCGGATCTACGTTCAATTCCAATGTCAGATTCAAGCGCCTGGGAAGGAGTTCTAGATTGCGGGTATTGCTGGCCCTGCTTCCTAACTTCTGCTGTTTGTGTAAGTTTCCATTTATTAAGCTCTGAATCAACTGATGAGTCCGGATGTATGTGATCCTTCAGCCCCAAAATGTTGTCTGCCAGCTGGAGCTGTTTTCGTGTTTCACGCTCAATATCTGCACCAATTTTAGGTAAGGAGACAGATTGCCTGCCAAAAGTGGCAATAGCTTCCTTCCTCGGCCAGACCGAGGAAGGGGGGTCTAGCTGATATACATCTTCAGCCACATCTTCTATTTCAACGTGGCGCTGCCGACTTGTTAGGGCGTTTTTGGTGATACACGCAGCGCATCCATGTCCCCCAAAAGGAACGGGATCTTTAGGCATTGAGAAAGCTGAGGGGTATGTAGACACGTCCGGCGTGTTCGATGTTTGGAGAGAAGAAAATGTTGGCGCTATCTAGGGGGGCCCAAAACTAAACCTCGTGGGAGCGGGATTCTCCCACGGAGATGGCTGGGCATTGTCCGGGCTCGCTGGGCCAAAGCTTTGAGAAGACGGCGCCATTTCCGGAGAAGGATTCTCCTTGGATGTTGAAATAAGGAAATTGCCATCAAAACCATTGCACGCGAGTTCTGAATCAAATGTGGTGCTCCGACTAGCTGATCTCGTACCGGCAGCAGCCTCGAACTCGTCGCGAGCATCCCAGTATGGGCCGTGAGAGGACTTGAGTTGAGGAGACAGAGCCATATTTTGTGAATGTGATTTGTAGATACTGGGAGAATTTGGAGAAGGAGGAGGACTGGAGCTGATAAGTATGGGAACGATTGAGCGTTATATTAAAGAATTGCCGGCGTTTCGATTTTCCCCTGCCGCCTATTCAGTTACTTGAAAGTCCCAGTTCGCGCGGCCAGCGACACTAGTTCCCGGAGGCGCGACTTGGAGACTAACGATTTCGGGATTGCATGAGAACAAGTAGCAAAACATAAGCGCTGAATGTAGTCATGAACGTTCAAAGGATATACGGGGGGAGGGATCCGGAAGCAAGTTCCGGCTTACCCTGAGCTGTTTCTGTGATGAGATTCCCAACTTTGGACCGCGAGTAGAAACAACGAACCCAAAATTGGATTTCGCGATGGGGGTGCTTATCTTTGTAGTGCAGGGAAGTAGGCAAATTCCCCGGTCTTAGTCCGAGCATGGTTGTGGGAAGTCAGAGAATTTAGCGCCAGGCACCGAGCAGTCCCGGCTGCGCCGCCTCCAAATGAGTCAGCCGGTTTAGCACCAATGACCACTCGACAAGCCGCCGCCCTCCATCGTATCAATATCCTCCGTCCTCGTCCGCAACCACAAGACATCGAGAAGCAGAACAGCGGCTCCACAAATAGGAAGGCCAGCGAAAGCGACGATACTTATCAGTATATCCCTGTCTCGATACATATCATTTTACGTACGACGGACCCAGCTTATTGTATAATACATCCAATTCTTCCCATGAAGATGATGCGCCTCATGTCCACTTCCGATGACAACCTTTCCATTTTCTTCTGCGGTATCTCACCCATGCATCTGATCACCTTCATTCGCCTCACTTTGAACGCCGCTTCCCTCGACCGTGCCTGCTCCCGCGGTGCGACTGACCGACAAGGTCCCTTTGATATTCGTCCCGGCAGATACTAAGGGACAAGTAGGCACATAGAGCTTGAGCTACCACCTGTCCACCTCCGCGAGGAAGCCTATTCGTCTCTGGGCCGACTCATGTTCCAGCGCGTGCGTATTGCAGCCGGAGTTCTGCCTGGGAACTTGGGGAAGATCTACTTCCAAGGCTTCTCCTCCTTCATGTATGCTAGCAAGCGCTGCTCGTCTAGGTACATATCAGCCCTGTCAACTCTGTTAGCCCCGTCAAATGTAGTATTTCTAGGAACTGTCAAGTTTGCAAACGGCAAAAATCTAACGGAGAAAGAAGGTGACGTTCTCGAGGCTGAGGTTTTGCTTTATGTTGCCGTGCACGCTAACATTACAGTAAGGTTCGGCCCGTGACGGATACCGGCACAGGGACTGGGGAACTTCTTAGAGTTAGTGGTGGATCTACGGAGTACAGTACAAATCTAGGTGTGTGGCTTATTAGCCTCAGAGCTAAAGGGGGTTGGTAGCGGTGAGTATCACGAGGGGCGCTTGATACAAGAGTGATCCGTTGCGTTATTAGCCTTGGGGATATTTGGAGATGGGGAGTTTTGAACATGTTGCACCCCGGCGTCCTCGAGAGTCGCACTTTAGCTCGGCGTTGACCACATGAGTGCGGCTGCGGAGTTGGTGCGGCATAGCGGAATGCTATAATTGTTAACGAGTTTGTTGGAGTCGAATATGACATGATTATAGAGGTGTGGAAAGGAGAAATATCAGCTTCAATTGAGTGCGATACTATATATCACCATCCAGGCTGGTCAGATAGGTGGGATACTCAATTAATACTGCAAATCACCATCCAGGCTGGCCAGATAGGTAGGATACTCAATTGATACTGCATATTACCATCCGGGCTAGCTAGATACGTAGGGAGAATAGATAATTACTAATATATTAATAAGAACTCCATAGAGTGCCGCAATACTCCATAGAGACTCTATAGAGGGTATATAAGGATTTTGAAAACTCCCTACCATGGTATAGTACTCCGCGGTATGGAGTCTTGACCCTAAACTCCATACTGTGGAGTACCATTTGGCAGCCCAGCTTTACCGAGTCTCATGGCCCAACTCCAAACCGCGGACCATAAACCTTCAACTGATCGACCACCAAATCTTTTGCTGCTTGTGAGATCTTCAGTGCTGTTTTCGGCGTCTCTGCTAGTGCAACTTTATGAGCCGCCTCGGTCCCAAGGTGCGCCACACCAAACTCCGTCCATTCATGGGCGATCACAGCATCGACTCGGGTAGCAAGGTCGGCAGCATTCCAGGCCGGCCATTCTGGATCTGGAGCAAAAACCCCGGCGTCGACGTTAATGCCTCTTCCTTCAAGATTGCCGCCTTTCGTAAAAAAGTTCGGATCGTAGGCTTTTCCGCCATATTCTGGTATCCCGATGTTTTTGTCCGGGATACCTAATTCCTTCATGCGGTTCTCGACCAAGTCGGTCATCTCTTGAATTGCCTTCTTTGTCGTTGGCGCCTCAGCAACCTGCTCAAGACTTTTACCGCCAGTCATCGCACCCTTTGTGACACCCACACCTGCTTGGCCAGCGCTCTCCTGCAGTGCTGCTTGATTGGCTGCCTTTCCAATGCCTGTTGATAAGGAGAAGCGCGTGCCCAGCCCTTCGGCCGCTTCGTGGAGTGCAGTGAGCGGTTTGGAGATGCCTTTCTCTACCACTGCTTTTGCCGCCTTGCCGACGCTCGTCTTGGCCGCCCATCCAGCAGCTTTACTGGCAGCTTTATCTGCGGCCTTGGAAAGTGCCTGAACGGGACCAGAGCTGGCGACTTTGGCGATGAATTTTCCTGCAGAGGATTCAGCGATCCCGCTTCCGATGGCCTTGCCGACCGAGGACCGCGCAACGGCGGAGAGCGCTTGGCCGCCCCCTGCCAAGACCCCGCCAGTGATGCCACCGACCAGGGCGCCGGTGCCCACCGCTTTCCAGTCGACTGCCCCTTTGTCAATTTTCGTTTCCACCGCCGCACCAACGGCTCCGCCCGCCGCTCCTCCGACAATGCCGCCAATTACTGCCGCCGCCGCTGCTCCTACCACAGGCCCAGCGAGACCAGCAGTGGCAACTGTGACAACAGCACCTACTACAACGGCGGCGGCAATACCAGCAACCTGGCCCCAGGACAATGTTCCCGTGGGGTCATTATAGCAGATTGGGTTGTTTTTGACATAGCGATACACATTATCGCCGTCGGCAACATCTTTGGGATCACAACTTGTCCATCTGCCCAGCCAGCAGGCATAGTACCGCGCGCCATAATAGTACAGCCCGCTCTCTTCGTCACGCTCTTTGCCTGTGTACCGGTATCGCTTTGGTGTTTCTGTTTGGCTGCGCACTGCTTGGTACGAGGTGCTACCAAAGGGGAAGTACTCTTCGTACGAGATGATCTGCGCCTGGTCATCCAATTCCAGGACTGCTGTTTCAAGGTGATTGCTGAACTGATATCGAACTAAAGTTTCCGGCGAGTTGTCGTCCCCTTGCGTACGTCTCTCAATTATGGCCACTCGGTTATTCTCATCCATGACCTTGACCGTTTCTCGTTCTAGATTGATTGTGCCGCCGTCGCCGGAATATTCGCGGTAGATCTCAAAGACACCAAGATAGAGGCGCTCCTTCAAACGTGTGGGTATTTCGCCAGCAGCAGCCTGCCGCTCAGTGACTTTCCGTGTTCGTTGACCACTACCGTCATAGACGTACCACGTTGTCTCAGGTGTGCCACTGTTTACAACCTGCCTTGCTGTGCTGTGAAGTTGATCTTTGTAATCCCAATCCATGGCAGAGAGGTGTGGTAGACTCATCATCCCATGTAGACCAGCACTCCCGTCATAGCTGTACTTCTCGGTGCTAGAGCCCACAGTCGTCGAACTAAGTCGGTTGCTCACCTGATCAGGTTCCAGTTGACTTGTCTCATTATAGGCGTACGTCCGCGTCCAGCCGGCCTTTGAAGGGTCGCTGCTGCTGTGTTTCATGGCAAGAATGTTATCCACAGCATCATAGACATATGCCTCGGAGTAGTTTCCCAAGGCGTTTCCATCACCAGGCTGCACGAGTCTTGTCTGAAATTTGTTAAATGCGTCAGGTGCAATCGCCCTACTACTATTAATGCCCAAATGCTCTCGGCCTGTCGCAGAAATCAAGCGGTACACAGCATCATACGTGTAGTCAGCGCTAGGCTCTACTCGTTGGTTGCGGAAGTAGACTGTTTGCTGAGCACTGTCGTCCACGTGAGTGATGTTGCCGACTGGGTCATACGTGTAGTGCAACTTTTGTAATGCCTCGCTACCACGCTGAGTTTGCAAATCAGTAATGCGGAAATTGTGCATATCATAGCTAAAGTTTGTACGGACACCGTTACCGTACTCAACCAGCATGCGCTGTCCCTTAGCATCGTAGTCTATATTGCTGACGAAAGGGGTGAATGAAAGATCTCCATTTGTCTGCTCTCCCCGTACGTTGACATGAATCTGGTTCGGAAGATTGGCTTCAGAGTAAATGAGATGGGTGATGCTGTTGTCCGGCGCCGTCAGTTCCACCACGCGATTGAGCGCGTCGTAGCGGGTCCGATTCGAATAGAGAGAGCTGTCTAGTGGTGGAGACGTAGTCCAGTCTATGGTTTCCTTGTAGTTTTGAGCGAACTGTCGCTGACTTCTAAGCAAGTTTCCCTTGAAGTCGTACTTATCATTGGTAACAACTCCCGCCTGATCAAATATTTGAACAGATTTTCCGCGCTGGTTATAAGCTTCCGGACTAGGAAGCGTCTCCCCATAGACAATGCGCTCAACCTGTTTCTCAGGACCAGTGCCTTCTTGCAAGTATGTGGCAATATGTCGATGGAGTCCGTCGTATTCAGTGCGAGTTCTGAATTTCCGGCTGTTCCAGGAGAAAAGACCTAGACCGGCGGCATTGTTGATAGTCCAGCGCTCGCCACCTTCCATGCTTGATTGGTGAATGTGAGTTTTCAGCATGTTGTAGTCGTAGCGCATCACTACACGGCTGTTTGCGTCAATGGATGCACGCTGGTTGCCTTCAATGTCCAGGATGGAACGGGTTTCGAATTTTCCAAAGGTCCCATTGTTAACAACAGTCAGAAATGTGCGACCTAGCGAGTCTGAATACGCTATGCTCGGAGTATTCGCGTGGGCCATGGCTTTCGTAGCAGCAGATTTCTCGTTGACACCCAGTTGGCCAGCGCTGCGAGCATCATACCATGTCGGTCGATACTCCTTCTCCTGCAGCTTGTTGAAGAAGTAAGCCACGTCAGGATCGGTCTTTGGGTCGCTCAGCACTGTATCATTACGGTCATAGGAGATCTGATTCCATTGATCGAAGGTGACCTTCTCCCAGCTATGATCCGGATGAAGAGTTGCGCATACGCGCTCCATGGCGTCATAGAATACCACGGGACTGACACCCCTTACACTGTTGAATTTGAACTCGTGGGTGTCATCAAAGAACGGTTCGTACTTGCGGATTGGTTTACCCTTATTGTTGAGAATGGTCCATCCAGTTCCAGCCCAGCGTGGGTTGACTGAGCTTCCCACGCCATCGACAGCCCCTGGTTCTGCTTGGACTTTGTGCTGGATCTCGCGCCCAAAACCATCAGAGTAGGCAAAGTTGACCTGAATCTTGAGTCCATCTGGTGGAATTGCGTCGCTGGTGTGCGTCTCTCGGGACAACGTCACTGCGTAAACAGGCTTTCTTTTCTGCGGATCGGGTTCGAGCCAGTATCGATTCATGTCGTATATGATTCGTGACGTGGCATTAGCAAGCAGTTTGAACGCTGCCTGAGCGTCCTTCGGTCGGGAAAAGAATTGGTCGATATCACTCTGGGGTAGATCAAAAATGAAGCCATCTAGGTTGTCACCTAGATTCTCTGATGCCTTGCCCATGACAGCTGTTCCAGCCACCAGGCCCAGAGCATCAAAAGCGACCGCAGTGCGATTTCCATTGGGATCTGTAATCATGATTGGCTCTAGCACACGATAATCATTCAGACAGGTCACCGTGTTGCCCATGGCGTCTTGGGTGCGGATTACCAGAAGGCAATTGGAATCATACTCCACGATGGAACTGTGCTCGAATTGATCAGTGAAGCGACGTTCAAGGAAGAAGTTTGCGCGACCTTCAACTAGCTCTTGCTGTGGTGTGGCGCTGACGTCCGGATGGTAAAAGACCTTTCCTGAAGGAATCCACCAGTGGCCATTGTTGTCAACATCTACCAACCCAGCTCGGTTTGGCTGACGACCACTGAGTATATCCACCGGATTGAGCAAGAGGTTCTCGATAGATCCATCGGAACCTTTTCGTTGAAACACTTGCAGGAGCAGACCTGGGGTTAATGCCAGCTGATACTCCAAACCAGAGAGTGCCATTGACTCGAGTGATCCTAGAGGCAAGAGACGGCTGAGATCGTTGCTGCGGTAAAGAGATCGACTACTGCGAAGAAGCCGCTTTGCAAGAAGCTCCGGGGGGCTCTCTTGCTCAAAAGGAATCTCATTCAAGGTCCGCAACGGAACAAAGTCGTCCGCAGCAAAAGTATCAAACTTGAAGCGAGATGCGCCATTTGGAAGCACGAAGCCAGTGATCTGATAGCCTTGCGATGCACTGCGAAGTGGCGCACGGTAGTCATCTGGTTCATTCACCGGGTTGGTGACATCTTGCTCTGTGTAGGCGATGAGCAGCTGCTCTTGCTTGGCTCGGTCTTTGCCTGTCAAAGGACTCCGGCCTGACTGTCGTCCGTAGGCTACCTCGACAGAGCGGAGCTCATTCCCGAAGCTATCCACTTCCAGAACTAGATGATGACTGATTCGTGGGTCATCCAAATTGCGCTCATAATGGAAATTGAGGCTCTCACGTGCATGCTTGTAGAAGACGGAGCAAGGATTGTTGCCTCGGGACTGCAAAAGTAGGATTGTGAAGTTACTCTCGGCGATGCTATAAGGAATGCTCGCCTTGGGGCTTCCATCCTCGGCGTAGACCTCCTTTCGTAGTACAGAGCCTTTGAGAGTCCGACTGGCCTCCCGTACCTCGTCTGCAATGAGTGGCATTGATGGCATGACAGTGTCCCCCAGAAGAGAATTGTAGAACTGCTCGAATTGCGTATCACCAACTGCTGGGGCGCCAAAGTATTCACGAGCCATACGCCGGCTGATGGTATCCTGATTGAAAAAGGCGCCGGTGTGAAACCAGGTCTTAGTGTGGATCGGTGGAACATTCGAGGAGACCTCAATGTTCTGCTCGTTTGAACTGGAAGAGCTGTCATTCAGGACGCCAAACTCTTCCGCGTCCCACTGTTCCACCATCCCAAAGCCGTTGAACTCCCGCTCAACACCATCAAAGAAGCCGTGATGGTATGCATATCGAGTTACGAAATGGTTTCGGCCAATGAGATCAAATGTATCAACCCGTTCAACGCATTGAACTGGAAATGGCAAGCGCGTCACCCATGGTGTCCCCAGTTCCCGGTCACGCTCGGAGAAGAAGGTTGAGGGTCTGTACTGAATGCGTGTTTCGCAACCCATATTGTTCACAAACTTGGTCAGAAGATGTGGTTTCACGCCGTCCATGAGATCAAGGTAGTGCATGGCTTGACGTGCGTCGCTTGTCAGAGATGAAGACCAAACGAGGCAGCTTGTTCCAGTGCCGAGTAAATCGGTGGTGGTGACAGAGGCTAATTGATGTCCAGGTGGAAGGCCTTGCAGCCGTTCGGCGTCGCTCCAGCCGTTTCCGGCTTGGTTATGATACACATCGACACTCTCCCGGCCGAGATAGATGATATCTGATGTACCAGATCCGTCGATATCAGCTATCCGGATGCGATTTTGGTGGAACTGGTCTTGATGGTCGAACCAGGGGGCATTTTCCATGGTCACTCTAGAGCCGAAGGAACCATATCCAAGGTTCGGCCAATAGCTGACCTCGCCATTGCGGATGCGCACAAGATCATTCAGTCCATCGCCAGACAAATCAGCTAGGAATATGGATCCTTCCCCATCCGCGAACACGAGTCTTGGACCTTCGCCCCCATCAAGCGCTTGAGAGACTTCTACTGGAGGGCCATAACCATCTTCGGCCAGTGATGCATACCACGTGAAGATCTCGTTCTCAGTGACGAGAATGTCGGCAAAGCCATCGCCATTGAGATCAACGAATTTGAGATTTGGGTTGTGAATATCCACATTGGGCCATGAGGAGAAAGAGCGAAAACAGTGCCAGTTGAAGTCATCTGTTCGCTTGTAAAAACCATGAAGAAGCCCATCCATTAGGACAAGATCCATGTGCCCATCTCCCGCTAGATCCACGAATTGTGGAGGACCACCGGATTTGCTCGCGGGATGCTCCATGATGCGTTGCAAAGGACCGAACCGGGCGACTGTTATCTCGACACCATGCTCAACAACTTGATTGTTAGCACTCAGATTCCTCTTGTAGAACCACCCTTCCGATTGCTCCGTGAGGATGCCAGAAACACCATCAGCATCTAAGTCCACCCAAGAGTAGGCAGAACCATCAACGCCGTAGGGCACATTCTCGAGACTCTCAGAGTCAAGGCCTCTTACGGGCAACTGAGCGAGCTGTTCGGATGCCGGAGGCTGACTGTACTCAAACTCTAGTGGTGGTAAAGACCTCTTGATGTTCTGACTCTGTGCCTGCTGATCCGACTGGGGGTTGTAGCCGGACCGTGTAATATTTGTCAAGAATGAGATCACAGGCCCATGGTTGTAAGAAAATTCCATAGACTGCACAAGAGGAGCGTCGGCAGACAGTTGATCGGGGAAAGAATGGAACATGAGCACGCGCCGACACAAACGATATGTGCGAACTTCAAATCCAGAACGATACGAAGAAAATGGGTCCTCACGGCAAGCCCAGGAAGTGTCTTCTGTTGGTGCTGGTTTCTCGAGATCATGTTCACCATAATCGAATACAAGCTGGAACATCCAGTTCGCTTCTGGGAGACTGAAAGAGTCGATCGCTGCCCAGGAGCCATCGCGATTGGGGAGACGGTTGCCATATTGGATGCTCTTGAGGTAGCGATTCGCTGAGCGGATTTGGTCTGTACGATTGATTTCATGCGCCTTCCACACGGAAACGTTTGCCGAGTCCTCTTCTTTGTACTTGTAGATGCTGGCATTTCCCTTACTATCGTAAATTTCAGAAGCGAGCCAGGAGAAAATACGGGGAGGACCAGGAACCGACGAGTCCGTCGTAGAAGCTATTCGAGAGTTGTCATCTTTCCCGTATATCGTCGTGATGTTCTCACTGGAAATGGATCTCCAATGAATTTCTCCGTCGTTCAAACGAGTCCAGCGTTCTATGCGCGCAAATAAGCCCTCGATGCGAGGACGGTAATGCCGAACTGTATAGCCGTCACGAACAATCTCGTCATACACTGGCTTTCCAAATCCGTCGACGACCAATTTGCCATTCTGATTGACTTGGTAAAGCGGTACCAGGTCTTCAGAACCTGACAGGATGAAGACATCAGAGTCATCTGCGTCCTGATAGCGCGGAGTCCCCTTATCCGTTTTTCGAGTGATGGTCGGCAGTGAAAGATGCCAGCCAAGCCCAAATGCTCCATTCCCGTTGCCAGAGTCGTAGGAAATGCTAAGTTGAGGAGTGAAGCCAGAACGGCCAGTGCTTGCAATAATCGGCACATTCAAGGACCCTGTGCCTGTGACGAGGTTGGCATTGAATTTCTCCCCGATGTTACTAACTGCTCCACCGCCCTTTGGAACAGATATGGCTGGTGCCTGTGGGACAGAGCGCTTTGAATTCTGTTGATCTTCTGTTGCTTCATATTTACTGGCACTTGAGTTTCCATCGGATGGCTGAGGCACCGATGATGCCTTAGGCTGCTTGGTCTTATCCTGCTGATCAGCAGACATGGTGGTCGTCTACTCAGGAACTGATACAAGTCGGCAGTAGTGATCAGGAAGTAGAGTTGAGCACTTAATCATTCAAAGGTCGTATAGTTTGCAAAGTAGGAAAGCATTGCACTTTGGCGGTCTTGATTCGTACAACAAGCAAAGCCGTGCTCCCAACTGTGAACTGGCAGCATATGCCTGAAGTTGGTTAGGAAGACAAGTTGTTTGGGGGGGGGAGGGGGGGTGATCTATGAAGTTACTTGTAGATAGAATTCGTGCCTTACACGAAATAGCACACTCCCAATCGAGGAGACTCAGAGCATCACGGACGATGTTGAGAAGATGCTGGCAAGGCTGCCTTTTCCGGTGAGACTGTGAGAGGAAAAAGAAATGAACGAGTCGAGCAGATTCATTTTGTCATGTTATTCACGAGCTGAAGTCTTCCAGCTTTCTGAGCAGCTGTGAAACCCCATACCTGCATGGCACCCCGCTCCAAAATTAATTCTGCCGCTCAGGTCAAAATGCCACTTGAACATGATTTGGCCCCCAGTTCTGCATGCTGGCGAATGGGAAGACTACGCGGAGCGGGAACAAGACGAGCTGAAGCTTAGCTGCATCAGCTGGAGGAGCCAGGTCGGCGATACCCAAGACGGCTGAAGCCGACACGCTGCATCATGCCAGTCGAAACCTAGACACCTAACACGAAGCACCGGTATTCCTTTTTCTCTCACATGCGGAATAATACTGCTCTTCTGCCTTGAGGAGTTGAAGTAAATGTTCATCCTGCAGCATATCCCATCTCCACCACCTTTCACTTTAGCGAATTCCTAAAGAACAGTTGCTGCAATTTTTGCATTAAATTTCGTTAACAACCTAGTTCTCTCTTTCGCCATCTTGAGGTGACAGCCTGGAACTTTCACAATGGATTCAAATGCAGGCATTTCATCTCCTGACTCGAAGGGTCGAACTCCAATTCAAGCTTCTTCTTCCCGCATCGCATTTCTCAAGTCAGTCACCCCTGCTGACGACGAGGAGCTTCTCAACCAACTCTCTAATGGATCCCTTCCTTCACCAAGTGACGACTCGGCCGACGAGGACAAGTTCAATCGTCTTAAACTCGCCAATGATCTGGCAAATATCTCAGATGAGCATCCTGCATTGACAAAAGCTCTTCTGGCAGACCCCGAAGTGAAGTCGCTACGAGATGTCGCTCTGAATTATGGTGACGACAAGCTGGAGCAACTTCTGCCTCCAGGTACAGCAGCAAAACCAGCCGCTCTGTCTTCTACAAAGATCTCATCACCTTCATCTTCCACTTCGGCATCAAGTTCACCAGTAGAAGCCGTCGAGAAGTTTCAAAGAGCCATGTTCAACGCAGAAACATCAGCTTTCATTCAGCGCATGCTAAAAAATGGCGAACTCAACCTCCCCAAAGCTCCAATTGCAAGCACTGCAAAGCTGGCTTCGCAAAATGCTGCCATCACTTCTTCTGCCCCTCAGAGTGATGTTATTCAAGCTAGGATGGCGCAGGTTTTGAAGAACAAGCCAGACTTCCATTTTCGTAATGATGGGGTTTCTTCTTTGCTATCTGATCCAGCTGCTTTCTCTGACATCCCGGACGAGGACCATCCTGCTGTAGTCGACGGCCTCAAAGATATTGCTCTGGCTCAAGCCCTTACCTCGGAGCCAAAAGCTCTTCCTGCTCTTGTGCAAGCCAAACTCTCCGCGCACAAAGTCTCTCAACTTCCAGAAGATCAGTTCATTCAGAGCTTTAGTGACCTAGTTGGTGGTTCAGAGGTGGCCAAAGACATTCATGGCCATGCTGTACAAGTCACCGCTCGGAATGATCATGCCCTCACTTCCATCATCCAGAATGTCCGTGGCACTGGCCTTGCTGCAATAGACGGCAACGAAACAGGCAGTGCGCGTATTACCCGGATTCAAAACGAGGTCAGCAACAAACCGGAGCAAATTAACCTCGAGAAACTCTTTGGCAGTCTCGACTACTGTGAGTGCTCTGACTGTACCTCCGTCACCAGCCCGGCGAGTTATTTAGTGGAGCTGTTGCAGTTTCTGCGGAACAACAATCTCTATCCTGACACCCCTGACTCTCAATGGAAAAGATGGAGCGACTCCCAGGACATTTATGGTTCTCCACTTGACAACCTCTTCAGGAGGCGGCCTGATATCGCATGCCTTGAGCTCACTTGTGCCAACACAAATACTGTACTTCCCTACATTGACCTCGCGAACGAGGTGATGGAGTCGTTCATATACCATCAGCAACGATATATCAACTCTCCAAGGAACCGGAAGCAAACCTGGATTGACGTGTTCAACTCTTCAGATAACGCAGACGGTCTCGGCGGCAATTCCGAAGACCTGATGGCGACTCCACAGAATGTCAACATGCATGCTTATCTAACCCTCCAGCAATCGGTGTATCCTGCTATAAAGCTTCCTTACAATCAGCCTCTTGATGCAATCCGTCAATTCCTGATATTCCTTGGAACCAAGAGATCTGAAGTCCTGAGAATCTTCCAGGCGAGGTACATTCCTCCAACAAAAACGACACCTGACACTTGGGACGCTGTTATTTGTCCATGCAAGCGAACAAAGTTACCATCTCCATGTCCTGAGGACACGGTCACTGACAGTTGTGCAGAGGAATCAGATGATGGGTGTAGCAACGATACAGTTGACACTGATGAAGACCAGGACTCTGACCCAAATTGTGCTACGAGTGACAGCGACGACGACACAAACACCGGAAGTGGTACTTCGTCAATCTCAATCAGCAATGAAGATCAGGCTACATTGATCGAAATTCATGCAGGGGCTGTCGCACGATCTGTTGCTGCAGAAGAGCTTGGAATCTCTCAAGAAGAGTATATCATTCTCACCAAGCAGGCATTCTGGCGGAAACAGCATTTCGACATTCGTCATGGTGAAGAGGTTTCCGTCTCAACCTATCGCAAGCGCATCGGCGTCAAGAAGGATTGGGAATACTGGGGACTGGATTACACGTCTTCCACAGATATGCTTGACACTACCAGAGGAATAGGTTTAACCTTTGTCAAGTCGCAATTCCTTCCACGCACCGGCATCTTGTATGCAGACCTTGTTGACGTGCTGCGAACGAACTACATCAATCCAAACATGCCCAAGGGACGTTCCAAGGTCATACTGGAGAGCTTCCGTTTCAGCTATCAATTTCTCGCTTCGAAGATCGACAAGTCCGAGAAATATCGAAAGGCGAGGCTAAGGCATTTGCTGCAGTTCTTGGAGCATCCCACCGACAAAGATTCGGGCTTCCAAGAGGTAGTCAAAGGAGCGCTCAAGAAACAGACATGTTGTCAACTTCTTTTCGCCAACCGTCAACCTCCCAAGCAGTCAGACCGTCTCCTCACTGGAAATGGGGAGGAGTCCGCAGCGAGCGAGAATCGCAAGCATGAACCGAAGAAATGTCAATGCGGATGCGATACCGAGTTGAGAGACTGGATCTGCAAATACTTTGAGTCTGTCGGCAAGATCATCGTTCTGGATTCTGGTGAAGGTCAACGGCTGCCGTGGGAAGGGGATATCATCGCATACATCCCGCCAATACCTATCATCGCAAGGGTCATGCCCAGATTGATTGCAGCGGATGCTACCAATCCGTCCCCACCCGCCCTGGGACCTGGAGAAATACTCGTTGGCCACATCCATACAGACGGCTCCATCACTGTAGACTCAACTTCCACAGTTCCAGTTGGCTACGTAGCCCTGGATGGAACAGTGTACAGCACGAACGGTGTTCTTCTGGTCAGTTTGTGGACCCGATATCTATTGAAGGTGGTGAGAACGGACCAACCTACTGGACTGACCTCGGACGGTTCCATCACTTCCCAGTCCAAGCTCATGATCGACGGGGTTACAACCGCCACTCCGTGGACTGTGACTTATGATGACTGCGATCTCACAAAGGTCCGACTACAGCACTTGGATGGGAAGTCTGTCACACGACATGAATATGATCGGATGCATAGATTTCTACGACTCTGGCGAAAGCTTGATTGGACCATTGCAGAAGTCGACGCTGCGATTTCCGCGTTTGGTGCGGGTCCTCAACTCTTTGGGACTTCAAGCGATGGTTCCAGCACCACTGACGGCTCGGACGACGTCGATTATGACGACCTCCGAGAGCCGTGTGAGTGTGGCAAAACCAGCTGCGACAAATGCAAGGGCAGAAAGCCGCACACCAAAGGCGGAGGTGAAAAGCCAGACAATAATGAAAGCAAGAGCGATGGTAAATATTGCGGACACTGCGGCAAGTTGAAGCCTGTGCCTGGCAAGAAGCCTACACGAAAACACTGCTGCTGCAAGCGTGGGAAAGACGGCAGTGAAACTCCCACACCTGATAGCCAGCCGACCCTCGACATCTCACCGTTCTTGATTAATCAAATCGCGGCGGTTAAGAAGATCATAGATCTTGTGGGAATGTCCATCCTGCAAGTCCTGACGCTGTGGACCACCATTGATCAACATGGAGACAAATCTTTGTACGCGCAGCTATTCCTGACACACAACATTCTTGGAATCGACAGAGTGTTCGCTCCAGACGCAGATGGCCACTATTTGGTTCAATCACCTCCCGCGAAGATTTCAGAGCATCGCCCGGTTATCTTGGCAGCCTTCAATCTCAAGCCAGACGATCTGAGCGACATCATTCGCATCGCAGCTGTTAACGATGATTTGACCCTGAAGAACATTTCGGCGGTCTATCGACATAGCATCTTTGCAAAGATGCTTGGCTTGAAGCCAAAATATCTTGGGCAATTCTTCAAGATCTTCTCCACTCCATGGGCGTCGGCTGAAAAGGCACTCGAGATACTCAATCTCTGGACCAAAATAACTGATGCGGGCTTCGAGATCCAGCAGCTCGCTTACATCTTCAACAACGACGACTCTGATCCAATGCGGCCAATCGGTCCTACTGACTTGTTCGTGTCGCAATTGGCCGCGACGATATACACTAATCTGAAAGATATTGAGTCTCAGCATCAAAATCTCGCCTCCGAAGACGATGCCACGACTGCCCTCGTCACTGCGAAAGCTCAACTCATCTTCTCTCAGTCGACCGTGGCAGACATCGTGGGCTTCTTGGAGGGCTCCCGGTTGTACTCGACAAATGCACCAACTATCGCCAATATCAAAATCCCAGCGAATCTCAAGGACAAACTGAAATACGTTATTGGAACCAGTCCCACGCTCCAAACAACAGGTCAGCTTACTCTTGAGGAAGTTGGACAAGCGAAAGCTGTATCGTCTAATCCGAAGTGGACTCAAGCAATTGATCGTCTGTCAAAGCAAGCTGCCACCTTCTTCAAGGCAACTCTAGGCCCGATCTTCCCAAATGCGCAGGATGCAATGTCTCAATTGGTTTCTGGGGATGTAGTTGCTTCCACATCGCCGGACAATGTGCCAACTGCGCCAAAAAAGAGGTTTTACTTCCTCCAGTATTTCATTCAATTCCTCCAGAGTCAACTGTCCACCCAGAGCATCGTTTCAACTATGGCTTCTGCAACTTCGCTGAGCAATCCCATAGTCACTGCACTATTACGAGATATTCTGGTTCTACAGACTACTGGGACTGCCTCTGGAACATCGGCTCTCAAAGCCATCGAGGCAATCAAAGGTGACGTCTCGTCCCAGACTTCTTGGAACGGGTATCTTGTCCTTAGCACGACGGACAAGTATACATTCTACGCAAATTCAGTATCTGACGACAACCAGTCGGCGGCAATCAGCATCAATGGCGTAGAGTATGCCTTTTCCAAGCAACAGGACGACCCAAGCAACGTCTGGTATGGCGGCCAGATACAATTGACTGGAGGACAAATGTATACGTTGCAAGTCCGTGACCAGCTCGCAACCAAACTATCGTGGAAAACCGACCTCACAGTCCCCAGCTTGATTCCATCATCGTCTCTTATTCCGGCTCATGCAACTGCCGCGATCCGAAGTGTTCTAGTCCTACTCATCAAGACCGCATTCTACATCAACAATTTCAATCTGAGTCTGGATGAAGTCAACTATCTTCATATCAACGGTGCAGATTTTGCAGGATTCAACTGGAACATCCTGAATTTGGATCACTTGAAACGAGTCAATGCATACTACCTGCTTCGAAATGGTCTTCCAAAGTCGACGAACACACTGCTTCAGCTCTTCTCATGGGCTAAACTGCCCAGTTCAAAGGCAATCGATATCCCAGCGCAGGTGAACAAGGCTACTCAGTGGAGAGTGGATGTCATTACCAACTTCATCAGTCCGACCCACTTCAATCTTCAAAATCCGACCGATTTCAAGGATGAGGTGAATTTGACAAAGCTCAAAGACGCCATCGCCGCGGCAAGCAGTATCAACATCGATATTGACAAACTCTTCACATGGGCAAGGCCAGCCGTGAGCTTCACCTCCCTGGGAACAATTTCGGATGCAATCAGGACTGCAATTCGAACCAAATACACTCTGAGCGACTGGGATAAAGCCATCAAGCCAACCTTTGACACCCTACGACAGAATCAAAGCCAAGCATTGGTTGCATATTTGGTGTCGCAGCCCTCGCTCATTGAGCAAGGAATCATCGATGCGGATAGCCTGTTTGAGTTTTTCCTCATCGACCCAAGCATGTGTCCATGTATGCAAACATCAAGGCTCAAACAAGCCACATCGAGCGTCCAGCTTTTCATTCAAAGGTGTCTTCTGGGACTCGAGGATCAGGACAAAGGATTTGGCACAGGGGTTTCTCTCAATCTCATCGACCGGCAAAGATGGGACTGGATGCAACGGTACCGTCTCTGGGAAGCAAACAGAAAGGTTTATTTGTTCCCAGAAAACTGGATCCAATCTTCCTTGCGAGATGACAAGTCACCGGAATTCCAGCAATTGGAATCACAACTTCTGCAGAAGGACATCACGGAGCAGACAACCCTCGACGCCTTAAAGAGATACTTGTTTGCTGTTGACGAAGTGGCTAATCTCCAGACCGTGGCCATCTATGCCGAGGACATTCCTGGTGGAAAAGGCAAAGACAATGCAATCCCGAACATCCAAACGGTACACTTCTTCGGACGACCGGCGGTGGCTCCGTACAAGTACTACCATCGCACATTTGACTGTGTGTATGCGACATGGACGCCGTGGAACCTCATGCAAATCGATGTTCCGAACTACGAGATTGAGCGAAGCGGAAACAAGAACTTGAATGGGTGCTATGTTGTGCCGTTTAGCTACAACGGCCGACTGATCGTTGGATTACCACAATTCATCAAGAAACAACAGCCCCAGCCTGTTCCAGATCAAAGCTTCAGCGACATGGCTCAGGGCCAGCAGCCTACCCACCCAAAGGTACTCGCACCCCTGGAGTATTGGGAGATCAAATTTGGCTACACCGAGTTACTCAATGGAACATGGAAACAGAAGGTCATCTCAAATCAAGCCATCTGGGAAACTCCCAAAGAAGCAGCTCCGGAAATTTCGGAATATCAGTTTGTCCCAGAAATCCAAGATCCCAACAATACAGTAGACCAGATCGTCTACATAAACGTCCTGCATAAGGCTGCTGCTGTTGGCCGTTTTGCATTCAATGGCAGTCGAGTCACAAGAGACACCAGCGCAGCAGTGATTGCGAGTGGAGCCACAAGGGTTTTCCACTACACGGACAACACATCCACTCATACAGTGACGTCGCTTCAATCCCTGTCATCAAATGACGATGAGCTTGAGTATCCAAGCAGACCGTCTGTAGGTTATCCAGTCGACACGAAGCTCAAGTCCACAGTAGAATTCAGCAGCTCCATTGATGAACCGTTCACTCATCCATTCCTGCATCAGCTGATCGCCACGGCTTCAAGAGCTACGACTCTTGATGAGTTTTTCGGCTACTTCCAAACATCAACTATTGACAAAAAAGAGGCTTGGGGTGCTCATCTCTGGCGCAGCAGTTCAGTCGGACAATACAACGAGCTGTACCGAACCTACGCTCTGTACAATTGGGAGATGGCTTTCCATGCCCCCATGATGCTGGCTGAGAAACTGCTTGAGACCCAGCAGTTTGACTTGGCTCTGAAGATGTGCCATTACGTCTTTGATCCCTACGCAAAAGGTGATGGGCTCAAGAGATACTGGAAAATGCCCGCATTCCAAGAATCGATTCTCTCGACAAACTCCATTGATTCGCTCGACAAACTCTTCGCCGCATTGGAGCCTGGCAAAAGCGTTCCAATTGACGATCCGATCAATCAATGGCGGAAGAATCCATTCGAGCCTCATGTTCTGGCGAGGTTGAGACCTGTTGCGTACATGAAATGGGCAGTCATGAAGTACATTCAGATCCTCATTGCATATGGGGACTGGTATTTCCAGCAGAACACACTGGAAATGATTCCCATGGCCATTCAGATGTACGTTTTGGCCTCCCACCTGTATGGCCAACGCGGCCAAAAGATTCCGAGGCGAGGAAAGAAGAAACCGGAGACGTATCTCACCCTCTTGAACTCATGGGATGCATTTGGAAACGCCATGGTTCAGCTGGAGTTAGAGTTTCCATTCTCAAATCAGATTCAGAAATCAAATGGAAACAGCAACGGCGTCAAAGGGCTTGCCAACATCTTCGGCTTTGCGACAAACAGGTATTTCTGTATCCCAAACAATGACCAGCTCACAGCACTTCGAGACACCATCGATGATCGCTTGTACAAGATCCGACACTGCGAGGATATCAAAGGCGTTTTCCGCATCCTACCCTTATATGAACCGCCCTTGGATGTTAGACAACTTGTTGCTGCGACAGCTGCGGGTCTCAGCTT
Organism: Cadophora sp. MPI-SDFR-AT-0126; assembly: GCA_020747065.1. NCBI lineage: Eukaryota > Fungi > Ascomycota > Leotiomycetes > Helotiales > Ploettnerulaceae > Cadophora > Cadophora sp. MPI-SDFR-AT-0126. The sequence continues at coordinate 238,274 of JAGMVK010000024.1, read as the reverse complement.
ACGGAGTGTGCTAAATGATCTCAACACGCCGATGCCGAATTTCAAATTCACAATCATGCTTGCAAAAGCCATTGAACTATGCAATGAGTTGAAGGCTCTTGGTACAGCTTTCCTGTCCGCCAAGGAGAAGGGAGATGCTGAGGCATTGTCCGTGTTGCGACAGCAGCTTGACATCTCGATCCAGAACTTGGCCATGGAATCAAAGAAACTGGCTCTTCAGGAAGCGCAGGCAAATCTTGACGCTCTTGTGTTCTCACGTAAAAGACCCGAGTACCAACTCACCCACGCTCTCAAACTCCTGGGCCAGGACACTGGATTGGTGCCAGGTCAGGATGACGAATGGAAGGAGTTGACGGATGATATTGCCGCTCCGGTTCAAGACAGTGGTTTGCTGATTAGCGCTGAAGAGAAGGAGGAAATGGACAAATCTAGTCAAGCCAAGGACGTGAACACGGGAACCTCTGTTATCCAAGCGATTGCCAGCGATCTGAAGGCATTCCCGATCATCAACGGCCATGCATCGCCCTTTGGAGTCGGAGTTGCCGCTTGTTTTGGACCAGGGTTCATTGGAGATGTTATGAATGGGAGTAAGAACAGCCTCCAGAACTATTTCTTAACATGCTAACATGCCCACTATAGTTGCCCAGGTCATTCGCATCGGCGCTGATGCTCTCAGTTTTGAGAGCACATCAGCAGGTCGGAAGAACCAGCACATGCGTACAAATCAAGACCGCACGCATACTGCGAACAACACAGGATACGAGCTGAAAAGCATTGACACGCAGATTGCAGCCTCTAACGTTCGCATATCCATGGCCAATCAAGAAATCACCAATCAACAGAAGCAAATTGACAATGCTCAAGAAGTGTTGGACTTCTTCATGACCAAGTACACCAATGTTCAGTTGTACTCCTTCATGGAAGGTAGAGTTCGCACATTGTATTATCAGATCTACCAGATGGCATATAACTGGGCTCGAAAGGCAGAGACCTGCTTCCAGTTTGAGCGAGGTGTCAAGGATACCAATTTCATCCAGCCCGGTTACTGGGAACCCGGTCACGATGGTTTGCTATCCGGCGAGGCTCTCTTCATGAGCTTGAAGACAATGGAGGCTGCTTACCATGAGAACCGGGGTCACGATTTTGAAGTGTCCAAATTCGTTTCACTGCGGCAAATCAATCCCCTGGCTCTCATTCAGTTCCGGGAAACTGGCGCCTGTGACTTCGCCATTCCTGAGGTTCTGTTTGACATGGATTTCCCTGGTCACTATCTCCGCAAGATCAAGGCAGTAACACTTACAATTCCTTGCATCATCGGGCCGTATACCACCGTCAACTGCACAGTCCGTTTGACTGCTCACAAGTATCGCTCCAATCCTATCGCAAAAGATGCGAAAGACTACGTCGAGAAGACTCCGGATCAGGGTGACGATGCCGTCAATGGCGATCCACGTTTCGACACCGTCCTGATACCGATCTCTGCTGCCGCAGTTTCGTCGGCCAACAATGACGCTGGAGTGTTCGACCTCTCATTCTCGAACAGTGAGCGCTTTATGCCGTTCGAAGGCGCTGGAGCTATCTCTCAATGGAGCCTCGCCCTTCCGTCTGGCTTCAGACAGTTCGACTACAGTACCATCCAGGACGTCGTCATGCAAATCAGATACACGTCCCGTGATGGTGGTGACAAGCTGGCCTCGGCGGCGACAGGCGCGGTACTGAACTACATCAAGACCGTGTCTGATCTGCCCAACGGCCTCTTCTCCATTGTGGACGCGCGGACCGAGTTCGCGACGCCATGGGCGACATTCCAACGTCCACCGGCGCCACCTCCTGCTCCGCAGCAGAGGGTGTTGGGGCTGAACAAGCTCAACGAACGCCTGCCTATCTACACAAAAGGCCATCCGGCTAGTGGGATTGTAGGGCAGAACATTTGGCTGGTTACAGATGCACAAGTAGCGGCCGGAGCGTGGAGCTTGAATCTTGGAAACAACAACGTCTCGTTTACCGACGGCCCAGCCATCGGCAACCTCAAAGTGTTTTCGGCCAGCGGCTCTCTGGTCATTTCGGATTGGACGTTGAAGTTGATGGACGCGAGTTCGCCGGTAACCAAGTTGTGGATTTTGACGAGATATGTGATGAAATGATGTGCGATCAAGAGCCTCGTTGTTCTGATCCTGGAGTATCTGGCTCATTTTCCTGAGCACTTTCAGTGGTCTATTGCCGAGTGACGTCTAATGTTTCCGAGAAAGCTATAAGCAGGGCGAATAATGAAATGATGCTCTCTTGCAAGTCTCATATCAAGTCTCCTGTCAGGTAATTGGAGGCCTTCGATGTCATTCCCGTAATTGCGTTGACGAAATTTGGATCGAAGTTTCAAGGTCCACTTTGCACAGAGAATTGGTTTAGATTTGAAGCGAAATTGAGTTCAACCAAACCCAGGTTGATGTTGATGTTGGACGTCGAATTTTACGCTAGCCCATCTCGAACTCAAAAGTGACTCCAAGTTTGTTCAGCCTCCTCCAGCCATCGCCCGTCATCCAAGAGCTAAAGATGCGCCACTTTGATTTATCCCGAATTGAAAATGGCGGAAGATATTACATTAACGACATGCCCTGGAGTTTCAGATGCGTTGATGTGGTCGGTCACAAGGGGCAGTCCCAACAAGGGCTGTTCCCCAAGAAGGGGACTATCCAAACATTGGTTGGATGACATCATAGTTCAAGCTGACTGGAAGCCCTAGTATGTGGCTTAGACCCTGTCGAAACAAATACCAGGAGGATGACTGATGCTCCGCTTGCGAGGGCCAGCTCGTCGTCTTTCTATCAGGTAATCACTTTGTTCAGAGAGCCTGTGAGGGTTCACGTGACATGTCAAACCATTATTAGACATATTGCGAGATACTCTAACAGAAAGTAATAATCTCACATATCCGGTTTCGAGATCCTGCTCTCATCTGTGGGCACTGGTGTTTATAGTTGGAGTCAGCGTATACAAAATTAATCTCGTAAATTGATTAATAATCAGATTAATTAATTAGATTAGATTAGAATTAGATTAATAGAAAATTGACTTGATTAGATTAGATTTAGATTAATTAATCTAGATTAATTTAGATTAATCTGATTAATCTGATTAATAAGAGATTTTTATAATACTAACTATATATAAGTATATTTATATAATAAGTAGTAATATACTAAGTAACTACGTAAGAGAATAATTAAATAATAAATTAAATAATAAACCTACTAATAAATTAAATAATAAACCTACTGATAAACCAAATAATATAACTACTAATAATACGATTAATAATATAATAAATGATATAACTAATTGATAATTCTAAATATCTTTTAAAGTATTTAAGAAATTTTAATCTAATAATAGAGATTATTATAGTAGTAAGATTTATAATGTAATTAGTAGTAGTAAAACCTATTTTAAGAATAAAAAAAATTAGAGTTTTATTAATAGAATAGCTATTTATAATTAAGTGTTTCCGATTTGATAACTAATAAACTAACTAATCAACTAACTAATAAAATAACTAAAAAACTAATAAAAAACTAACTTATAAATATATTCAATAATAAATAAGTTATTTTTCTTTATATTTTTAATCTTCTATCCATTATTGTTGGATTAAATTAAGTTAATTTAATTTGTTTCCTTATAAAATCCACTAGCGTGGATTTGCTAAGCGAGTTAATTTGATTTAGTTAATTTGATTTATTAGGGTTACGTCTAACTAAGCTTGTCACGAAGTTCTTATCGGCGTAGTGAGGTTAACTAGAATAATATCGTATATTTAAGAATTCTAAACTAAGGAGGAAAGGAAAGAAGAAGTAGAACATTACTTAACGTTTAAGTAGATATAGGTGCTTAATAGAGCTAGTCTTAATTAAGCTTAAGGCCTTGCTCTATAATTTCTCTTATAATTCATAAGATAAGATATATACTACGTAATATATAGCTTAATTATTATTATAGTTCGTAATATTGCTTTTCTTCTTCCCCTTAAAAGAAAGTAGCTTTTAGTTTAGCGGCTATTTCCTTACTATTACTATTTAGTCTCTTATAATTATTCTCTTTGCGATAGAACACTTCTAGCTACTTAAGTAATATCTTTAGTAGTTTAAGCTTATTCTAATATTAGAGGTAATATTATTTAAGCTTATTAGGAGTGTATTTAAGGTTATCCGCGAAGTATTATTTATTATCTAGATTATTGTAACTATCTTAAGCTACACGATTATATTAAGTGTAAAAGGAATAAGTATAAACTTACTTTATTATCTCTTAACTAAAGATTTTATACACTTAGTAATAGTCTTAAGAGTTAATTTAGTAAGCTTAAAGGGAATAGAATTAATATTATAAGAGGTTTCTAGTGTAATAGTAATATACTTCTTTCTAGTCTTACACTTAAGTATAAGAGATAGATCTTCTTAGACTTAAAGATAATTAGATATACGCTTAGGAAGTAATAGTAAAGAGCGCGTATAAGTAGGAAAAGTAATAGTATTATTATTATTAGAGCTAGAAAAATTAGTAAAATTACTATTATTATCCTAGATAAAAGGATTATTATTATTATTATTAGAGTACTTATTCTTACTAGACTACTTGTTCTGGCTAGAAGACTTATTCTAGCTAGAAGGTACTACACTAAAATACTCGGAGCTAGTAGAAATCTAATTAACTGATTTAATATTAGATCTACTAGTAGATTATATATTAGAGGTATTATTATAAGAAGATAAAGATCTAGTAATAAGCTTAGGTTTACTCTTATCTTTATTATTCTTCTAAGTATATATTAGTATATAAGCTTTAAATAATTATAACTAAAGATAACTATAAGTACTTAAAAAAGAAATAAACTTACTTGAATTACTTTATAAGCTTAACTTATATTACTTGAATTAGTAACTTACTCTTTTATACGATATATGAATTTAGTAATTCTATAATTATAATTAATAAGAGATTATAAAGGAATTTTAGGAGGTATTTTAGAGTAGTTTAGAGCTATAGTAATCTTTCTATATAAATTTAAAGAAGAAAAATAAGAGAAAAGGTATAGGATATAAAAAGCTATGTAATATATTAAAAGCTTAAAAATTCAGAAGTATAGAAAAATCTGAGGTTAATATACTTTAAGAAAGTATACGATTACTTAAGGAATACGTAATCACTTACTAATATATAGCTAATCAGAGCGCGCTATTATACGCTGTTTATTAATTAACTTCCGATCTTTAGTGTACTTTCTTAAAAGATCACTAATTTACTTTACCTCTACTAATTAATACTCGTTCTAATTCAACTACTTATATTTAGTAACTATAGAGCCTTACTTAAATTCAATAATAACTACTTATTTATACGCTTCTTAATTCATATACAATTATAAACTAGATTACTTTATATAATCTTTAGAATTAAATCCTTTATTATTCTTTTATTTAAATTCTTTAACTAGATTATTCTACGTATATATTCGTGATGTAAAAACGTATTATACACTAGACTTATATAATCTTTGTTTACTTATATAATTATAATACATTTATTTATACTTTCCTTTATAACCTAGGCATATATATTATAAACGCAAATTTATAATTATTGTACTTATCTAAGGAATATATATATATATATAAGGTACTTATTACTTTAGACTTAATCTTTATTTATATAAATCTAATAGTAAGACTCTTAGACTTAAGCTTACTATAAAAGTTTATTAAACGTGCTCTATCAGAAGTTGCATCTAGTCTAATATATACTTAGTAAGTATATTATATATATATAGTATACTCTTAGGCTCTCCCTTAAGGAGGTAATACTCTTTTAAATATATCTTTTTATACTATACTTTTACTCTAATCAGGAGATCTCGTCTCTTTAACCCAGCCTACTCGCATTACCGCACGATAAAAACATAACAAAACTAGTTTTTATACTTAGTATACTCAAGCTACTAAAGCTACTTAAGTAAATCGGGTAAGCTAAGGGTAATTACTACTTAAGTAAAAGCGGCAAGCTTATTAACTGATCTTAAAACGTAGAAAGAAAAAGTTATATTCGATTACTAAAGTACTTGGCCCTCAGGCGTAATTAGTTCCGCCAAGCCTCGAGATATTACTCTATTGAGTAAAGTCTGGTAAAGTCCTGGCGGAACTATTGCGCCGGACGGTTGTACGAAAGGGAGTTTCAGGTGGGTTTCGTCCAACCTAATACTTTCCCTCGCTAATTGTAGAAATATGTGTGGAGAATCAGGGTATTCGATGTTATTCTATGATCAACATTACGTCGTCACTGACACGGTGGACGAGACCCCCTGAAACCCCCTTTCGTACAACCCCTCTGGCGTATCTATTCAGCCAAGCTTTCGAAAGATTTCCATCGGACAGGGTGAAACGAACTAATAAAATTCAGGAACTGCACAGATCCTACGTTGTACTGTATCGACAATTAATTACATGTTCAATTCGATTTTACACTAGATGGAGCGTTCCAATTGGAGCTCAAAGCGTCATTTTGCTTCAATAGCGCTGTCTCGGGAAAAGCTACGTACAAGTACAAGCGGCGGAATCAATGCTGCGTCGGGGATCGAACTGTGGGAAAGGCGTCGGGATTGAACTCTGTGAAGGGCCTCAACAAATTTAAATACTGAGCGGCTCTGTTCCATCGCCATCCACGTAGAGAACTGCAGCAGATATCAAGGAAAAGCAACGGTCTTGTAGTGTTTGGACTATGAACGACATTAATCCCTCAATTACCCGCCCACTGGCATCGAAAACAACGACGACTCCAGGATGTTCTTGTTTCCACCACACCCCCTGGAGACGTCGGGCGACACGCTTCCACCGCCACTTCGTCGCCTCTCCTTCCAAAGTTGCTTCCCACAGCCTCAATCGCGCCCTACTTCGGGCAGCAGAGAGGCATCGGGGCCTAACGACACCTCTTCAACCGCTAAAGGTCTGCAGTCTGGCGGATCTGCCTTGATCCTTCCCTTCGCCGCCCGGCCCCGCCCCCTATCTCATTGAGACTCGATTGTAGGACTTCCGAGCCGATTGAGCCCTGCGCTAACTTCCTATGCCCGATAGTAGCCGCCGGCCAAAAAGAAGACAGTGTATGTTTGGGAGTGCGTGAGTACCCAACTTTGGTTTATCTGTTCTCTGTCCCCCGTAAATAAGGTCCGGTGACTGACTGACTGATTCCGCCGAATTTGCAGTGCCAGTGTGGCCACTCCGGAATATCCATTCGCGTAGAGGCATGCCCGGCATGCCAATGTACGCGTTGCGCCTATTGCCCAACCACAAAAATACATACGCGATGACTGGATATCTGGGAAGGAGAAGAGAGTGGGCGGGGGGGAAGGGTAGCAGAAGGTTGATGGCGAGCCCCAGGGGGGGGGGGGGGGGGGGAATGTTGGTGGCGTACCTTTCTCCAGCGCTTTGTGCCAGCTCAACATTGGTAAACTGGACGCCCGACCACACAGGGCAAAGATGTTGATACCCAATTTCTATGCTCGAATATTCATTGAACGAACGCTCTTCCCCTAGCGGCGGGAACTCTGCAACGGATCGAGGCAGCAGCCATGACAAGGGTTTCATTCGATGGATTGTGGCGGTGGGTGGTACATGGGCATCGAGATTGAGCATATTGGGAGCGGAGCGGACTTCAGGAGACATCATGGGATCCTTTCGCGTTATATGTCACTCCAGTGTACGAGTACCACGGTGTCAGTGTTGGCATGGAGTCACAAAAGCATTATACCCCTTGGTTTGCTCTTTATTTTCGTTCCGTTGCGTTGAAGCATTGTCAGCCTCGTTTTGCAGTTCATTTTATGTACTTTATAGACCGAGTACTTGTTCCACTTCCTCCACTAAATAAAGGTTATTCTTATTGTGTGGCCGGCATGATCTCAGGTTCCAACTGCAATTCTCCCTGCCTGCTGTCCAAGGGCAGCAGTTATCACCTCGACTTCCAGGTGCAAAAGGGCACCTCAACTTCTACTATCGCTGCCCGTTGATACCTGCCAGATATCTTCCAGCACCTATGCCATTCTGAATAACCTAACTTCTGCCGTTCCGTCAGGCCTTCCCCATTCCCTCATATTGATATTCACAACTGACGGAGTACAGGTTCAACAAACGTTTGCTGCGCCCGGGTATCTCCAAAACAACAACCACAGTCCCTGACGATATGGACAAAAGTTGCACATCGCGGCAGAAGAAGACTCGGAAGCGGCACAAGCACGTACGCAGTACCCCACCTGAACTTGCAGGATCGATCGACTCGCCGACAATTAGTTGGGGCGAACAATTTCCAGAGCATCGGAAAATCAGCGACCGGAGGTCTCATGTTGAATGGAAAAGGGGATATAATTCCCGCGGAGATGATCTCGAGCTCTTTTGCCAAGATGCAGACGACACCACTGGAACGTTCGAGGCCGAAGAATGGAAAAAATTCTGCCATGGTGTGACTCTATCGGATGTTGAGAATGGCGTTGGTGCTGCAGGAGAGGATCGAATTGTGTGGCTTGATGATCGAACCAGTGGCGGCAACTTCGATCCCAAACACGGCGGCCAAGAGAGAAAAATCGCAAATCCCTTGACGGCGCAGGAACTTCAAAAGACCTTGGCGGAGCCGAGATTCCATCACAAAATGAAGCCCGATGCTGCGAGACGCTTGGTCTATATTTCGGACTTGAGTCCGGGATGCATTCACGCTCTTGCTAGCACAGCGTCTTCTCATCAAACACCTGTGCTGAGGAAGGCTATTCATAAGTATTTGTCATTTCAAACGTCCATTGGCTTTAACACATCTCCATCCGGATTGATCTTCCAATTAGACCTCCATCTTCCATTCTTCATGCTCAAAAAAGAAACAGCGCCCGAGAAGACTTCAGGACATGGAAATCTCACCTTAGCCCCGAAGAGAGACTGGAAAAATCTCTCCTTTCTAGGTTTTCCGGACGGCAAAACATTTAATTCCGAGGGCAAGGACCAAGGTCCAGAAGGGGTGGAAGTTTGGGGCCTTCATGAAGCGCAGATTTCTTGTGTCGTTACGGGAAGTGACGACTCGAAGTGGGTCGCATACGGGTTTGTGGACGCAGAAATTGATGGAATACTCGCGGAGTCCGATGAAGACGATCTAAGATTCGACCCGATAACATCCAGAGTCTCGGAAGTGCATACCCCGATTTGGGGGCCGAGAGATTACTGGATTAAAGTTTTCGAGATACGGATTGGGCAGGTGAGAAAAGAATGGGATGATATCCTTTACTTCCTAGAGAAGAGTGTAGATATACATGTAAGAGAGACCGCCCTCACCGTCGGGCCTTCTTTGAGAACATGTTGCTAACATCATTGTTAGATAAAGGAGCATCCCTTCACTTTGTCTAAGCGCCCAGAGACTGCTCCTGAACGTAGCGTGGAAATGAAGAAAGCCGTCGATTGGACAGTGCAGGCAATGGCCCTTTTGGATCGCGTCAGCGGCGTTCTTGCGGACACAGTCGAAGCTTGGGAGACCTTTAAGAAGAGGGACTTCAAGGAGATGGGCTATTCTCGCAATTCCAAGGCACTGAATACCATCCACGCCTTGAAGTCTCTCAAGGCTATCAGGAACACCTTTCAAGAACTGCAGAACCTCCAAAAGAGGTTAAAGAGAATAAGTGAGAGCTGCTTTGGGTTCTCGGAACGTGTGAGTTATGTCATTTCCCTAGCGTTGTGATTACGCTGATGGGTACAATGAGCTTGGCTAATAGTTCACACGTGAGTAGTTAGAACTTCGCTTGAATATCGAGAGTAAAGAAGCAGCTGACCAAAGTGGATCTACCTCCGAATTGACCGTTTCGGTATGTCTCTCAACCCCATTGAAGTATCTTCTGATAATCGGCTAACTGAGTCTCCAAGGTCCTATATCCGATTGGACTTGCTGCTGCAATCTTCAGTATGCAACCTGGGGCAATACCTTTCGACCTAACCGCGAGATCATTTGTCCTAACTATTGGCTCGATGATTGTGATGGTTTATATCATCCGTTTTGTTAAAAAACGTGCACTTTCTTGTTGGCCCTTGATGCAAAAGGCCTTTGCGAAATGTATGAAGAAGGAGAGAATGAGAGACTTTTTTGGCGGTGGAGAGTCCTCAGTTTTGCAGTCTTGGTTTCGAGTTGGCGTACCCACCACCTCTAGTGTTTATGGCGACAGAATCAGTGCAATAGATCAGGAGGAAAGGTTCCTTGGTACCTCGGTACTACGTGGACATGGCAATCCGATTGAGCTGCAATCGATTGTTATTGGGTGAATTTAATGTTTAGTATCCTGTATCTTAAGAGTATATATCCGACGGGCTGCTGCCAGAATTACACTGGTCCGTGCGCTAGGACGCCTCGGCTAATTCTGACTAATGAGAGAGCCGCATTTCTAAGGAAAGGTACAGATATTACTCAACATCTATGAAATTCTGTAAAACAGGGCCTTATTTTACACAGGTGTATAGCGTACTCTTTACAGCTAAACTAGCTGAGATTACCCTTAGAAGGGCGAGCCCGGTTTACTATAATTTCTCCTAATATAACTCTTTTCTGTGGCCGGTCTGAGAACCTCCCTCCTTTACATGTAATATACTACTCCCTCTTTGCTATCTTAACGTATTAATAAGTATATAGAGGCCTAGAATCGGCCTTTTAGCTTACTATAGAGACTCTCTTCTTTGGGCTACGTTAAGAGCTCTCTTCTGCCTTGCGAATTAGGCTACTTACTAATATCCGGCGGAATTCTTGTTAGCTATAGAAGGTTAAATTGCGTGGTTTCTCTACCTCTGTACGCTTTGTAAGTAAATAATAGTTCATAAGGATAAGCTGAAGTAGCTAGTGCTTAAGAGCTTAATAGCCTCCGCGGTGTACCTCACGTAAACCAGGCTTTTAGGTGATCAGCTGATTACTCTTATTAATAGCTCCTATCTTATAGTTATATAGGTCGGCTATAATAAGTATAGGTAACTTCTTGATAGCTTCGCTTTCTATAAACACTACTCTTAATATCTTTGCCTTTGAGCTAGTCTCCTTTAGGCGCTTCTTATACTGTTCCACGGTCTCCTCTAGGGATAAGACTAATGTTATGAAAAGTATAAAAGCTTGATCCTTCTACCTAATTTGCAGTGTTTTGCAGTCTTTTATAAGGAAGGAATAGAGCGTCCCCTACAGAATAATATCGTTCTTATCCGATTTCTTCAAATTAAGGAGTTCTTAGATAATCCCGGAGTTAGTTCTATATGTTCTTGTGATACTAAATCTAAGTATACGTGTATAGACAACGAATTTAGCTGAAATAAAGAGGTTATTAAGAAAAACATAGTAACTGTAGTTAGTAAGAGGTGGCGGTAGCTTCTGGAGTAACTTAGGGTATATAGCTTGCGTCTTATTGCCTTTATTTCCGGCTTTCTTTGTCCCTCTAAGTGCTACGGGCGTAGGAGTATCTACAGGCCTATTTCCGGCCCCTAGGATATACTAATTCCAGTAGAGAATGAAGCTTATACACGCAATTGCTTATACTTTAAAGCCAGTAAGTGTTAGCTTGTTTAGTACCGTAGTAGCCTCTTTTGCATGCCCCTCGTACCGGATAATATACTTATCTATAGTAATATCTTGTTCTGAAATATAAATAAACAGATTCATGTCCTGGATATACTGAGAGAGCTTTTCCACTTAGTTAAAGTTAGTAAAAATAATATCCGGTATTAAGTATTATAAACTCTACTCGTTGGTATAGCCCGGAAGCCTTATTCTCCGCTAATCTTACATGTATATAGAGCTCTTAGAACCTATCCCTTGCTATATACTTAGTTATATCGTAATAAGCTATATAATCCTTATCTAACTAATAATCAGATATCTCATGCTGAATATTATATATTATATAAATTCGTATTATAAAATAGACGTAGAGCTCGCTGGCGCACGTGGGGTACTAAAGGAGTAGTCGTGCATATGAATTAGAATAGTCCTAAGTATCCCGGATATACTTATTTATCTTCTGGACTATCTAATCCATGATTTCTGGAGTATAATACATAGTAAAAAGGGAGAGTAAATCGTCTGGATTGACCCCCTCTAGGATCCGGATCTCAGGGGAGTAATCAGGCAAATATATAGAGTAAAACTTATCCCCGTGACTTTTTAGAGGCGGCGTATCCGGTCTACGGGTACCTGGATCCGTAGGATCAGCTATTATATCCTCTAGCATTATAGTGATAATAAAACTAACGATTTTAGGTGGGAAATAGGGGGTTATTTACATATCAACAATGCCCTGGGCTTTTGGTGTTCCTTCGGAATAACTGTTGTTCCGCCCCGGGGCAGGTGTAATCCTGGCAGCAGCCTGTCGAATAACCTTGCAAATGCCGAATCTGCTCGATCGTTGCTTATAAAAGACAAGTACAGCGGGTGGTAAGTTAGCAACCTTAATTAAAACTTATTAAATTTAAATATTTAAAACTCAACTAATTAAATGCCTAAAACTAAACTATTAATTTTAAATGAAATTAAGAGTCTAATCTAGTGTAACAAATAGATTAGATTAGATTAGAGTATTGACCTCTACTCTAATCTAATCTAGTAATAATTATAACTAATCTAAATCTAATCTAATCTAATCTACTACTCTAGATTACTACTCAAGTAGTAATCACGTGGCTAGAATCATAGCTTAAAAGGGTATAGAGTCTCTTACTTAACTATTATTAGTTTAGTCTACGGCTATTCCCGTGCTTAGCGAATAACTTTTAGAACTCAGAGCTATATAATATATAATAACTTTAATTTAAAAATAGTAATAGTATACTTTAGTCCCTAGCACGATTGGTTCCTATTTAAACTCTCTGCATAAAAACGAGGTGACAAAGAATAAGAGGAGGAACTGTGTTAAGATCTGGAAGAATAAGCCGCTCTAAACGGCTCGGGATGTCTAGTAGCTTAATCTTCCTCTAAATACTTCACTTATTCCTAACCTAGCATTATTCTATAACGGCGTACGTTGCCGACTCTGTACTATACGCCCTTATGTTTGTAGTAAAGGTAATATAAATAGTATACGAGACTACCTTAAGAATTTTTATAAATAGAAAAGTAGTTATAAGAGTAGCCGTCCTATAAACGTAGTGCTTACTTCATAAGATCAAGGATCAGAGAAGTAGACAGTTCTCTCTATAGTGACTATAGCTCCTGTCTACTATCAGACCTTTTACCGGAGTAACTTCACTCGCTTCTTTCAGGTTGCTACTCCCTTATAACCTAATTCTGGAGCGCTTGAGGCAGATCGATTACCTCTTCCTATATCACTTGAAGCCTCAGGTTGAATTGCAGTTAACTGAGAGGGCGCGGGCTGCAGATATAAGGGCTATTACGGTCCTTTAATCTCCCCCCGAGTAGTTAGCCTAGCTATAGACCACGGAATAGGTCAGTGTATTAAAAAAATTTCAAACTATTTAAATAGTATTGAATAGAATATAATAGAATAGAATAGAATTTAAATAGTGAGATTTTTATATTAAATAGAATAGAATAGAATAGTATTCTTGAATAGTATTTAACTATTCAATTATTTATTATAATAGATTTTAAAAATTATAAAAGAAAGATATATATAATATATTTTTATGTATATTTTTTAGTAAAGTAGTGTTCTTTTATTACTTTTTCTTTCTTTAAAAAACTAAAATTTATTAAAAAAAACTAGTAAAAAAAAAGGCGTAGTCTAGCTCAAAATCCCATGAGTTACACTAACAGTATCAGTTAACTACTTCGCTATTCTATAATACAAGAATTATATTAAGAAGATGCTTAATTTAATATATATATTAATTAATAAGATTAATAAAAAACAAGTTCTCCTTCGGTTCTAACGCTAATCTTTCTTCCTCTTCTTCCTCTTCTCTAAATATACCCTAGCTTTTAAGAGCTATTAAATAAAGAAACATATCTTTATTTAATCGATTCCTTAGCTTATTTATTATAAGGGCAGAAAGGCTAAAATATTGTTCCGAGGGGGCCGAAGTAGCTGGAATTTGAAGACATTTCCGAGCTATTAATGATAATATAGGATATTTAGCTCTATTTGTAAGCCAAAATTCTAAAGGTTTTACCTAAAAAAAAAAAGTTAATATATATTAATTTTATTATTAAATAAGAGAACTTACAGTTTTATTAGATCTTCTTTCTTTAAAATATTGAGTTAATTCGTTAATTTCTTCTTTTTCGTCTTTTAAATATATATCATTATCTTCGTCGTTATCGTATATATTAAGAGCTTGAGCTTCAATAGCAGGAGGATTATCTGCTAAGTAATCTTCTTTATATCTAATTTAATATTAGTAAATATAATAATAATAGATATAAAGGAAATTTTTAATAATAGCTTAAAACTTACATATTAAAATCCGTTTATAAACGATTATATATATTAGTAGCTTACCCGTGACTTAGGCCTATAGCCTTCAAGCCCTCTCTTTTAATTCTAGGGTCTGAAATTAAAGAGAGGTATAAAGCCTTATTATTTTGACTTATCCCGGTTTTAGGAAAGTATTTTCGTAGTTTTACAATCCCTTTATCAATAGCTTTTGTAAATATATCGTTCTATAAATAGTTAGTAATAGTACTATAAATATAATATATAAAATAATATTTACTTACATTGAATTCTTGTTTGATAGCCTCTAGCTTATTATATATTCTATATATCTCTGGTATAAGATAATATATAGTAGGGTATTTTTCCGCTTATAACTTAGTAGAAGCTGTAACAAAGATATTAAATATCTTTAAGCATTTTTGTAAGTATTCGATTTCATAGTCTTTTAATAAAAGACTTTCCTTATTCTTTTTAAAGCTTTTAGAAGTAGATAATTCTATAACTACTTTAATAGCTTGCCAAAGATTAAGAAAGTCTCTAAGTATATAAGCCGTAGAAGACCATCGAGTTTTTTGATCTAGTTATTAAACTTAGTAAATAATTTATAAAATATATATAGTAATAGTAATAAATGTTACTTACCTAATTAAGGTATCTTAGTATTCTTGATATTAAGAGCTTGAATTTAATTTTTTAATAGTCGAGAATTCTCGTGTGAATATTTAATTCCGATTATAATTCGTCTAAGTCATTTCCATAGAGGTGTATCTAATTATAATTAGTAAATACTTATATATATTAATATAATTTAAGTAAAGGATAGAATATATACCTTTTAAATCTTCTATAAGATTATTAAGAGGGTCTTCGTCTTCTTCGTTTTCTATATTATAAATAGTATTATTATCGAGCTCTATATAAGCGTCTTTAATAAGTGTTTTTAATATATCTTGAACGACCAGATTTAGTACATAAGCTAAACAAGCTATATCTCCTTGAAATTTCATAGCTTGTAAGCTATAATACTTTTTAAAAGCCTTTATAAGAGTATTATTAGAGCTTGCGTTATCTCTAGAAATACTTTAAATAGTTAGTAAATAATTTAAATAATAAAAGGGTAAATTTAAATACCTAGTAATATTATATTCAATATTATATTCTCGTAAAGTTTGTAATAGAACTTCTTGTATATAAATACCTAAGTGTTTTTCAATAAGTGGTTTCATATCTAATAAGTGACTTTTTAATTCAAAGTTCTTATTAATATAATGACTATTAATTCGATTAGTAAAGAACTTTAAAGTTTATTAGAGTAAAGGATAATAATAGTAAACTTACATAGTAATACTAAGATAAGCGTCTTGATTTATAGTAGTCTAAGCGTCTAAAGTAAGCGAGAAAGAGCTATTGGTTAATATATTCTCTTTTAATTCAGACTTAATAAGAGATTTTTTCTCTATGTAAATAGAGGTAATATCGTCTTTAATACTCTTATAATAAATCGCGGGTACTTCGCTAATAATAAGTTAGTAAAATTATTTTAATAATATAATATAAAGGTAAGTACTTACTTATTTAAATATAATACTAGTTCTTTGAACGACTTAGTGTGAATTGGTATGAATGATTGTCTTATTGAGGGGGGTAAACTAGGTCTATATAACTACTCTCTAGCTCGGTACTCGGCTTATAGCTCGGTATTCGGCCCTTCGGCTTCTAATTCGCTATTGGCTATTCGGACTTTTATATTATCCGATAAGAGCTTTAGCTTTGTATTCGGATCCTTCGAAAGCTTATAGTATTATATACCTGTATAGTACGTATCCGAATCCTGTAGTTTTATACTTAGAACAGATTGATTGAAATGATAAGTTATTAGAGATTATAAAATCTAATAATAATCTATTATATTTCTCTTTATTAAACGTTTCTTTCTTAGGTGTTTTAGGTTGTTTATTAGCTCTTTGTTTAGCAAATATATCTCTATTAGTACTAGTACTAGCTTGAGAAGATTCGACTATAGAAGAGTCGTCGCTGCTATTTTTAACTATTATTTTAAATTAGTATATATATTTTAAAAAGAGATTAAATAAAATGACTTACTATTAAGACCGCGTAATATTCGATTAATGTTAAACGCTTTATGAGAGTTTCTATAATGAATAATATAATTACTTGTAGATTAATTAACTTATTAATTAAGCTACTTCTTTCTATTTAATATTAGTAAATATAATTAAATATAAATATAATAATAAGTATAACTTACGAGTAACCTTTATATAAGCACTTAATAGTTACTATTCGATAGTTTTTAATCTTATTAGGATTATCTTTAGGATGATCTAAAGTCTTAGATAATAATTTCTCTTTAAATATAAGAGGAGAGTCTTCTAAGTCTTCTAATTCGAATTCGGGTCGATTGATTTATAATACTACTTGATTTATAATACTATTTAATTTGTAATACTACTTAATTTATAATACTATTTGATTTATAATACTATCTGATTTGTAATACTGTTTGATTTGTAATACTGTTTGATTTATAATACTATTTGATTTGTAATACTATTTGATTTGTAATACTACTTGTGTCGTACAAGAATCGAGGGTAGAAGCTATATAGCCTATTACGCAGTTTGCCACGGCGGTATCGCTTTTGGCGCGATAGTTAAGAGCCACATGCGCTCTCGAGCACGAGCGTAAACTAGCTGCGTACGTGGCTATTTTTGGAGCTTTGTAACACCCGTTGATTAGCCTATCGTCGCTTAACCACAGCGAATAGGAGCTCGCGCCTTTGTCAGCGGGGCTAGGGCCACTCGTCGGACGGATTAGCTCGATTCTCTAAAGACAGGGATCGGAGCTACGTTTATCCGCTCCCTGGGGGGTGTGTCGTACAAGAATCGAGGGTAGAAGCTATATAGCCTATTACGCAGTTTGCCACGGCGGTATCGCTTTTGGCGCGATAACTTGATTTATAATACTATTTGATTTGTAATACTATTTGATTTATAATACTATTTGATTTATAATATTAATTTAAAGAGTCTAAAATATTATAAAATTAAAAAGAATTTTCTAAAAAGCTTACTTATAAATATACTTAAACTAAAGGTTTCTAGATTATTTTATTATATAAGCTACTTTAAATAACTATAATATTAATATATATAACCTATAATATATATATTATTAATATATAAGTTACTTATTAAGCTCTTAAGGATTCTTAAGACTCTTTCGCTTAGTATAAGAATATACGGGTATACTTATACCTATGCCTAATTAGGTATAGCTAATCACGTGTTTCTACTATTTAACTATTTAAATATACTTGAATAGAATAGAATAGAATAGAATAGAATAGAATAGAATAGAATAGAATAGAATAGAATAGAATAGAATAGAATAGAATAGAATAGAATAGAATAGAATAGAATAGAATAGAATAGAATAGAATAGAATAGAATAGAATAGAATAGAATAGAATAGAATAGAATAGAATTTAAATCGTCTTAAAAATTAGTTAAATAGAATAGAAGAGTAAGCGATATTCTATTCTATTCTATTTATTTCTTATACTAGACTTCTTATAACTCTCTTAATTCTTGTGACTCTCTTAATTCCCCCGACTTATAATTATTATAAATTTTATTTAAAAGAAAAAGAGGGGAAGAAAAAAATTAAAGATAAGGAAATAAAGATATAATTTCCGGCTAATAAATACGTAATAAATCGAGGCTACTACAGCTTTCTAAAGGCCACGTCTTTACCTCCTCTCGATTAACCTCCTCTCTTTTATTACTCTCCCTTCTTAATTAACTTCTTTTAAATTATCTCGCTAGCGTTTCTCGAGAGCTAGATAAATTAAAAGTCAATTAATAGAGGGGAGGTAAAGACGTAGCCTTTAGGAAGTTATCCCCTCAAGCGATGATTCGCTTCGCCTTTTAGCGTCTTAGCACTGGAAATCCTCACTAAAAATCAAGGGAATACAGAGAAATAACTATAACACCTCTATAATTGACTATAATACCGGGTAAAGTAAGTACTGTCTTTATAGAGTATAATTATATAGAGTTTATAGCTAAATATTAAGCTTTTCCAGTATCCGGATCCCCCTTAATTTATTAATATATTTACAGAAAGTTCCTTAAGTACTTTTCTCCTTATTTTTAAAGAAACTCCCTCTTTTATATATACTACGTAATTCCCTTTTCTTCTAAAATATTTAAGTATATACTTAGTTTCCTAGCTAGCCCTTTTAAGCTCTTTAATAGTAGAAATTAAGGCTGATTTATATTTCCTGCGGTTTTCCTTAGTAAAGGTAAAATAGTAGCTAAGAACCTCTGTTCTAAAGGCTATTTAATTAGTCTACTTCTTCTTTAGAGGTACTTAAGAGTGTAGACTTAGTAGGTAAGTATTTATAAGAACTATATTAAGTAGTTATATAATAAGAGATTAGTAGCTACTTCTCTGATAAAGCTTTTTAAGAGTATTTAACCTCTTAAGTTAATTTCCTTAATTAATAGTACTTATTTAGTAGTTATATTTATCTTCGTACTTAGGAATTAGAAGTATAGTACGAGGATTAGGTTTAAAGGGTTTCCGAGATATCTTAGCTATAAAGGAGGTTTCAGAAGGGCGTTTCCGAAGCCTCTTTACTATACTCTTAGAATTAGTAAAAGTAAATAGTAAGAGTACTAAAGTATTATCTTTCTATATTATTATATTAATTAAGTTATCTTTAGTTACTTTCGTATAAAGTATACCCTAGGGAATCTAATTCTTCTTCTTATCCTCTGCTTTTATATCCTTAAATCGCTTAAAATACCGGAATTTACAGTATAAGTACTAGTAGTACTTTACTTACGTTCTCTACTGTATTTTAAGAGCTTAGTACTTATAAAGAGGTTATCTAAATAAGTAAGGAAGCTTTTACCTTAATTTAGAAGCCTCTTTATAAGGTAGGTATAAACAGAGGATACTAAGTTAGCGCTGAATTCCTTAGGTTAAGGGATATCCTAAAAGCCTTATGATATATCTAAATCATTCGTTTTCTTCCCTTTTCTATAAAAAACCTAGTGTAAAAAGAAGCTCTACTATATAAGGACCTATATCTTATAGCCTTAATTAATTAGCTTCCTAAGTACCTTTATTATATCGAAAGAGCGGCCCTAGAACTAGATTATAGATTCGTTAATTATAATATCTTACCTAAGGATCTATAAGACTTAAGATATCTCTTAAATATAAGTATTTAAAGGCTCTAACTATCTCTAGAATTAATAAAGTACTCGGGTATAGGAAATAGGGCCTTACCCGGTTAAAAATAGCTTTGAAAACGTGATCCGGATCTATTATATAAAGGCGCTATAAGGTATAAATTAATTTATATCGTTAGAGGCTTATAATACTTAAAATCGGATAATCTAGTTACTAATTACTTCCTAATTTCCAGTAGTCCTTTACTTGATTCTCTTAATAAATTTCTATATATATATAAATATCAAGGTATCTATATACTTTAAGTATAATTATAGAGCGCTAGAGGCGTATCTAGGTATATAGACTAAGCTCTAAATCGTCAATTTAAGCCTGAATTTTAAGCTCTATATACTGATTTATATTCTTATAAATAATCCAGATCTGTTCTTCAGAAAAAAATATTAAAAATAGCTCCTAGGCGTCGCTAGAGGTAATACCTAGAGGGAGGGAAATTAAGGGGGAAAAGTAAGGTAAATCTATAAGTATAAAACCTGTACTAACTTACTCTTTAAGTAATAAGTTAGGCTAAGTAGTTGTAGGATTAATTAAATTAACTATAACGTTTTTTATAGCTTTACATAGCATTTTAAGTAGTAAATAATAATTAATATTTCTATTATTTACAGTTTTATTTACCCTTAATTTTAGTGGAGAACCCGCTAAGACACTAAAAGTCGTTTCACCGCTTAAGGGGATAATAGTACGTGAGACTCTTTCGAGTATTTTTTATTTAAAAAAAAGACCTTTATTTCTTATTTCTTATTTTCTATTTCCCTTATTATAGCGATTAGGTGCGTAGCGAGAGCCGTAATTAGGGAAATATAGCCGGTATAAAGGGTTGTTTTAGAAGAGGGATTAGGAGACGACAAATACCGGTTCGTACTCGGGAATTATAATACCTTTGATTTAAGAGCTTTTATAAGAGTGCCCCCGAGTTTCAATTTCAATAAGATGACGTAAAAGACTACGCTACTACGATTATAAAGTCTGTTTTTAAAGTAATCGGTATTACTCTTATTTACTAGCCCTCGAATAGCCTTAATTTAAACCTAATTAAGACGATATAAGATAAGATAAAAGAGTAGATTAATGAGCGATATCCTAAGGTTTATAAGTTGTATAAGAAGCGTAGAAAGCTACTATACACGAGGATTAAGGAATTAGTGAGGGAAATGCTATCTCCTTGTTTAGTAAGATATAAACACGCTAGTAAGGGTGGTGTGGGCCAGTGATAAGAGCAAGATAACGTATTACTTTTATATATCTTTGCATAGAAATTGCTTAATAAGTTATATCATAGTGATATAAACACGCGTTAAGCTTACTGAGCTGCATTTTTTACACGCGACGATACGCGCTCAAGACTAAAATAAAGCACCCACTTAATAATTCTACCTCTAGCGACTTAAAGGCTCCTTTACCTTTAAAGAAGGTAAAGCTTTAAGCTCTTAAAGATATACTTGACGAATTTAGACCAATTAAAGACGTCTCTTTTAACTCTTTTAAGTGCGAACCTTCACGGCCTATCAAAGCTCTATTGCCACTGAATTTCCCTTCCTCTTCTTATCCATATAACTACTTTACCTTATTCTTTATACCTGAGCTTCTATAAATTATCGCTTCTAATATAAATCGATATACGGACCTATAACAAATGCAAGTTAAGAAAGAAAGAGCGCAGTAATAGTATACTTTAGTTATAGAGGAATTATATATCTTTATTGAAGCGTTGATTTATATAGGAGTCCACGAGGAGCCTTGTATTGATATATACTAGAATAAAAATATTAAGAGGGGTCCAATATATATAATTTCAGTGTATATGCTACTTATTCGCTATGAAGAGATTAAGAGATATTATTATATATCTGATCCTTTAAATAATAAGCGCCTCGGTCTATACTTACCTATAAATACGAAGTGGTGGTATAAAGTAGAGCCTCTAGCTTCAGAAATTCGAGCCTCTTGTTAGCGGTATTACTCTCCTTCGTTAGAAGTGAGTATTGACGAGCTTATGATCTATTGCTTTGGAAGGTAAAAACCCTCTCTTGATTGAATTACCCCGCAGTTATTAATTTATACTAGATCCTCACACACTTATAAAATGCTAAATAAACCGATTAAGCAAGGGTATAAGATATTCGGAATCGCAGACTATGGATACTTATATAACTGGGTTTGGAGCTCTAGAGCCAAGGGACTAGAGGCTCTTTTCAAGCACCCGAACCTTACGCCTACAGGCTCTCTTGTAAGGTCTCTCGCACTGTCTTTACCACGCAACGGTCTTGCTATATACCTCGACAACTACTTTACCTCTGTACCTCTATTAGAGGAGCTCAGAACTTGTGGTTTTAGTGCTGTTAGTACTACTCGGCCGCACCCCCAATTGCCTGCGGATTTCAAGGTCCTGAAGACTCGTTTTACTACTTCTCTAGCTTGGAACACCTTAGTTGCAAAAGTAGTGGAAAAGACACTGTGTTTAGCCTAGCAAGACAATAATATCGTTCTAGCTCTCAGCAATATTCACACAGTCAACCAGGCAGACGATTTTCGGGCAAAGCTACGGAAGCGGCCAGCAAAGACATCAACCAACGGCCGAATCGTCAGACAAATCTTTAAAGACGAGCATACAAAGGAGCTGCAGATCCCGCGCTTTATTGATAATTATAACTACTATATAGGAGGTATTGACCTGGCGAATCAATTCAGGGAATCGTACGAAACCCATCGTTCTACGCACCGGAATTGGTGGCCTCTATTCTACTGGCTTATTGATATCTCTACAATTAACGCTTATAGGTTGTACCTACGACATATAAAAGATCGTCCCTTGAGTCACTTGAAGTTCAGAATAGAGCTATATCGAAAGCTTCTGAGTTGGTCTACAAAGGTACAGTTGGTACAACTATACATACAATTAGGGGGGAAGAGATTCTTTAATTCTGACCTCCACTACCTCTACTACTGGGAAAAGCTCCCGAAGCGAGGCTTCTGTACTTGGTGTATAAGATACAAAGTAGTGATTAATGCTTAAGGGGCATATAAAAATACTAAGGGAATTTAATAAAGTCGTCTTGTGGTAGTAATTGATCTCGGTCGGATGATGCTATTCCTCCGAAGTGATTGGATAGGTGCCTCTTTTCGTGTTTGTCTGTGCCAGTATCTGTGTTCGGTTTTCCTCTCATCAGAAGAAAATCCTTCGCAATTTCCCTTGCTTAGCTGCGGGCGCCTTGGTCTGATTCCGCTGCCCTAATCCAGCGCAGGTATCCCGACTGCATTGCCCTTGCATTTAGAGTGTGCCTGATGCCAAGAGTGCCACTTCAAGGCTGATCATTGAACGTGCTCTTGGCAGCTGAAAGGTGCCCCTGATCAGCATTCAATTGCAGGAGAGGGGAGCTAAGCGAGCCTCTAATGTAAGGTAGGGTTAGCTGCTGGTGCGAAAGTTCTGCCGTCTGATGAAGATCGTGCAAGTAAGCTTTCTCCCTCAGTCCTGATTGGGGTTGCCTTAGTGAAGAATTTCCATAATGATCCTTCCGTCATTTCCACCATTTTGTCCAGCTGTTGATGCTTCAGCTACTCAGCGAGTATAAGGAACCAAGCAGCCAGTTCTTCCTGCTCTGGGTACCAGAAACAGGTCGCATACAATTCTCCATCATGAAACTCTCACATTTCTCTCTCCTCTTAGTGGCACTCAGTCCCGTCGCTGCCGGATATGATACGCTGGTCTTTGGGCGCGATGCAAAGACGGGTAGGGTGTCTCGAGACGCGTTGCCTATCAAAGGCATGACAATCTCCAAGCGTACCAAAGCCGAAATCGTCTATGCGCGCATCCAACGCGAGATTTTCTATGGGGGCTTCGACGACGCTCTTAACAAGAGGCAACTTTGTGGCAGTGGGAAGACTTGCACGTCTGCTTGTTCGAGCTGCGGCTCAGACTACATCTGGTGTGGCACTGAAACCGGCGGATCTTGTGACTGCTCGGATTCGACTGGCTCTTGTACTGGCGGCGGTAGTGGCAGTGACAGTGACAGCGGTGGTGGAGATATTTGTGGTTCTGGGAAGACTTGTTCAGGTGCATGTTCAGCCTGTGGCGGTGAATCCATTTGGTGCGGTACCGAAACTGACGGAATATGCGACTGCTCGGATACGGCCGGGACTTGTAGTGGCCTTGGAAGTGGTTCCGACTTCAGCCCCTCAAGCCTCTCTGTCCTCTCTGTCCCCACGTCAACTAGGCTCACCTTTGATACCACAAGCTTGAGCCCCGAACTCGACGCCGCAACCAGCATCATCGGCGTGCTCTCTGACCTCCCAACTCTGCCAGCATCTATCTATTCCGTTCTGGCCACCGCCGTCCCCGCCTCCGCCCTCACGGCATCGGATTATGCATGCTCCCTCACCGCCGCCGCCTGGTACAGTGACTTGCCTTCCAATGTCAAGAGTGCCTTGAGTAGCTATGGAGAGGAAGTCTCAAGCTGGGCCTCTGAGCACTCCACCGAATTGGGATCATACACAAACGTCCCAGTGTGCACGGGTGCTGGTGCTGCCGCCGCGAACACAAACGCTGCTAGCACTGGCAGCGCGACTGCTACTGGATCAGGCGCAGGTGCTACTGGCTCTTCTGGAGCTGCTGGACCTGCTGCTCCTCGTACAATTGGAGCCATTGCTGGAAGTGTTGCCGGTGTTGTTGGTATCTTGAGTCTCATGGTTGTGTTGTAAATGGTAGTTCAAGGGAAGCCCTGGTGCCTTGCAGGAAACAAATGTTGGGATGCAGTTAATTGTTTTAATCGTAGTATCATGGTCTAGCGACCATGTTTTTAGAATTCGTCGAGTTTATTACAATGGCTGCTGTTTGAATTCCAGATCTTGAATCTTGCCTCTTGATTCTTGAACAAATAACTACTACCGCAAGCAGGAAGGACCCAGTTGTCAGTCCAGCGCCTACGGCCAATGCCTCATAACCTCTATGGTAGCACTCTCCATTCTCTCTTCAAAGTTCCTGTTAAAATTCCCGTAGGAGGTCTTAATGAACCGCTGCTGACGGATGGACGAGTGCTCATGTCATTCCATCATACCGTTCATGTCCATCTCTGTTACGCTGTTAGGGATTTTCCCACTTCGTTAAGCATCATACCTTACCTTGTCATCCGTCTGAAGGCGCTCAAGTTCAGGATTCCATGAGAGTAGAAATACAACAGCCTTGGGTCTCTAGAGCTTTACATGGCCCATATTTTGCCAGCCATCCTTTTGCTTCGGCTTCATTCTCGACCAAGACGAAGAAGTCACACTGAGATGAGGCTATACTCGTCGGTTCCTCTGAAAATATTCGAATTATTCGCCCACATGCTATAGCGAGTCGGAACCACCAAGACAGATCAACTAACAAGACGAATTGTGACGCCTAGCTTTGTAAAGACAGGGTAATCACAAGGAGTCCTATCTCACAAAGTGTAGAAGGTAAGAGTTAGCGTAACTAAAAAAAATTCAAGTTATTGAAATATACTCTGAATATACTCTGAGTAGCCTTGAGTTAAGTTAAATAGCTTAAATTAGCTGTTGAGTTTAGTTGAGTTGAGTTGAGTTAAATAAGATATTTATAAAAAGATTTTAATAAATTAACAATAAATATAATAAGTTATTAATAAAGAATTTAATATATTAAGAAAAGTGCTTATTTAATAATAAATTATCTAATATAATTTTAAAGTTATTCTCTACTTCTTCTACCTTATCTTCTAATTATTGATTTTTATTATAAAGACCCTAACTTTTTAAAGCTATAATATACTATAGTGCGCGATTAGATATAGGCTTTACGAGCGGTTAAAGGTGTTCTAATGTAGTTAATTATTCTATTCTATAAGAGAGAGAATTAAGTTATAAAGGAAGAGGGGAAGTACTCTCTTAGAGTGGTAAAAGATAGTAGAATTAAAATCGGTATAATATAATACTAAGCGAGTAACTATTTGTTATTATATAATACACCCCCTAGGTAAATAATAATAAGTAGCGTCCCTAATTATAGTTTGTTATAGCTAAGTAAGAGTAAATATTTCAGGTAAATAATTATATACACTCTATGAGATAACGTAGCTTTGCTTTAAATTTATTGTTCTATAAGCTTCTATAAAATTTAGATCGACTGCTCTTAATCTTCTTTCTAGCTAATTAAATCTCAATCTAACTAAGAAATTAACTACTTCTCTTATATCGAACGCGCTCTATCAGAAGTTATATCTGCTCTAGTGTATACTTAGTAAGTATACTATGTATATATAATATGCTCTCAGGCTCTCTCTTAAGGATATAACGCTTTTTTAAATATATCTTTTTATATTACACTTTTACCTTGATCAAGAGATCTCGTCTCTTTAACTTAGCTTACTCGCACTACTATACAATATCTTACTATAATAAGTTCCTACGGTACTAGAAGCTAGACTATTAAGGCCGCTATTAAGAAGGCTACTCTTATAAGTCAAAGCCTTTGATCTAAGCCTTTAAGAGTAGTTAATTAACTGAATTTAGAAGGCTAAGGTCTCTATTAAGACTAATGAGCCTATTACTATGGATCTGTGCTCTATAGGGCATGTGCAATTCAACTTATTAAAACTATAAACCACGACTTAATTTAATTAAGAATAGACTACTCGTAGCGTTGTACGAGTACATTAACCTAATACTCCTGTTTTAAAATCAACTGATTAATTATTCCTGAGGTATAGTCTCTTACTCTTCTGTGATAGCTTAGCGTATCTCTTCTATAATAGTAAGTTAGTACTATTATTAATAGAGAGCCTTGCTCTAAGGTAAAGGTTACTTAGAGGGTGTATAATTATCTAGATAGTAAGGATAGCAGGTCTTTATATCGCACCTTAGAGAGACCTTTTCAGGCTCTTAACTCTATATTTAAGTAGACTATAAATCCTACTACTTTTAATTCAGTGTCGGTAACCTTTAGTGACGACTTTTAATAGCTTACGCCTGAAAATAATATGTAGGTCTGAAATATATTGTGGTGAGGATTAGCCTCGGTACACTTTTATTACCTGACCTGTGTACTTAGTATTATTAAGATCTCCTCGAGAGATTAAAAAGAACAATAACAGCTCTTTTCCCTTAAATAGGTTTTATACTTCTTTCTTTACTTAATAATTCGCACTCTTCAGATATATAATATCTTTTAATTCCGTCTATCTGTTATTTTATAAACCCTATACCTTATATACTATATATTTGCTACTCTCTTATCATATAGAGATTGAGGTCTTCCCCTTCACAATATCTAAGTTAATTCTTAGATTTAATTAAACTTAATTAGCTATATCATTTGATATTAAATATATAGGCTTAAATAGAAACCCTAAACGTCGAACTTAACGGCGAGCGGTAGAGATAGAAGAGGGAGAATAAAATGATAAATAGAAGGATTAAGATATTAGTTGATAAAGCTTTTGTATTAAGGGAACTCGACGGTAACGATATAGCCTTAATTATCTGCAAGTGTAGCTAATATATTACGTATAAGTCTAGGGGCTTTTTATTATAGTAGCTATCGTTTACAAAGATAGTAAATAGAACAGTTACTTAATTAAAAGACACGGTAGCACTTATTATTTTTAGTAAAATACCTATCTACTTCTTAAGAACTTACTACTTAAAGACGTTGAGAATTACCGCTCTAAAAATAAGTTAAGATAGAATATATCGAGAAAATAAAGGAAGAGTAGTAAAGGCCTAAGACTAAGATAAGAAGTATTTATAGACTCTCGATCGTGTCAGCAGCTAATATCCGCAACGCCTAACTCAGCTAGTTCTTTTGTATTACTCGAGAGTACATGTTAGTAATAGATTGAATAGTTATAGAAAAGATTCTACGAGTGAGATGTTAAACGTACTATACCCTATAACTAAGGGGAAGTTCTACTCCGATACTAGAGAATAATAGTGTGCTTATGTTCTACTAACCTAGTAGAACGAGTATCTATAGATAGAAATTTTAGCACTATTCTTAATGAAATACCGAGTTAACTAAGCCTTCGAATAGTACGGAATACATTAACCCCTCTCTGCTAGTAATATCATATCTTATTCAAGTCTCCTCCCTAAATCCCTATCTATATATACGTCTTCCGAGGCTAGTAAATAAGCTAATATATATAAAGGCGTTAAGATCTTAGTACTACTCAAACTGTTGGTCCGCAGGCCTATCCAAAGCATGTCTTAGCTAGAATAGGGGGTAGGACCACTTACGGGGGTGATTCGGTGGCGTTTCGGGAGGCAGTATATAGTCTAGTACCTCCCACCCCCTCTTAGAAGAAACACAGATTTTCCACACCATCAAGCTTGATATGCATATACATGATATTTACGTTTGATTCTTGGCTTATATTCGGTATTGAACCGACACTGATCAGTGGTCAATGCGAACCACAGACAGATAGGTCACGGCAGGACAAGCGGCGACTCAACGTTGAGTACTTAGCTGTACTTTTCGGGCCATCTTTGAACCTGAATCAACGATTGACGATTCAGTGGGAGGGGACCGGCATCACGTTTAGACTGCAAATCTCGTACGGCAGTACGCATAACAACAGCGACGATTCCTCTTCGACAATCGTCAAGTCAATTGCTTGACTTCAGCTAAGGAGATTCCAAGCAAAAATCAAGTATCAGTTCCGGGACACCACCGAATCAGGTACGAATCATGGCCGAAGAAACACCAGTTACTTCGGATCAGGGTGGGAGAGAGGAAGAGACAGCTACGGGAGCAGAGGCGGAAGCGGTGGCGATGTGGTCAGGACCGCGACCAGTGGAAACGCCACCAGATGATGCTACGAAGCTCTCGCAGGAGTTTCGAAAGAACTTCTGCGATGGCCATTCTAAGGGCGAATTCCTATTCCTGGACTTTTGGGAATATTTCGGAAATTGGTCTCCAGGCCACTTCGCTCGCATCAAGAAGGTGGAACGAATGCACCTACGTGACACGTTACGAGCAAACGGCGTGTTCGTACGGAAGGATAAGACACCAATTACGGTTGCACTCGCTCAGACAGCTCGAGCCGAAACTAACTTTTGGCCGGAAGAACAGCTGGAGTTGCAGATTCGGAACGCTCCCGACACAGTACCGGACCATATTCAGAACCCTCGCCAAGCGACAGCTTCGACTACCCAAACACTTCATCAAGGAATGCTACCACCATCTCGACGCAACGGGCCAACTGTAGTGATCGATTCTGCTGAATCGACTCCTTCAGATGAGGAAGAGGGATTGCGCCAACATATTCCGTTGAGGAGCAATTTCCCAAGAGCCGAGGTGTCTCAGATCTCAGACCATCTCATGACCCCTGCCCATGTAAGGACCATCATTCCAGACGACGATCTGTACGCCGCGACACCACCAGTTCGTACAAAGAGAGAGTTCTCATTTACCCCTGGGAGAGAATCCCTGAATACGGCGCCAAGGTGGAGACCGAACGAGAATCCATTGCCAAACCCCGTACCAATTCCAGAAGTGCACCCACGGGATGGATCTTTGCCCCCATTTACGGTACCGAGAACAATCGGACCACATACGGAACAGATACGGCCGCCTTGGTATGTCATGGAAACACTGACGCAGGATCAATCGAAATCGCTAGTGAACCTTAGCAAGATGTACACCAAAGAGCTTCAGTACAGTGGGTCCAAAGACCACTTGGACGAGAAACTACACATCTTTGCCGACTTCTGCCAGAAAGCAGGTGTTGATTATGACATTTGGCACCGGGCATTTCCGACGATGCTCCGGGACGGAGCATCTACGTACTATTACCGGTACCTTCAGAACAAAGGGTACAACTTTGACGAACTTGTCAAAGCAACACGTACCAATTTCGAGACGGAAGAGAGAGCCAACCAATTCCTCAGCCGATGGTTTAGCTTGACCTTCTTGTCATTTCAAGCTGAACCTTACCAGAAGGGCAGGCCAATTCTGGTCCAGTTGGAGAACTTTGCCAGAGAGCTGCAGAGCATCCAACTTGGTCTCAAAGACGACAATATGCGGAACGACAAAACTTTGCGCGACAAACTCGTGCAGGGAGTTTCAGGTAACCCACTCTTCAAGATGGCACTGTTTCGAGCACCACCAACTTTCCCTACATTGATGGACAGTCTTCGCACGGCTCTGAGCGTGGAAACGGCTCATGAGCCGGGATCACGAGTCGGTAAACACACCGATTCAGGGCCGAGTCGACACCGTGCCTACGTTGCGGACGGGACGGCCCACTACTCGGACCGAAGGATGAAGTTTTCCGCAGGCAACAAACGCGGAACTACATTCAAGCCCAAGCCAGGTTATACAGGGTGTATCGTCTGCAAGAAGATGGACTGCCACAGCAGCCGCCATTCTAACGAGGAGCAGGCAGCCTCCAAAGCGCGATACTTTGCTGCACGAAAAGCTGAAGGTGTGAAACCTACAGAGGCATCATTTCAAGCCTACCTGGCATATGCAGAGGGAGTCGGATCGGGTTCGGGGGACATTCAGGGTCAGTCAGGAAGAGATGACCCAGATGACCCCGATAACCAAGACACTTCTTCCGGGATCGATGAAACCTCCACAGATTCGGACAGCGGATGCAGCGATGGATCGGCCAACTTCACAACTGTGTTCAGTGCCAGTGAGGCAATGTACGATGCGCGGGAAGTGATGGAACAACTTGAAGAGAAGAAGGCCACCCACATCCTGGAAAGCCGGATTCAGAAACCTCCAGAAAATGAGGCCTATACGACTCAATGGACGGACCGTTTCTTCCAAGGTCTTCTCATTGACACAGGCGCTTCTAACAAAAACGTTGGAGGTCTCAATCAATTACGTGCGTTGCAACGGATTCGAAATGTCAAATACGATACCAGCGAGTCGGGTAAGAGTCGGATCAAATTCGGAGCAGGTTCACGACCTTCCCTTGGAATCGCCACAGTGGATACTCCAGTTGGAATTTTGGATTTCCATATTGTGGATACAGACGTGCCATTCCTGCTATGCTTGCAACAAATGGACAAGATGGGGGCATACTACGACAACATACAGAATGTGTTGGTTCAAGGTGATAAGAAGTACTTGATTGTACGGAAGGATGATCATCCATGGCTGCTCTTGGACCAAAATCATCAACTTGTCGATTCTTCGAACAGTACCATCAACGAGTGCCACCTGACGGAGACAGAGATTCGCCGGCTACATAGGAGATTCGGCCATCCATCGGTACAACGGTTGCAACACCTGTTAGATCAAGCAGGCCATGATTCCGATTCCGAGATCATGTTACGAGTCAAAGAGATGTGTGAGCATTGCCAGAAACACGCAGACGCTCCACATCGCTTTCGCTTCAAATTGCAAGACGACATCGACTTCAATCACACAGTCTATGTTGATATAGCACAATTTGGGAACCGATATGCACTTCACATGGTCGACGAGGCCACAGGGTTCGGAGCTGCGAAACTGCTCCGAAGGCGCCCCGGATCAGCTACGGCTCAGGCCACCTTCAATGCTTTCAAGTCAGCATGGATGGACACATACATTGGGCCCCCAGACTTCGTTGTCTACGACTATGGAACCAACTTCAACTCTGAGGAGTTTCGGGGAGCACTCAGAGCAGTAGGAAGTACACCAAAGCTTGTGCCCGTGGAGGCACACCACTCAGTTGGCAAAGTAGAACGGTATCATCGTCCACTCAGGCGTGCCTATGAAATCGTCACAGTAGAGCATCCCGATCTGAGCGACGAGGATCGATTACAAATGGCTGTCAAAGCTGTCAACGATACAGCTGGACCGAATGGCTTGATTCCTACACTGCTCGTTTTTGGAGCTTACCCCAGAATGACAGAAATGGATCCTCCAAACCCGTCTATTCAGCAACGTGCGGAAACCATCAAAAAGGCCATGAAAGAAGTACGCAAGGTGCATGCTAAACGCCAAGCCAACGATGCGCTGGCAACCCGTAACGGCCCCGGTACGACGCACATTCATGATCTCCGGCTTCAAGATCAAGTTTTGGTATGGCGAGAAAAGAAAGGCTGGAGAGGACCATACATTTTCTTGGGAATAGAAGGCGAGGCATGCAGGATCGATATGGACAACGGCAGAGTACGCACATTCCGATCAACATCTGTGCGCCCATTCAAAACAGATACATCTGGCGTTGAACAAAAGAAAGAAAAAGTGCCAGATGTGACCCGTGAGCCTGGCTCACCAGTCCGAAAAGCCCACGAAACAGCACCGAAACTCCCCCGAATCACGGTTGAGATCCCATTTATAAAACCAATCCCGGGACTACCAACAATTGATGACGACTACGATGCTAACGTGTTTCTGACTGAGAAGGAAACAAGGGATCGAGGGCTATCGATTAAGCTACGCGCAGAGGGCAAGATTACTACACCTGGCCCACCATTCCAGCAGTCCCGTCGAGTTGAGTATGAGGCTCTCATCAAGAGAGGCGTTTTTATGCCGATTTCCAGAAATGACCCCAGAGCAAGAGGCCACCGCATCTTCAAATCAAGAATGGTGGACGAAGTAAAAGGCAAGGAATCATCAACACCATACGAGAAATCGAGGCTCGTTATCCAATGCTTCAACGACAAAGGCAAGAAAGAGATATTAACCCAATCTCCAACTATTCAACGGGTAAGTCAGCGATTGATCATATCACTGGCCGCTACTATGAGACATCCGAATCAGATCCGAAAGAGATCCGATATGCATCTAGCAATTCGGGACATCACCCAGGCCTATGTCCAGTCGACGACAAAACTTCTTAGGAACATCCTTGCGTGGCCACCTGAAGAGATCGCAAATGAGTTCCCTCCTGATACGATATTTATGGTAATGCTTCCTCTTTATGGCATACCAGAATCCGGAAATCACTGGTTTAACACCTACCATAAACATCATGTGGAAAAACTTCAAATGGAAACATCAACGTACGACCCTTGCTTGCTAATCAGCACCAAAGACAGCCACGATTTTGGGATTGTTGGAATGCAAACAGACGACACGTTAATCCTCGGAGATAATGAATTCTTAGCACGAGAGCAGGAAGGGATTACGAAAGCCAATTTCTTGACAAAACCGATTCAGGTCCTAAACCCCTCCGAATCTATTACGTTCAACGGATGTACTATCACTTTGGCCGGGAACAACATCTACATGTCGCAGAAAGGTCAAGGAACGAGACTAGAGTTAATTGATGTGACGGCGCCAGATTACAAGAAGGCATATGTGGAACAACGAGCTCGCGGCGCGTATATTGCAACGATCTGTCAACCTGAAGCCACCTTTGATTTGTCGGTGGCAGCGCAACATCAGGATCCAACAGTAGAAGACGCGAAGGCCCTGAACCAACGTCTTCAATGGCAAATGGACAACACGGAGAGAGGTTTACGGTACATACCAGTGGACCTACACTCTGCCAGACTTTACGTCTTTGTCGATGGATCATTTGCCAACAATAAGGATCTGAGCTCACAGATCGGGTTTCTGGTAACAATCGGATCAGAAACGGAGGGGGATTCGGAATTTACCCTCTCTGGCAACATCATTCATGCAAGCTCTACAAAGTGCAAGAGAGTAACGCGTGCTGTACTCGCTTCGGAGCTGTATGCTATGGTAGCAGGAATCGATATGTTGATTGCTTTGGGAACCACCGTCAATATGGTAACGGATAAGCTTGGACTCCCACGGCTTCCGACCGTGGTGTGTACAGATTCCCTATCTCTTTACGAGTGCATTATCAAACTTGGCACTACAAAGGAGAAGCGTTTAATGATTGATATCATGGCAATTCGGCAGTCATATGAGCGCAGGGAGCTGACGGAGATTCGGTGGATCAATGGCACCAGCAATCCTGCTGATGCCATGACAAAGACAGCACCAAATAAAGCTCTCCAAGAGCTAATTGACACCAACACCTTGACTGTGAAGATAGAAGGTTGGGTTCAGAGGCCACTTGATGTTGATTTGGAGGCTCGTTTGACTCATGATCGAGACTCACGAGTCGACAGGGTCGATTCGGGGGAGTAACGGAGGAGTTTCGGATGAGGAGCAGTTTTTCCTTTGTTATGATTTCCTTACAACTCTCATTAATCACTTGCAAGTATTTTCATTTCTGTTCAAGATACGGAGGAGAGAACGAGTTTGATTTGCATTTAATTACCCTCTGATTCAAAGCACCAACGGGCGGCCTTGCGACGACACTCCAACAGGGACCAAATGCCGGTTTCACCACAGGGGGCTACTCCCGTACACCGGTATGAAGAAAGTGCCGCCACGAAGAACCAGCCACGAAGCCTTTCCGAAACAGGGCCTATTCCCCTAATCGTAGGCGGCTCCCAAATCGACTGGCTCAGCGCCAGTTTCCTCCACCTCCGCGCCACCTGGGCGTCTTCCACCCCGAGTTCTCTTTGCCCGAGGGGCCGGGCCAGCTCCCTCATCATCTCCATCTCCATCTCCATCCTGTCCCGCAGGACGCTTACGCTTGTCACCACCACGACGAGCAACGACCGCAGCCACGGCCTCCTCCACCCGCTTCTCCATGCGGGAGAGGATCTGCCCGCAGTCCTATGAAAGGTTAGCCGGACGTGAACCGGAGTACATACGGTGGGGATTCGGAACGAAAAGAAAAGGGGATTACCTACGAATTGACTTTGGGCGAGATCCGCCATCCCAGCACGGAGAGCACGAGTCTCCTCCAACAACGCCAAACTCAACTCGTCGCGAGTTTTTGGCAACTCGGCGACCGCAACACGGAGCTCTGCATCGAGAGCAGCAGCAGCAGCAGAGATGTTATCGGTCTCCTCAAGAGTCCGGGCAAGCAGGAGATCTTGGTACTCGGCTTCCAAGTACCAGGGCAGCTATATACGGGTCAGTTACGGACTACATTCGGGGATCCGAGATCCCAAACAATGAAAAGAAAGGGGGAAACAAGGGGAGTACCTACGGGAGTGCAGATTTCGCTCTGGTCGGTACAGTACGAGCATTTCTTGCTCTTCCGGTTCTCGAAGGCGCAGACGTGATCGGGTTTCTTGATCATGGCTCGGACGCAGCGAACGCAGTCCTTCCGGTGGGCAGAGGCGAGAGCTCCGAATGGTGTGGGTGCAGGCACTGTTTGTGTTAGCATCCGTTTCACCACTGAACCACCTACGATTCTTTTGTTTTGTATACATACTTTTGCTTATTTGATTTGGTACGGGCTACAGCAAAATGTTAGCGAATATCTCTGGAGATCGACAATTCTGTGTACGTACGGAGAGTTTTTTGATGTTTGCTTAAAGAAAGAAAGCTTCAGAATGGAGGGAGATCTGGTTTTTGTAATAGTACAGCCAGCGGTGGTCTCGCTTAGCGTCTGTTTACTTGCTATTGTCTTCTGACGGGCCGCATCAACTACTTCCGTGGGAGGTTTTTCAGGCCAGAATCGGAGGTCTTTCGGACTATGGTACTTCCGTAGCTCCGTACCTGGTACGCTCATTCTATTTTTCTTTGCGAATATGGTCATTCTGTACAGCTTGTTTTCTTTACCATTGGGTTGGAGGTTCGATTCTGTATTGGAGATTCGCTTCTGTACTATGAAGATTCGCTTGGAAGTGTCCTTCCAAAAAGAAGAGTTGCTAGTGTTGGTCCGCAGGCCTATCCAAAGCATGTCTTAGCTAGAATAGGGGGTAGGACCACTTACGGGGGTGATTCGGTGGCGTTTCGGGAGGCAGTATATAGTCTAGTACCTCCCACCCCCTCTTAGAAGAAACACAGATTTTCCACACCATCAAGCTTGATATGCATATACATGATATTTACGTTTGATTCTTGGCTTATATTCGGTATTGAACCGACACAAACAATTTAAAAAGATATACTACTAAGCTTTAGTAATAAGTTAAAGTAAAGGTTAAGTAAACTTATATCTAATAGCTTATCTAGTGTTATAGAAGAAGTAGTTTTTATAAAATAAATTACCTTAGTAAACTAGCCTTTTAGTAAAACCTCTAAAGTCTTTATCTTTTTATTTATTATTTATAATATAATTATACTTAAGGACTTTAAATCTACTAAAGTATATTCTATATTATTTGAAAAGATAGTAAGATCTAAACTATAATTAAAAGTCTATAATTCTTCTTAGGTTAAGTTTCTTACTAATCTTAATCTTACTTTTTAAAGATATAAGAATATTATCTATTAATATACTTTAGTAATTAAATTTCCTAGAATAGATAAATTATATAGTAGCGGCAGAGCGAAGAAAGGATAATATACAACTTGCTTAACTAATAATATATACTATTTCTTGTTCTATTAAATAGATTAAGTGTAATAGTAAATCTTTTATTAAGAATCCTATATACCTAATAAATATAAAGGCTATATCTTTAAATAAATAATATTTATAGATATTAATAAAATTCAGATACTAGACTTAAGTTAAATAGTAGTTACCCTTATCCTTAGATATAATATCAAAGATTATTATTACTTAAATTCCTATACTATTATTATAAAAAATAAGTGTAAGGCCTAAGCTTAGTTTAAAGAATAGTTTATAAAAGTCCTAAGAGTTATACTTAAATAACATAATTACTCTTATCCTTACTATCTAGAAATCTTTCCTAGTGACTTTTAAGGGAAGGTAAGTTAAAAGGAGTGATATCTAGGCACAGGAACTTTTTTTAGTTATTAGGACTAATATACTTGTGCCATCTTGTTACGCTTTGGCTGCAAAGATCTAGATATAGAAGCTATATTACGCTAGTTAGCTCCTCTCGACTCTATAACAGTTTTCAGATGAGATTAGAATAACTATAATATCTATGAACCTAAAACCTCATTCCTATGCCTGTACACGCGAAATAATTAATTATTCCGTGTATATTTCAGGTGCTCATATAGACAGGGCCACCTGAATCCTAGCAGACCCTGCCGGACGACGTAATAAGAGCGCTAAGCCTACTATCACAGATAGACTTTTTATCTACTATCTGTAGTTTAATACATATATCGCGTAGCAACTGGTCATTCCTGTGGCAAATACACCGACACTTCCAATCCCCTACTGAAAGGTATTATAAGGGTCCTGAACCCATTCTCGGACGGCGTGTTATACTCGCTTCGTACAGCAGGTACCGAGTAGGGTTTGAGGCACGAAGCCGGTCCTATCAGGTTACTGCGAGATTCGTGAAAACAACCCAAACGCCGGGGAGAGCCGCCCTGGTGGTGGTGGCGTTGCAGGGCTGCGCTCGGCTGCGTGTCGAAGCGGCGCAAGGAAGGACGCAACGGGGGCATCATCAAGAATTTGCCCTCCGTAGAGGAATCGTGAGGACGCACGAAACATTCGAGAGACCCGCGTGATAGGAATTTGGCGACAAAAAAGGTGCGACAAGGGAATTGCAAGGTCAGAAATATCCGGGTTGACGAAGGAGCAATGACTAGGCTTCGAGATGAAGTTTGATGTGGCTCGGATGGGCGTGCCTCCCCGCTTTACCCCACTTAAAAAGGCTATTCTACAAACTCAAAATGTTTACCCCTGGCTTGTCGCTTAACTTATGCTTATTTTGACATATGCGAGTGCCCCAATTAGAGTTCTGCGTTGGGACAGTGTTCCTGACTCGCGAACCGTCCTGGGCTTCAGGGCAGAAGGACGACCTTTCTCTGCGAATATGCCAACATGCGAGACTACACACCCGCACAATTACAGCTCTTTCTCGCTCCCTTCATGTCGATAGGGTAGGTAGGGAAGGCGATTGGTCTCACTTTATTCACACTGTTGTTTGCAAGTTCCGAGACTATAGGAAAGTACGAGGGCTTCTAGAGTTGATGCAGGAAGGAGGGCATTTTGCAAGGAACTTTCCATATTCCTTGGGCGCAAGGCTTACCGGAATTGCCAGGTGAAGTAGATGCTAATTTACGTTCTGCTGACCTGGTGGAACGGGTATCTGTCGTACGGAATTCATTGACCCCTCTCCGCCATCATGTCTTATTCAAGTCTCCTTCCCGAACTTTTATCCATATGTACGTCTTTCGAAGCCAGCAAATGAACCAATGTACACAAAGGCGCCAAGATCTCAGTGCTACTCGAACAGCTTAGAAAGATATACTAGTAAGCCTTAGCAACGAGCCGGAGTAGAGATTAGGTAAACTCACATCCGATAGCTCGTCTAGTGTTATAGAAGCAGTAGCTTTTATAAAATAGATTGCTTTAGTAGATTAGCCTTTTAGTAAAGCCTTTAAGGTTTCTCTCTTTTTATTTATTATCTATAATATAATTATACTTAAGGACTTTAAATCTACTAAGGTATACTCTTTATTATTTGGAAAGTTAGTAGGATTTGAATTATAGTTAGAGCTATATAATACTTCTTAGGTTAGGTTTTTTACTAATCTTAATCTCGCCCTTTAAAAAGATAAGAATATTATTTATTAATATGAGTTAGTGATTAAGTTTCCTAGAACAGATGAATTTTATAGCAGCTAGGAGCTGCGATATTAATAAAGGTAGAGCGGAGGAGGATAATACGTGACTTATCTAACTAATAATATATACTATTTTTCGTTCTATTGGATAAATTAAGCGTAATAGTAAATCTTCTATCAAGAATCCTATATACTTAATAAATACAAAGACTATATCTTTAAATAAATAGTATTTGCAGATATTAACAAAATTTAGATACTGGACTTAAGGTAAAGGGCGGCCCCCCTTATCCTTAGACACAATATTAAAGATTATTATCACCTAGATTTCTGTACTATTATTACAAAGGATAAGTATAAGGCCTGAGCCTAGTTTAAGGAATAGCTTGTAAAAGTCCTAAGGGTTATACCTAAATAATAGAATCTCCCTTAACCTTATTATCCAGAAACCTTTCCAGGCGACTTTTAGGGGAGAGTGAGTTACAAGGAGTTACATCGAGGTATAAGGACGTTTTTTAGTCGCTGAGACTGATGTAGTAGGAGTGTTTACAGGTCTAATATCAGGTCCTTCCCTTATAATATCTGCTGAAGGGATTAGGGATAGAGGATCTAGAGAAAGGAGGAAGGAAGCAAGGAGATTTTAAAAGTATTAAATAATAAGGATAAGATATTATAGTAAGTTTCGTTCTAAAAGGAAATCAAGGACTATATCTAAAATAGGGGCCCTAACGCTTAAGATATACAGTTATAATTCAGAGAGCCTGGACGTTAATTACTTATAGTAAAGCACCTCGGGGGCAGAGGAGAAGGGGGGGTGTAGGGGACGAAAGTAACCCGAATAAAACTAAGTGATTCAGGTCGTTTTGCAGGCACGTATAGGGGGTGGGGGGCGCGTTAGCGCTCTTAACTAGCGCAGGAACTAGGACCCGAATAATTTCGTTTTATTCTAGTCCTCGCTATACCTCTGGAATATCAATTCTCTATTATCTACTACATCAACCTTAAATAAATATCAGTTCGAAAAGAGTTTAAATTAGGTATTAAAGTATTATATCTTAATCTAGAAGTACATTTAAATTTCACTCTAATATAGAAAAGGTTCGGAATTACTCTATTACTTCTATTCTTCCCTAATATTCTATAGGTATTTAGTTCTCTAATCTACTTATAACAAAACCCTAATATTCCCTAATATATCAAGAATTATCCTACTGCTTATAACGAAGTTCTAGCAGCTGTTTAAGAAATCCTATAGCTAAAGCAATTACTAACTCCTATCTCTACACCCCGAGAAGAACCTGGTTCTAATAGGCCGTCTGATTAGTATAAGGATAACCTTACTAGCTCTGATAAGTATAGGCCCCTTCAGATCAAGCAAGATCTCAGTCGAAGGGATCGAAGTTTATATCACATTTACGCCGAAGACGTAAACGCCTCTAGCCTCGAGTAGACGAACCTCACTTATCAAAGATCGGGGATCCTCAAAGTTTGGCCTTTATCAGATCACAACAACGACATGCGTGCATCGCATCAGGATCCTCGTCAATATAAGCAGCCCTCTGCATCTACTATTACCTCTTTGATACCGCGCCAGCTGGACACTTTACAACCTACATCCTCCAAACGCAAGCAGGACTTGGAAGATGGTCGCGCTTCCAAACGCATACATATCGAGCTCGCAGACAGGGCTGAAAGCGGATTCGAAAAGAGCAATACAAGATTCCCTACAAGGCAGACGTACGAACAGTTTGCTCTGAGATACTATATGCTCGTGCCTTCATCGTCGTGGACGGCAGTAGCCCGGGATATGGCAAACAAAGTCCTCACGGCGCTGCTGGAGGCTAGTAAGGGCTAGGCTTTGGACATGTATCAGCTCGGGCTAACAGAGATCTGCATCGGTGCTGACACGCTGGCGCTCCTGGAGAATAAAGACCTAGGCGCCTTGATCACTGCGCCACTGTGATCCAGAAGAATCTGAAAGCTACGTACTATCGAAGCAACTCAAATTTATGATCGAAGATGGGTTCGAGAAAGAACAGAATCTCGAGGTTCCCAAAATGGTCCTCCAAGTCTTAAGGAGAGTACACCTGGCGGAACTAACAGCCAAGTATGTGGAGGAAGTTGAAGCCGAGAAAGCTGCGCCAAAAAGAGGACGGCGACCAACTGTGAAGGAGAGATTCGTTAACCCCCTCTTCCCCCACACAGTCAAGCATACGAGCAAGAATACTGGGAAGGAAAAGAAAGGTGGCAAGGGGAAGAAAGGCAGCAAGGGGAGGAAAGGTAGGAAGAGTTGTGGCCAGAAAGGTGGTAAGGGAAAGAAAGGTAGGAAGGGGAGTGGTGAGAGGAGCGGCTCAGCCAGGAAGGGGTGCGTGCAAAAGCAGAGGATACGTTTGAGTATTGGATACGTTTGGGGAAGCCACTGTGGAAGTTGTCTTAGCACTACGGCCTCCCTATCCTAGTCGTACTTCCTAAGGAGGTGACGGAAACGAGGTAGGTTCTTGCTTCAGGTGCGGATGGCACTTGATACTGGTTCGCTGATTTTTAGTCTCTGTGCACTTCGGAAGGGTCACGATCAGGATGTTGTCAACTACGTCGACTTCTGCTATCCAGGGCTAAAGGAACAGATCAGCAATCTGTCCTTCGTACTTCGAGGTATAGTTACAAGTGAGATTCCAACTAAATAGCTCGGGATTGAAATAATCCCAAACCACGACTTGTCAGATCACCCCTTCGAGGAGCTATTTCAGTTCTCCAGTGATCGCAACTCATTAAAATTTAGTGACCTCTCCTCGGAGGAGGCATCTCGGATGTCTAGAGAAGCTGTTCACGCACGACAGACCGATACGGCCGTTGGGCCCTCTGACCCGAGGCAAGCTAACGAGCGTGTCCAAGGCACGATAGAGTTAGTTCAGGTTATGCACCCAG
The DNA here is from genome assembly GCA_020747065.1 of Cadophora sp. MPI-SDFR-AT-0126. NCBI lineage: Eukaryota > Fungi > Ascomycota > Leotiomycetes > Helotiales > Ploettnerulaceae > Cadophora > Cadophora sp. MPI-SDFR-AT-0126. The sequence goes on along the minus strand of JAGMVK010000024.1, from coordinate 197,217 downwards.
ACAGTACTTCTGAAAGCCTTCAGTCACCTCTCCTAGTGCTGAAATCAAGAATGGAAGTCTATCCAATTGCATCATAGAGTCCGCACACCCGTCGCCATGTCACGAGCAATCTGATCATCACCAAGAGCTTAACCAGCATTCCCACCAGTATATGAACAAACTCTCACCACTCCAGGATTTTAGGCGGGAAGTCGGTTATCTCATTTGTGATGTTATCTTCTAAGAAGCTCTTATCCCAACAGTTGATAAGCAGTAGCAATATCTAAAAAAAGATCGAGTCGATCGGCAGAATTAATAAACTCGAGATCGGCCGGCTCAAAAATCTTCTCTTTCTCCAAGTCCTCATCCTTTCTCGCACGACCTATAAAGTGGTTCTCCGCCGCAGCAGCAGTCCCAACAAGTCTCACTTGGCCTTCTTCTGCTCGCACCACAACCACTTTTGCGGTTCCATGAATTAAGAGAATATAATCCCCAACTCTTGCCTCAGACGGCGCAAGACCAACTGTGGCAGCCGAAGCGTCGCCATGGTCCCGGACGCCTCCAAGGAGGTATAACCTCGGGTCTGTTGAAACTGATGTCGAATCCGGAGGCTGGGCTATATTCTCACCGTAGCCTTTAGAGTTCTGAGCAGTATCTTCCAGACAGTCGGGTGTGCGAGGCTTGGGGACAGTGATCTCCCTCTCGAATGAAGCCACAATCTCCAGATCTTCATCCTCGGCGTCCCCCAAGAGTTCTAAAAATAGTTCACTTTCTTCCCTGGCATTACTTTGTTCCCACTCAAACAGGTATTTGTTGATACCTGCTTTCCAGCTCGCCATGGCTTTGAGATTCGACATGACTTCTTGGTACGTGGGACCCAGGTGAACGATCTTTCCGGCAACCTGACACGTAACCAAGATCTCGCCGCGCGTCGGCTCTACTTCATCGTCTTGGTTGGGCTCAAGTTGAGGAGAGATGTCCTGAGCAACTTCCTCGGCAGTCGCAAGTCTTGGTCCTCCAAGTAGAGTTTGGACAGTCTTTCCAAAATACAACGTATCGATCTCGGGCTCCTCATAGTCGTCTTGGCCCGGCTGGGCTGCATTCTTGAACCTGACCACATCTTTCCAAACCTCATACAGACTCTTCCCATAATCCACAGGGAACCCCTCCTGGCAATCAATAGCTAGTCCAACAAAGCCATAGATATGGTCTCTCGGGTCCTTGCACAAAGAGTCCCGGTGACTCTCAATTAACGCCTGTAGCTTATGACCATCCTCGTATTTCTTATCCAGCTCTTTTTGCAACTTGACAGGCAGGCTATCCAGAAGATCATGATTCGACTGGATCCTCTGAATGAACGCCGTCCAGTCCGCCTTGTGCGCACCGTAATGCACGAGGATTTTCCTCGCAAGACTGACTTCTTGTATAATCCAAACTCTTTTCCAATATGGATTGTCAGACAGTGTCTGCCTCAAAATCTTGTCTGCCCCTTGGAGGAAGATATTCCCTTTTCTCGCGAAAATTTCGTCCCAGCTTAATAACTAGTCAGCGCCGTATTTTAGGACGCCTAGCCAGACGAGCACGGTCTTTGCACGCATGTAGATGAAGGGCATGATACCGATTTGACGATTCTTCTCGAGGACATCGGACTGGTGATACAGATCGCGTCGACCCACAATACCCTCTCTTCTGAAGGATAGCGGAGATAAGGCGTCGAAGAGATTCTGTCCGGCAGTAAAGTCTTGTCCATCGATGAAGATCTTGTGGCGGATGGTCTCGTCACCCCAGGTGTATGAAAGAGCTTCATATTTTGGCTTCTTCGTGAACGCGACATGCTGAAGTCTGCAAGAGACGAAACCTTTCACGTCTTCACATGGTTCAAGAATCAAGAGCCGGATGCCATCGACAGCTGGCTCAATGGGGTTGTACGAGTTTGTACTCTTCAAGGGTTTCTCGAGAGAAACAGTGCTGTCAATGATCGGAACTATTCGTTCCACAGGTTCACTCCCCATTGTGTTTAGCTGTTCGGAAGCGAAAATCCGAAAATGTATGAAAGTGTGAGAGTTCAAGAAGCATGAAATGTGGAAACTGCGGTAATTAAACTCCTTGTATGCAAGGTTGGCGGGGCTGTTAGATGTCACTGTGGGAATTTTCCAGTGGTAAGACACCAAAGAATCGGTTCAATAAAACCCGATGGCCGGTTCATTACAGAATAATCGTCGGTTGTCCTCCATACCCACTTAGCTTCGGCGCTCAGACTTTCAAGAGCGAGGCGTGCAGGAACCAAATTTGGCTGTGTTTTTAGTGCACGGCCATATTTTGTATATAATAGACAGTTTAAATCGGAAAAAAAAAAACAACCTTATTGTGACGTCCCCGTCACACTGCGGCTTCTTACGGCGCTGGATATGGCGGTTCTGTGTCGTCACCTGACTGCCGCCTTACAGGCCCCAACGCCCCCCTTACAGGCTACAGCGGCTGCCTATGGGCTACCGCAAGTAGCTTAAAGATTGGTCAAGCTGCCTATAGGCTACAACGGTAGCCTATAGAGTAATTGGGGGCCTTCTCTCCTTAGCTTTAGATCCTCGTATATAGGCATTCTACTTCTTTCAGGGCTTCGACCAATTTGCTTAGTGTCTCCCCTGAATCCTAAGTATCCGGGCCTTCACACGGCTAGGTTAAGGTTATTAGTTGACTTTGGCTAAGGCAAGTTAGTAGTCATGTGACGGCAGTAAGTATTTGGCCTAGAGTTGGCCACAGGTATACCCGGAGGACTCCGGGGGATGTCGACGGGTGGTACTCGGATTATTAGTCACCATTCTCGCTAAACCCCTGTTCAGCCAATAGAATAGCTGGATTTTAGCCTCAACGAATAACCCCAATTATCCGGACGTATCATTTTTGAAGCTCTGTCTCGTCCCAGTCATCACTAAGTCGTCGTCGGCATCAGCTATATCACTAAAATGAACGCCAGGGCTCGCGGAAACGCGAATAAAGCCTTAAATCCTGTTGCAGGTCGCGGCCGTGGTAGAGCTCAACGAAATGATCAATCCTCACTCGATTTTCCTGTTGATCCTGTGCGGAATCCCCTTCCTTCTATAGGCACTACATCTAGAGAGACTTCTCTAAAGCGCCCTCGAGCATCTACTGCAAATACAACTCCTACGTTACCTCCCCATCGTCGTCGACCTCCAAAGATTGAAACAACAAAAGCATACATGTTTAAGGGGCTTCATCCGCTGTATACTCGCCACAACATTACAGACCCTGAGAGATGGCACAAATACATCGAAATCCGCTGCGGTCAGCCTGGCTGCACTTCCTTTGGTTATAAAGAGATTGAACGCAACTTGAGCGGTACCAACAACTACAAACCCCCTGTACTATTGTTAATGAGGCTCTGGACAATGCACCTGAAGATGACCCTCATCGTCCTATGATTCTGAACAATCTGGCAGCTGTGCTGCAACACAAATTGGCTCGACAAGGATCAGAAGACGAAATATCGGTAGCCATATCACTTGTCCAAGAAGGTTTAGATCATCCAGCACTAGTTACATTTGACCGACCAATGCTTCTGAGTAACATGAGTCACTTCATTGGCCGCAGATATGAACACAGCAACAACCGAGATGATCTCAGGTTGGCACTTCAGTTTGCTACTGACGCGCTTGAAGACGCTCAAAGACAGGGTCGACCTGATCTTGGTCGCTTTCTCTCAGGTCTTGCATCGGACCTCATGCACCAGTACAAGCGCACATCTGAAACTGATAGAAAAGGCTTGTGATCTTGCAGAAGAAGCTGTAAACGTAACTTCTTCTTCTGAAAGACAGTTGCGAGCTCAATACTCGCACAATGCTGGCCTTTACTTTGGGTTGAAAGCCCAAGGTGAGCATGGAACTTTAGAGGACATTGAAAATGCTGTTCGGTATTCCGAATCTGCTGTCTCAGCTATACTTAAGCAACACTATCTTTACCGGAAGTATTTGCATGCTTTGGGCATCCATCTCGGGCTTCTTTCTGCACGTATGAATTCCCTTCCAATTCTCGAGCGGGCTATCCAGACTGTCCAAGAGGCGGTTGACATGGTCCAGGACAACAAAAAGGACAAAGCAGAGCACTGCGATAGCCTTGCCCGACTAGTTCATCGAAAGTTTGAAATGACTAAATCGAGCGAGGACTTGTATCGTGCGAGAGAATTGGGAACCTACGCTGTTGAGATGACACCAAATCCTGCATCTATTAGTTGCCTGTCCAATTACTGGGAGGACAGCTATTCTCTTTCAAACTCCTGTCAGATCTCGACACCGCGATTGAACTTGCTCAAAGAGCCGTCGAGACCTGTCCAGCAGACTTTTGGGAATTCTCGGGCCTGCTGAGAAACCTTGGGAATAAGTTCTCAGAAAGTACACCGTAACAAAGGCTCACGAGGACCTGCGGAGCGCCATTGACGTATACACTCGTGGCGCCAATGCTGAGTTCTCCCCACCAAAGAGTCTGATACTCGCTGCCAGGAATGCGGCAAGACTGCAGTTAGAGGCAGGTGACCTAGAAGAAGCGTTTGTCACGCTTGAAAAGGCAGTTCATTTGCTACCAAAACTCAATCCCCGACATTTTAGGTCCCAGGACAAGATACACGCTACCAGCAATTCTCATGTGACCAACTTAGCTTCCGATACTGCAGCCCTTGGACTAGCCACCGGAAAATCTCCAATGGTTGCACTGCAAATACTGGAGTCGGGGAATGCAGTCATCCTTGCGTCTGTCGTTGACTGTCGAAACGATGTCACCGGACTCAGAGAGCGCGATGAGGGGCTCTGTGATGAGTTCGAAACACTTCGCAAAGAGCTAGACGCTTCCCCAAATACTTTACTACAACTAAACCCTGTCATTAATTCCCATGATATGGAGTCGAAGGCTCGTCGCCGTCGGAGGTTCGTTGCGCAACAACTCGATCTGGTAATTGCTAAAATCAGAGACCTTGAAGGATTCCACGATTTCTTGTTGCCACCTTCGGAGGAAACGTTGAAGGCTCTATCCGCTTGTGGGCCTATCATTGTCTTGAATCAAAGTTTCCTAGTTGCCAGATGTGATGTGATTGTCGTTACTCCCGGAGATGTTACGTCCTTGCATCTGGATTTTATGAAGTACGATAAAATACAAATCACAGGAGAAACAGAACAATTCAATCTAGAGAAGGACGTTTATGTTGGCGGACTGAGGACTTTTGGGCGTCGTAACAACCAGCTTAGTACGTTTCTTCGTCATGCCTGGACGCTCGCTGTAGAGCCTGTCTGTAGACACCTATCACTCAAACCCTCGACAAATGTCGACTGTCTACCCCATCTCTGGTGGATTCGTATAGGTTGGCCTTTCAACGTTATGCCTATTCACGCAGCAGGACAAAACAGCCCAGGATGCCTTGAAAATTCTTACAGCCTCTTCATTTCCTCGTACGTCCCGTCTTTGAAAACCTTGCGATACGTGCGAGAACGCAACTTCACGCTTCTCGATGCAGAGAAGCCAAGTTTGCTGGTCGCTACCATGGCAGATACGCCAGGGGCAACATCTCTCAAAGGCGTGGTGTTAGAGGCAAGCTCGATCGTCTCCCTCGCTTCTGACAAACTGGATGTCAGACACCTGGCCGAACCAACAGCCAACGACGTGGTGGAGGCCATGACTTCCAGTAACGCTGCACACTTTAGTTGCCATGGCAGCACCGTTGTCCATAACCCATCACTCAGTGCTCTGATTTTCAAAAAGAACTCGGATCTGAATAACGGCACCTCTTGTCACATCCAAGACCCTCTTACCGTCGGCGCAATATCTATTCTTAATGCGGCCATCCCCGGAAATTCAAATATGCAACTGGCCTTCCTCTCTGCTTGTTCCAGTGCTAGCGTCGACAATCAGTCGCTGGGGAATGAGGCATTGCATATTGCCGGGGGCTTTCTGCTTGCTGGATTCGTTCATGTCGTTGCGACCTTGTGGTTAGTACGTGACGACGTGTGCGTTGAGATATCAACCCGATTCTGGACGGAACTGTTAGGGAACTTTGGCGTTCAGGAATCGACTGTACAGCGAAATGAAAGAGTAAGGAGGACGCTTCATCTAGCTGTACGAAGCGTGAAAGAGAAGCATTGGGATCAGCCGCAGTTGTGGGCTCCTTGAGTGGCTTTTAGCGCCTAGGAAATAGAGCTAAAATGAGTTCATAATCGGAGCTTTTGTTTTTATATAAAATATAACAAGTTTAATAATCACTCGCTAATCGTATATTAAATTCTAATAGTATTCACCCGCGTATTATATAATACTTAAATAATTACTTATAATTTAAAGTAAAAAAAAAAGATTAATCTAATTAATTATTATTATTATTATTATTATTTCTTAAAATTAATAACAATATAATAATAATTACTATTAAAGAATAAATCGAATTATAACTTAAGATATTACGACGAGTAGTTATTATAACGGGGTAATAATATAAGTTATATCTTATTGAAATTATTAGTGTATAATTATAATACTTATAACTCAAACTCAAAAGATTACTTTTATTTTTATTTAAATATTAAATTAATTACTTAATATTATAAATCCGCAGAATTAAAGTGATTTTTACTTAAAATCTAATCGCGAACTTTATTTGCGTTTTAGATTACTTTAATTCTTAAGTCTTATTTTATACTTAAGTTTATAAAAAGAAATACTTAAGTAATTTAGTTTTATTTTTTTTATTACTTAAAATTATTTTACACTTTAAATTACCTTAGTCTTAAAGCCGTATATTACACTTGAAGTTTTAAAAAAAAGCATAATTAATTTAATTTAGTTTTTTTATTACTTAAAATTATTTTATATTTTTAAACACCTTTTTATTTTAAATTATTTTATATTTTAAATTACTTATTTATTATTATTAAATAAATCTAATATAAAATTGATTTGATTTCTTCCAGAGAGAGTGTCATGAACTTTATCGTGGAAAGTATTTACCACGAACCACTCTTAGGCTCATGCTCTCTCAGGTTCATGCCCTTATAGTCAGATCACTTTCAATCCCGTGCGTCCCTGCTTTATTTACGTTATAATCGAGGGAATACTCTAATACTGATAAGATCACTCTATATTTCGTGTACTATCTTGTTAATTTTAAAGGCGGAAACGCGGTATAAACGCGTTATATACACGCGTTTTATGAGATACATATTCCTTTCAGTCAGTGTAAACAAAATTAATTATATTAATTGATTATTAATTAATTAATTTGATTTAATTTAACTTGAATTTAATTAATGGATATTTGGCTTGATTTGATTTGATTTTAATCAATTAATCCTTCTATTTTTAGAATATAATCTAATATAAAAAGGTTCTATAATAAATGAAAATATATCGTACAGGAATCACGTGCTCGCTTAGGGACAAAGGTTATATGCCGTAATCTGTAGTTTAACAACTGCAGGCCTGTTTTTGTACCACAAAATACTTATAAATTTCGAAACTAAATAACTAAGTAAATAACTAACTAACTAGATAATAAATAAAGTAAGATCTTGATCCGTAATACTTGCTTCATCTCTTATCCCTTCGTGCGGCAGAGCACCTTTTAGCTTCTTGGCGGCTACCCTACCAAAAGTGAAGGTAAATAAACATATAAACAAACTAAATAATTATCATTATTCCCTACTCAAAATGCTACTAAAAGCGATGCAACAAGTTGTAGCAGATTCTACAGATCCTGCTACAACACGCCTTAACTTACAGCCGATTACCTAAACTGAGTCTAGCATTAAACCTATAGATTTACCCCCTTTTTCATTAGTAGTTAATCTACTATCTAACGTTAGACTTATTAACGCTTAAGAGCTATTTTTATTATTTTTTTCCAAAGGATTAGATGCGGATAATATATGATTATACAAATGCACGTAAAAATAAGGAGATTCAGGACTAAAACGATATAGTAAGTATATTCAAATATGCCCGGATTCGGGCAAGCTTATGACTATTGCCGAAGCTTATAAATACTTAAGAATACGAATTTATATAAGAATCTATAACGAAAACCAAACCCGGGATTACTGGAGGCCAGGTTCACTCTTATAGCCGGATCATCCGGTTATAGCATCATCCGGTTATAGCTGTTATAAGCCTTCGGAGGTTTGAGGCGCTATATATAATCTTTAAGCTATGCATAAATGATCTAGAGCATACGTTTAAGGCTGTTTTTGACCGGGTAAGCCTTATTTCTAATGCTCTGAGTATATATCTAATAGTTCTTTAGTTAAAGCTTTTAAATACTTATATTTTGGAAACCTCTCGTCGGTTATAGACGCCTGAGAGAGATATTGCTATGAACGAGGCTATGTCACGTTTCCAAGGCCGATCAAAGGATACTTTAAAGATCCCGGGGAAACCTATTGATCGCGGATACAAGATATGGGTTCTGGCTGATCAGGGCTACTTTTTTGATTAGGTTTACCACCGTAAAGGGACTAAAAAGAGTGATCCGGCTAGGGGCAGGCTTAGTCCATGGAAAATCGATTAACCTAAAGCTCTAAGAACTAACACCTTTTCGGCTATAATGGCGCACTTTATAAATAGGCTTCTTAGCTATAGCAAAGGCTACTGCGTCTACCTTGACAACTTATTTACGAATATCAAGCTCTTACGATATAGTAGAGAGCGTAGATAAAGAGCTACAGGCACGTGCACAGCTAAAAGTGGTATCCTCAAGCGTTTTACTCAAATAGAAGCCGAAGATATAAAAAAGGATACAATTCCTTAAGGAACCCTTTACACGAAAGCTACCGAAGATAACGAGATCAATATAATAGCGTGAAAAGACAATGCTTTAGTGCTCTTTATATTTACTTATTCTAATGCTTTAAGGAAGGTAACCGTGTTCCGAAAGCGATTTTTAAAAACCTCTTCTTTAGCTAAAATAGCACGTGTCCCCTTTGGAACCTATACTCGCGCCTGGCTTGCGATTCTTGAGTATAATGACGATTATAATTACTAAACAAGTGCTGTAGATAGAAGGAACTTGTTACGGACACTCATGGGAGCTCGCGGGGTCCCAGGATGGAATGTCCTAAGAGCGTGCGTACTCCCGAGAGCTGAGCGGCTCCTAGGAATAAAGCTCACGGGAGCTAATAAGGTCCTAAGAACATGTATCACGTAGCCTCCTATTATAGTAGTATTGTAAGACACGGTGAAAAGGCAGCAGCCTTCCGCGGTCGGGTCACGTGACGATTGGACCCTATGGACCCTTAAGGTCCCTAGGGATCCAGAGGCACGAAGGAATCTATATAACACTGGCACGTCTGCCGTTAGACAGGAGCTTCGTGCTCAACTCAAATAGTATCTTCAACCATACTAGTAACTGTCTGAACCCGCGTACGTGATACACCTACTTCTCGATCATTGAGATCAACTACAGCCTCCTATGTTTATCGAGTAAATACACGACCGTTACAGAACTAACTTAAGAGGCCAATTACATTAAAGATGCTATATTATTTAAGTAGCTATTAATCTTTGGTTACATAATTAGAAGATATAGCACTTATTAATACTTATAAGCTTAGTTTTTACTCTTAAGTGCTTTTTGAAGAGAAGTAGACTATATGAAACGACTTTCAGAACGGCGATTATTATTAAGTATTTTGCAATTACTACGGAAAACCGCTTAAGCGCAAAGATTAGCAACTTCTATAGTTGAAAATACATAAGGGGAAAGAGACCACTGTCTAGTACGCATGACAGCTAAAAGAGGGTGTGTTGTGTATAAGAATAAGGGTGTTTCCCGGGGAATCCGGAGGAAAGTTATAGGAGAGCTTGCGGCGAATATCCCACTAAATATAAAAGGATCCGGGTGCAGGAAAATGTTAATATTTAGCTGTAAGGTTTGTATAGTCCCACTTTGTAAAGATAACAATTGTTTTGCCCGGTATCATAGCCTAAAATAGAGACGTTGTAGCAAGAGTCTGAATGCCCTCAAATTTTGGTGTGGGAACTGCCTGCTAAGGCGCTAAAAGGTGCAAGCGAACTGCCGCACGAAGGGATATCTTCTTCGTTTTTTTCTTTAATAATACCCCAACTTTCAAAACAAATAATATTCTCAAAAGTATCCTTTGCTAGCCTATTTCTTAGCTTATTAATACATTATTAAATACTTACTAATATTTTTTTGGTTTATTATTAGCTAATATAGTCAAGTGTTATAAAAAAGGCTTTAGAATCACCTCGCTAAGCTAAGTAAAGCTCGATTAGGACTTGCCACTCCTATTTTTAGTATACGCTAAACTTAATAAGGCCATGTCTTGGCACTTTATACCCAATTAGGATACGGCTCTTATATTAACCAAATTAATCAATTAATAATCAATTAATATGATTTGATTTGATTTGAATTTAATTAATCTAAATTTAACTTGATTTAATTTTGATTAATAGCTATTAATCAAATCAAATCAAATCATTTTACACACTGCTTTCAGCTTGATTTTAGCTTTACTTTATCTTTCTAGAATATTATATAGCAACCAGATAATTTTAAACCTTATGTTTATAATATCTTCTTTATTATCAATGTAACTTCCTTCATATTACTTAGTTATAAAATATATATATGCTAGCTATCGTATACTATACTATAAACCCTGTAGCTCAATCGTGTTTATAGTAATCTTACGGCGACATTTAGGGGATATACACTCTGGGCTTCCGGTTAAACTACGATAGCAGATTACTAGTGTTTATAAGGCTAATATCAACGATCTTGTCTCTAAGGATGCCTATGCAGCTTTACCACTCCCACAAGATAATTCATCTCTATTGCCTTTCCTCCCCACGTATAGCGGGTTTGCAGAAAACCGGATGGGAATCCGAGCGCCACAGATCGGGCATAAGTCACAATTTACAAAACTTGATCTTGGGTTGCATTTCGGCAGCAGGGGGGTTCTTTGATTAACACTAGTTAGCAGATACTGAGACCTGTCTGTCTGGTCGTTATCGTGCCCGACGTCGTTCGCTATATATGCCGGCGAACGGGATGGAACCAGGAGCATTTTCGCTGCTCAAGGCCGCATCTAACTCACTATATACCGCGCTCAGCCGACACTGTGATTTAGGGGGGCTTTCGAACCACTATGTGTTTCCAGATTGTGGAACAGTATTCCGTTTGCCGATGCGTATTCCAAGAGTATGGTATCGACGAATGTCCGCTATATCAGCATAAAGGGCACACACCGCAGGTACGAGTCATCCTGATAGGAGTTCTATGCTTGCGGTGCACGTATCGACGTCATATTCCAGAACGTGGCCTCTTCAGATCAGAGATGGGAAACCGAGACAGGACTTCTAGCACAATTTTGAAAGAGAAGGGGGCGATGCTAAGAACTGAGGTTGCCGAGTTAGGCCGGGGAGAAGAAAAGTTGCAAGGGCTCGACATTATTATCGCCAGCGCCATTCCTGCAGATAACATCGTGACCACCTCCTAGATGCATCCGATCCACAGGGCCTTCATTGGACCCAAGCCTCTGGAATCCTCATCAATAAGAGCAGGTCCACCAAACCGAGCGTATCGCGCTCGGTACTCCCCAACATTCAGGTAGCTACACCTGGCAACGGAGTTGGAGGGATGCCGGGGGGGGGGGGGGGGGGGGGGGCGGAAGTCGTTGGGCCCAACGATGTGGGACTTATAAGGGAGCCGAGATTTGCAAGGCCGTGACTTTGAGGGTACAGAGGGGAAGACGAGGAAGCCGAGGAGTTCCGTGCAGAAGGACAGTGTGATGTCTTGGACTGGTTTGCGGGCTTGAGTGGGCAACTGGCGGAGTTTGCGGGGGATCACAGGCCAAAGGCGACTAGACGAAGGCCACTGACACAGCCCAACAAGCCGGTTCATGGTTCCACGGCGGAGCCGTAGGGGAGCCTAAGGGCAACACCGTTTTTCGGCGAAAGCGGTCAAACAGCCAATCAGAAGGGCAGAAAGTGGTCTTTCCCCGAAAAGTGCAACTGCTATAGGGATGTAGCGGTTCGGGATCTCCGCTATAATCTCCGAATCCTGACTACTAATTAGTTACCGACCCCGTGTTATCCCGAACCCTCCTCCTTTAATAATCCAATACCGTCAGACGAGAGATCTTCTTTCTTCTCTCACCTTACCCAGGAGCAAAAAAAGGTAAGTGGCTTAATAGACAAGGCGGCCTGAGATGCCTATGAAAATCATCAGCATATCTCTGAACCCCGCTGACTACAAGTTAGCCGAGATGGGTATTCTCACCAAAGCTATCATGTCCATCCCAGCACGTCCAGGAATGGATTTCAGTGGTTTCGTTGGGAATAGCCACAAATGCGTTCAAAGTTGGAGAGATCGTACTTGGCAGACTGGAGCCCACGCAGTTTGGAACTCTCGGACAATTTCGTCATTGCTAGCTACGATGGATGTGCACTACTTCCCGCTGGAGTCGACCCGGACATCGAAGCAGGGGTTGGGACAACTGGACAAACGGCGTATCAAACCATTGTCCCAAATGTCAAAGCCGGCGATAAGATTTTTTATCAACGGTGGTTCTGGGGGAGCAGGGAAGTTTGGGATCCAAATCGCCAAATCAATTAGATGTTAAGTTATGTTACAACATCATGCTCCGCGTCCAAAATTAGCTCTTGCAAAAAATACCGGGCCGATGAGATGATCGACTATACCACAACCGATGTTACACAAAAGCTGATAGAAAACGGCCTGATCTACAATCTGATTATTGGCAATATCGGATTAACTCCTTCTAACTTGTTTACCGCCGCACATAAATTTCTTCTCTCAACTAGCAAGTTTATTCAAGTGGGTGAATCTACATCTCTCGCCACGCTCCGAATTTTTATAAGCAGAATATTGCTGCCAAGAATTCTGGGTGGCGGAAGCAGTAAGTTTAAGCTATTTTCAACGCGCAACAGCCGAGGTGATTTGGGAAGGATAGCTAGGTGGGTATTAGAAGGCAAGGTCAAGGTCCTGGTCGAGCAGGTTTTTGAGTATGAGGACGCACCGAATGCTATTGAGTTATTGAAGAAAGGGAGGAGTGCAAGCAAGATTATTGTACATGTAACCAATAAGTGAGATGTGCCTTTCCAAGAGGATCTAACTCTTTGATACTCAGAATCAGCGTTTTAACTGACTAGACTAGACTAGAATAGCACGTGTTATTCTAGTCTAGTCAAGCGATTTTCACTATTATTCTAATCTAATCAACTAATTAGTTAAATAACTTACATAGTTCTTTACAGTTCAACCTGGGTTCTTGTTCCTGATCTATTCTTGACTTGGCCCGTCACAGCTCATATGTACAACCTGGCCCAATCTTCGAAATCCTTTTTTTATACATGAAAGTGACAATAAGCCTGCCCTCTCAACCACGGTATCGCTTCGGCCCAAGTATTACCAACAACCCTCTGATGCAATTTATGTCGCAGAAACAGTGTGCGAAAGTGTCAAAATTGCGGTTCGTCCTCATTCTATTCTGGATAGCTTATAAAATCTCCACATCTGTCCATCCTTGCATTCCAGTCTGTCTGCTAAGCGGTGCCATTAGGGATTGGTCGTAGTGGACAACGGAAGGGTAGGTGATAATATGTCGCGCAGCGCTGGAGAAATGACCGAGTTAGCCTTGGATATTGGCGTAGTTGTAGTCGAGGTATGGGCCAGAATCGCCGTGGCTGGGGCTGATTAGTCTTAGGTTAGAACTTTGGCAGGGAAATTGTTAGTGATCTATGGTATATGGATACCGAGCGGGGCCTTGGCTGAATTCCGGCCAGTCCCCCGCTTCGACGGAAGGATTGGTGACGTCGATGGGTGTCTAGGCTTTATTTGGCCGCGAGGTTAATACTACTACAATACCTTGCATCGGCGTCCCGTTGATACTTGATAGTGATTTGATATCGTCTGTGCTAACTCGAAAATGTATTTGATTAAAAGTATCGGACTCGTCAGAAGCTTGTTGGAGGCTACCAAACTCCTTCAAGTCTTTCTCGAGCACCTTGTATTGTTCTACCCCCCCCTTCCCCAAGTCCATCTAAGAGGTTTTCGGGCAAATCAATCGCAATAGCTATTGCTAAGCCGTTAAAAATAGTCGTGCATCTTCCTGAATAGTTTAAGGTAACCTTTAGCGATTTCTAAACGTGGACTCATCTCCAAGAGGGTCTTCAAGGCCAGGCTAATATAGCTTTTGTCCGGAAAGTCTACATGTATCTAGTCTGTCTGCAACAGTTGACCTAGCAAATGATGGCCTGTATCCATGTGCGGGAAGTGGACCGCATAGAGACAAACGCGCCTCTCGAGACTTCCGCGACCGCATCGGCAAGAATCCCAATGAAAACGCCGCAACATTTGTCGGAATCTCTATTAAGCAGGACAACAATCCCCAAGGCTTCCCCGTCATGGAGATTTCCATCCATCCAGGACCTCAGCACTTGCCAATCACGGAGATTTCTATTTAATCGTTATCGGCCGCAATTAGATAACCCAAGTAGGCAGCGCTTCTATCAAATCCCATAACTCCGGCAGTTGTAAATGCGCGTAGGGTATACAAGCACCAACGCACCATTATCAATAGAGAATCCAAATGAATCGAATTGCTTAACCAAAAGACAAAGCACATGAAGGGAGAGCGCAGCATGGGGCAGCCGGGGACAAGTGCGAGTCTATGATACGGAAGGGGTGTCTCGGAAAATGAAAGTCAACACCCTGGATTCTGCCTGGCTGATTAAGGAAATAGTGGGGAAAATTTAAACATTCGATGCAGTTCTATGAAAAGAATCCTCTCACCGCCTACAGGGGGTGTCCTTCATTTCTGAGGGTCCGACGTCACGGCGTAAAATTCGATGAAGCCAAGGCGATAGCAGCATTAACAGCTACAGGCCTTCTACCAGCGCTGTCACGTCAGACTGTGAATCGAGGGTATGTGCCATTTGCGAGATTTACTGTATTGACGCCTTTGACGACAGACGGGCCATCCACGTCTGACTTCGGGATAAGCGGGAACTCCCGTGATCGGCAAGTGGTGGAATTGGGTTCTGCTTGCCGGTACACTCGATGACGAGAAAATATTCAGGATTTCCGTGTAACCTTAGTTGTTCTGCTTGACGGAAACTTGATGATCCCTTTCACGGAGATTCCCGTAAGTGACGATCGCGTGCCTGCCCCTCTTTCATATGCCAACATTCAAGAGAGATTTCCTGTGATGGAGAGTTCCGGCAAGCAGAACCCAATCCCACCCTGCCGATCACGGCGGTTCCCGCTCTCAGGTACGGAAGGGGCCATTTTACAAGGTCTCAGGCATCCCCGCCGGAAATCACAATTTCCATGACAACCCTTCTTTTCACTCTGTTTACGAGTTTTCCTCTCGAAATTCACCTCATCATATTGGGGCTTGGTCTCTCGCCCCGCACTATTGAGGTCCTCGAGTCTGACAACGGGGTGTTCAGACAATACCCAGTTATCTTCATCTCCGTTCTATTTTGTACTTGTTGATACCAATGAAAGGGTATCCTGACAGATCTCTCAAGAGGTGGAATGGCCACAAACGTCATTTCGCTGCAACAGGTCTATTTCAGTGTGAGGGCACGGATACGGGAACAAGCGGCGCCGCTGACGTGCCACCGTCGGCAGGCTACTGCGAAGTGACCGGGAAGTTTTTGGCGCGCTAGGAAGAGGCGTTTGTGGATGTTCGCAGAGTGGTAGTAGCTTCCGCCCAGGCTTCGGTGGAAGCCGAGAGCCAATTACAAATAGTTATAAGCAGGAGCGGAAACGCCATGCATCGTGCGCATTTCATGACCAGTTACTGTCCACGGAAGTACATCAGCCAGCCAAATCGTGGCGGGACCTAGTTGCCGATGGCGAGCCGCGATCCTAGGTGCGTTGCCCGAACTGATTATGCTACCCTTTCCAGGCTGAGTTGTTACGGAAGTTGCAGCTCGACTGTGATATGACCGAAAACAAGCCCACGAGCAGGCGGCGGGGCAATGCTTCCGATTCCAAGATCCGTCTTGGCATATGAAAGACAGGGAGGAATGTGACAGTAATCAAGATTTGATGGACCGGTAAGACAATTCCAATAACTCAAGAGGTGAACTACCTGCAAATAATTCCAAATCCCTATAAGCCCTAGTATCTCCATCACATCTTCTCTGCCTGAAGTCATGTGGCAATATGCCATTGGAGATTATTGCAGCGAAGTGACGTTCGTGGCTTAAGTTGTTAGAATTGTCCTACCAGTCGTCCATCAAATCTATGCTAAAAATTTAACGAATCTTGGAATCGGAAGCATGCCTAGAAAGATGCACTGGACGGGGCCACACTGCTCTTCGACCAAGCAAGGCTTGGCAGAAGTTCCTACCACTCTGTGAACATCCGCAAACCCCCTGCTGGCACGCTAAAGGCTTGTTTCGTAGCCCGTGGACGCTTAGCAGGTACCTCAGCGGTGTTGACTTTCCCCATCCCGTGCCCTGCATACTACTGCCAAAGATACACGCCGGGTACTTGGATCAGTTTGTTTCAGCCTTGCTACCCTCTGCAATTTCGTCTAGATAGCCTTTACAAAGCATGGCTGTCTCATCTGCTTCTGCATTCGCCAGTTAATGCCTGGCAATGACAAAGGGAAGGCGGAAACGATTCAAATAGAGGAGGAGATGCACTTGTTCAAAAGTAGAATATATTCCTAACGAGAGGTTAGGCCCTTGCATAGCCGAGCCCTGTTACGACAGATGGTTACGTCTGGATATTCATTGAGCATAACATGCCTCTTACATGCAATAACCAGCTAAACCCTGTATATAATAGAAGCTGCAAATAGACACTAAGTTATACTATACGACACATTGTACCACAGTAACCAACAACTACGCACGGAATTTCCCATATCTCATATTCTTGCTTTTCATCTCCTAGCAAGACAACTCTCCATCCTGATTCCGCCGGCTTGAATAGGATCCTTATTCAACAAAGAGAGAACTTCATGATCAACTACGCAAGTGGCAGTAGCATATGTCAATTCATCTGTTCTGCCTTTGGGCTACTGTGTAAAACCAAAAATTGTCTTCCCGATGCTCTCAAATATTTCGATCGGCAGCAAAGGATCGAAAAGAGGGCGTTCAAGTTCTCACAAGAACAGACATTGCAGGAGCGCCTCAAAGGTATACTGCTAACATGTGAAGGGGTTCTAACATGTGAAGGGGTTCTAACATGTGAAAGGGTTAATTCCTCCATGCGTGTCACTCGAAATGTCTATATAAATGGCCTTCTCTTCCTCAGAAATCTTTTTTCAAACCACTCGTCCAAGAATACACTACCTCCACAATAACAATCAAAATGCTTGCGAAAAACTTCCTCGCCGTCGTCGCCCTCGCCCTCGCCACCGCAGCTATGGCCAATCCCCTGGAGAAGCGCTGGCAAACGCAGGATTGCTGCTGCCCCGGAAGCGGTACCGGGGTACTGGGGACGGTTTGCGTCGCTTTGGTGGTATGTTACTCCCTACGGATCGTTTCTCCGGATTTCGCACAGTTAACCATTGTCTATAGGGCTCCACGTGCAGCCCTGGCACCACCAGGTGCCAATGTGCATCGCTTTTGGACCAGCTTGTTTGCGCGGTTTTGGTAAGTTACACCCCACAGATAGTATCTCCGGATTTCGCGCAGCTTAACAACTGTCTATATAGTAATGTTTTGCTCCAATGAGGTCAATTGCTATTGCAAAGGGAAAATCGCGATTTCGGTTTATGCACAAAATCCTTTCTCTTTAGTTTAATGAATCAGGCTGTAGTTAGTCGCTCCTTTTAGGTATTGTGTTTTATTGACGGACAGGTATGGAGGGAGCAGGAACGGTTTCATCAGGGTTGTGATCAATTTGTTGGAACGCAGTGGAGGACAAAATGTTAACTTTCTACCGAGGCATGGAGTTCCCACTTGGGTTTCAGCTCGGCCGGCAGAGAGCGAGAAAACACTGTCATTATCATATATCAAATAGTTTTCAACATTTCCCGTGCCCTTTTCAAAGTCCTCACCTGCTTCAGTAGTGATTTCCAGATCAGACATGGCCGCTCGGAACTTTTGAGCAGCTAAGGCATGAGTCGTAGTCACCAAGTTTCTGATCTAGAGAGAGAGAGAGAGAGAGTAGCATAGCTTGGGTTTGGCGCAGCTCATTCATTCAGGGCGCACCCGTGTTGGGGGTTTGGCGTAGCCGCTTCAGGGAACGTGGGGTTGCCCCACGCCCATCGCAGATGCGAGACGACACTCGAAAACATTTCCAGCCGGAACATCTTCTCTGCCATCGAAGTCTGGCAACACCCTTCGACTTGATCCGATAAACCATTCTCTGGCCAACCGTCTGTATGCCACCGATCAGCTCAGCTAATCCCCAAAAGCAGGTGAGGAATCTTTCATTTCTAGGCTTTTCATGGCTTCTGTCATTTTCAACTCTCCTACAAACGCAGTTCTGCTGGATAGTTATTAATTAGTGGAAGTTAACCTGTTGTCACAGATATCTTGGTGTGCGGTTTGTAGAACAACTCAGAGCGAGCAGACCGCGTGAGAACTTCGTCGAAACTTGGATGACAGAATCAGGATCGAGGACTGTTTGTCTAGCAGACCTGGGAAATTCCGCACGTTGGTGTAGAATAGCCAATAATGCAAGTGAGTTATCTCTTTGTGATGCCCGTTTGCAGATCTCCATTCTGTATTAGATTTAATTCCTTGCTGACATGTGAGAGGTATGTATTGTAATATCCGGTAGATCTATATTCCTCTTTTGAACAAGAGTCTTCCCACGCCCATTTGAAGTGTGTCCGGTTCCCAATCAGCCTCTGTGCTTTGCCATTTGCTTGCTTTCCTTCCAATTTCAAGATTCGTTAAATATTGGCACATGAAAGAGAGAAAGGCATGTGATGGTCATATAGATTTGAAGGACCGGTAGGAAAAGCCCAACTCAAGAGATGAAGATTGTTGCGCTGAAAAGGAGAAGTGATGCCTGCATACTGCAACGCCGACACAAACTCTACCACTAGCTGTAGTAGTTTGCGTTTGTGGCTTTCCATCTCTTGACTTGTGGGGAAAGTCTTTCTATGACCGCATCACGAATTAAACGCTGCACAACATACTATACCCACGAGCAGAGACGTTCAAGCACGAGGAAGAATGTTCCATGGGAAGACCTAGACGAGCAGCGCTTGCTGGCATACATGAAGGAGGAGAAGCCTTGGAAGTGGATCTTCTCCAAGTTCATGGATCTACTATCTACGAACCGAACATTGCAGACATAGCTCAAGAGCTTTACGCTGGCGATCTGAGAGGTTTGACTCCGCTCCATTTCGCGGCATTGGTCGGCGACGCAGAGATAACGGAATTCTTTCTCAGTCGAGGTGCTGATCCTAATGCACTCTCCCATTATGGAGAAACACCACTACATTTTGCGCTCTCCAAGAGTATCCAGGGTTCGAAGTATAGAGATGCTTGGAATAAGCCTCGTTGGAGACTGGAAAACTTGTGGGATGTTGTGGAATTCTATGATGAGGAAGTACAAGATGAAGTAGCTACTCAAATTACTAAAACGCGAAGAGCTGTGGCCGAGACGCTTCTCAGAGATAATAAAACCAACGTCATGCTACAGGATGCTAAAGGTTTATCGTTATTACACACAATAAACTATACAGAACTGGACCCCTCACACGTCGTCCGAAGCTTGATTCAGAAATGGGCTAGAGTCACTGCCCGTAACTTGAAGGGACAGACGGCGTTACACCTGGCGAGCTTAGCAGGGCATCTTGATACAGTAAAGGCCCTCCTCTCTCAAGGGTCTGTCATAGAAATAGCCGACGACGAGGGCAGAACCGTGCTTCACTATGCTGCCAAAAGCCGTAATACACAAATCGTCATATCTATCCTTGGAGCGTATCAAGGAGACGTTCCTGATTTCTTGAACATCCGAGATAGTGTTGGAAGAAATGCCTTACACCACTTAGTAGGAGATTCCTGCTTTGTTCAATTTGATATAATGCGGACGCTGTTGAATCTAGGAGCCAATACCAACAACACAGATGACTATGGAAATTCGCCATTGGCGCACTATCTAAGCCAATGCCGCTTTTTCACCGATCTGTCAATCTACCAGTTATTACTTAGTCATGGAACTCGTGCAAAATCTGTCAACAAAGCAGGGAAGACTCTGGCCGAATTATATGCGATGTATGGGGAAGTGGATATTAAAGTCCTACAGCTATTAAAAGACTACGATGTAGATATAGACAAGACGAACTCCAAGGGAATGAACCTACTTCATACAATTACGCTTAGAGGGTCTCTTACAGAAGAAGCTCTCATATATCTCCTCGGAAGTTCTTACATTCATTAGGAAATGACGGACTACTTTGGCAAAACAGCTTTATAATACGCAATAGAAGAAGCAGAGCGAAAGCGGCATCCACACATGTTTGACTCTAACCGGTGGTCGAGGACGGCAAATATCTTACGAATGCATGCTATTCGATATATGCTTTGACCTAAAGTGGAATTGACGCGCTCCTTATTCGGTCTTGTTACAAGCTTCTCAGTTCCTCAAATATTTGGATCATACTACGTTTTGTGTAAGCTCTAGACCAAGAAGTGACGGTCTAAACATATAATTTGAAGTTTGCAGATCGGGGGACGACAAGGAGATATAACAAAGGTAAGAGGCAATTGTGGCAGTGACTATTTCATTGGTCTTAGACTTTATGATTTTGATACATCGTAGACTAGTACCAATGACCCTCCTTATTATTTGAGTTCGATGTGAGATTCCGCAAAGCCAATATATGAAACCCCCAAGCTAGTCACCTCATCAGAAAACATTATGCTCTCATACCCTTGAGTGTACACATCCTCCATTTCGAATCGGCCACCACTCTCCAGGTCGAAAAAAAGATAAGTCCAACCACCCGAGCTCTTTATCTCCGGGACGGCCAAGGCTGTTTCCCACGCTTAGACACATCTCTATGTAACATTAGTATTGTTATAGACCTCTCGAGGTAATCTCACCTCTCTGAAACGTGCAAATCTTCAAGTGATTCATCAAAATGTCACGTCTTTGAACATCCACATCCGCTGCAGACATATTTCCCAAATTGGTGCTGGTTCTTGCAGTGACGATTCATATCAGACTTTCGCCCACAGCCGACGATGCACTCTGAGTATGGACAAGGGAACTGGTTGTAATCCTTCGCTTGGCATTCCTTTAGGAGTGAGGTGGTGTCGAATATCTGGGAGCACGCCTTGACCTTGCATTGGATGGATTGCATTGTCGGCTCCATTATCAGTCCGAATGTTTCGCAAATGGAGGTAATATGATTGATTACTAGAACGGGCCGTTCCTCCTTCATATACCAATTTCGTGGGTTTGTATTTGGTGATCGATTTTATTCTAAGAATTAGTAGTAGAAAATTGAGTACAATCGCACCATCGGCACTTCCAGTACTTTCGATTTTGAAGAGATTTGCCCGGTTTATCTTTAGGCTAATTAGTATTATATATTAGATAAACAGGATATATACCCTTGGTTACCCGGAAAAGCTTAGATGCTTGCTCAGGCCCCCAATGCCACGCATCCTTGACTTCCCTAGGCGTACGATATAGCTCATAGGTAATAAATCGAACCGATTTGACCTTAATTTGGTGATCTTAAGGTATGCTATTAAGGACCTATTGATATTGGATTTTGTTGCCCAAAGCTCTTTGAAAAACTTGAATTTAAGGGGTATCATTACTTTATGGATTTGTAAGCGTATCCCTTGAATTAAGAGTAGTTAAATCAAAATAGCCATCGTCGATATTAATAGCAGTTGCAAGAGAAGCCATGCTATGAGATAATTTCAAAGATAATAAATAAAAAGTAAAAAATCAAGAATTAATAGGTTTAAAGTTGAATTTACAAGCTAGATCCACAAAATAAATAAAAATATATACAATAACATTAGTACCACCAGAAATAAGGTTTAATTAAGTAGAAATCAATGTATCATTTATTAGAAATATCGTGGTTAGGAACCCAACTCGTCAAAGATTAATTTCCACTGCCGTATATAAAGTTACCCATATTTTGCCTTGCCCAGCCTAGCCTAGCCTCCCCCCTTGGCTAGGCTAGGCTAAGCAGAAAGCTAGGCTAGGATTAGGCTAGGAGTAGTTGCTTAGAGGACAGGCGAGGAGGAGGAAGGCTTGGGCAGGCTGACTTGGGCGGAGGCTAGGCTGGGCGAAGTCATACACTGCGAACAACGAGTAACTTATCTGTATGTTCAGGACGATTCAGGCCGAACATTCTATGTCTGCACCTATGTGGCCGATTTTAATAGGGAGGTAGAGGGAGCTCTACTTAATACTCGAGCATGGGTTATGCAAGAAAGGCTCTTGTCTTGTCGAACTATCCATTTCGGTGCCAATCAAATGTATTGGGAAATGCGGCAAAGGGGTATACTGCGAGGATCTAACGCAATTAGAAAGGTAAGAGCTACAGGATCATCTACATTAATATGTGCTAACTTGAATGTCTTTCTTATTAGCGCAATGGGCACAAGCAAGTACTTCAAACTCGATCCAAAGTTTCCGGATTTGCTTCTTAGATCGGGTTTACCGAAACCGTTCAGTTCCTTCAGTCTCTCTTAGCGGACTTCTCAAACCGTAAGCTCTCGAAAGATACCGACAGGGCTGTTGCATTATCTGGGCTAGCGGCTCGCATTGCCAGAGCTCTAAATTGCCAAGAATGATACGGTATCTTTGACTTATACCTTCACAGAAGTCTACTTTGGTGACGGTCTGGCGTGCCTATGACGCGGATCCTGCACGAACCTAGCGAAGTGCCATCATAGTCGTGGATAGCATACACTGGAGGCATCGAGTTTGTAGAAGATAAACTTGGCCACTTAGACCTTTTTCAAAACGTCAGGTTCGCCGAAGAGGACAGAAAGGTCTTGATCACAGATTTATGGGAGTTTGTGGATTGCCATTTGAAAAAGGAAGAGGAGGAGTCAAGGGCAATATCTCGCAAGATAGTAATCTCATCTGGAAGGGAAATAGGATGGATTTCATATGACGTCGAAGATGGGCAAGGCCTTCCTTTTGATGGAAGCGCTGTTGTTGGGAGGTCGGAGGCCAATGAACTAGGTCTCCGAAATCATCACATATTAGTTCTGAGACGGAGAGTGGAAAACCATTATGGGGAGGTTGGAGCTAGAATGGTTCAGGAGGGCTATATATCACGACAAAGGCATGGCGTCCGTATTCTTTGAAAGGGTTTACACTGGGAATATGAACACAAACATACGCGATTAAGTTACCTGCTTGATGCCTAAGCTTAGCTTCCTATCTAAGTTAATAGGCTGCGATTTTCCCATGTTGGGCTCTCCTGCGATGTGCAACAAAAGCAAGTTTTGCAATGTTTAGCGGAGGGTGGTTAGAGCGAAAAGATGTTACGTGCGGGGTATGTTTCAAACGAGTGGCATGTGTGATTGATATTAAGAAGGTTTTGAGTTTGACTCAAGGTACTTAAAGTTGATAGTGAATATGATATGTGGATCAGACTTGTTGGAGTGACCTCTTTGAGCCCCTTTCCGCAATCGAAGCTGTGATGTCGTTTGACGAGGAAATTCTCTAGGCAGCAATGTCGAAATCCACACGCATCAATTCAAAGAGACGACGGAAGGGATTTAATCGGTTTGATTTCGCTTTATTTAATTAATAATTATTATAAATATAAATAAAAAAGTGATTTTATTATAAACTTTTAAAAAGATATTAAAATTTCAAATTTGAGTATATTTCGCTTAAAATTTCTGTTTTTATGCTTATTTAAAACTTTTATATTTAGATAAAAAAAAATTATATTTTAAGCTTAAATTTAGATATATTTTAAAGCTATACTTATTATTTCGTAAAGTCTTTTTAAAATAAGAAACTATTAATTATTAATTTTAATAATTGGTTTTAAAAAAGATAAATATTTAACGTTTGAATACTTTTGTATAAAGTCACTAAAATTTAAACTTTCGCTTATTAATTTAAAAATATAATTAAAACTTCTTTGTAAACTTTATCTTTCTTTGCAATTATTCATTTTCAAGAAGAATTACTAGAATTTGAAAAAGTTGTGAAATTTTGAAAACAAAGGGTTTTTTGATGTTCTCGCTTGGGGGGGCCCACGAGCTGTGGCCCCAACTCTTACAATATGGGACGATGTGAGCAAGGAGACGCTCGAGCGGTTCGCCCAATTCGCATATACTGGCGACTACTCGATACCGAAGACAGAGGAACGGAACAGGGCACGCGAAGCAGAAACAGGCCGTGACGAATGACCCCTCACCGAGCAATTCGAATAAGGTGGATCAAGATTTAGTTACCGACCAATACGATGAACCGCGGCCGCCACCGCCCGAGTCCGAAGACCTACGAAGAGAATATCAAACGCGATAAATACCCAGGTAATGACTACCTCCTCCATCCAACGTTCCAGATCACGTATGCGATATCCTTCACTGTATTTACCGTATCAATCACTCTCCCAAATAGGCCTTCCGTGACCACATCGTCTTCGTCTTCTTCGTAAGGCATGAACATGCCTGAGGGCGTGCGTCTCATGCCTGATGGATCGCTGTTGAGACAAGAGGATAATCTAGATTTGTGCAGGTTCTGGAGTCGTTCTTGAGTTAGTGCCATGCTGTCTTTGCGGTTGGCAAAGGCACTGGATGGCTGCCAGTCCATATCCGCATCGTCTTCTCCCGAGCCGCCCCAGAGCGTTTCTTGTGAGGGTGATGGGGAGAGTTTGCCGCTGTTCCAGAGGCTGCTGCTATGCTTCACTGCTGTCTCCGGCGGTTCTGAGGTGTCTTCCCCGTCCTTTAGCGTCGTAGATGGTAGCATTTCAATCGACTTGCTGCCAGCACTAAAGCTCGCATGTGGTGTAGCCTTTCTGCTCGACATGAGCGGTAATTTCCACTTGGGATCGGTCCTCCTCATCGTGATAGCTCCGTCGTCCGAATCGCTATCGTCGGAATCGTGAATGGCATACGAGTCGGTCTCCTCGTCTTCGTCACCCTTCACTTCCAACGCTATATATTGCTCGACCTGCTCGTTGAAATGAATGTGCTTCTCCTCCCCTATGCTGGGAGATGCCAATCCTGAGGGTAAGACTGAAGGAAGTAAGCTAGGGTTTTCCCTGCTCATTCTTCTGGAAGAGGTGGAAAATGTAACAAAGTCGGAAGTCGCCCGTCCCATAGTAAGCCGGTCGCATCTTCGCCCGGCTTCACGAAATTGCTCTACCTGAACTGCAACTGCTGCCTGCCCGAGCAGCGATCTCTGAAGCATTATCTCCGACATACTTCGCTTCTTCAGAATTGACTTTTTGTTGAGAAAGGAATTGTACTTCGAGATGTGGCTACTGCTGCCTGGTGAGGAAGGAGGCATTCTCAATGACCTGTCTGATCCAGTCTGTAGGGGCCCGTATAACCAAGTTGCATCACAGCCCTTTAGCCTGGCGGATGTTAGCAAGGGTGCAGCCACGCCCGATAGCTGAGATCGTAATTGGTTTCTTATCAAGACTTACCAATTGAGTGATTCTGGAGATACTGTCTTTAACTTGTTCTTTGACTTCGTCCATGTTCTCCAAGCTGCATTTTCCAATCTCGCACTATTGCTATACGCTTTCCGATTCCGCACAATATGCTTTCGAGACGACCAAATGTCCTCCTCCTTCCAATTATGCGATAAGTAGTCTACATTCCTCGACGGCTGTATTCGTACCGCTGTATCGTCCTCTGCATGTTCAACTAGATCCGGAGACTCTGGTCCCGACACATTGGTCGAAGGGCTGTTAGAAGTTGGTGAAACCGTGTAGGAATCACCTGCCCAAAGGCTCGCTGGAGGTTCCAGGTCTTTTACTTGACCGTAATATCCTACGTCGTCGTAGGAGGGAAAGACAATTTGGTCTTCGTCGTCCTGGTCCTCCCAGCTGGCATCGAGCGATGAGCTGCGAGCAGGAGTCGAAGAGTACGAAGAGACGGTGAAGTCGGCATGCAAACTCCTTGGAGATGATGGAGCCGAGGAAGATCCAGAATTGGTAGGTGAAATTGTCGTCTTGAATCCACCTCCGGTCTTTGATATCGAGGGAAATTTCGGGTGCGCCGTTTGATGTGCGATAAACTCGGGCTGCGAGTGAGATCGACGAATTGGACTTGACGAGAAGTAGTTGCTCTCTTCCCAAGAAAGGACCATGGCCATATTGGTGAGAAGGAATGATGTATCGGTGGGGAATGGAATGGCTCAAGGTATTTAAGGTCGGTACGACCAGGACTCGATTGTTCCTTCCTCCTGGCTACGGTCGTGTAATGCTCCCGAGAATCGAAGGTTTCCCACTCGCATTAGCGATATAACTGTTCATTCAACAGTATCATCAAGCAGGCTCGGAATTACTGGGTTGTGTGTGTTTCTTGTGGAGCTCGACTTAGCGAGTGACGAGGAAGGCAATGCCAGCGCATGGTCTTGGAGTCTTCCAATGGCTTATTGACGGTATTCCCGTGAATAAGAGGAATGATTCTGGTGACGGTGAGAGGAAGGAGTATAGTAGTAGGTTAAGAATGAAGAAAAGTAAGCAGAAGTAGCGTTGGGGTAGAGGTAGAAGAATAGCAACTGGCACTTGGCATTCAACGATATGCACAGTAAAACGTTCTGTGACTTGCGAAGACAATGGGCACTTCGACTCCACTTGAATTTCTCAACTCGACTCAATAGTCCAATCCGAATAGTTCCTCTATTCGGGGCACTCAAGGCCGACTACTACTAGACTGTGGAATGCGAAGGTCAATTGACTGAAGTCGAGATGATGGGGTGAGTCCTTCTGCACAGTTGATAGGCACGATGCACCACCGTACAGCGGACATATAATTGACCTTCAAATAGTCGAAGGACAGAATGTCAGAAATCTTTTCTGGTCCAGTCCAGTCCCCACTTCATTGTTCGTCGTGGGCGAAAGAGCTCCAGGTTCGACGACGCCACAACTCTCGTGCCGAAGCTTGAGGTGGTCAGTCCATGTCTGCAGCGCGAGTGTTTGGGAAGCGGAGAGCAGGAACTACAGAGCGAAGCCAAGGTGCAGACTGCAGGGGAGGAAGCAATCCCAATTGGCTTATTGAGGTCGACCGTTGGAAGAACGTCAGGCTTCGTTCAATTCGAGATTGGTTGAAAAAGGTGAACGTCAGGAAATTTCACGTGGGAGTGGGGAAGGACGTGTGCATCATTAGTTACTGATCAGGGATTGATGATGAGGGGGACCGGAGATATATGAGGCTTCCGTTGTGGACACTGCGTGCAGTAGTGCATGCTGCAAGAAGCCCAGCGTAGATCATTCGTTATTGGTCCCTGGGTCGAGGCATTCGAAAAGACTTGAGGAAAGGATCCGTTAAAATGGTGCTGTGTTACACCGAAGTCAATCGACTTTCGGATGTCTCCGTTTCAATCATAACCTGCATCGACTTCAATGTCTCTTATCTATTTGCTAACCTCGTCCTCGCCATCAGACTGCTTATTACGATATATCTAGGAATGATCTCTAGTGTCAAGGCTTATTCAGTATCATAGCCATTTGGGCCAACAGAAGGATACGTTTCCGCTAAGACCATAAAGTAAGCTTGCGAACTGCGGCTCCTCGGCCTAGCATTCAACAACCGCCGCTTGCATGCCCCATGCTAACGGGAGGTTCCGTATCCAGAGCCGGTGTACTGACCCGGTATCATGATCCGTATGATGATCGGATCATAATCAATCGACAAGGGTAGTTATATTGCGATTTTGACTGGTCGAATAGGTTAACTGACTCCGGTAACACCCGTCCTTTAATTTCATCACAGAACATGGGGAAGGGAAGCCATACGATTTTCCGAGCGCTGGGAGTCACTAGCCGCTCAATAACAACACCGCACTTAAAAGAACTGTGGATACAGCAATGGGATCTTCGATAGTAACAATCTAATACACAATCTCTTCTATTTGTTGACAGTTTTGTCTGTTGAAATTGACGTGGTATTGTGGCTTTTATAACGTAGTTTTTCCGAGACAAATCAAAAGTTATCCAAATTAATAATCTTATACAGTGCATCAAAGCCCTGTAAACTCAGCAGTTAAAGCCGCTTCGTGAATACCAAGACATCGGATTGTGTAACAATAAGAAATCTCCATGTGATGGCTGGGGCGGGGTACGGCAGTTGAACGGCTGACGTTGAAACCAGAAATCCTAACGCTTTTCAGATTGTCCTTAGTAAATAAGCTGGGTCACTATCGAAGGTAAAGCTACGAAATCCATCTTTCTAACCAGCGGTTCCAAATATCGATCTTTACGGCCTTGTCGCCTTTCTTCCTGTGTGCCTTGCTTTCAGACTGCCTAATTATAGCTCCTTGGCTGCGAGCATATCCACTCGAGGTACCTACCACACCTCCTACGCCGTGTCCCTCTCCTACAGGTCTAACGCATTTAGGTCTTCACACAGCCTTTACGCACAATCTGCTCGAGAATGGCGATCCAAAACTCCAATCTCCGATCTGCCGTCCTTGTGGTACCTTATTTAAGAGGCGAAAAGCTATCGGCGTTAGTATTGCCTTCCTCGTGTTGCTTTCCGTAGGGAAACTTACCCTATCTTAGAAATATCAGCCAGATCTTCTAACGCCAAGGGACGACCACGCCCTACTGAAATTGACTCTCAAATTCAAAACGATGCTCTGCATGGCGAGCGGGGCCAGCAGCGATGTTCTTCTCTGGCAACGCAATTCAGCGAAGCTCTACCGGAGCCAAACGATAGCAGTGCCTGGTGGAGAGACACCTATGTCACCCAATCTCCTACTTACGCTGTTGCTTCAGCATCTAATTACTTTGTTGGACTTGGGCCCAATCAAACGTGTCATAGATGACCTCAGCACAGGTAGTGTTCCATTGGATACTGTAAGTTGATTGAATTTCCAAAATTACCATACTAGCGCTGACAAAACTTCTCCCAAGAACGCGGGAAACCATTGCTCAAATCATCCATGGGTAATCTGCGGCTTGTCTTCGGACAGTAACGTTCCTAGAGTCGATTTTGACCGTCCGAAGGTTAGCCCGGTGAATGGTGACACGATGTGGTGGAAGGAGGGCAGCGAAATGGCATTTGCGGAGCCCTCTGCTGAAGAGAAGGAAGGAAACGGCTACGTGACAGGGAGAGATTATCAGGGCCATGATCACCGACGCCAGTTTGTGGTGGATGAACATCGGATGGTAGTAATCTATGAAAGTCAACATGAGGTATAAGTCGAAGAATCCCAAGTCTAAGAGGACTCTCGGCGAGGCAGTGTTTTGTGTTTGGACCGTGCGAAGCGCATCAGAGTCTCTTAAATGGGGATAGGGCTGCTGGCGGGTTTTATGGCGTTGAGCTTGCATTCGGTCCGTGCCATCTGGCCAGCTTCATGTGGTCAGCCTAAGTTTGTCAGACCACGATATATGCAAAATCCTGACCCTTGGGCGACTCAGCCTGCCTTTGGTGAAATGAGAAGTTCACGGGAGACCGCCAAATCCTTGGATCGGCTCTTGTAGAAGCCTTGCTTGGGTGTAGACTTGGTGAATTGAAGAATCTAAGTATGAACCTTCACGCAGGCCGTCAATTCCGCTACAATCGAAAAAGATTGACTACTGGCTCGAAGAATTCGGACACCAAGGGTGCTTTTCAGAGGTCCGTATACGTGCCAAAATCTCGCCATCCATTCTCACCCAGACGCTGGGCTTATCCGGAGTGACCATTGAAGATCTGTACGATACAGAGAACCTGCGATATCTTGAGCTTCCAGAAGATACTCTACTGAAGTATAGTCCTGGGCGACACTGATCGGAAGCTGGGAGACGGCATCAGCGTGAGCAAAATTAATCAAGCTAATCGATTAATAATTAGATTAATTGATTAGATTAGATTAGAATCAGATTAATGAAAAATTGACTTGATTAGATTAGAATTAGATTAATTAATTTAGATTAATTTAGATTAATTTGACTAATGATTAACTTATAATAATATTGAATAAATATATATAAATATATATATATAATTATAATACCACTAAGCAATGACTGGCTAATAGACTTACTAGCTTATTATCTCTTATTAATTAGCTTATTAATCGTATATTATATATAAAAGAAAAAAGTTTAGGATTAATACTCGCTTAATTTAAATTAGCCGAGCTTCTACATCTTTGGCCAAATCTATTCTTAGTATATACTAACCCTTTTTAGTTTAGTTTCTAGGATCTAAACCTAATTAGGATGCGGCTCTTTTATTAATCAAATTAATCAATTAATTCTTGATTAATTAGATTAGATTAGATTAGAATTTGATTAATTCAAATTTTACTTGATTAGATTTAGATTAATAGCCATTAATCTAATCTAATCTAATCATTTTTTACGCTGGACGGCATATTTATCGTTTGCGACCATTCGTAGGACTGTGGCATTCCTTCCACAAAGGTATTCTACAGCGCTTCAGTTGCCTCGATTTGTAAGTGAAAAGGTACCGACTAACGGTAGCAGGAACTCATACACTACCTCGAGCATATCATGGGGGCCCATAGTCGCATACTCATGGTGTGCCATGTTGCAAATATTCCCTTATGATACAGCTTCATTACTCTTGAGAGAAGGCATGATGGTGGCATTCTGGGTCAAGATCCTCGAGGCTATTTATCTTGAGACATTTGACTGTATTTGCTCATCGTAGGCCACATTTTGGTGGAACAAGCCCTGGAACCAACAGCCCCAGTCATACAGTCATACAGTCATACAGGCAATCTGTTTTCTAACTGTGGCCAGGACAGTATTTACTTTTTGGTGAACAAACGCAGAAAAGCAAAAAAGACCCCACAGCAGCACCAAATAAGAAGAGTAGAATTACATTCATGCCCCCCCGCCGGCCCCCCACCTGAACAAATGCGTAGTATCAGAGAATATGAATGTTTCGCCAAATTGTGCGTGAGTGAAAGCAGAAAACTAGAGCGCGACTCTCATGGAGATAAACATAGCATATCTTCGTGAGGTGCGAAAAGTCGTTGTTCCCGACCGACAACTAAGGTGATAATGGATGAAGTTAGAGTGCTGGAGAGATCAGTAATATAGGATTCATTGTCTTGAATATTACTTCCCTTCCGAGCTAAGGACTTTCCTCGGTCGGACGTTTACGAGTTTGCTCGTGGCGATTTTTCGAGACAGCATACTCTCGAAATGATGATTTGGACTTGTTCGCTCGTCGGCCTTTCGAAAAACTCTGATTAAGCCGTCGATTGAACATCGTCGGTCGCTTAATGTGTCAACAGTGGGTGCAGGATTTCCGTGCGCACCCCTTAAAATTTAGCGGAAAACACACCAAAAGTCACTCTGTTTAAGAGCTTATGACACAACAAATTTGTACTATTATATATTACAATAAGTAACATAAAAGAACTTTTTAATAAGGTAAATAACTTTTGTACTAGAAATTTTATTATATATGATACCTTTTATTAGTTATTTCGGATTCTTTAATATCGCTAATAAATTTCTAGTGAGGCTTAAGTACCTTAACACAAAAAAAGGTTATCAGAAATCTAAATTAGAGCAATTCTTTACAATCACAAGATTAAGCTATAGTATTAATTCGATGTGATTCTATTAGAGTGTTGTGGTGTAGTGAAAGTCAGAAGTTGGTGGTTTTGGTGAGGATTTTGGTGTATTCTGGCTCGTGTGC
Organism: Cadophora sp. MPI-SDFR-AT-0126; assembly: GCA_020747065.1. NCBI lineage: Eukaryota > Fungi > Ascomycota > Leotiomycetes > Helotiales > Ploettnerulaceae > Cadophora > Cadophora sp. MPI-SDFR-AT-0126. The sequence continues at coordinate 165,435 of JAGMVK010000024.1, read as the reverse complement.
ACGGAAATCCTGCGCCCACTGTTGTGTCATCGTGATGAAAACGACGAAATCTATGATCATCGCAGGATTGTGACGAAAGAACAATATGACAATACCCTGAGGCTTTTGAGAGGAAATTGAGAGCATTTTGGAGGGAGATGTGCCAGATATCTCTATTGTAGGGCGCTTCCAGGGGTGTGGCCAAGGTTGCCTGGGGGCAGCGTGTGGAAAACGCGATGGGTCAGGACTGACGCAAGCACTCTAACGCGGTTGAGGGGCGAAATCATGTGACCTGGGCGTCACAGGGTGCTGGACTCTGGCATGCACCGTAGCAGAAGCTTCGCTGCTGGGACAGTTCCCAGTGGTCCGGCGTCCAAGCGGTGGCCCGATTGCGAGAGGTGGCGGCCATGCAAGTGTCAAGGTTTCGAGGCTTGTGGTACTGACATCTTGGCATGTTGCGCCAGGCCCGATACGTGGAACCCAAGGTAGTTGTTGCCAGGTAAACGCAGGAGTCATGGATTATCATTGGAGTTGAGTGGCATGTCTCAGGCTCAGTCGAGACAACAACGATTCCAACCATTTGCTGTGCGGAGGATCCGGCAGCGAAATGGCGGTCCCAAGTCCTGCAAGTCATTCATGGTGTGGCCGTTGCCCGCGAACAATGTGCGCGTCATTTGTTCTAATTTGGCATCTTCATGTGAAGATATCCTAATGACAGCTGACAGCGCCACCAGTTGACAGATCTTCGCTAGTGGGAACGATATTACTGCAACACCTCAGGAGAACATTCCAGGAGGAACGGTGTCACAGCAAAGAACGGATTGGTGTAGGCGGTGCCCGTGGAGTCCTGGCTGATATACTTCGTACTTGGCTTGCATGCATGCAGACCAGGAGAAGGCACGGTTCGTGAGTGGTCCGTAGGGGACCGCATTTTGTGCATGGAAGCGAGAGGAAGCGAAGGTTAGCTCGGAGCCCTGTCAACGTCGAAGGACCTGAATTTCTGCCAGTCCAGCCTATCCCCACAATTGCTTCTATTATGTTTTGAACGTCGATCATCATCCACGCTGCGTATCTTCCCTGTCTCATAGTTTCACTTTGTCTTCTGTAGAGTTCTTGCACTAGATCTGCCGCACGGCCCTGAACTTTATTCAGAGGAGTTTGAACGAACCCGAAAACTTGTTGAAACTTGGTACGGAATTGAGCAAGAGTGGCATTTAAATCTTGGTTTGAGCCTGGAATGTGAGTATGCAACTGAGGTCTGGCCGGGATATAAAGTGTCTGAGAGTCGCCTCTATTTTGACTTTCTGCTGAGATAGACAAGAGGTGATCCAGGGCTCCACAGGCAACGTCGACTGTCCTGTCGCTTATGCAAGTTTCTTGTTCATCGCTGGGTGTTCGACAATGTTGAGGAGCTTTTAAAACCGATTGAACAATGTTCATATCTGACTTTTGTTGGGTATAATTCGTCGCATGAAGTGATTGATCCAAGTAGTCCTCAATGTGTTGTCCTTCAGTCTGCTGCAAATCTTGGGATGGGTAATTCGGTCTCTTTGAGCCCCCGGCAAGGACTGAGGGGTAACTTAATCTCATGCCCTCCTCTGAAGTTGATTCCATTTGTGACTTGTCTACCAAGCCTTCATTAGCAGCCTTTCTAGATCCACGATCTCCTTTTTGACTCGATGGTTGCTGGCCACATTTCGGAAGTACGTTTCTCCCACGTAGTTGATATGTATTTGTAGGTTGCAGGGTGCTATCAGTAATGTATCTGTGACAATTTGGTATGGATTCTTCGACTACTGGCCAATTCAAATTAACATAAAACCAAAGGAATTATAAAGACAGCTGCCACCTTACATGATCCGGCTACGGCAAGCTTCAGCCTCTTCCGATGTCTCCTTTAGTTGAGCTTATTTTGTATCCTTCTCTTTTCTCTTTATAAAGTATTATAGTCATATGATTTATTATGAGAAATCTCATAGCCCATAATATTCCAGATAGTATCTGACATTGTTTGGAACATGAAATTACAGTTTCTCCTATCGCAAAGTGCCGTATCTTGAAGTAGCTACCATACAATCTACTACTGGAGAATAGCCATCTCTGCCAAATTATTCAAATAAGGTTCTCATCGCTTTTTGCTACGTCTGCACGAGCCAAGGTTATCACTTCGGACAACAACACGCTTACCAGCATTAAACCTCTGGTAGTCCCCAAAAAGTCATCTGGGCCCGCAACAAGTCACCAATTCCGAAATAGGGTTAACAACCTGAGAAACATAATCCAGCCCGCAGAATACAACTTCAGCCAGTGCCCTGATGACCGATGTGGACATGGCGACCCTACCCTGCAATACACTGAAATTGTTTAGTTCGGATTGATGACCTTACCCGGCTTGCGGGTGAGAAAAAATAGTGTTCAAAACATTAGTTTTAAAGGATGAGAGAGATGGGTCCTCAAGGTGTCAGTGTCGGATTGATGACGTTACCCTGCCAGTGGATGAGAAAAAATAAGGTCCGAAAATGTCAGTGCTGACATGATGACCTTGACTGGAACTTATTCGAGGTACGGACTTGAAGACATGATGACTTGGTGACCTTGAATGGAGCTCATTCGGTGCTAAAAAAAAAAAAAAAAAAAAAAAAAAGGGGGGGGGTAGGTACAAAGTGTTAAGTGTCGATTAACGATCTTACCCTGCTGGCGGGTGAGAAAAATGGGGCTTGATGTGTCGACTAATGATCGCGCGGAGTGTTCCGGATGGTGGTGGAGGGCTTGGCCTGGAGCACAATTCGACTGTCATAAGCGACAGCAGGCACGTACCACGGAAGGATGGTTGTGTGGAGGGAACTGTAGAGCTTTCTGTAGGTCGGGGAGGGTGGTCATTGAACTTGATATGGCTGGATATACAAACTTACTTAGTATCCGGATTGCAGTATTGGTTGAAAATCCTTGAAGCGATCATAGAACGATTAGCAAGGGCCTCGTCTACCCAACACCAAAGGACCAAGCACGCACATCCTATTTGTCTATGAGATCCCTAAATATTCTGTGATACTGCGTGAGGTAATTTGATCGAGGATCGACGAGAGCGCACCTCTCTTGCTTGGCACCCCGCATCGCCGGTTGTGCAACCCACACTACTGCAGCGCCACAGTTACAAAGCCTCTCGGAAAGGGGACTAGATATAAAAATAGGGGATAGTGCGATTTTGACTAGCCAAATAACCGAGCCACGGGCTACTTACGTACCCGCCTATCCTTTAATTTCAACGCTAAAACATCTAGATTTTCCAAGGGGGCAGTTGCCGACCGCTCAACACCATCACGCTAAACTAGCAATGGACTTTTAATAGTAAGAGTCCAACTTCACAATGTCATTGGCTTTGTTGACATATTGTATTGAAACTGAAGCGGAATCGTGGCTTCCATATTGTTGATTTTCCAGGTCAAATCATATCTCTGGAAATTAAAGCCTCATTTAAGATATGGAGGCATCGGATTTTGTAAAAAATTCGTCGCAAGGAACCCTAGACTTTATGGCTGTGGCGGAGTGTAGCAGTACTGCACTCAGAAATCTTGTATCATCTCCCTGTCCCGACTTCTAAGCGTTTCACCTCTCAACGTTTGTTTTTATACAAGTAACCTCAACCGAGAGCCAAACCTAGCGGAATTTACCACGTGTGGCAATTCAACATGCGTCTCCAGCTCCTGCAACTAGGACACTTGCATGCGTTAATCCTATCCATGAGCAAGGATGATCCTGGCTATCGACTCACGTTGAGTGCGCTAGCCCTTGTTATCTCGTTTCAAGGTGCGGGATGATGCTCCAGCTACTTTCTCTCAAGCATTCGATTCCGATCAGACATAGAAGGTTAATTAGAGAAATATAATATACCTTTTTTAATTCTTGATTCCCGAGTACTGAATCGTAATTATTCTTTGTTATTTTAAACATTCAAGTGACATTAGTGGCTTTGGTTTCGGAAGCCTGAAGGAATTTTCATAAAGCCTGGAAAATGGCTTGAACGCACAAACCCGCGGGGAAGCCACCAGCAAGCCCCCGCCTCGAACTAGTTTCACGTCCCCCTCCTTACTTCTTTGTTATTCTATGTGGCCACGCATGTGATTGCCATAATTAGGACCCTCTCTTTGTGTTGTACTTCTCGACTCCAGCAGCCATGTCCGACCAGTATTATTTCCATCTCTTTCCTCGTCGGGCACTATTCACATAAAACAGAAGGAGGCGCGTCACCATCTGCAAAAATGGCACGTGCAAGTATCGCCTGCTTACCGTGTAAGATGGGAAAAGCGAAATGTAAGTAGTGCAATACTTGCTGGTTACAACCCACTAATACGTCGTACAGGTATCAATACCGGTGTCAATTCTGTGTGCAGAACCTGCCAGCAGAGCGGTAGAAGCTGTACATACCTGCCATCAGGCTCAACATTGTCGCTAAAGCGATCAAAAGGTTCTGCCGACATCGAAGGAGAGGGAGGGTAGCAAGAGGAAGAAGATTCAAAAGACCGGCGATCTTGCGCACAGCAATAGCTGTCGGGCTGGAGGAGATGCGCTACAAGCTTCAATCCTTACAAGGAAGGTGTTGGACGAAGTCTATAATATCTTTAAATTGTATTTTGCAACAGAAATGCCTTTCCTCCACCCCCCTACTTTCAGGAAACGAATGCGTCAAGTATCTTTTCCACGAGATCCTTGCAGCAAGACAACATCGGATCCTCAGGACGGATATCTCTTGTTACTTGGGGTCCTGACCCTTACTGCTCGGTTTCACCCTGACCTGATCGCCTATCACTCCAAATCCTCTCAGCCGAGCGACCCTCTGGTTGCTAGCGAATACTATGCTACCGCACTTGCGTCGGCCTTCAAGCTGACAGGTAGGGGTCTTACTAGTCCTTCGCTCGATTCTATCCAAGCACTGCTAATGCTTGGATTGTTCGAGTGGGGCCAGGATAAGGGTATGAGGGCTTGGGTATACGTTGGCACTGCTATTAGACTGGCACAATCACTAGGCCTCGCATATGAGGATGATCCAGATTACCCGGTTTATACAACTTCCCCTGGAGGGGGTCTGGGCAAGTCGGGGACGAATATCAGTGAGGATCTAGTTCAGAAAGAGGTTCGGAGGCGCACATTGTAGAGTTGTTTCATTATGGACCGTATGCTTGCGGCTGGAAAAAATAGGCCTACAATGATTCAAGTAGAGAAATTGCGGGTCTGCCTTCTATGCTCAGATGACTAGTTTCTGTTCGTTCACAACACCCAAACTAGCTTCCTAAGTTCAGATTAGTTGGGAAATGGCATATCCGATCCGGTCAAGAGCACTCCGGTGAGCAAGAATGGAGCTCTGAGCAGATATCTTCGTTTGGTCGAAATATTTGGCAGATTATCTGATTGGAGCTGTGCTGGAGGTCGGAGAACCGAGAAACTGCCTCCGTGGGACAGATCCACCGAGTTTTCGAAGTTGCGTCAACAACTCGAGGACTTTCAGGCTACGTTGCCATCGACTCTAATATTCTCTGAAGCAAACTTATCTGTCTATATCGAGCAATGCAACGCGACCACCTACGCCTGTATGCACATGCTCTATTCGCTCTGTCTCATCATGCTCCACAGGGAGTACATCCCTTTCATACCGCTCCGGTGCCAAAAGCCGCAGGGCCCGCTCGACGAACCCACATTCGACGGAGAAGATATTGAAATACCTGAAGGATTCTGGGAGCAGAGTGCTAAGATACTCTTCAGAGCAGCAAGGGACGTGGTGGATATTGTACGAACTTGCCAGGATTGCAATAGCCTTCCCCAGTCACCCCAAATTGCATTCACCGTTTGGCAAGCATCGTTTGTTTGCCTCTATGCGGTCCACTTCCCGCACATAGACACAGGTCATCATTTGCTAGGACAACTATTGCAAACTAACCAGATGCATGGAGACTTCCTGGACAAAAGCCATGTTGGCCTGGCCGTGAGGACCCTCAAGGAGATAAGTCGGCGTTCAGAAATAGCTAAAGGTTACCTCGGATTGTTCGAGAAGATGCGCGGCTATTTCCAACGGCTTAACAATAGTTACTGCGATCGGTTCGCCCGCAAACCCCTTAGATGGACTGGCGGGGGTTTAGAACAGTACAAGACGCTCGAGACGGAGTTGAAGGAGTTTGGTAGCCTCCAGGAAACAGACGAAACTATTCCTTCTGACGATAACACCCCACGGTTTCAGGCACGAAATTGGTAAACTTTTGACAGAAGGCTTCCTGGATCTAGAGATTTCAAGATCGATAGGAGGTCTTCAAAAGGGAACATCCTGTCAGGGCGGCCAATAGTTTGCCAGTTTGCAGTTTGTACGGCAGTTTAAACTAGATCGTACGAATATTATAAAAACGTAAAACGGACTAGATAAGGATATATTATAACTAGTTTCAACTGAACTAGTCCAGTTTACGACGATGAAAACTGCAGTTTGTACTAGAAAACTAGTTGTTTCGGTAAATATCCGGGATTATATATAAACTACGCTTGAAAAGGATAAGCCCCTAAGCAAAATTTTATCGGTACTCACAAATGGAAAACATGAGGATATACTTTTGCTTTTTCTAGTATTAGCTCTACTACTACTATTGTGACGGCCTTGCCGTGGCAAAGCCTCTGGGCTGCCACTTGAGGCAGATGTCTAGGCAGCACCTCGTGACTCAACGCCTCGTGACTCAACGTCAGATGACTAGGCAGTATCCTTTGACTCTAGGCACGTGCCTACTGCCCCTTATGTATATAGGATCCCCTAGATCCTCCGTAGGCCTCTCTCCTTTCTTTCTTGGCTTTAGATCTTTGTCATTAGGAAGTCAATTAGATTAATCCTCCCTCAGTTTAGTTGCAGCCTTCCCAACTGCCAATATGTCTTCTCGACAGCCAAACGCTAAATCCAAGGTACTCCCACGCCTTCAGCAGTCACGCCTACCTTTCAACCACCCAAGCACACACACCTCACCACCGCCACGTTTTACATCCAGCTCCAGAAATAGCCCTACTCGGGGTTTATCGCCTACGGAGCCACTTGCTGAACTCGACTCCGCTTTATTCAACGATCTCCTCCAAGGAATGGACAATTCTCAAGGCTCGGTACTAGCTCTTGATACCCAATCACAGTCCCAAACTTCTCAATCCTCCAGGAAATCCAAAAGAAAGAGAACTTGTTGGGTTTTTCGTCATATGAAAGGTACGGAAGATATGCAAACATTATTCTTTAACCAGGAGGGTAGGGAGGTCTGGCGCTGCAGATACTGCGACAATAAGGAGTACGTTATTAGTGGAGGGACTCTGAATATTGAAAAGCACTTATGGGAGAAGCATACTATTTTTGAGGAGGCTCCAATGGAGGCTAAGCTAAAGTCTCAGCAACTCTCTATTCAGGAGTCTCTGGCTTCTGCAGAAGCGAATCCAACAAAACGCCGAAAGCTAGCTCAGGAGACTCTTGATGAGAAGCCATTAGATGGCGGAACTGTTGAATCTCTCTTTGTTAAGTGGCTTGCATCAGACAACCAAGCACTTCGATTGGTAGATTGCCCCGAATTCCGCGCATTCCTGACATATCTGAATGCGAATATCAACGTACATCTCCCTAGCTCTCATACTACAGTTGGGGACTGGGTCCTCCGGCAGTACAATATCGAGAAGGAACGTATTCGCCAGCGGCTTCAGAGTTCTCGATCCAAGATCCACATCAGCTGTGATTTATGGACGTCACCTAACAGCTTAGCAATCCTTGGAGTTGTTGCTCACTACATTAGTGAGGACAATATCCTGGAACACTCAGTACTGGCTACGAAGGAGATTCAAGGCAAACATGACGGGGAGAACTTAGCACCGGTCATTATCCAAGTTTTAGAGGATTGGGGCATCCTCTCTAAATGTGGATTCTTTGTAATGGACAATGCTAGTAATAACGATACGATGCTCCGACAATTCTCTCGTATCTTACGGGAGAATCATGATATCAAGTACGATTACAAACTTCACCGGATCCGATGCCAAGGCCATATTATCAACCTTTCTGTACACTCATTTCTTTTTGTTACAGATTCCGAGAGCCTTGAAGACGACACCCTTACTGCGACTGAGCAGAAGGAGGCATTGAAGGTTATTGAGGAGTGGAGAAAGAAAGGCCCCCTTGGAATGCTTCACAACTTTATCGTTTACCTTCAAGCTAGCGTTCAAAGGATGCAAGACTTCCTACGTCTATCCAAAGGCCGTAGGCCAGCCCGAGACAATACAACTAGGTGGAGTTCTTGGGCGAGATGCTTAAAAGTTGCTACTTCAAATCCTGTTTATGAAGCTATTGTAGCATACTTTGAGGAATATGCAGACGAAGAATGCAAACTGGATAAGCTGTCAGATGAGGATTGGGAGCTTTTACGGCAAGTTGAGAAGTTCTTGGATTCTTTAGCACAAACAACGAAGGCTTTGGAGTCTAATGCTGTTACCTTGGATAAGGTATTGCCGGCTATGGACTTTATCTTGAAGAGATTTGAGGAGGGCAAGGCTCAATTCGCAGATCACCTACAGTTGAGCAAGATGTTTAACTCTGGGTGGAGCAAGATGAATAAATATTACGAGATGACAGAAGATACACCTGCTTATGTAGCAGCTTTGGTGTTGAATCCTAAGTGGAAGTGGTCTTATATTCATAAGAACTGGGACAAGAAATGGCATGCCAAATCAAAGCAGCTGTTGGATGAGTTATGGGAGCTTTATAAGCCCCAGAGCGTTACGGTCCCTCTCTTATCAATGCCCAGAACTACGAATGAGTTTCTATTATTCCTTGAGGAACAGGAAGCTACGGAGCAAGCACTGGAAGATGAGCTTGCACACTACCTCTCACAGCCAAAGATTAGTGTTCATGATGCTCGTGCTTGGTGGATGGAGGAGACCCAGCAAAAGCTCTACCCTAATCTAAGCCAAATGGCACTTGATATTTTATCTATTCCTGCTATGTCAGCGGAGCCAGAGAGGCTTTTCTCAGCAACTAAGTTGATGATTACGGATCAAAGGAATTCGCTTGGCATGAGGATGATTGAGGCTCTGGCATGTCTAAAATCATGGTACAAGTTGAGGGATTGGGATAAGATTGAGAGGACGTTGTTTATTGGGCCTGTGGTGCTCCCTATGTATCCTACGGATGAAGATATTGAGGAAAAGGGGGGTGGTGTGGGACACATTAGGGTTTAGAAGCTAGGGCTAGGCAAAACTGCCAGTTTGTACTGGAACTTGAAGTTTATAAATAGTTCGTACGCTTAATAATCGCAAACTAGATCGTACAGAATTTATAACACCTCCAAACGGACTAGTTCCCTTAAAAATATCCAGTTTACGGACTGTCGAAACTACTGGCCGCACTGCATCCTGTAGCTAAGCTTAGTTCCAAAGTCTTGAGGAGGGTTTCTGGCCGCTAGTTCTGGTGAACAGACCCCGCAAACGAAGACCTCTTCATTTCAGCACAGGCCATTGTGGTCCAGTTTCAGCGCTGAGCAGCCTCCGTTAAAGGCTCGGGAGTCCTAAGAAACCATAGTGTTGGATTATGACTACCTTTTTGATTATTAAACCCGTTGGAATTGATACTGCCACTACTGGTCAGGGGAGTCATGTGTTATTGATTAGAAGACTTGGATTTGTTCCTGAACAGTTGATATGTTACGGGGGATGCGTGCCTACTGTGAGGGAAGGTCTTCGGCAGTCCTCGGCGGCGTTTTGTGACGCATAATTAGTGTGTGGGTCTCGCGGGTATTGAAGGTTCTATCTGCGTATCGGTCCTATTTAAGCATAAGAAATGTTGGTACATTCCTCAGGGAGCGTCAAACTTGCTATTCTAGTCCAAGGGGATCAGCTGCGCCGGCTCGACTCCACAGGCCCAGAAGCTGGTGCTGACCAAGAACATACAAGTGGGACGTGCCAAGACAGTTAAGCCGAAATCGCGGGGTATGCGGATGGCTACAGGCAGTTCTAGGTCAAAATTTGATAGGATCAAACAGTAAATATAGTCTTAAGTTGAAGGTGACACATATCTATAACAACCTCACTCGATCCTAGACTCCATCTGCAACTCCACTTCAGACAACAGCTGAGAAACAGAAGCCTCCAGCTCTTCGTTTATGTCGACATCCCTCTCCGGGATTAGAAGTAATACATGAGCACGGTTGGCGATCGCTGCTTCGAAACACACTTGAGGGGTCAGAATATTCAAGTCGGTATCATATACCCTTATGATCCACCTTCCTCATATACTTCATGGCTATTCGCTCAACTTCAGATGGATAAGAGGAATCAACGTGAAGGGTTTGGGCGGTCCTCCAAACGCCTCGTTCCAGAATCTTGAACATGATCCAGACGTCCGACTTTTCCCGAGCTAGCGGGGTTGAATCCTGCAAAAGTGAATCTGCCGAAATAAATGATCGGGAGTATGGTCCTACCTGGTGCTGCCTGAGTCTTGGTGTGGTGCGATGCTGTTGAGCGTGCGCTGGATGTTCGTCTGAATCTATTGACTTCTCCTGTTCTAACCTCTCTTGGTCTCGTCTACCTTGTCGATGTCTCCCCTCTTTCTGTAAACCTAGTTCCCGATTCTTTTGGTCTTGTTCACGCTGCTTGTTCACCAGAGTCTGTGGAGTCTGAGCTTGCTACCACTGGTTCACGACTAGTAGTCCCTTGCCTTGCATTATCAATCCTCTCCATATCAAGTTGCGTGTTCCGCCTTTTCCTTCGCTCAGATTCCTTAAGCTTCCTCCCATGTATCCGAGCCTCCTCCTCTCGTCTCTGTTGTTGCCTAGTCTCTTGCCGCCGCAGCTCTTCCTCACGCCTCTCCTGCTCTAGTCTCTCACGCTCCTGGTCTTCCAACCAGTCTTGCATACTCACATCTATACTTCCCTCTGCTCGCTCCGCAGCTCCTTCTTCCGTGATATTCGAACGTGCGCGTGGCTCACTCCTAGCGTCTCTTTGCTAGTAAAGTGTCAATATACCATCGTAATTCTCCATCACATGCTCTGACGATCGCTGAGACTGATTCATGTTGTTATTTAGTGAATAATTGGATTAGTCTATCCCTGAGCCTTGCGGCGAACCGCCTACGCTCTGAGGGGCGTCATCCGTCTGGCCGATATCATGTGTCGCTGACAGTTTACCAAAGAATGCCAAGTAGACTGATTTCCGGACAAAGAAGGATGTGACGCTGTTTCCTTGCTCTTGTTGTTCATCATGTAGATGGTTAATGAATAAAAACTGCCGGTCTTCCTTGAATTCGCTAGTGCTCTGCTTCCCACACCTTTTGTTAATGTCAACGCCTTTTCTAGACGACGTGACAAGCAATACGATGACTTTGTGAAAGCTACGAAGGCGAATTTAGGATTGTTCTCCGGGGTACCAGATCGACAGACAATGTTACAGACCTTAGTAGCTGATATTGAATACCATCTCAATCAATGGAAAAGAGATGAAGCGGATCTGATAGGAGAGTCATGTGAAGTTCATAGTCCGGTAGAGTGGCTAAAGGTACCGGAGGTTGGATCAACTGCGAATCCCAAACTTCTACTTTTCCTGTGTCGAGACCCACTTAGCGGTGAGTACATTACTTTACCTATGATCGCATGCCGAATCAATGATGGGAAACGTACTCATATAAAGGGCGGGAAAACAACTAATTCTTATACCCTGTACTCCATAAGAAAAACGCAGTGTCCTTGGCAGCTTTTACTGCGCCTGCAACCCGGCTGAAAAGACCTATCACTACCACAGCCTCGCCTTCGTCTCGACATTCCTCGTCCCAGTTAAGCAGAATATCTGCAGCAGGCTCTAAGGATTGCAAGTTCTCTTGCGAACCAGCCAGGTATAGCCAATCGCTGCCCTCTTGCGCCATATCTTCCACTAACCTCGGAACATCTTGCTGGCATTTGAGCGTCGTCGATGGCAGGATTGTGATAGTTTTGCTTGTGATCTGAGAGTCATCCTGGCTATGCCGAATGGGAGCATTCCTTCTTACTGATTCCTCTATCGTGGGAGGTCCCCCGATATCTTCACCGTCGTAGTCCCCGACGTCTGTTACTGCAAACTGCTCAACCTTGTCATGGAAGTGAATCCGTCGCTTTGTGTTTGCTACTGGAGTGACGGGGAGGAGCTCATCCCCAGGGCCTTGTCTCAATAATGAGGTGTTCAAAGACGATGAATTGTAGAGCGATAGCTGGAGCATAACCTCTAAGGCACTTCGCTTCTTCAGGATAGGCTTTTTATTGAGCAGAGGGTCCAACTCAGAACTTCCCATTCCCGATAGGGCCATATATGAAGCAGACGACCTGTCGGAGTATCCCTGGAGTGGGCCATACAACCATGTCACATCGTAGTCTTTCAGCCTTTTGTGTTTTGATGTTAGAAAAGTTATGTGAACGCACCAGGACATAGATCACGGAATGCTTACCAATTTATATTCTCAGCAGGCACGGTGGCCAGGTGGTGCTTCGACTTCATCCATGCTCGCCAGGACGCGTTCCGGAGTCTTGCGCTATTCCCATTACCCTCTTTTCCCGACATCATATATTTCCACAAAGCCCAGATCTCTTCTTCTTTCCAATCATGGGAGAGATAGTCGACATATAATGATGGTTGAACCCGTACGAGGTTATCGTCTTGAGTATACTCGGCCTGTTCTGGACGAACTAGAGATGGCGGCTTCGGGCATTTTCCTCTGCCGGTATTAGACGCTTGTGAGACGGCGCGATCGTCACTAGTACACATTGACGGGATAGTGGTTTGAGATCTACGACCTGTTCGTTGTGTCCGTCGCAACCGCCAAGCGGGGGTTCTTTCCCGGTCTCTCGTTCCCTCATCAGCCTCTACGTTTAGTAGTAAGCCGGGTGTTCCGTTGTTGCACTTGCCCCTAATATGGGTCTTTGGAATAGGTGGCAGGGATGAGGGCCTTCTGTTGCCAATTGGGGATATGAACGATGAAGTGGGAGGGTGGTTGAGGACCAAGGAGTATGTGAGACTACCGTCATATCTATTCTTCTAGAGTCAACAAGATGGGCTGAGAACGGAATCGAGTCACCGTGGCTAAGTCCCAAGTTCGAACTCTAAGTGGTAGTGCTGGACCAGGAGTGATTAAATAGAGTTCAAAGCGAGCAAGCTGCAACACAGGTGGCGGATCAACCCTTCCCTTTGTGATCAGAGAGGAGGACTTGTTGAGGGATGTGGAGGAAGACGGAGAGGGATGCAGGTAACTGCAATTGATCTCCGTGTACACAATATACAGGATTTCGCAAATCCAGCCTGGAAGGATTGGCTGGAAGTGGGGAAATTAGGCACAGGGTCCGGGGAAGTACACACGCGAACCAGGGCTTGTACACTCACATTGGGACACCTTTCCAGCTCTGTCCGCATCGACGTGCAGCGTGGATTGGCGAACGCGGACGTCATTGGTCAGGCAATTAGCAAATCTGGCAGCTTGGAGTCGATGCTGTGAGTCGCTCCTATCTCTTTGCTGTAATCATTTGCTGATATCAACCCAATTGTTTTCGTACGGATTTCTTTCGCACATGGCTAAACAAGTCCGGATTTCTCGTCTGTGCTTCCTATACTAACTTAAACCCGAAAGAGATAAATGTAATGAAATCTTGACGTGCTATTAGTCCGAAACCCCTGGTTTTGGGTAGAACATTCGACAGGTGCACGGACGCGAAGTCCGTACTTGTTTCCACCTGTACGAAGTATAATACATACTTCGTACATGTTGGAAATAATCCCCCTTTACTGTCTGTGCGTAATTCCACAGGTTTATATTTGACCGGGGTTTCGTACAGGGGTATACCCAATGATACTTCGATGTTAATTCGCCGCTTTTTGCACTAGAAGTCAAGAGATTTAACATGGAGTCGTCATTTAGTGTACCTGTCTCCACGAGAAGTTTGATAAAGCAGCATTGCCAAGTATCTCAAGTGCATGGATTTACGCACGACCCATACTACCAAGTATGTGGGAAGCGGGATCGACCGGCATCTAAGCCAATGCTCAATCACACCAGGGTCTCGCGCTAGCGCCTCCCCTGTCTCATTGACCATGGTCGCTGCGTGGCTTGCACACTAGGCTCTTTTGCGAAGCATGCGCATACGGAGGCGTCTCCGCTTTCCCATCATTGAAACAACGTTCAGATCCAACGTCGTCACTATCTTTTGGCTGTCATTGAGTACCGTTCTGCCAAACCTATCAGTACTAAGTATGAGGACAGTTTACACAAGGTTCCCGGGTACACGATGCATTGAATCCCGTTTGCGTTCCAATGTTCCAAACGCGCTCAAATCTTGCATCTGGAATATTTTCGTACAGGTCTGACCTTTTCTCCTTGCGCACCGATCAATCTTAATGGAAGATTACATGATTACATCTGACAGGGCTGTGCGGAGTTCTTTGACAACTGGGGATATACCAAAGCACTCTCGTGGACGAACAATTCACACAGGCAACAAGCTGTTTGTGTGTTGGTGGTCTAACCCTGGAACGGAATTCTCGAGAGGCCAAGGTCTGACAACAGAAAGAACGTCACACAGGCGGGAAACTATTCTCTTTGTACTGAATGTGTCTGGAGCCTTTTTGGACAAAAATACCCTCAAGGATCACGTCAAGATTCACATGAAGCCGTCTTCTCCCGTGGAGGAAATGATGGAATGGGCGAGTGTGGATACAACTATCCGTGGCAGCAGGCTCGTTTCACCATGCCGAGATCCATAGGAGGCAAAACACTCATGTGGGGATAGTTTAAGCTTTGACAAATTAAATGTACTCGAACTCTTTGATGTTCTTCCCTACCCAAACACCGCTCTATCCCTCACGGTCACGGCTATCCTGCCTTCTGTTCCTCGACCCGGCCTACTCCAAGCCATCCCTGAGGCATTCTCCGTTTGGATTCCAGAGTACTTCGACTGGTATGTAATCCAGGAAGGATTTATCGCTGGCGTGCGGCAGTTTCCTACGGCCAGTGAGTGAAAGGGTCCTAGAAAGGTTGGAACAGGAGGAGCTAAACGAACCACATCGTTCATCTAATCTAGAGAGATTGTCAGCTGTAAATTCTTAGAGCAAGATCAATGGGATTTATGATGACTCACCGGTATTCGATAGCCACCACCCAAGGTGGACAACGGATATGGGTCTTCTCGTAATTGGTACACCATGCTCTGACTGTATAGCGGACGTCGCCGCACCGAAACTCGACATGTGTAAATTCGCACATGGTGCCTTAAAGTAGTTCTTTGTCAATCGTCGGAGGTCTAGCTCGTTGGTCCTTGGCTTCGCCGAAGATGATAAACGCGAGGCTGGTAGGAAAGGGGGTTTGGATGAAGGGGCAGCCGCTTTTAAATATGGCGGAGGGGAGACATCTAAAGCTGATGGAAGTGCGGGCATTAATCAAGATATCAACATTTTGATTTGTTGGGTCCTTTATTTGAAAGATTTGACAGGGATTCCGTGTGAGGCAAATGTGGGGGTTCTAAGCACCGGATCAGGGTCGCAGGATCTAGCACCAGGTATGGATTTTCTTTTGTGGGCGACAGTAGTCTAGAAGACGCCGACGCCGTGCCGTGCTGGTGTGTGACGACCGTCCAACGTCTTTGCACTTGTGTGATATCTAATGACATAGGGCAAGACGCACATGCCTGGCACCCTGGCAAGGATAATGCGGCGTTAGGTTCCGTGGTAGACATGCGAACCAGTGCTTGTACATTCACATGCATTTAACATAGACAAGGCGATACCTTCACAGCTCTGTCCGCATCAACGTGCAGCGTAGTTTGGCGAACGAGGACGTTATTGGGTCAAGCAACTAGAGAACTGGCCCTTGGAATCGATACTGTGAAACGGTCCAACGGCAATCGGATCCACCGATCGGCATCTGAACCAATGATCATGCACCTCACCGACCCCGCTAGCGCCTCCCTTGTCTCCCTAGTATGTGGAAGCTGATGCAGGCGCGGATATCAGCAGCAAACTTGTGCTCGACATCAACACCATCTTTACCAATATCCCTGCCTTGGACAAGGTTGGTTACTTTGAATGATGCAGATGCAGTAGCTTTCGATAAAGTTTCGCACTGGTTAGCGATAGGTGGTAGAGTGAGGTTTGAGTTAATTGAGAGCATTAATCAGCATATCGCTGAGCTCTGCCAACCGCTGTATGGCTTCTTGAATCGGTCTTTTCCGTACAGACGGATGTAGCAGACCATCAAACGCCAAAAAAATTTGGGTAGCATCCCGCTTCTGCCGAGACAACCCTCCGGGGAAGCGTCCGAAAATTCGGCTTTGCGCACCCCGATGCCGGCGAACAACAAGGCCATCGAGGGATCGGCATCTGAGCCAATGATCAGGGTTTCCGACCAGTTTAGTCCCCGCCTTATCGAAAGAATGCTGTACGGAAGGTACGTCGAGCAAGTTTTTTCACAGTAAATAGTCTGTATTACGACTCCACTCAACATCTCAATCATAGCATTATATCTATGAGCTTCAAAGTACTCGATTTTCGTAATACATACTGTGTTTTGCGCGCAGAGACTCGCAAAATCCCAATTTTTCAAACCGGGTAGGTGGCATGTCTGACCATGTCGATGCATGGCTTGCCTACTAGGCTCGTTTCGTGCGCATACCAAGTACGGAGGTGTCTCGCTTTCTCGTCAAATGGGAAAAGAACGGCTGAATGGTCTGTTGAGATGCTTTCTCGTACCTTTCTGCACAACCCTATCCACGCCTGAGAATCACGCCCTGTTACAGGGGGTCAGTCGGGACAACTGACTGAGGAAAGTCCTTGCCATCTTCCTGTACTTCACCTTCAGAAGGACCTTCAAGTCGACTGCATGGGTTTTGTGGCGGATCACCTCCTCAGAGAAGAACAGTTCTCAGTATAAGGAATGCTTACGTAGGATTCCCGAGGCACGCGATGCCATGAACACCGTTGCGTTTCAGAATTTCCAAACTCGCTCATCTGGAATACTATCGTACAGGCCAGCCACAAATAATCTGACCTTTTCTGCCTGCGCGCAACGATCGATCTTACTGGAAGATTCCATTGGACTGAGGATATACAAAAACGCTTCTAGTGGACTACCATAATACCGCCGACCGGCTAGTACAACAATGCCTCTCGGCCTCTGGCTCATCACTCCCACCTGCGACATTTGACCGAACCAGCAAGAGGAACTATATCGCCTAGAGTCATATAATCTCACATAGTCCCGACTCTCTGGTACACCTGAACGCCCCCCATACTGCCACACGCACAAACACAACTCTTCCTGCGGCATATCCAAACCAACGGTCGCCTTCACAAGACAGCCCTCGCGATGTCTGGCATCCAATATACGAGTTCCCGGAAGGGAACCCCTAGGTTCCCCATAAGGCGGATAACAATCTTGGGTGAGCCCCCCTCCCCCCACAATCGGGAGTACGACTAAAGATATATCTTACTAACAGTTCTCAGTATTATGCCGAATCTGCGAACCTATTGCCTTCATATCGATCTTCCCTTACGTCTACTACATAGTAAAAGACTTCAGTATAACTAAGAACGACTCTGAAATCTCAGTCTATATAGGAATAGTCCTATCTGCTTTTGCGTTTGCGGAATTCTCGTCGGGCGTTGCACGGGGCAGACTAAGTGATCGGATCGGACGAAAACTAGTGCTTCTCATAGGACTAGCGGGAACGGCGCTAAGTATATTAATTTTCGGATTTACACCCAGCTTTCCAATTACACTACTTACGCGGGCATTAGGCGGCCTTTTGAATAGGTAAGTCGGAATCTCTAGGAAACAGGTGATATAGTGAACGATTTCTGTTCTAACAGAGAGCCGTATATAGGAATATCAAGGTTTTGCAGACAATAATTGCGGAAATAGTCACGGTCAAGGAACACTAGTGTATATGTGACCTGAGTTTCAGTACCCCCAGCTCAGAGCCTCTTACTGACAAGTTCGCAAACAGCCCGCGCGTATACGATTATGCCATTTGTGTAGTGCCTCGGGTAAGTTTTCTGATATTCGATAGCTCTTGAGAAACAAAACTGATAGTAAAGCCAGATCGATCTTAGGACCTGTACTTAGAGGCGCACTAGCTAGACCAGTTCCCCGATACCCATATATTTTCGGCGAGGGGACAATATAGGAAAGATTTCCATACCTTCTGCCTAACTTAGTATGCACGGTTATCATGTCTTGTGGTATAGTAGTTAGGATCTTGTTTCTCGAGGAGACTTATGCTAAGAAGAAACATCGACACGATCCTGGCTTAGCAGCCAGGAAATGGATTCTCAGCAAGCTCGCCCTATGCGCGAACTTGAAGGCGTCGCGATCAGAAAAGATCGCAGATCTCGATGACGTGTTATCTTTGCTAGGCGATAAACAACCACCAGGATATCGCACCTCTACAGGATCACCCAATCTGCCTCCCACTCCATCGCCCGAACCGCAGAAAGCTCTAGATCTCAATGCCTCGCATATTACGCCGAAGGCAAAGCCAACTGCAGCAAAAACTTTCACGAACCAGGTTATTCTGAATATCGTCGGTTATAGTATCCTAGCTTAGTAAGTTATAAGTTGTTTCTCCTCTAGGTCAGACAAACTGACTCGTGATTCGCAGCCACACTATGACTTTTGATGCCTTGCTTCTAACTCTCCTAAGTACGCCGCCTCCGAAAAATCCAGAATAGAACCTACCTTTCAAGTTCGTTAGGGGTTATAGCCTTAATCCTAAGGAAATCGGAGTTATTATGTTTATTCAGGGCATGTACTCTATATTCGCGACTATCGTACTTTTCCTAATTATTGTTCAAAGATTTAAGTGTATTAGATCTATTCAGATTAATCACACTCTCTTATCCTATTCTCTACCTCTCGATACCGTACTTCGTGCTCTTTCCTGAGTCTATGCGAATAGCCGGAGTCTATGCATTAGTAGTCTGGAAATGCATATTCGCAACCCTAGCTTACCCTAGCAACGCTATCCTCCTCACTAATTCCGCACCCTCCCTCCTTATGCTCGGAACTATCAACGGTGTCGCAGCATCTACCGCCTCTTTATCCCGAGCCTTCGGGCCCACTGTCTCCGGATTTCTGTTCTCTGCTGGCCTTGGGCTAGGCTACTCCGGCCTAGCATAGTGGTGCAGTGCAATCATTGCTGTCGTCGGAGCAATCATCAGCCTATTCATGACCGACAAAGGAGGCCGAATGGACGTCGATGAGAAGGGGGACAAAGTCGACCAAGATGCCAGTCCCGGAGCTGCGAAGTTTCTTTAATATCCTGAGATAATAAGCAAACCAATGACGCCGAACCAATATTGAGTCAAGCGAACAGCTTATGCCCCAACTTCTTTTAGATCTGCAAAAGTCTCTGCCCCCTGCCTACGCCACCAGTTTTTGCACCTGTTTCTGAATCTTGTTTGTGCACCCTGTTCCTACACACACACCAGAACTGAGAAGTTGCATGTTGGAGACAGGCCTGAGTCAAAGACTGCCGGTAAGTTGTCTATGAGAAGTTGGAAGAGAGTTGTAATTCCAATATAGATGTTGCTACGCCATCCGAGACGAAGACTACTGAACTTTCGAGCTCGAGTACACCTGCAACCAAGACGGAGACTCCTGATCATACGCCAACTCTAAAGGAGAAGCTCAAGGCTAGCGGAGAGAAGATCAAGGATAAATTGCACACGCATTAGTTTGGTTTAGGCACAGTATGATACCATTTGCTTTTGGGATGTTTCTTCTCTACTTTGCCTCCAGCTTGATTGGATAGCTTGGAAATTGGATGTATATTATTAATTTGGGAATTTGATGATTATTTTATTCCATCCACCAAAGTGCTTCTCATTTCACTTTCCCTTTCCTGCCACAGCCACTTACAGACTTACGGTCGTAAACAGTCATCTTACGGAGCTATAGTGGTAGAAACGGTTACTTACAGATCCCCGGAACTAAACTGACTCCCAGAACTGAGGATTCTCAGCATAGGGGAGTGTCAGAATATAGTGCACGTGTTGTGCTGAGAATCATTTATCTGTATAAACCCTGAATCAGGGTCACCAGAGGTCTATCATCCTTTGCATCATTAATAGACTGATCTACTGGGAACCACTTCCTACTACTGCCTGCAACTCTCATCTACAGGATGTCCCTTAGGAGCTCACCCACGCTTGAGAAAGAGCTTTGATGAACTAGTTGGACTATGTCGATACCGCCGCTAAAGCCTAGCACTCGCCCTAGCAGTCGCTGAGAGATCATCGCGAATACTCGAAGTAGAAGCGACTCAGATGAAACGCGCCAATCAAGCCAAACACATTGACATGAGATCCAGGCTCTTCTAGACAACAAGTTATCGTGACCACGATCCCATATGACGTAAACAAGAGGGGAATTACTAACCTACCGATCAGATCGGACCATTGAGTCAGCCGCACTTGAAGCATATCCCTACATTCAAAAAACTTTGATTCTTACTTGAAGTGAACGCATTCCACACGGTCCACGTCCTCGTTCCTTGAACAAATTCAGAGCACCACCATCAGCGTTATCGTTCACTATTATACAGCTTACCGCGCTCATTTACATATAAATCAATATATCCGAACCAAATACTATTCGGCCGTGGCCGCAGTTTAGTGATACAGCCTTAACTCTGGGTGATTGCGAAGAGAACTTGATACTTACGAAGCGGATCATTGCGGGGTTGTTGATCTTCGATTCGAAAGAGCTGAACTTGAAAGCTGCGAGGGATTCAACAGTTAACGAGCGCCTCTCCCAACCACGAATTTTTAAAATCGACACCTCGTGCTAATTGAGCAGAGGAGATTGAGTCAGCGTTCCTCGAGCTTCTATATGATCCTAGCGGCCGAGATAATTACTCCAGAAGACTGCCGAGGCGAGGTCGAAGCACATCTTAGCAGGGTCTTTGCACCTGCTGCGATAAGGACCTGCAATCAATTTGCGTCACAAGCTGGAGCTGAACAGTATCAGCCATTATCTTGTCGCTTGTCTGCGTGACCTACGCTAGCACCAAGAGTGCCAGAACTCGTCTCCGAAGATATCGCATCTCCACAACTCCCTGCCATCACCTTCACCTCTCCAATGTTACCTTGATATTGGGGAACACTCTACTGGGCGATATTGTAGTTGATGCCGCAGATCAGGAATGATGCGTTTGCTTCGACATCATGATGTCCACGGCCGTACAGACGTAAGCAACTCAGTCTCGAGCGTCGACTCTCGAAAGCAGGATTATCGTCTGGCGCGGAAATTTACTGACATGTTGCCCTCAGCACATGGCAATGTCTTGAGGATGGAGATATGTTCGAGCAGGAATTTACGACACCACGATGCGAGTCTTGGGGCTTCGCGACCTCGTGCTTGTCGCTCAACTCGTCCAACGGCGCACCCGTCAAGCAATCCGGCGAGTCCGCATTTACGCCAGCCCTCTATCGCAGCCAGCCTGATAATCTATATACTGGGGTGGGTTTTGGCTATGGCTTAGACTTGCCCCAATCGTTCTCAGTGGTGGAAGGCAATGTTCAAAATAGTTCGATGATAGATATACCTGCGGTCGAATCCATTGTACCATCACACGAAACCAACTCCTTCGACGATGCGCAGCAACAGCAGCGAGCGGCTCATATGCCGTCTTCCTCTATACTCGAAGACACTAGGTCCGGGACGATGGAACAATCCATATTGAACGACGAAAGCTTGACAAAGCATGTGGAAGCTGCTATGCAGAACCACTGTACGGGGATAGAAACTCCATCTCGGAACTACGATATAAGCATGGCGGCTTCGACGCCCTCCTCTGCGGGGGAGCTCCGCTTACAGGTCACCCTGCACGCGCCGACGGCCATGGCTGAACATGTTAATGACGTCCCTGTCACGTACCTCAACAAAGGGCAAGTCTATTACATATCAGTCGTCGATACCGTAGAGACAAAGCCGCTTCTTCCGGGAACTCACTACCGCACCTCTATTCGCATATCATTCGACGACGAACAGGATCAGCAGGGATCAGCATCTCGTTGGCAAATTTGGGAGGAGACTCGCGGAACCCGCGACGCGCTCGATCGAGATGGCAGACTTCGAGCGATCGAGTTGGTTGAAGACCTCCTGGTAGAGAACGATTATCAGGGGACCCGAGTCGACTTTGACAAGGCTTCTTTCGACGGCTTCTCCGTAATCTGGATGCCTGCTCATGAGGAGGCCCCTGGATGTAATGTGAGTGTACGCTTTAACGTCCTCTCGACCGATTTCACTCGCTCCAAAGGTGTACAAGCCGCCTCTCTGCGGTTATGCGCCAAAACGGAGGTTCGATCAAGTGGGTCAGTCCCAGGTCATGCAGAGCTGGTCTTCTGCAAAGCGAAGGTTTTCAGAGATCACGGAGCAGAGCGCAAGCTCTCTAATGACACCGCTCAAGCTATGAACACCATTGATAAGCTTAAGCGGCAAGTGGCGGATGGTGACAGATGCGTGGATAAGGTTGAAGGTCAAAAACGACGGGGCAGCGTCTCTAGCAAGAAACAGCAACGTTCCACACAGGGAAGGATCCCTAGGAACAAGTGGACGCGGCCGACATCTTCAAACCGCTCTACGGGCTGTGATGTCCCCGTCGAAGATCCAAGCTCTTTGCTACGGATCATGGTATATCTACTATCGAGCGCAAGTCCTGTGAGCAGACTCTGTATACCTGGCTCAGATCAGGATGACCCAGATCTCGCTCTGATTACTCTGACCAGCAAATCTCTGGATCCCGCTACGGGAGGCTCTAGATATGAAGGCTTCTGGCAGCAGGCAAGCGATGATCAAGGCTGCAAGACTAGAACCGCGTCACTGGTGTCGCTCTCTTCAAGTTTGACTTCTCAATCACTTCGAGAGACCGGCAAAGGCCTTCCGCCGGAAGGGAATGATTGTCAGCCGACAATAACCCCTTGTGTGAAAGTGCTGGATTCTCAGCAGCTGGGTGGTGCGTCTAGTCAACTCACGAATGTTTCGAGGACGAATGATGCGGGTCGTCTGACAGGATACATTGAAGTTGTTGGCGTGGATCCCTTCTATAAACCTCCAGTTGATAATGCCGTGAAGCCTGTGGCTTGCGTCTATATCCTTCATCGCAATCCGCGGCTGCCAGATCCCCAATATCACCGGGCCGTCTACCTCACCGAGCGAACGGTGAAGGCATTCACGAAGAGCATTGCTTTGAAATGGGACCTCGAACCTACCAACATTGCACGGCTAGTACGCATCCTCCCTGGGGGCCTGGAGGTTGAAGTCGACGACCATGTCATTCGCGAACTTGCTAACGGTCAAGATATGATAATGGAGGTCTTTGAAAGGAAGTGTCGGTCATGGTGAAGCGGAAACGCGAGATGAGCATTCAGGGTGGGAATTAATTAAATTAAATTAAAGTAACTATAGTTACTTTAAATTAAACTTAAGTAACTTACTTCTTACTTAAATTTTAATTTAATTTAATTAAAGTAACTTAAGTAATAATTAAGTAATAGTCATATGATCTTAAGGTAGGACACTAAGATAAGAAAGATAATCTTATTTCTACGTATACTACTCTGAGCTAATAGATAAGGATTAAGCTTATCTTAGCTTCTAGAATCTTCAGGAATCGTCAAAAATTGCTACTTAATAATTTAATTATAAATTATTTATTCTAGTTTATTCTAATATATTCTAGTACTTATTAAAATATATTAATAATACTTAATAAGCTTATAAATTATTAGAAATCTTAAATATTAATAATCTAATAGAATAACCTAGAATAATAAATATCTAATATATAAGACATAGAATCTTCTTAGAAAATTAGTTTTATCTTTATTAAATAAACTTACAATTAAACTACTTAATAATTATAATAACAATAATAACTCTTCTTATATTGTGGAGGGGAGGACCTCAATCCCCTACACGATAAGAGGGTAGCAAATGCAAGGTATATAAGATGTAAGGTTCAAGAAATAATAGATAGACGAAATCAAAAGATATTATATATCTAAAGAGTACGAATTATTAATTAGAGAAAGAAGTGTAAATCCTATTAGAAGAAAAAGTGCTATTATTAATAATAAGATCTCTTAAAGAAGGTCTTAATTTAAGTATAATGCGGAGTATATAAGTTAGGTAATAAAAGTTTTACTTAGCTAATCCCCACTATATACGTCCCCCCCTTTAAAAACTCGTTCCTGAGTATTATAGTAAACGAATGTAGTAGGACTAGGCTATTTCCAAAAGTATTAAATCTCTAGAGGTAAAAGTAGAGATCTGCAGTGCAAAAGTAATATTAAAGTTATATAAGGCCTGAACTATTATTAGTCTTAGTAAAATTGCAAATAAAAGTTTACTTAGCTTACCTTTATAAGGTTGTTTCTTACTATAATACTTTTATCTTCTCCTTTAATCTTTGTAATTATAATACCTTTATTACCTCCTTTCTTCTCTTCACTTAATAAGCTCTATAATCCTTTTTGAAGCTATATAGGAAGCTTCTTTATTTTTCCTTACTACTATACGCGTTTTTCTAGTGTGAAGGAGTAGAGTAGTGCTATCAAGTGCACAGTAAATGGGGGAATAACTCGCGCGTGGACTAATTAGGCAATAGAAGTAAGAGGAAGAAGATAATAATTACTAGTCTAGCGGCGCTAACCTATCTATCTACAATCGGAATAGAAAAACAAAAATCCTTATAATAGGCCTTCGACCCTACTATATATATTCTCCCTTAATTTAGTAATTATTCCCTAACTGTAATAATCCTATATATAGTACAAAAAAGTCAAGAAAAAAAGAGCTAGTCTTATACTCCAAGCCCTAAGTCACTAAATTATACGCCTCTCGTTCCATCCTTATATACTTCCTCCGTAAATAGTAAACCCTCCTTCAGTACTTCTTAAAGCACTTCCTTACTTAGCTCATCTATATCCGCCTCTACTTCAGGTATAAGCAATCCTAATATATCTGCCCTCTCCTTAAGAAAGTAATAGGATTTCTCTTTAAACGCCTCCTTCTTAATCTTACGTACTATCTTAAATACCTCTAATCCTACCCTCAGTGCCTTCCTTCTCTAATCCTTAATATACTTATACACTACCTCCTAATCGCTCCTAAGTACAATATCCCTTTATACTACTACCACTAGTAAACTCTATCTATAACAAATAACCTAAGTATTGAATAAGGCCCCTAAATCGAATACCTCTACTATAGCAGCGAACTTAAAGGGAATCGCACTGTACTAGTTAGGTAACCTAAATAGTATAGCTTATAAAGCAGTGAAATCCCTATAGGCGTCAGCTAGATCTTCCCACGAACCACCTTCCACTACTTTAAGAAACTCCTTATCATCTTATATAGCGATAAACCAGGGTAAAAGCGTTCATTAGATAATCGTAGTAGAACTAAAGGACCTATGCAGAATCTTAGGTAAGGTAATGCGTGTATCCCCCCTATTATATAGTATTCTAACCTAATCTACCCCTAGCACTTCAGCATCTTTTTGTATAAAAATCTAGTCTGTAATCCGGTGCATATAGCAATCGGTATCTTACCCCCTAGCCTTAACTCACTCCTATCATTTACCTAACTTATACTATATCCCCTTACAGATAAAGGTGCAATTAGCCTTATCCTCCTAATCCAGTAAAATACTTCCTTGAATCATTATAATCCCGCAATTAATTACTAAAGCCTACGGAATATTAATATCAATATAATAAAAGTAAGTACTATCTTTTGAAATAGTGTACTTAGCGTAGTAGGGGTAACTAATCAGTTTCTATACTTTGTTAGGGTAAAGGACAGTATAAAGTATGTAATACGCAGGGTCCTAACGCATGAATTACTAGGTAATCGAAAAGAATATATTACGTAACTATCTAATATTTTTCTTGCTATTAATTTCCCAAAGATAATACTAGTATATATTAGTTTCCTCTAAGATCTTATTACTTAGTAGCGAATTAAACTACTATTTAAAAAGATCGCGAATAATCTACTTATCCTACTTTTACTACAATAATATTAACAAGTTCCAGGAGTTTAGGATTAGTTTTTGATTAAACTTAAAGATAAGTATCCCTCCCCGCTACTAGAACTTATATAGCCTAAGTCCATCTAAAGGCCTAGGTAGCCGATTAGCTAGTCGAAACTAATTACATATCTCTAGATCTGTCTTTAACTTTCCTATTTCCAATCTTTAGTTATATACCTCTTACAAGCACTTGATAGTAAACTCCTTCAGTAATCTCTTCGTGCAAAGCCCTATATAGCTAGCTATTAGGTATAGGTATCAGTAATATACTTATCGATATCCTAGTATCCGCCCTAGGAACTGTATATTCACTGCAAGAGATAGTATTTTCTTTCCCCTAATAATTAACCTCTAATTATTTAAGATATCCTTAGAATATCTACACTTTTATCTATTATCCTTAGTATTACTTATTCCTTTCCTCTCGTAATCCTCTATCTCTTTTCTTACCTCCTCTATTTCCTTCTTATTAATTTCGATCCTCTTACCTAAAGTAATACTAAACTCTTCTGTAGCTACTACTCTCGCTAATTAGTCGAACTTTTGAAATAAATCAGTAGTAGTAGTAATAATCTCGCCGCTAATTTTCCCCACTAAGTAAGCTAAATACTCTAGCTTACCTTTCCTCTACGATAAAGTTGCTTCACTAACTTCAGTGCCTACACCTAATAAGCTTAGTAATCCCATAAATTATCCTTTTTCTATAAAGCTACTTGCCCTAGGGCATATCCCTATCCTTTTCCACATGCTTTCTAATATTACTTTCAAGGGGGTACTATTAATCTTCCCTTGCACTACCTTTACTAAGTCCCTTGTAATAATCTTTCTTGTATTCAATACACCTTATTTACTTAATCTTATAACCCTTTTCTATACTTTAATATTCATTTGCACTCTAGCCTCCTCTAAAGATATCTTTCTTAAAGCTTTACTACAATTTACTATAAATTCAGCTAACTTAGTTATTAGCTAATCTCGTATAGCTTAATTAGGCTAATTTCTTGCAGTTCTAGTGTATACTTTTTGGAGGCGATTCCTTTTCTTAATATTTACGGCAATAATAAGGTAAACCTCAACTTAATTAAACTCGAACTCCGCCTTACTCATATGCGCTTTAAAGGCTCCCGATCTTTCTACGTAGTTATAGACTTATTTAATTAAATCGCTGATCCTATCATAATACTTTATTATCTATTTAAGTACTTAAGACTAAGCGGCATATTAATTTTCCACTAGTATATCCCTTAGATATAAGATCACATCCTTAATATTGGCAAAGTTTAGTAGTGCAACTACTACTAGCGTGTCTACTTCAGTTATACTTGTATCTTCGTTCATATTTATTAGTAGGATTTCTACTTATATATATGCCTTAAAAAGTTTATTATTAAAAAAAAGTTGATTCTTTGAAAGGAAATCACGTAGGCTATTAAATCATTAAAGGGGACTGATCTTACTTAAGAATTATTTATTTTGTTTCTTATTATAAGTAAATAAATTAACGAAATTAAAGCAAACTTCCTCTTTTTTACGCCTCTTAGCTCGTAACCTCTTACTAATTTACTTTTTTTTTCACCTTTCTTTTACTATCCCTTTTAAATTCACCTTTTTCCCTAGCGCCTTTCTTAATATAAGAGGCTATCCCCGCTCTTATTTTCGTTTAATTTTCTTTTAACTTTTATAATAATTTTTCTCCTATACTAGACTATCTTCTACCAGACCTTTTACTCCATACTTCTCACCTGCTTTTAGTACCTGCTCTCCACTATAGCGCTAGTCCAGCTACTAAAGCTTATTACTATAGCCTATATTAAATACTACCCTCTCTTCGACCCTAACCTAGGAATAATATATATTCAAGATATTATATCTAACCTTCATAATAACTACGCTATTTATCTATCTAATTACATCTTCGGTACTCTAGTTATAGCTATTAATAAGGGTATCCTAACTAAGATAGAAGTCGTGAATGAAATACGTATTAACTTCCTCCCCTACCTTTAGATTCGTAAGGGATATATCTCTATTAATTATTCCTTCCTTAACCCTGATAGCCTTTACCTTAAATTTGGCGATAAAGACTTAACTAGTAATACTAAAACCGAATATAACCCCTCTACCTTGAACTTCATTACTCTTAAGGACTATAATAACTATAAGGAGTAGCTTTCTAAACTACTCTTTATAGGTAGCGATCTTATAATTGTTATTGATAAAAACTCCCTTTAACGCTATACTAAGTCTCGTACTGCCTTTACCGCTATTTTAGTAACCCCTAGTCCTTCGACTACTCCTATCAAGGCTATTACTCCCCTTAAGACTTCTAAGAAGAGTAGATCTAAGGCTACTTCTGCACTTAAGTTATCTATTATCGTATTTAAGAGTGAACTTAAGATTGCTCCTAAGCGTAAGGGCCAGGCCTTTAGTAAAGATAAGGGTAAGGGAAAGGTAAAGTCTAATAAATATATCTTAAATACTGATAATAATAGATCCCCCTATAATACTTTAGATAACTATAATAGCTTCCTAGTTAATAGTCTTATATCCTTCCCTGATAAAGATAATAGATCTAATAGTAAATATAGTAAGCTATTGCGTAAGAAGAAGAAAGGCACTACTATTTAACTTTATAAGAAAACCTCTACTATTAGTTTACGTTCTACTCCTAAGGCAAAGGATCCCACTACTGAGACTCCCGCTAAGACTCCTAAATCCAAAACGAAAGCTAATCCCCTTGCTCCTCTACGTATTACCTGGGCTAAAACTAAAATTTAAGATAGAGACCTCGCCTAAGCCCTCGCTAACTCTACTACTAAAGCCTTAAACTCCCCAATCGCTAGTTTAGTTACCGATATTACTAACTAAAAGTCACTTCCTTTAGAGGTCCAGAAGCTTATAATCGCCTACAATTAGAAGTGCGTCTACGATAGTTCAATGTAGTACTCAATTCCAGAAGACCCTAATAATTTTCCTAAGTAATACTCTTCGTGTTAGACCCTCTAATACATTCGCTATATTAAAAAGACTCGTTCTTATATCGAATCTAGTGATAATAATAATACTGTAAAGGGATCTCTTTACTTCTACCTAAAGTATATAAAGGAGACTCTTTAAGAGGCTCAGGATTTTCGCGCGAAGGCTATTAAGGCTATTCTTATAAGATATACTACCAGAGAATTTAATAACAATACTAGTACTATAAATACCAAGTACCTAATTACTAGCGAAAAAGGTCCCTCAGCTCACCCCTTCTATAATTCCAAGACTCCCATCACTTAAAGCTATAGAGTAGTAGCTTTTATAAACAACGATAGTTAGTTTAATAAGCACTTCAATAATAATTAGTGTTCTTACATTTACTCTCCGGCGCGAGACATAATATTTAACATAATCTCAACTCTTGGTCTCAAATAGTTAGCAGGACTTAGTGCGAAGTATATATAACTAGTATAATTAAGCCGAATAAAAATGAAATATATATAAATAAAACCCAAATAACTCCTGTAGTAAAATAACTAATTACTTCTTATAATTTTCTTTATACCTGCGACCTAATTGCTAGGCTTTTCCTCCCCCTTATTTTCAATTTACCTAACCCTTTAAGTTTCTATTTCACTTGCTAAGTAAGTGAAATACCCCTAATACCCTTATTACTTAACTTAATCTTTTTATAAAACTACGACCGCGAATCTCTTACTATTCAGTATTACTACTCTTTTTTTTTCTTTTTCTAAATCAATTACCTCTTATAAGAGCCTTCCTTAAGTAATTAAAGCTAAGGCCGGAAGTTCTTCTTCCTCCCCCTCTTTATCCGAGCTTAGTTCGTTTCCGAGCTCGATTTCCCTAGTAAGCTCTGCACTTTCTAAGGGCATACCTTCGCCTAGTTCTAGCTTAGAATTAATAGGCTCTTAAACGGAGTCTCTCTTTTAGAATACCTTTAACTAGCTTCTTAAAAATATACCTTACAGCTAAGTCCTAGATAGTTTAGCAAGGAGGAATATCCTCTTCTTTGAAAGCGCTTTATTTACCTTATATAGTCCGAGCTATTTATAGCTAAATTTAACTTTAAATAATATATCCACTTCCTGCTTCGTATTATATAATAGTATAATATCGCTTATAGTGATTTTAGAGGAACGAATCCTTTTGCTTATATTAAACCTATCTTTCCATATAACTCGCACTCTCTTCTGTCTAGTAGCGGCCTTCTTAAGATCCTTATCTTGGATTTAAATTTATTAAACTCGTAGTACTAGTAAGTCTAATTCTGATTTAATATTCTCTTAATCCATGATCCTCTAAATTAGAATAGTAAGCTCTATTAGCAAAACAGCCTTTAACTTATACTATATCCAGAAGAGCGTCCTACTAGTCGTAGTCTTAATAGTACAGCAATCAGTTAGTAGGACTATATATAGATTTCTTACTTAGT
Organism: Cadophora sp. MPI-SDFR-AT-0126; assembly: GCA_020747065.1. Taxonomy (NCBI): domain Eukaryota; kingdom Fungi; phylum Ascomycota; class Leotiomycetes; order Helotiales; family Ploettnerulaceae; genus Cadophora; species Cadophora sp. MPI-SDFR-AT-0126. The sequence goes on along the minus strand of JAGMVK010000024.1, from coordinate 134,931 downwards.
TACTCAGTCCCTCTTCCATTATCTTAGCGAGTCTATTAATTATAAGCTTATAGCTTCTCTTAACTATATTATTAGCAGGCGTATAGTAAGCTAAGACTATAATTCTCTTAATCCTATACTTTTTAGTAAAGCGCTTAATTTACTTCTTATTCTTAGGTCCTCTATCTATGATAAGCTTTTCGAAAATTCCATATTTATAAATAATATCTTTCTAAATAAAATCTACTACTACTACAGAAGTCGCGTTAGCTAAGGCCCTGGCCTTAATTTATTCTAAAAGATTGTCTCTAGCTACAACTAAGTACTACTTCCCATGTCTCGCGAGTAAGTAAATAACATCTATTTCGACCTTAGCTTATAAAGCGCTTATCCAGGTAGAGTAAAGAGCCTCCTTTAATCTCGTAGAATTTCTAAATTAATAGACTTTACACGTAGCTATATATTCCTTTATATCTAAGTAAAAGGTATTCTAAAAGTATTTTTCAATAACTTTTTAGTAAGTACTTTCTCTTCCTTTATAACTTAATTCCTTATGTAGTAACTAAAGGATAGTTTACCTCTTATTTTAATTATCTAAGACCCGTTAGATTAGGAGCCCCTTATTAGCCCTACGGTAAAGCACTCCTAAGCGTACTACATAATTCAACGCTCGCTACTTAAATGTTCTGAAATCAACTAGGTCTACCCTATCGGGCCTCTTTAGTGTTAATAGAAACTCCGCGATTAATCTAGAATCTAGATTCCAGCGTTCTTTTAATTATAAAGATACTTTATTTAACTAGTACTCTATTCAAATTTAACTAAACTAAGTATTAATAAAGTTATTAATATCTTTCTCTCGCGCTTTAGTATTTAACTCCTCCTAACTTGCAGGGTGTCTTAAAAGCTTATCTACTGCAGTATACTTAGTCCCAGGTATATAATACACTTTAAAATTAAATAACCTTATTTAAGTAATTTATCTAATAACTAAAGCTTTAGAGAGATTCAAAGTACTTTAGTTTAATTAAGCTACTAAGACTGTAGTATTTGTTTTTAAAATAAAATACTATTTAATTAGAACTCCTTGGACTTTCTTTAAGGCTTTTAGGACTCTATAATACTCCCTCTTAGTAGTATCGTAATTCCTTTCCGCTACCAATTATACTTTGCTATTATACTTAACGGAATATCTCTTTTTCTTCTAGTCTAGTTATATAAGAATTATGCTCTACTCCTAAAGGCTCGTATCTATAGCTAGTATTACTTCCCTAGCACCCTTAGAAACATTTAATTGCATTAAAGCTAGGGCAATTATTAACGCTAGCTTTAGTTCATCTATTACTCGAACCTCCTAGTTACGGAAATCAAACTCTACCCCTTTCTTTAGTAGGAAATAGAATAGCTCTGCTTTCTAAGCGTAGTCCTTAATCTAAATCCGGTAGTACCTATAAACTCTTAAAAAGGCCCGGACTTCAGTTGAATTCTTATACTCTTTCTAATCCAGAATCTTAATTACCTTCTTATTATCTAGGGATCTCTTCTTCGTAGTACATATAAACCCTATTAGCCTTAGCCCTATAACCCCAAACTAAGACTTTAGTTTAATTATAGTTCCTACCCTTTTCATATCTAAGAATACTAAATCCAAATTAATGAAATATTTAAGTACAAATCTCTATATCCCTAACGCTAATTCCTTATTATTATAAATAGAATATAATCCTAGTATAAATATATTATTAATAAAGATTCGTGCCCACGCTAATTCATAATCCTTTAGAATTATCTTCCCTACTTAATAAAATTAAGCTACTGAATTAGTTATTCTCTAAATAAGCGTAGTATATCGAAGAAGTCCGAGAGGAGTTTAAAAGGCTATTAAGTCTTGGCTATTAGAATACAGAGTTACTTAATCGTAGCTAAAAAAGAAGTCGATTAGGGAAGTAATTATATAGCTAGTAAAGTCTTTGGATATTTCCTTTATATTAGAAGGTAGATTCGCATTCCTTACTATTACTACATTATACTTTATAACTACATCAATTATATAGTAAACTTCACTCTTCTTCTTAACTAAAAACTATTAATTTCTATAAAGCCTATACCCATATTTTAATATCCTAGCTTTCAATTTCTTATTAAGTATATCTTTAATATACTCGCGTAAATGTTTTAGGACCGGGAATCCTAGTAACTACTACGCCTAGTGAGGCACTATGCGAATCTCCTACGAAAGGTAAACATTCTTATAGATCCTTTCGCATTCCAAGAAGTTAAAAGCAATTACAGTCTCGCGCTAGTATAATATCTTAATTAGGAGCTCTTTCTCTCGAGGCTATAGCCCTTTCCTAAAAATCATCCCTTCTAACCTTTCTAGCGTTAATCTTTACCCTCTAAGTAGCTTCAAGAACTTAAGAGTAATCTACTTATCGAACTCGTACAGTAGCTTAAGAGGACCCCGCTGTCTTTCCTATATCAGTCTCGTCTACTTTTAATCCAGCTTCCTTTTAGGCTTTAATCCATTAGAAATACTCTCTTAGATAAGTATAACCTTATTTACCTTCCTCTTATATACTTCCCAAATACTAATAGTAGGAAAAAGTCGCTTCGCTTGAATTAAAGAAATCAAATCCATCTTCCTAGATATAACTATACTATTTTCTTTACTAAATACTAATACTAAGAAAACCCTAGCTCTCGCTATTCGAACCTAATTAAACGCTACTGCCGTCTAGTTCCCTCCTTTAGTGAAGGATTTACTAGAGACGCCTACTAATACGCCCTTAGCTACTCTTTTCCCGAAAAGATTTTTAATTTAAACCTCGCTTTAGTTAAATTAACTACCTTAACCGTGACTTACTTTATCTGCTTATCGTTAACTACGGTAGCGAATTAGCTACTCTTACTGTAAGAGAATAATATTAAGCTGCCGATAATAAAGGGCTACTTGAGGATTATATTATTCTTAGCTTTTTCTAATATAAAGAAACTCTTAGTAATTATAACACTCCCTATTTCTATAACTATATTCTTATATAGCCCTCCGAACTTTTCACGCTCTCCTAAATATTCAACTATCCCTAAGTTAGGGTTAGGGCGTATTAGTAACTCTGCACTCGCGACTACGGACGATAGGATAATATTAGGCTCTGACCTATAATCAATTAGAGCTATTATAACTATTAAGTTTATTTGAACCTTGATCTTAGGGCTTCGAACTACTAGTAGTGCAGGATTCTTCGAGCTACCTATTGTTCCAGCTAACTCTACGCTAACGTCCTTAGCTGCTCTATCTACCCTTACCTTAGGTTCTTCACCTTACCCTCTGATTATAGCTATATTTTTAAATAATAGCTTCTGTAGTACGTTCAAATATACTAGCAGCTCTCTTTCGGTTATTTTTTTTAATTCATTATCTAAGAACTTATCTAATAAGTCTATTAAATATGCCTTCTTCTTAAGTAGGTTTATAAACTTCTTAATCTTTCTACTTACTTAGGATTTAACCTTCCTTAGCTTTTTTATTTGCTCCTTATTAATTTCTATCTTCTCTATTACCTCCCCTTACTATACTCTATTTCCAAAAGCCTCCTTTACTTAATCCCAGATCTTCTAATTCCCTAAGCGAGGCACTTTAAGGGCTACTAAATCCTTTTTCTTTTTTATACGCTTTTTCAAAATCTTCCTTAGATTTACTTACTTATTATTTCCCTTCGCTTTTAACTTCTTACTCCTTGTACCTACTACTCCTACTATACCTTAATCTACTTTTTCTTTCTCTTCATTTAACTTATCTTATAAGACTATCCCTACTACTATCCTACTAATATCCTCCATAATTACAGCTAATTAATGCACTACTCCTTATTTAACTAGTCTATTTAAGGCCCCCTACTTTGAAGCTTCCTACTATTACCGTATAATTTCTTTTCCAGGGATTCCCTACCTTACTTATACAGAATTACCTCTATCTTCTCTCTTTCCCTAATATATTCTTCCCTGGACTTCATGTACTAATCCCCTCTCCGTATCTAATATAAAGTTAGGGCACTTCCTTCAGTAGTAGCTATTCTCTATATAATAGAAGTAGTATATAGGGCAATTATTGTATATTCTTATAGCCCTAACTATAATTAGCGCTATATTATATCGCTATCCTGCGTATATAGCTTAGGGCAGCTTTAATAGATTAATCCAACCCGAAGGCCTAGCTAGGTACGCCTTAATGCAGTTTCCCCCGCTAAGCGGGCTAAATCCTGGGCGCGCTCCTGAACTAATCCTAGAAAGTATAGCCTTTGTAGTAAGCGTGAGTATATTAAGAGCTTAAGTTATTTCCCTAATAGCTTTAGTAGAGACTGAACTTGGCACAATTACTAAAGCTATTAAGTAATCTTTACCTTTTTATAAAATAATTATTTAGCCTAAAGTATTTATTAGTTCACTTAAGTCCTTCTTCTTTTCACAACTATTAGAAAACTCTTGGATTATCTTATTTGTAGTATAAATACTAGTAGCTATCTTTGTAAGTTTATTAAATACAATAGTATCCGGTTTATTAATATTAACTTTATTTTTCTAAATCACTTTTTCGCAAACGTCTCCTAGGAAATTATTTAAAAATCAGATACTTCTAGTATAGTCCTTAAGCTACCCTTTATTCACAAGGGTAGCTGAGATCACTGTATACTATTAAATAAACTTTTAGATATCTCCCTTACTTGTTCGTAGTTTCGATTTTAAAGCCTTTAAAAAGGATCGGGAATTTATTTATTAGAAAGTATCTTGATCCTTATACTTCTCTTAAAGTTCTTCGACTAAATACTTCTAATTTAGATGAGCCTAGGCAGCTAGTATCTTAATATACTACCTAATAGATAACCTATAGTACTGCGGAAGTCGCTTTACCTTATCTTCCATTTTTAACTACGTATCTTTACACTAATCTGAATACCGCTTAAGAAATTCAGTAATATTAGCTCTATTAAAGTATAAGGCCCTTAGAGTTCTAAGCACAGGTATTAGAGCTATATACCTTAAATCGGCTATCTTTATAATAATAGTAATAGAATCGACTTACTCCCTTTACTAAGTAGGAGAATACTATTCTGTTTCTTCACTACTTTTTGTATTTAGCGTTAATTAAAAGCTTTCTAAAAGATCCTCCTTTGAGAATAAATTGATTTTAGTAAGATCTAGAAATAACTCGAGTCTTTAATAGTGGTAACTACTTATTAAGTGTAGTAAAGCGCGATTCATTAGTATTAGTAATAGAAGCATTAAGAGTATTAAAGCAATATAAGCACCTCTTATAATCTTTAGTCCTAATACTTCAATACTTACCTTATTTACTACTATACTTACCCGCGACTCCTTTTTCTTTAACTCTTTTTCCTTATACTTCTTCTTAGCCTATCTCCTTTTTATATTTATTTGCTTTTTAATAAGCAATTAAGCTTACTTAGCCCTATTACTCTACTGCATTTCCCTAGTAACTATAGTTTTCTCCTTTACCTAATTTCTCTTATTTCAGTTATATCTTAGTACCTTACTAAGGTATAATCTGTCTACTATTAACCTTAGCCTTATACTATAAGTTCCTTAAAGCTCTGTAAAGCCCCTTTTTCCTAAACTACTCTACTATATTCTAATATTCTTAAGGCACTTTACTAATTATTAATAAAATTCAATCTCTTACTTCTTACCTAAATTAACCTACACTTAGTTTCACGCTTATATTACTTTCTTATTTCCTACGTAGATTACTAATATAAAGGAGTAGAGTAACGTGGTTTATCAGCGAGTCGATCATATCAGCGAGTCGATCACTTTTCCTTGGCATCGACTTCTAAAACTTGAACACGCGTTTTTTCACCTATTTATTATGGATATTCAAACCCAGGAAGCGCGAATCATTCTAGCTATCGAGGCAATTCGATCGTCCAAAAAACTAAGCAAACGCTCTGCTGCAAAGATCTACAAAGTACCATATACCACACTCTCCGACAGAATGGCCGGCCGAACCTACCGCCCAGATTCTAAAGCCAATTGTCATAAGCTGACTGAGGTAGAAGAACAAGTAATTCTTCAAAATATACTCGATATGGATTCCAGAGGATTTGCGCCCCGGCTGGCTGGTGTAGAAGATATGGCCAACTTTATCCTCGAATCGCGGGGGGGAAGACGCGTCGGCAAGCTTTGGGCTCATCGATTTGTACAACGACAACCAGGCCTAAAGACGCGTTTTAATCGCGTTTATGATTTCCAAAGGGCCTTATGCGAAGATCCAGTGCTAATTAGCGCGTGGTTCCGACTTGTTTCGAATATGCGGGCGAAGTATGGAGTTTTGGATTGCGATATTTACAATTTTGATGAAACTGGGTTTATGATGGGTGTTATTTGTCCTGGAATGGTTGTTACTTGTGCAGATCGGTGTGGCAGAGGCAAGGCAGTTCAGCCAGGCAATCGGGAATGGGCTACAGCAATTGCCTGTATCAATGGGGAGGGCTGGAGTATCCCTCCATTCTTGGTGGTTCAAGGCAAGAACCATCTCTCCAACTGGTATACCGACGGCGGCCTCCCACCCGATTGGGTTATCAAACCGACAAGTAACGGGTGGACAAACAATGAGACAGGCCTGGAATGGTTAAAACACTTCAACAAACACACTGCTACTCGTGCAAAAGGTCTATATCGAATGCTGGTGTTGGATGGGCATAACAGTCATGAATCGGCCGAATTTCAAGAGTTTTGCAAAGTACACAACATTATAACTCTTGGACTGCCTCCTCATTCATCTCATCTAACCCAACCACTTGATATTGGATGTTTTAGTGTGTTGAAGCGGGCGTATAGTCGGCAGATAGAGACGTTCATCAAAGCCCACATCAACCACATCACAAAGGTCGAGTTCTTTCTAGCCTTTCAAGCAGCATATAAGGAAACAATGACGGTTGAAAACTGTCAGGCTGGATTCCGTGGAGCTGGCTTAGTACCTTTCAATCCACAAGCTGTGATTTCAAAGCTTGACGTCAAGTTACGGACTCCAACTCCCTCTCGACCATCGAGTGCTAACTCCCTCCCTTGGGTCTCTCAGACTCCTTGCAACCCAAGTGAAGCACTTTCACAGTCAACTCTTGTGCGAAACCGTATTGCCTGTCATCAAGGAAGCTCGCCAACTCCACTTTTTGAAACAGTTGCTGCGTTAGTAAAGGGTACAGAGCGAATGGCCCATGAGATGACCCTTCTGTCCGCTGAGGTACGCTCTCTTCGAGCAGCTAATGAAGCCCTAAGCCAACGCCGCAGGGCTAAAAAGTCTCGTGTCCGTCAAGGAGGAGCACTTACAGTAGAGGATGCACAGGATATTTTGGCCCAGAAGGATGTAGATGAGCAAGTACGACGCGACATACGTGAAGCGGGGAGTAATCGAAAGGAGGGGCAACCGTCTGGACGGCACTGTAGAACTTGTGGAAAAGCTGGTCACAACGCGCGAACTTGTCATGAAGTTGGAGATATATCTAGTTCATCAGATTCCGAGAGTAATAATTAATTTGATGTGTTGTGGTTGATTTATTCAAGTTTGAAGTTCCGTGCCAAGGAAAAGTGATCGACTCGCTGATATGATCGACTCGCTGATAAACCACGTTAGTGCTATTAAGTGCATAGTAAATAAGGGAATAACTCGCGCGTGAACTAATTAAGTAATGGAAGTAAGAGGAAGAAGATAATAATTACTAGTCTAGCAACGCTGACCTATCTATCTACGGCCGGAACGGAAAAATAAAAACCCTTGTAGTGAGCCTTCGACCCTACTACAGTATCTTTATAGTACTTTTTTTAAAAGTAGTGTATAGAAATACGATAATAAGTACTTTCTCTCTCTTTATAACTAGAGTTGTTATAATAACTTCAAAGAATCCGTGCTTTGTCTTGATTAGTATTAATTATAAGCCTAATAGGGGCTTCTTTTATTAGTAGTTTCTAGATTTTTCGATTATATACTCTAAAATTTAGAGCTTCTTTCTTAAAAGCACGAAAGGTCTTTTAATCTATTTCTTCCGGGGTCTTAAGTGTTATTAAGTATAAAGCGATTTGTATGAAGTAATTAGAGTATTTAAAAAAAAAAACTAGGAATTTATATTTAGCGTTTAATTCTATATTAGAAGTAGCACTAGAGCTTTCTATAAGTTCTCTACCTTCTCTAAATCGTTATACTCGTAATTTCATGTCTTAAAGAATAGCGTTCCGCTTTATTAACTCCAGATTTATTATAACCGCCTCTTCCCTATTATTAAGCTTTATAGGATAAATCTTATAAGCTCTAAGTTTTAAGAAAATTTAATCTTTGTTATTATTAAAAGTATTATTGTTAAAGTTGGTATTGTTTGAGTACTTTAGCCTTCTAGAAAGAGAGTCTATTGCAGTATACGTAGAGCCTTTAATATGTCGCACCTCGAAATCGAAAAGCCTTATTTAGGTAAGCTATTTTATAAGTATAGCTCCGGAGTGGTCGTTAATAGTACTATTAAGCTATACTATTAGAGTATTAGTATTAGTTTCTAGAATAAAATATACTTCTATAAGCTAAATCTTTAGCTTTTTTAGAATACAAAGTACCCCTTTATACTCCCTTTTTATGGTATTGTAATTACGTTTGGTCTTATTTCAGTATCCGCTTTCATACTAAGCAGGGCGTACTTATTTACTAATAAGATCTCTTTAGCCTAGGTAGCCTTCCTAGCTAAATCCACTAAAGTCGATTACTACTACTATTTTCCTAGCGTTCTTATTATAATTAATTCTGTAAAGTACTAAAGCTATATAAAGAGTATCTTGAAGTCTCTTTATTACTTTTCTAATAAGTTCTTTAGGTTTAAATAGAAAGGAGACTCTTTTTCTTAAGAGGTTATAGAGGAGTTTAGCAATATATTAAAAATCTTTAATTTAAATCTAAAAGTAAATAATAAAGCTAAGAAATTCTTTAATCTTAGAAATATTTTTTAATTCCTTTTAATTCTATATCTTAATAAAGTATACTATTAAGGGCTCTCTATCCTTTGAATTATAAGCGTAGTCTATAATATCTAATCTATTAAGGTAAAACTGAGATTTAGTTCCAATAGTCGCTCCAGCTTTCTCAAGTCTTTTTAGAGTTTTATTAAGATTGACAATATACTCTAATATAAATTGGCAAATCCCTAAAGAAGTATTAATAGTGGCTTAATTGTAGTCTATATACAAGCCTTTAACGCCTATATTATTAAAAAATAGTATAATAATAGTCGATATAATATCCTTTAAGATTCTTAATATTATTTATATAAATTAAGCGACTGAATTAGTATACCCTTAAGGTAAAGTAGTGTTTTTAACTAGTCTTATATGTGGTATATAGAACGCTGTCATGTCTTGACTTAATTAGTGAAGTATTTGTTAATCGTAGTTAGAATAGAGGTTGATAAGATTAGCTATTTAATAATCGGCGAATTTTTTAGAGAACTTGTTTACTAAAGGAAGTAGGTTTATATCCTATTGAATTATTGCATTTAGTATAATTACTGAATTAATAAGCTTATATTTCCTGGGCTCTTTCTTTTTAATTAGGAACTAAGTATTTTAATAGGGTTCTTCTAAGAATTTAAGTACTCTCTTATTTAATTACTTTTGCACTATCTTTGTAACTTTAGGCACTAGTGCTTTTAGTAGGGGGAAATTTAGTGCTTACTATACTTTATAAGGTATTATTTTAATAATTACTAGAGGAGAAACGTTTTTATAGAATCTTCTATATTTAAGCTATTTAAATACAATAATTCTTTCTCTATTTAGTATTATTTTATTAAAAAGAGCTCTTTTCTCTAGCTATAGTGAGTTACTAATATTAAGTTTTGATAATTTTTTTAGAGTAAGTCTAGAATCCCGGGGTAGGCTTAAGAATTGAGATAGTAGAAGGTACTGAAATTTCTTGTATTAGACTTATTACGTATCTCTTTTTCTTAATCTTTGGTACTAATCTTCTTTTCTATTGGAAATATTCTCTATTAGATCTGCTTTATTAATTAGCTAAACTTTCTTTGCTTTTATCTTGTATATTATACTGACTTAGGCTAAATATACTTGCGAAGGCTTTTTATAATAAGAGTGCTTAATATTAAGTTTTTCGTAATTTGTAGTGAATAAAAATATTAAATTAGGATTAATAATTAGAGAGGGGTCTAATAGAGCTTCTTTAATAATACTTTCTGGTATAAAATTATGAAGAATAGACTTTGGAATATAAAACTCCTTCTTAAGAAACTCGATAGTTACTGTAGGCTCTGTTTTAACTATAGGAGGTAAATTAGTACTCGGCTTAGGGGAGTTAAGGTTGGAAGTAGAAGTCTAAGTATTGTCCCCTCCTTTAAAAAGCTTATCCTTAAGTGTAAGAGAATTAAATTAAGAGTATTCTATTATTCTAATTACTAAGTTCTTTTTATAGTTAGTTATTTATTTTTTAAGAATTTATTTTAGGTATTATACTTAGTATTCTTATTTTAGTAAACTATTTTAATAGTATATTACTTTTTCAAGATTTTAGTGTCTTTAGTTTCTTTTGTGGTATTATTTATTTTAATAGTAGTAATAAGATAAGAGTACGAGTTCTATAAGTTAGCGAGTACTTTACTACTATTATAGTTAGAAGGGTATTGAAATATTAACCTAGATTTACGGAAGAATAGAAATCCTAAAATGATTTTAATATTAGGAGTATTTATAATATAGAATCTTATGTAAATAATATAATTTCTAATTACTATAGGAATATTATTAGTAAACCTAAAGAATTAAGACTAAGTTCCAGTGATAGTTTCTAGGGCTATATTATAGCTATTAGTGATAGCTAGCTTAAGCTTTACTACCGCTTTTAGTGTTATACAACTAACTTTAGCTCTAGTATTTAGGGTAGTATAAATGTTACTAATTGTTATGCGTCTAGATATAGTAATTACTAGTTTAGGTATTGGAGAGTAGTAAGACTGAGTTCCGTCTAGGCTAGTTTTAATAGGATTGATACTGAATGCCTTATTATAGTACACGCTTACTAAAGTGCCGCTGGCGTTAGCCTTATAGGTGTTCTATTAGTATAGTGAGAAGGGTTACTAGAGGTTGGTAAGAAAAGTAAGTAAAGGTAGTCTAAGGAAAGGAATAGAACTGATTAATAAGAGTAAAACTAAGCGTGAAAAAATAAGAAAGTCAATTAATTTAGTAATTTGGACTTACTGGTTTTATTAATAGGTTTCAAACTTTTAAATATAAAAATACTACTTTAGGCCGCTTCCTATAGTTCTTTATGCCTTTTCCTAAAGTAGTGTTTATGGATAGTTCTCTGTTTCCAGGGTAAGTATATTATGAGAGGATGCTCTCTGAAATACAGCTTTCTTCTTTAAATTGTAATTCTATAACTTAGCTTTCTCTTCCTTGTACTTACTAATTTTTGTAAAAAGTAATTATAGTATAGGTCTTTATTAGAGAATGTTATTTAAATTAATTAAAACCTTTAGTAACTATACTTTAGCTTCTTTTACTTATTGCGCCTTTTTATACTATTATATTAATTAATTAATAGTTCCGATAGAAGAATTTACTACCTTAAGAGGGTTGATTAGTATTATTAATTTTCCTAAAGTAAGATTTTTAGGGATTTTTTTTAGGTTTAATAGCTTATCTAGTATATTCTTATGCCTATAATTGTTTTAAAATAATGCTTTATGTATGCGGGGGTTCCTTGAACTTGCCCTACGTAAGCTATACTTCGGAATTACTAAAGGAGAGGTTTGAATAGGCCTTAATTCTTTTGCTGTTTTATAAATAGGGGCTGATAATAAGGAAAGTTTTATAATAGAGGGAGGTTTACTAGGGCTAATCTTTTTAGTATTCTATTTAAGGATCTCTATTAGTATTTTGCGAAATTCCTTAGGATTATTAATATCTATAGTACTTAAAAGGCAAGTATCTTCCTAAGCTTTAATAAACTATACTCCTTTAGTGATTTCTTCAAGAAATTTTAGTTATCTATAAGTAGTATATGCTTTGATCCGATTCTAGAGTTTGGCTTTCGTATTATAGGATTGCTTTCGCAAAGCCGTGAAGCGAGCCTTAGTCTTTACTAGCTATACTTGGAATTCCTTAGTATTTGAGTCTCCCTTAGTATATATATAAAGGCTTTGAATTCTTACTAGGGTATTCCTATTATAAACTTAGGCGAGGATATCTAAGGTATTAATTAGTCCTAAGTTAAGTTTAATTTCCAAGCTGTCTATAGAATTATCATAAGTCGGCTCTCGCGCTAGCGCGGCCTGTACCTGTGAATTAAGAAAGTCCTTTTCTACTTGAGCTCTCCTTATTAGATCAGGACTATATATAGTATTAAGTACTTTCTTTAGTACCTCTTATCTTCGGGGAATATCGCTATTAAAGAATATTACAGGGTACTTCAACTTTTCTTCTTCTTAAGAGCTAATATAAATATAGTTATTATTATTAACTTTATGAATTATCCCTAAACTAATAAATTTCTTATAGTTGTAGCACTAATTCATATATTAGTGAAAAGCTTGAGATCTTATTCCCGGAAGGCGCTTATTATAGTACTATTTGCACCTCTTTTTATTATTGCTGTAGTGACCGGTACTACGATTATAGCGGCTAGACCTACTAGTGGACTGACTCTTGCCCTACTAAATTAGGGCTTCCTTAGTAGCATGCTTAGTGTACTAAATTGAGTTAATCTTAAATATTAACTAAAAGTTAGAGATTTACTTAATTATTCCCTGAAGAATCTGAAGGTCCCTTAATCCTTTAGTAATAATATTGAGGTTATAGTTCAATACTTAAGTAATATTATTCTTGATCTTCTAAATAATCGGAATTAAGTCTTTACTGATTAAAGCAGTAACCTGATTTAAGGAGCTAGGCCTTGTAGTCTTAAAATCGTCTTAGAAGGTTTATTATATCTGAGTAGCGAAAGCGTTATCTTAGTAAGTAGTAAAGTTAGCCTAAAATCTGGTAGTATCGCTTGCCTAAATTATTAGTAATACTAGCTTAGTAAAGTAATTGATATTTGAATACCCCGTGGAATCGTTGCTAATACTCTACTCCTTGATTAGTGTATTAATATTCTTAGTAAGAAAGATCCTAATCTCTATCGCTTTAAATACTTTGGAAAATAGGGCTAAATTATTAGTATTAAACTAGCCCTTACTCTATTAAACTAATACCTTTATAGCTTTCTTTTTAAGGTATATTAAAAGTATAAATAGGAATTGAAGTACGATTTGCTTATCTATAAGATTACTCTTATTTTTGTAATTAATAGTGACTTCCTTAAATGCCCTATAGAATTAATGGACTTCCGTTAGATTAGAGTCTATTGCCTGAAGAAGTTAAAAGTCGTGAATAAGAGTATTAAAGTAACTAATAATATGTAGGCGGTAATATGAATCAAGACTTTAATACTCCTTTTAAATTGTAGTACTGAATTTCTTAAAGGTGCTGGAGGTGTACCCTGGGAGCCTCTTAAGATTCCATACTATAAAAGGTTCAGTGTACTTAATGACTTATTACTTTATTTTATTCTTTAAAATAATCCTTTGATTCCTAAATAAGTGAATAAGGCTCTTAAGATATTGAATAGCTTCTTACCTATTGAAGTATAAAGCCTTGATATTGTAAGCTAGTGGTATAGGTTATTGAATATTAATCCACTGCTTAGTATTTTAGAGGTGGCCTTTGTTTCCTACTTTAGAAGGGGTCTTAGCTTCTTCGAATAGCCCTAGGCTACTCGAAGTAACACTGGCTTTGCCCTTATTTTCTAAGACGTTAGGCTTTAATAAGCCTGTATCAGCGGTTGATCCTGCCTATAAGGTATCCACTAAAGCGCCTAAGGGAGTTCCAGCTTTAGGACTACTAGAGTCTATTACCTTCTTTTCTTTAGGACTAGTATTTCTAATATTATTTGCTAATATAGTATTAAGTTTACTAGTTAGCGTTATTATATAAGGTTCGTACGTATAAAATAGAGTATAATAATAATTCCAGAAGGTAAAGAAATGTAAGTATTCCGTAAAATAGAAGAAAATAGTAATAAAAGTAACTATAAAAGACTTAATTCTTTTAAATAGCGCTTAAGTAGACTTTCCCTAGGTGTGCTAGCTCCTAAATAAAGCTCCCTAAGAACTCCCTAGGTAGAATTCCTTTAACTATCTCTTTTAAAACAAATAAAGACTTAGTATAAAAAAAATAAAGAAAATATAGTTTGTAAATAAGTATTTAAAATAAAAGATTAAATTAACTAAAATAAAACTTATAATAATAAAATACTAAGACAAAAATTTCTGTTCTAGTATATAAAAACCCAAGGGTTCTAAGCTAAAAACAGTAAAGCAAAAATAAACGCTCTAATACTTAAGTATTTCAGGCTTAAAATACTCGTATGATTTTATCCCTCCTAATACTTATAGGCTTTCAGGCTCTAGTAAGGAACTAATTAATTTCTATTAGAGTCGGTAGTTTCCTTATCTTAGGTAAGTCTCAGGTCCTTAAAGAGGTATTAAATAAAATAGATAGTAGTAGTAAAGTTCTTATAAGAAGAGGTAGTATTTTTCTAGTACTTTAAGATTCCCCCCTCTTATAGGGTAAGTTTATTATTCTGGTACAACCTCTTAATATCGCAATTACTACTACTGCATCTATTAATATATTAAGGCCTATAAGAGGGCTAATTGAATAGTTCCTGTAGTTATATATTTAGTGTTTCCAAACCTTAAGAATTCTGAATTAGTATAAGGGATACTCTATTATACTTACTTAAACACTCTATATACTCTGAATATTCCCTGCGTAAATTACTAAAATATATGTGGAGGGGAGGACCCTAATCCCTTATATGATAAGAGGGTAGTAAATATAAGGTATATAAAGTATAAGATTCAAAAAATAATAGATAGATAAAATTAAAAGATATGATATATTTAAAGAGTACGAATTATTAATTAGAGAAAAAAGTATAAATCCTATTAGAAGGAAAAGTACTATTATTAATAATAAGATCTTTTAAAGAAGGTTTCAACTTAAGTATAATGCGGAGTGCATGAGTCAGGTGATAAAAGTTTTACCGAGCCAATCCCCACCACAATATTATATATACTTATAATATATAACCTTATAAAATGTCTTATACTACAAATACTCGAACAAATATCGCCTAAAATCAAGAAGATTTTAAGCTCTCTGATAATTAACCACTTATATTTAAAAGAGGTTTATTTATTAAAGAGCTAGACCCAATTCAGCAAGACCCTACATAGCCACGTACAGTTACAGTTAGTTGTACTTATAAAAATTGCAAGTAAGTAATATTAAGCTTAATTTACAAGGTATATACTAACTAAATAAATAGTAAATAGTTTTTAAAACAACGTGTTTCATATACTACTAGCAATTATATATTACATTATAAGCATAATCATAAGCTAGTCTCTTTAGGTCTATTAGACGATAATATTAGTAAGTAATCTTTATATACTTTATAATACTAATATATATTAATAAATAATATATATAGGTTCATAAGCTAGTAATTCTTCTAGTATTACTAGAGATTTACCAGAGTCTCAAGATTCTATAACCGATTATTTAGCTTCTTCTAGAGCTAAAAAGCGAGAATTAAGCGAGTTTAATAATAAAGAGTTTAAAATCAAGATTTTAAACTTTATATTACAAAACAACCTTTCTTTTCAATTAATTAATAGTCCTACTTTTAGAGAGCTTTTAAGATATTTAAAAGAGTAAGTGATATTTTTAATATATAATCTTTTATATAAGTTAATAATTTTATAGGGATATACCGACTATTAATAGAAAGATTCTAAGAAACGAATTAGATTCTGTTTATTTAAGTACTTTTAATAGCTTTAAAAATAAGCTTAATAATCATAAAGAAAATCAAGGCACTTTTAGTCTTACTTTAGACGCTTAGACAGCGTCTAATCAAGACGCTTATTTAGGTATTACTATATAAGTCATTAATCTTAAATTAATATTAATAATACTAACTATTATAATAGACACTTTATAAGTAAGAGCTTTAAATTAGAGTCTTATTTATTAAAAATGGCTATATTAGAAGATAAGCACTCTGGAGCTTATATATGTAAAGTATTATTAGATACTTTAAAGGACTTTGATATTACATATAATATCAAGAAATAAATATTAATAACTCTTATTTAATAAAATATTATTACTAACTTATTATAGTATTACTCGAGATAATACTTCTTCTAATAATACTTTAATATCAAGCTTTATTAGAGCTTATGATTTAGAGGCTATTAAATTCCAAGGAGATATAGCTTGTTACGCTCACGTGCTTAATATAGCTACACAAGATATAATAAGCTCTATTATTAAAGCCGAAGATTCTATAAAAGAATTAGACGCTATTAGAGCTATTAAAGAGGACGAAGATGAATTAGAAGAAAGAAATATATTTATTAGTAAGTTTTATATATATTTAAATTATAGATTATATACTAATTTGTTATTAAGGTCCTAATAATTCATATTCCTTATAAAAACGAATCCGCTTAATTATTATAGCTTTAAAATATAGCTATAATAATAAACAAGCTTTATTAGCTCAAATTAAAGCCTTGAATATTACATAATTCCAAATGCCGCAATTAGGTAAGTAATTATAATTATTATATTAATAAACTTACTAATTAATAACAGATACTACAACTCGATAGTCGTCGACTTATAATATACTTAATAACTTTTTAATTCTTTATCAGCCTATTAATATAGTTATACAAAACTCTAATAATAAGGCTTTTAAAGATAAAAAGTTATTAATATCAGAAGAAGAAATAGCATATTTAAAAAATACTTTATTAATACTTAAAGTATTTGTTAAAGCTACTAATAAGCTTTAAGCTGATAAATATCCTATAATATATTATATAGTTCTAATGTTATATAATATATATATACAATTAGAAAGGATCAAAGAGGAATTAATAGTAAGTTATAATTAATTTATATTATATATATATATACTAATTTCTATAGGAATATCCGCCTCTTATTAAAGCTATTAATTTAGGAATAGCTAAATTACGTAAATATTACCCTAAAAATCAATGGCTTAATTCAAGCGCTCGAACTAAGACTTTATATATAAGTCTAATATTAGACCCTCGAATTAAAAAAGAAGGCTTAATAAGCTTAGGCTTAAGTCGAGAACAAATTATTAATATATTAGAAGTATTAAAAGAAGAATATACTTCGTAAGTAATATATTTTATAGTTATGATATTAATACTAATATTTATAATAGAGAAAAAAGAGACTATTATATTAGACTACTTGCTTTACCTAGAGCTAAAAGTCTTAATATATATAGTAAAAACAACGACTTAGATAACGATATATATATTAGCGAATTAGAAGACGAAGATTTAGACGAATTACAAGCTTATTTAAGTGAGAAAAGACAAAATAAACAAGTAAGTAATAAGATTAATACTTATATATAAAGATATTTACTAATTATATTATAGACTTTACCTTTAGCTTATTAGGAGTTAAATAGCTCTAATTACCTAATATCAGCTATAATAGCTAGACGCTATTTAGCTATTCCAGCTACTAGTGCTTCGAGTGAACGATTTTTCTCACAAGGAGGCTTAGTTATTAATGAGCTAAGGAATAGACTAAATAAAGACACATTTAATATAATAATATATTTAAGAAGTTAGGGGACTATTATAGAGGAGGAAAAAGAGGCTAATAAAGAGCCTAATACTAATATAGAAGAAGCAGAGTTTATATATTAAGAGCTTTATTAGGAGTTATTTATTACAAGTTGTATTTTAGTTAGGTTAATTAAAGTTATTTAAATAAAAAATTAAGTAAGATTTAAGTTACTTTAATTTAATCAAACTACTTAATTACTCAAAATTTAATTTAATTTAATTTAAGTAACTTAATTTTTACTTAAATAACTTAATTTTTCCTCCCCACCCTGCAGATTGCACAACTCCCGATCGAGAACCCCCTTTCTCTTGACGAATTCCTGAACCCAGAAGATGAGATAATTGTTGATGAGGACGAAGATATCTTTATATCTGTTGTGAACCACTATGCTATTGCTAGGCCGGGTAAGGAGAAAGAATCGAGTGATGGGGAGGAGGAGGAGGAGGTTAGGGAGATAGATACTGTTGAAGCTTTGAGAGCAGTAGAAACAGTAAAGCTGTGGAAGCTACAGAAGGGAGATAGTCTACATCTCCAAGCACTTGATCGTCTTACAAGAGAGATTACACGATATAAGATCTCTGCAGCTCACCAGACAACGATTCATAGGTTATCCAAGTCAAAATAATCAATTCCCTTTACACAAGCATACCTCCCTTATAAGCATGCGAATGCGGTTCCCGATGGTATGCTTATATCGAGGTTCTACTGTACTCCGACATCGTGCAGGTGGCAACAAATATTATTCTCACCCACTCAATGTGCCCGGTCTAGACCCACGCCAGTAGGAGTGATAAATGAAGGCGAATATTTTGAAGATTTTGAACGAAGGACGAATCAAATGATTCGAATTTTTGGGATCTTGATTCAAAATCTTCAAGCCTTGATTGGGCCGATTCAAGTAGGGTTTTGACCAATTCGTGCCATTCATGAATAGGTTGAAGGAATCCTGAATGAAGCAAATGAAGGCTTTTTTTATTTAATTCGATGAAGATGAAGACCTGATTAGCTTCATCTTCATTCAATTCGAAGGGCTCGAACTCGATTCGACTTCAAAAGATTCAAATATCAGCCCTAATTGTGAAGAAATCGGGGCCTAACACCAATCCATCGGGTAGATAAGATAATCGCATTGTTCCAGGCTCTCTCTGTTTGCTACAGTGGGTGGCCACAAGTCTACGCGGGAGGCACTTTTACACCAAAAGTCACGGGTTAGAATTATAATTTAAATAGGTATTAGCTATTATTTTAAACTTTAAATTTTAGTAATATAATTAGATTTACTATAAGTTAATTTCTATCTCTTTTGTTTTTTAAATTATATATTATATCACATAGAAATCACTAATCAAGAATCTACTTTTGAGAAAAGTAAAATTTAGTATGTAAATAAGCGAGAAAATCAAGAAAATCAAAAAGTAGAATCTAAAATTTTATATTACTTAGATCGCTTTAAACTAAAAGAAGTAAAATTAAAGTATGTTTAGTAAGAAGTAATTATTATTTAGATTATAAAAGGATTATACTTTCTAATCGATATTATTTTGTAAAATAAACATCTAAAAGTATAAATTTTCGCGATTTTTGGTGTAGTTTTCGTGTTCCGCGTAGACTTGTGGCCACTGATTGTACTTGTGAGACAAGTTCTCGAGTCATGAAGATAGTATCTGACCACTTAAATAATTAGGGCCACGGTCCTTGAAGCAAGCGCATAATTCTTTCCAATCAAATTGCGAATTCCCAAATACATGCTCCCAGAAAACAACCCCCATCACTCTCTATGTTCTTAAAACCAAACAATTCAATCCCCGGTTCCAAGTGGAACGTAGCCACCCCGACCCCTTGCGACTCTATACTAAAGAGGCTCGTTATCTGATAATCGCCGATGTATGCTCAACGACTCTTTTCACCAAGAAGATGCGTATGAGATCTCGCGAACGTTATCAAATTTGTCTTGAATAATAAATGACGCACTTAGCTGGACCACGAGAGAATCTAATGACGTATTGTTGTGTTCCGAATTCCTTATATTCAATTTTTATACAAAACGTGGTATTCCGAGCTTTGCACGAAAAAAATATATAAATATAATCCAGTTCTTGTCATATACTTGTTTAGGGATTTAGATGCTTTTGGCTAGCTTATCAGATTATGGCTTGCGAGTTCAATATCTGCTGATCCCACGGTCCCCTTGCAGCACGGATCTCATGGTTAACCTGGAAAATTCCGTCTCTACAACGCCTCAAGAACCACCAAAAACTGTAAGGCGGCATGAGCTCGAGTAATGAATCGTTCGATCATGACTGTCGTGGATCGAAAATTCTGCGGGTTGGGCGAGTGTGGCACCAAACCACCATTCACGAGGTCGAGATCCGTCTTAATATATTGTATATTGATCTTGTTACCACATCTTCCTTGACGAAGCTTCAATTCACTTGCAAACTATAGTTGAACTATTTATCCTTTACGAGCGATCTAATACCTACGCCACAGTTCGACGAGACCTCGAATTACGTCTATCTGAGGGTGTAACTGTATCTAGGCCAGAGAATCCAAACACAGTCCTTATGAATAAAAAGCATCAGGTAGATTACAGGCAATAAGAAAATGGGAAATAACTAAGGGAAGCTAGTTATCTTCATAGATAAAGGTATGCACGTCTGGTGATATTAGTAGTAACTAACGAGACGGTCTACCTTCAACGTCCATCGAACGCTACCAGTGCCCTCATTTATCTACGTTCAATCAAGTCTATCTGCTAACGTTCTCGTCCTCTCTAAGTGAACCTCAGTCAGTTCCGATTACTGCGAGTCGTGGGGAAGGGCGCATTTAGAAAGGTGCGCATTGTAAAGAAAAAGGATACTGAGTTGACGTTCGCTTTGAAGTACATCCAGAAGGAAGAAAGTGGGTCCCCTATATCCTGTATAACTAACAGCCGCTGACACCTAAATGATAAGTTGTCCGATCAGGAAGCTTATATAACATAATACGAGAGCAGCGAATGCTAGAACATTTCAACTATCCATTCATATATAACTTGAGATTCAGCTTCTAAGACATTGATCTCATGTAACTATACCTATAGAATTAGTGTTGATATCTAACTGATAAATAATGCACAGGTATCTCGTAGTGGATTTGATAGATAGAGGCGATTTGCGATTTTATATCTCGAGAAAGACCTTCACGGAAGAGGCTGTTCAATTTTGGGTCGCAGAATTGGGTTATGCTTTGAAATATATCCATAAGCAGGGTATCGTACACCGGGATATGAAGCCTGATAATGTTTTGCTGGATTACGAGGGCTATATTCATCTAGCAGACTTCGTTAGCACTCCACATTGTTTCTGCAGGAATTTAACTGACTCCAACAGAATCTTACATCAGGCCTCACTCCGGGAAAGCCCCTTATAGGAAAGTCTGGGACCCTCGCATATCTCGCTCCAGAAGTTTACAAAGGAACCGGATATAGCCCAGGAGCGGATTAGTAGTCACTGGGTGTTCTATTGTATAAGTGCATATACAACAAGGTTAACAGTATGTATCTTCTTCAAAATCAGTGCTAACCCATACTTAAGAGACCGTTTGAAGGTAGCACTCAGACTACCCTAGCAGGACAGGTTACGAAAGCCAATCCAGCTTTCCCAGTAACTTCGCCACCCGTCTCCCTGCTATGTTTGGGCGCCATCAGTTCCGCGCTTGACGAAAACCCGACAAAGAGAATGTCTTCTGCGGGCTTTCATAGCTTCACAGATAACCCATTCTTCAGATCAATAGATTTCGACGCTTTAGAGAGGAAGGAAATCGAACCTGTCTTTGTACCATCAAGTCTGAAGACAAACTTTGACCCCATATACGATCTCGAGGAACTGCTTTTGGAAGAAACACCACTAGAAGTCCTGGCTCGTCGACAAAGACCACGACGGCTGAAGGACAATGCAACAGACAAGGAAATCAGGGAGTATGAACTGTTCAAGATGATTGAGACCCAGTTCGAGCTATACAATTACGAGAAGTCGGCATATGATAGGTATGCTCCCGACCTTCATCAACCACACCCCACCCTGAGACTAATCGTCCTACTAGATACAAGGATAGTCTCGAAGCGATGCCCGCTTACGCATGCTAACGATCGACATCCGACGAAGCCTCCTCGAACACCATCAGCGTTCGTCGCAGAGGATCACTACCATCAGAGCGCTAAGCGGCCTAAGCCTCTTCAGCATCTCCAACCTCAGGAACACTACTAATCCCATCCCAACTCCCACCTATGCCTAACGGCCCGCAACAGCGACAGCAGCCATATTCTCAAAACACTAATCATCGATCAAACGAGCAAGCCGATTACTAAACACCCAATTTCTCAGCCCCTCTGTCCACACCACTATCCTATCAAGCATCATATAACCGGCCCTAAGGAGGCGGCATACCAGTCACACTAGGGGAAACGGGCAGCTGGACAGAGCTGGCTCAGAACGACGCTACTTTACCTGCGGATGAGAAGGCCAACGCTGGGAGACCACCTGTAACATTGGGCTTCTGGAATAGGGTGACGGGACACGCCTATAGTCCGAAACGCCAGCAACGAGGCATTTTGGGGAAGGTGGGCGCGAGAGTTATTCTTGCTTCGGGGCACAGTTCCGGCGATCTTAAATCACATGTCTTCTGAGCTCTTTTCAAACCAATGTTGGTATGAAGTGGGCGTCCTTCTTCGCAGCATCTCATTCCCTATTGTTGACCTGATGAAGTCGGTAGCAAGATGTTGTCTGGGCATGTGAGGGCATAGGTCAGGTGATTACGTGCGTGGAAGCTTGAAAACTGTTAGCAATTAAGGTTGGGTAAGCGGGCTTGGCGCACTTGGTGGCACATAAAACGATTCATGAATTTGGTTTAAGTTATCGTATTGAGATTATAGCTATTGATGCTTATATAGAGCATCTGAATGATAGGCAGTAGTAGGCTCCAATACTACAAGCTTTTTGCATAACGTCTTTTAATCACGGGTTTTAAGTGACACTATTACCTTGATTTTCCAAGTACCCCCCCCGCTATTCCTTAATTTTGCGTTCCTATATATAACTTTGTAACGCAATACTTAATTAACTTTATAGTGTGGTGGGGATCGGCCTCGGTAAACTTCTGTCACCTGACTTATGCACTCCGCATTGTACTTAAGTTGAGACCTCCTCCGAGAGACATCATCATCAACAATAGCACTTTTCCTTCTGATAGGATTTACACTTCTTTCTCTAATTGACAATTCGTACTCTTTGGATATGTGATATCTTTTGATTTCGTCTATCTGTTATTTCTTGAACCTTACACCTTATGTACCTTGCATTTGCTACCCTCTTGTCGTGTGGGGGATTGGGGTCCTCCCCTCCACAATAGATACGCTAAATTAAAGCTATAATTGTACGCTTTTTAGTGAACTAATTTTTGTTATTATACTATGCTTCCTTATTTACTTAGATCTATTATAGCGGATATTAAGAATACGTTAAGTAAACTAGGACCCCTCTTAACTAGTTACCTTAAGTAAATCGCTAAAATTAATAGTACTATTATATAAACTATCTATAATATTAAAAGAAAGTTAAATTAGGGTTTTAAGGCTTTACTATTTTTTAAAGAATTAGTCTGTATACTTTAAGAAGAGCATGAAATAGTTCTAAAGCTATTATTAGATAAGAGGCTATAGATATACTTGGATAAGCTTTAAGCCTTTCTTTTTGAAGCCTATTTAATAGAGCCTTTAATATTAATAATTAGCTGTACTTTTCAATGAATTAAGATAACTAGGAAACAATTAAAGTACGTGGTAGCTCAAAGAAGTAAAGAATTAAGGACAAAATAGCTTAATTATATATAAGAATTTACAGTTAATTAAGTTATTACTATTAATAAATCAGGGAGTAACGAAAAGAATAAAGATCGTACCTTTAATTAGTCTCATAAAGGTACAGAGGTAAAGGTTTTTTAATAGCTTGAATATAGAGAAAGAGTCTTTATACTTACGGCATATACTATTAATAAATATATTACTAGTTATACCTTAGAGGGAACCTATACTGCTGAAATCGTAGAGTCTTTCTTAATTAATTACTTATTACCTTAGTATAATCCCTACCCTTAAATATACTTAGTTATTATACTTAATAATGCCTTAATCTATTATAAGAATATTGTAAAGATTATAAAAGCCTATATATATAAGGAAGTATTACTGAGGTTCTTACTACTATATTCTCCTAATTTCAACCCTATTAAAGAGAGCTTTAGAGATCTAAAGCATTAAATAAGACGTTATTATTATCAAGAATGTCGTAATTATATCACATATCAAGATTTCCTTCAATATACGGTAAGAATAGTAGGAACCGGTCTAGAGGTAGTAGAGAGAACAAGAGCGTATTTTCGTAACTATAGGATGATTTAATTATAGCTAAACTTCACTTAAATAGACTTAAAAAGTAAGAAAATCAAGAATTTATATATTATAGTGATATAACTTAAATAGAAAATACTAGGTAAAGGTAAGGGGAGTAAAATCAAGTGCGGGATTAATTACACTAGGTATTTTAAAATCATTAAAACCTATATAAATAACAAGTAAAACAGTATAAAAAATACATAATTAACAGATCTAATATATATTATATACGTATTAATTAAATCCTGTAAAAAAATCTTAGTATTTAACAAAAAAATTAGTATAATTCTTATCCTTACTTGATATACTTATTTGCTATTTTCCTATAACGCTAGCGCTACTGAACTTCAATAGCTCTTAGGTAGCTAATCTCTCGGCCTTATAAGCCTCTTTAAATACTGAAACATTATTAGAAATAGTATAGGTAATACTTGACTTAATTTCCAATAATATTACGAATTTAATATCCTTTAAATAACTCAATTCTATTATAAAAGCCTTGTTTAGGATATTAAAACTATACTTTAATTCCTTCTATTTCCTAGGGTTTTTCTTTTTGCAGATAATTTATTAGCTTATTAATCCTACCTTATTCTCGTTATTATTCGCAGGCTAAATAGGGAACGATAGTAGGAATTAAAAGCTTTGCCTAAATACCCCAGACGTTACATTTAATAAAGAATTTATAGGTAAATCTAGCCTATTGACTTACCTGGGATTATAAGCTCTTCTAGTATTAAATAATTTAAGAAGTAAAAAAATAGTTATAGAAGTAATTACTTAATTTATTATGTAATTTATAGTTTATATTAATATTAAATAAGTAAGGTTCTTAATAAATAAGCTATTGCTATTAGATTTAATTATAGTTTTTACTATAGTTTAATCTAATTTCTTTATACTACTGAGCTTCGGCTTATAGCTTATTTAATAGTCCCCTTTAGTAAATGCAGTAATCTAATTCACTAGAGGCGTTGTTATACTAATCCCTGGAGTTTTGAAGTGGACAAAGGCCGCTTATTAAAGTTAATGTATTATATTAATCTTATAGTGCGTCTTTACCTTTAGTATAATATAGTAATACTTCGTCTTATTATTATATAAGCGCTCTGTATAGATATTATAACTAAAGATCTCTTAACGCGTTAATTCAATAACTAAAATAATAGTATCTCGCTATCGTTTCTTACTAAGCCTTCTATTTATAATAGAATCTCTTAGCGTTAGACTTAGTAATTCTATAACCTCTGGCTTACTTAAAGGACTAGTAAATAAATCATTCGAATCTTTAAATCTACTGTTTTCTCGCCCTAAAAGTATAGGTCTAACTATATCCTAGGCTTTATCCGCCTTAGATTTCCCTTTAGATTTCTTCTTTCCTTTACCTAGGGATTATAATTCTATATTAGATTCTAAAGCCTTAACCTCTTCTAGTGTTTTATAATAAGTATTAACTATAACCTTATTAGCTAAGACGTTCTTTTTATAGTAGTAGGTACGTAAAGGAATTATAGCGTTATCGAATAATTATTAGTCTTATATAAATAAGATTAAAAGAGGGTTTTTAGGGTTCCTAAAGAGGAAATTGAAGGCTTATTTAACTAGTCTTTTAGTAGTATATAACGTTTTTCTCTTAATCTATAGTTCAATTAACGTTTTCTATATAACTTTGTATATTATCTTGTAAGTAAGGCGTTAGAAGATTAAATTAATATCCTAATTCTTAATAATAATATACTAATAACTCTTATTAATAAAAGACTATATATTAAAGTTAACATTTTATAATTCTTTATTAAATAGTACTTTTAGATTAAACGAAGTCTTTTTTCTTCAAAAAAGAATTATAGGAGTAGAGAATGGAGCTAGGGATAAGGATATATCTACTACTTCTTTTTCTAGTACCGCCTTACTTAATTTCTAACGCTAAGCCTTTAAGAAAGAGGTTTCTAAATTAGTAACTTATTCTTTAGACTCAGAAATAGTCGTTCTATATCTATAACACTTTATAGGAGCTTAGTTATAGATTTATGAAGCTTAGCGTTTATTAAATACCAGAAGCGAGTTAGTATTAAGTTTTAATCACTACTTTAAATTTTACTCGTTTTCTAGGACTAGCCCTTATACGCACTATAAGGTACAAGTTAATTCAAGTAGTATCTTAAATTATTAAAAATTTCAAGTTAATTAGAATTGTTTTAGTAGAGTTATTAAGAGATATTACTATATAGTAAAACTAAAGAAGGAGTATGGATACGAAAAAAGTAATAGGATCACTAAATCCCGCGATTAAAAGACGTTATGCAAAAAGTTGTACAAATTAGATAGAAATGCCACTACCTTATGTAATAACTCAATCATGTGACTCAACAATCACATGTCAATTGCCACACGCTAACAAAAACTACGCTAGCTCATGCTACGCGACGCACGCACATATTACGCGTTGGTTCCTAAAACCCCTTTCCTCCCTTGTAGACAATTTATATCTTAAGTCAAGACCTTGATCTGACTATCCCACCGTGACACGCCGTTCTGAGGCGTCGCATCAGAATGAGGACTAACTATAAATGACTTAGCGCTAGAAGGTTTAGAAGCGCTAATACTAGTTTGGCTATATCTATGTTCCCACCCCAACTCTAAATTAAGTCCGAGTTTTTCTCATCTAACCTGTAGCGTGAGGTTATGAATCAACACTAATACGTCGAGCTCTATTTTTTCCACCCACCAGTAGAGTAAGAAAAACTTCACAAACAGCGAGAACAAAATTTTTTGAAATTAAGTAACGAAAACTACATCTAGCAGCCCTCCTTTAACTAGTTAAGAAGCCTAAGCTTGTGCGTATTACCTAGTGCAATATAGGCATCATAGCGACACCGTAGCCTTAAGTAGTAGTATAGCCTAATAACATTCGCAAGTATACTATATATCTCAGCGAGTACCTTAGGAAAGCACTTTTCTATATCAACTCTATAGAAGACCAGTTGGTACTAAAGCCGCTAGTTAAGACTATGATCACTACTATAAGCGTCCTTATTATTAAGTTCTAAACGTTCCCGGATATCAGCACTGTCATGTAAGCTATCACAACTGTCTAGAGCGTCCTTAAAGGAACGGCAGATACAGCTTAGTCCACGGTAATAAGAATCCAGTAGAATATGATCACGCACTAGTAGATTACTATACTAAGCTAAGAGACTAATCAAGCAGTGAAGGAAGCCGCCGAGACCAGAAGAACGACAACCGAACTCCTACAGGAGACAAATAACATAGCTAAAGCGACGAATGACATTACGAAGGCGATTCAGTCCGCGCCATCTCCTAAGGCTTCATATGCGTCGGTATTAGGTAGCAATACCGCGCCTCTTAGCAAGCTAATCACAATATCTACCTAAACATCATCGTTCATTCAAGCACAACGTGAGATCATTATGAAGATCACAGACCCATCCACTATCGAGAACCTTCGAGCCAAGAATCCCAGAATCTTACAGAACCACGTTGACCGCACTATTAAACAGAGCAGAAACAAACACATTGAACGGATTCGGGTGGCATTAGCTAACCAACTAAAGAGCGGAGACCTCAGCATCAAGACATCGAACAGAAACGAAGCGGAGGCCTTGAGACAATTCGCAAACAATTGGATAAACCGGATCGGGAGAGGCACAAGTATACGGCTGCCAACATATGGCGTCCTTGCGCACGGAATCAGGACCAGCTCAATGGACATGGAGAAGTTTGACGAGATCAAGGCCGAGCTAGTGCATGACAATAAACTGTTCATACCGAATGCGGATATCAAATACATCGGGTGGCTATCAAGAGCAGCGAGTACAAAGTCAGCTTCGACCATTATTGTCGAATTCACCAATCCGGAAGACGCAAACAAGATCATCGACGAAGGTCTCATTTAGCAAGGCGAGGCTTTCAATGCGAGAGATACGGCAGACAGTGCCGACTGAAGCAATGCTACAAGTGCTAAAAATACGGCCACATAGGAACCCAGTGCAAAGCGAGCATAGCATGCGGCTATTGTGCAGAACCGCACAGCTCGACAGATTGCCCTACCAAGGTCGACAAGTCCGCCATCAGGAAATGCGCGGTTTGCAAGGGAGCGCACGAGGCGTGGAACAACTACTGCCCAGTTCGGAAGATTAAATTGAGTAAGGTAAAAGCCGCATACGACGCTCGACAACCTTACCACTTTGTCCCGCCGACGAGGGAGGGACCGCCCACGGTATGCGCTACCTTTGATGTCACACCAGCGGAATCGGCGGCAATGACGAATGGAAGCCAGAGGGGCAGGCCGAGTGCCAGTACAACAGGACTAACATCACTGACACCAACACTACCACCAAGGAGACAGAACCCAAGGAGCAAGTCCCCTACGAAAGGCAGAGCCCCAAAGAGGGTCCACCTGGGAAACGGGACCGATAGCACGCAAGATAAGAACGAGGACACAATTATAGTTGAGAGCAGCCAGAGACCGCGGAGGCCACACGTGCCTTCACGACAAGCACTGGAGTCAATCACAACGAACTCACTACTCAGCTCCCAATGGAACACAGTTGAGCAATGAACTACAGCGACGAATGCATAAAGATCTTACAGTACAACGTTATGAGGTCGAGGGATGTGGTGATGGCAACGCTATTAAGGGATCCCAAGATCCAGGAGTACGATATCCTGGCCCTGCAGGAGCCATGGAGGAATCCCTTCAGCTCGACGACTCACAACCCAACTGCACACTCTTTCCATATCTGCTTTCCTAACGAGAGTAGAGAAGCACCAGCGAGGGTTTGCTTCTTTATCAACAAGAGATTAGACCCAAACAGGTGGAGATTTACAGAATACACACGAGACTTGTGTACGCTAGAAATCATGACAAAAACTCCATCCACAGAGGTAACAACGAAGTTCTATTTACACAATATATATAACCCCCCGAAATCGTCAGACCAGAGGACGAGTTGTCTACCGTATCTTAGGACGGCACTCTCTGCCCACCAGGACGAAGAACAAATTGTCTTGGGTGATTTCAACCTACACCACGAACTCTGGGGCGGCCTGACCGTACGAGAGAGGGATCTAGAATCAGAGGACTTAATTGACCTCATCGAAGACTTTCAACTGGACAGTCTCCTGCCAACTGGCACAATCACATATAACGACAAAAATGCACAAATCTGCATAGACCTCTGTTACGGCACGCAAGACCTTGTGGATAGAGTCATCACCTGCAGCGTAGATCACAGCATGGATCACAACTCTGACCACTTACCTATCACAACGAGGATAGATCTCAAAACTATGCAATGGCCAAAGGAAGATACACACGATTGGTTAAGCATGGACGAGAAAGAATTCCGAATACGTCTTGCACGTGAGCTACCACCTCTTCGATGCCCCAAAACAAAGACCGCACTGGACCGATATGTAAGGGAGGTGGTAACTGCTACGCAGACAGCTATTATCCACTCGACGCCGTGGAAAAGACGGTCCCCAAGGGCAAGGGCCGGCTGGACGACCGAATGTAAGGAAGTACAACTTGAGGCGCGGAGGCTTAAGCGCCAGCATGGCCGAACACAGACGGAGGAGAGCTGGGAGGCATATCGCACAGCCCGAAACCAGAAGGGGAAGATAATCCACCGAGCCTTACTTCAAGGTCACCGGGAGCAAGTCGAAAGAGTCATGAAGAGTCTGGAGAGCATGTGGAAACTAGCGAAGTGGGCAAGAAACCGGGAGGTGGTGACGGCCACAACGACCCCGGTGCTGAAAGACCCCACAGCAGGCACTGAGTATACGGAAGTGCAAGACAAAGCACGCCTGCTCAAAAACACGTTCTTCCCGACCTAACCAGAACCAGACCTTTAAGACATGAACAAAGCTGAATACCAAAACCAGATCCCTTTCCCGGACATCACAGAGAAGGAAGTTCATCAAACCATTCTCCTGACACTTCCAATAAAAGCGGCAGGTCCTGATGGCATCATAAATCGAGTCCTCCACATTGCCGCTACCCAAATAGCCCCCCACCTTACGAAAATATTCAACTGGAGCTTACGTCTCGGATACTGCCCAGCGCACTTTCGACAGTCAACGACTATAGTTCTCAGAAAACCCGGCAAGGATGACTACACGGTACCCAAAGCGTACCGACCGATAGCCCTACTCAATACCATCGGAAAACTCATGGACTCGATAATCGCAAAGAGAGTCAGCTATGTGACAGAGATACACCAGCTGTTACCGAGCACCCACATTAGGGGACGCAAAGGGAGATCCACTGACCATGCACTGCACGTCATCATCGAAAAGATATATAAAGCTTGGAACTCACCAGATCCGCAAGTAGCAAGTTTTCTACTATTTGATGTCTCTAGAGCTTTCGATAATGTTTCATATGTCAGACTGCTACACAATCTCCGGAAACGCAGAATAAATAAGAGAACTATCAGGTGGATAGCAAGCTTCTTAGTAGACCGGAGCATAGTTATCAACTTCGATACATTTATATCGGAAGTGTATAAAACAACCACGGGCATCCCCTAGGGATCACCGCTGTCACTATCCTATATCTATTCTATAACGCTAATTTAGTAGAAGTCTGCAATCAGGAGCTTAATTCTGCAGCGACAGGGTACATTAATGATATTACTATTCTGCGTTAGGGTGGCTCAACGGAAGAGACCTACAACGGGCTAACAGTAACCATACAGGAAGCTAACGCGTGGACAAAAAGACATGCATCAGTATTCGCGCCAAGCAAGTTCCAGCTGACCCACTACACAAGAAGGCGCCAGCTGAAGCTTGATCGCCTAGTACAGGTAGACCAGACGGTAGTACAGCCCTTTGTAAGCAGCAAATATCTCGGGGTCACACTCGACACGACGCTGAAGTGGAGGCACCATATTCGGAGCATAATAACAAAAATTTCGAAGTCCATTAGCGCCCTAACAAGCCTAGCTAGCTCGACATAGGGGGCGAGTATCACAGAGCTCAGAAAGATCTACCAGGCGGTAGTCGTCCCTCAGATAATATATAGCTATTCGGCATAGTCGGTCGCTCAAGAACGTAGGAGAAGGCTACACTAACAAGACTATCGACTCCCTCAAAAGACTTTAAGCGAAAGCGGCCAGAATTATTAGAGGAACATACAAAGCAACATCAGGCCCGGCCCTGGATATAGAGCTCTACCTCCTCCCGATAAAGCAACAGATCTAGAAAACAAGCTCCGAGACAGTCAGCAGAATCCTCTCAACAGATAAGATGCCAGCCCTAGCAGGATTTCGACTTCTCAGGACTACGAGAAGCCGAGGAAGACAGACACCATACCTGAGCCCTCTAGAACACACCTACAGACATCTCCATTAGCGCCGAGGCGAGACGATCAAAGAACAAGAAGTCATCCCACCCTACCTTGCACCACTATAGTAGCAGGGACCGAACTTAAGGATCGCACCAAGCCCAGAAATAGCCAGGACTCAGCATAAAGAGCTTCTCAAGCGCCCTTCGAACAGGATCTTCGTCTATACCAACAGCAGTAGCATTAACAACCACATAGCGGCCGCAGCTGTATCGCCCTTAACCCGATGCACAAAAATAGCGCACATAGGGAACAGTGAAACCTCGACGGTATACGCAACTGAGTTACAAGGCATTAACTTAGCTCTTCAAATCGCAGACGATAATACAGAGAAAGGGAACAAGAGAGATAGGGTGGTCATTTTTACGGACAATCAAGCGGCCATCAGGACATTTCTAGCTCCAACCGGCAGATCAGGCGCGTACATTCTTGCAGAGGCGATACCGCTGATTGACAAGCTACAAAGAGTCCGAAGGACGCCAGTCGAGATAAGATGGGTCCCAGCCCACACGGGCATCTGGGGAAATGAAGCAGCAGCCAGACAACACCTAGGAGCTAGCCCAGGAACCCCGAACGTCACGCAACCAAAGACATACCATTCATAAACAACCCTGAAGACCTAGATCATGAGGCAGACAAAAGCTGAATGGAGAAACAACTGGGAAATGGAGACGCGGGGACGAACCACATTCAAACATACTCCATGTCACATAAAGTCCTGCGAATACACCACGGCCTAAAGAAGTGGGAATGCGCTATACTCATCCAGATGCGCACAGAGAAAATTAGGATAAGGGACTTCTTGTGGAAAAGGAAGGTACCTGGGCTTAATAACCCGGGATATGACTGCGGCGAAGGACGACAAACCGTGGGCCACGTCCTAATAAGTTGCCGGAAATATCGCAACTTACAACGGAGGGAATTTAGCAGGGGAGAACGAATAGACCTGAGGACAATCTTGAACGAGCTAAAGTTAATCATAAAAGAAATACGATTTATAGAACAGACGCACCTCCTTAGGCAATTTCGGAGTTGCTATACAGCGCCTACAGACGAAGTGGAACACTAGGGGAGACTGAAGGTACAAGGACACTAGATAGCTATTAGGAGCGGTAGCTAAGGAGCCTGATATACCCTCAAAGAACAAGCAAAGCACTCCTTTAACGCCTATGTAAATAGTCGTAGATAGGAGCCAGACCGTCCAGTAGAGGAGGTTGCTGGTCACGTTATCGTGATGAAGTGAAGTTGCGACTACCGAATATGGCAAGGCGCACTTCGGCAACTGGCGTCGAAGCTGGACCATGCCGGCATAGCAGTCCTACGGCAAACAGCTGGAACCGAGTATGAATAAATGAATGAATGAATGAATGAATGACGGTCAGACCCCGGAACGTGACGATCACTTCCCTGTTTATTGAAAACGGTCGCTTCTGGCGGATGGGCTGGAGACGGGAACAGACCGAGAGAGGTGAGTTCGATGGATCTGAATATTGCAGAAGCGCGATGTCAGGTTCTGTCCTCCGCAGTTGCCCCTGCTCGTGCGTGGTCGAGAGGTGACGACCGTCTCGGCACCTGCCATGCACCTCTCGTCAGGAATCACCAGCACTGCACGGCAGAATGAGCGCAAAACGGCGATCTTACTGGTCACACTGCAAGCTACGGACATGCTGAGACGTTGTGAATGCACTCCTATTTCATTTACTTCTCCCTCTCCTGATGGCGTGGATACGGGAGGAACTGCGGCACCCATCTGTTGAGCCTGCCATGACCCCGCCACGCATTTCATCGGCTTAGCGCCGACACTGATGGCGCGATTTTTGCATCACTGCCTGCCGAGCAGAAATATGGCAGTTGCCGTCGACAAAGAGATCGGGAGGTGCAGCTAGAGCACCCCAAGAAGGGTTAAGATGCTTGATCACTTCACCAGTGCGTTCAGAAGAAGGAGGTTTAAAGCTGAGAGATATTATGGTGTGCTAATCTGATCCGAACACTTTCAAGGAGTCAAGAGGAACCAACCGGCGCCGCATGTCTGCATATCCAGATTCTAGATCTTTGGAACAAAATGGAACTAACCAGCGCCGATGTGCACAGCTTCCACGGCCTCGCCGGCTCCTGTTCCACCAAGAGCCTTTTAGCGACATTTCTATTCTTGGTGTAAGCGGCGAGGTGCCAATACAAGAATTAAGCAGCCAGTCCTAATATTCTGGGGGAAAGTCTTATCGGCCCTCGTATAACAATTGATGGAAGTTTGATCAACTTACCGTATCTAACGAACTACATACTGCCCTGAAGTCGCCCGTAATACTTTAATCTGCCCAAAGTCCAACAAAGTAGATGTAGGGGTAGCAGCTTAGATAGTGCACCCGATTACATTTGTGTCTCTCTAGCAGGCACTGACATCGTTCGGCGCAGGCAGCTGTCTGTTGAAACGTATTGCTAAAGCACCTCGTTGCTGATCTCGCTCGTAAGGCGGGGTATCATTTTGGGCTCGGGGGTTAATCGAGGGAAGGTGAGGTTGGATGGCGAAGGACATGGCCCAAAATCCCCCCTAAAAAAAAAAAAAACAAAAAAAAAAACAAAAACAGGAATGTACACGCAAACAAAACGAGGCAAACCGATGTGAATCAAGATTAAAGTGCATGAGAAACAAGCCAGGAAATGCACACGCAAGCAGATCGAGGCAAACCGAAGTGGATCAAGATTAAAGGACTTGGGAGGCTTGGAAAAGGGCAGAGCTAGACGATTGCAAGGTTTCTACGTGCAGGTGGATGCACCCCGCCTCGCCATCACATTCACCACCGGGATGGTTAGTGATTAATGCTTTTTACATCTGCGGCTCCACCGGTCTCTTCGGCTCGTATTTTCGTCGGCACCAACGGCTTCATCAACACCATCGGCTTCATCGGCAAATTTTCTGCGTAAATAGGAGTGGGGAACGAGGGAGGGCTTCCCGAGTGCTAACCCAATCTTCAGAGTTCTGCAGAATTGGCGTTCTGTTCCTGTGGGGGTGTACCTGAGTTGTGGAGTCCAGGGCTTGGAGCCATAGTTCGCTTGACTCATCAGCAGCGGCTGGAGCATTTCCGTGTCGGCATGTATCAGGGGGAGATCATGCGCGGGCCCAACGCTGGCAAGGGAAGATAAGGTTGTGGAAGAAGAGGGGTTGCTATTAGATGCACTGCTGCACGAAGTGTCCAAAACAGCAAAACCAGGATTAGTAACAAAATATTGTAGGCCGCAGCTAAATCTACATATACTTTAAAAATCATTATTATAATTTTAATAAAACTAATTAAAAAAAATACTATTATAACGTATTAAACAAGATTTAAAGTTAATAAAATTCGGGATTTTATAATTATATTACGAAAACCAAATATGTTTTAAATTATATAAAACTTGCAAAAAGATGTTAATTCGGCTGCTTCCGAAACCAACGTGCAGAACCACTCAGCGGACGCTCAAGAGCTATATCCCTTTAGGAAAATGATAATGGGAAACTCGGTCCAAACCTTTGTAGAAAGGGCTTTGGACATCTCTAAAGGAGTAAGGAGGAGGCCAACCCAGGCAGGTATGGAGGAGGATGCGCGGCACATGAGCATTTTCCGGATATGATGAGAAGGAAGCGGTCTAGAAAGTGATACCGTGGATACTGGGGTATGTGCATAACCAGAGACAGTGGAGGCTGAGTAAGAAGCTGAAAGTGTGCAATTTTGCGAATACGCACAAAATGAAGGAGACTCTTAAATCATGTAAATAATACTTCGCACCGCAGCTGCTGAAATATCCTTGAGACTGGATGTGCACAAATCTAGAGAGAGAGGTCAGTTGAGGAAACCCTTACAAGCTATTGTACCACAAAGACAAGGAATACAATCTGTGCTTTCGATCTCGCACTCAAATTTGTGATCACAAGGAAGTTCCTCTCTAGAGAACTATTAGCTCTGAGCAGATAAGCAGATAAGTAAAGCCCAAAACTTAAATGATAATTCACTTACTTTTCTCCACTATAATGACCTTCGCATACAGTTAGGCATCAGCTGATAAATCAGGCAGGCAATCCCGTCGATTCTGAAGAGATAGCCCACCGTCGCTATCGCGTTGAAGTTTATTTGTGCGAGTCTCAAAAAAATGAGGATCAGATGGTCTAGAATATGTGTGAGTCGGCCTAGCTCCTGCCTTGCAAGGGGAGGAGCGTCACCGGTTTGAAATAATATTCTACCAAGTTGTAAGGTCGTGTAGATATGGAAATCGGATGCCTAGACTTGCCAAAAGAAGAAAGCACGATATTGGTATGGGAATATGTGTGATTATGCACCGCCCACCACACCGCATCGGAACCCCACCTACAGTAATCATCACTCCAGCGACGCCGCTCGCCCCCAGGAACACCCCCGCATCAACAATCATGATCAAGAACTAGAAAAAAAGGTATTCGGTCTCGCCGCCAAGGGCTTAGGTTTGGAGCTCGAAGGCAACAGGCCCGTCTGCCGACCCGCATACTCCAGAATCTTGATATCCAGAGCCAGCGACGAGCTCGGCTGCGCATGCATGTTTAGGAACTCCAGCGTTTTGGTAAGGAGGAATTGAAGCTCCTTGCCGTCGATTAAGTGGTTGAGTAAGGGGTTGCAATATGCGGCTTGGAGAACGAGAAGGTTGCCCCATTGTCTATAGATCGTGTGACGTTAGCATTATCACGAGGAACAGTGAATGATACAAGACGGGACGGGACGAGCGAAACATACGCATGAGCCGTTCCCCAGACATTTGTCACGATCAACCGACCACCTCCCAATCCATGGAATGCTCTCGTACTGTTGATCAGGGCCCTGATACCTCTCTTTGCATACTGCAGATGCTTGTGAAACCTGGAGGTCTGGATAAAGACTTGCCCATCCACGAAAGACGACATCTCAATTGCATATGGAGCACCTGCTGACCGGTCTAATGGAACGCTACTTAGCGATGATAGCTCAAGAATCTGCTCCACGTACGGCCGATACGTGATGACTTGCGCCCCGTAAAACTTGGCACGAAGGCGAGCCGTGAGGATATCGTTTGCAGGAGGACTGCCTTCGTGACCAAGCAGAGCTCCGCAGATACTCTGGAAGGAGGAAAGACTTTCTTCGAGTGCTTCGACTGCTCTGTCGAAACCTGTGTGGACGTTTTGAATAGACGGCCGAACCTCGTTGAGGGATGGTTGACCTTGATGCCTTACAGAAGACGCCTCGAAGGTAGAAGAGCTGTCCTGTAACACGTCGATCGCTCGATCGCTGGCGGCCCCGTTGTTGGAAGATTGTGATTTGGAGCCTGTGATGAAGTGGTGCGTCAGCGTCGGCGTCTTTTTCACTTCCCAGCACTGGTGGGACCGATTACTTTCTCTAGGCTTATACAACTCGCCGTGCAACAAATTGAGATGCTTTCGCATATACAGCTGGTCTATGTAGCTCCGGTATACGTATTCTTTCATGCCTCCCGAAACAGCTACGTGGTAGTCTGGGTACGGCATAAGTCCTTCGTATTGCAAAATGCCGGAATGCACACAAGGTAGCTCGGCTGTAATATCACTGCGACGCATTAGCAGGATTGGCTGATAGAACCTCATCTTGCCATACCTCTCCAATTGCAATATAGTCCAAAATGCAAAGAGAAACTCGTTATCTGTACTGGAAACCTTTATTGCTTGACCCCTGACTGACTGAGATCCGTTCTCCATTTCATCTTTCGCGACGGTGTCAACGTCTAGCGGTAGTAAATTCCGAAAGTGTTCAAGTCTCCTGATTGCTGTTAGTATCATGTGTTGTTATGGCTGAATCGGATTGGCTTACGGTCGTAGGAGAGTC
Source organism: Cadophora sp. MPI-SDFR-AT-0126 (assembly GCA_020747065.1). Classification (NCBI taxonomy): domain Eukaryota; kingdom Fungi; phylum Ascomycota; class Leotiomycetes; order Helotiales; family Ploettnerulaceae; genus Cadophora; species Cadophora sp. MPI-SDFR-AT-0126. Next base: position 97,514 of record JAGMVK010000024.1, on the reverse strand, counting down.
TGCAATTTGATACTTGCCAGACGTATATACTCATACGACTCCAAAACTCGGGCAAGCTGGCCATAGTAGAGTCCGATGAGAATGCATACGTGAGCATGCTCTAAGCTATTCCCGCCAATCTCGCTAGCGACGATTTCCATCGCAATGTGGAAGTATGCCAAACCCGGGATGACATCCCAGTTTCGTGGTGGTACATATGGCGTGAATTTCCCTAGGCTCCCTGCTTCCAGGGAAGAGCGTCCACAGTGAGGCTGAACTCGCGCCTCGGCTTGTGGTGATGGCAAGCCTGGCGTCTGAGATGAGACTGGTGGCGATTTCTGAAAGGGTGAGAGAGTGTTCCCATTTCGGATAGCAGGAGAGCAGTTTGAGGTCTTGTCCGAGGTTGGTAAAACGTCCGGTATCTTGTCTCTATATTCACAAATCATTCCAAGAGCCAGCACTGCCATAACAAGAGCGGTTGTGATTGTCCGAGCAGGGGTCGTCCTGATTAAGCCGGGGGCGCTTGCTTCTTGTTGCTCTTGCGGACCAGGCGATCGTTTCCGTTTGGATCCTCGACTATCTGACGATGCACTCGCCGTCGGATTCTTTCGAAACTCGGCTTGTGACGAGGTGACTTTCCACGGAGCCACTGGAACAGTTGCCAGCCATTTTTGAACGAGAACCTCGAATTTCTTTGGCGAAAGTATAGGATGCATAACGTTCATGTGACTCATGTAGCTCTCGACTAAGCGCATTACGGTGATGGAGTCCAATTCCAGAAGCCCATCCGGATCTCCAAGCCGGCGTGGTCGATCGTCTGCTGCGCGGTTCGTAAATATAGGCGGTGCGGGGTTGGGTCCTCCGACTGGACACCACAGAGGGCCGGTGGCTGGCGAAGAGGAACCATCGAAACCTACATCGTCTGCTCGTGCCGGAGACGGATTATCGTTCATGGAATTCTTGTCGTACCCATAGCCGAGATCTAGTCCCTCTCCTCTACCCGCCGTCCTGAGGAGCCCGCGCTTCTCTTCTTGATTCATTGCATATTTCTCGTTGCTGATCCTGCTGTCCATCAGGATTGGTCCTGTAATCTTTCGGATAGACCCCCAGAGTAACAGTCTCGCCGCTCCAGTTGTATGATTGATAGGAAGTACCGATTCGCCAAGTGCAATTGGTTTGCTGTCATCCTCTTCCACTTCCTCCTGTTCTTGCGAATCATGGTGAGCAGCTGGGGACTCCGTAGGGTCAGTAGGGCGTGGAACGTGTGCCGACTCGATAGAGGGAAGGGTTGGTGCTGAAGGTCGCGCAAAGCCTGGCGAAATCTCTGGCTGCTGGCGCTCATTCTTTACCAAGTCCACTGGAGGGTAGTCTAGACTGCCGAAGTCTGCTGTGTTCATGGAATGGACTCGTCTTAAATCTCTTTCCAATTGGCCAACTCTGCTGTGAAGCAGTTTGTTTTCCTGTCTGACCTCTCTCAGCTCCTTTTGAATATCCCTTTGGATTATATCTTGCCTAGAACCTCATTAGATTAATAAGTAACAAGTAAATTAGCAGAAGACGTGCTTCTTCGGGACTGGCTCCCTGTATATACACTCAACGTTCTTCTCCTGACAACCTGAACATGGCCGGCTTTCGTTGCATTTCGCCTTGAGTTTCCGACAGCGATCGCATGCCTGTGTGGCTCGACGCATCGGCCTGACATTGGTTATCGACCCTGGAAAAGCAGAATGTATGTACGCATCTCGAGGGCTGGTTGGAGCAGGCATTCCCGGTGGCCTGTGCCGATTATTATATGCGGTTATAATCTGTTATCTCGGGTCGTCTTGGTATGGTGAGTTTATATGGGGAAGAACCAACTGACCGGGCGAAGGAGATGTGCTGTTGAGTTGACGTTCTTTAGATGAATCACAGCTATGAGCAGGACCATAGCTCGTAGTGTACTCTTGAGAGGCTGATTCCGTCGGGGGGGAGGGGGGGGGGGGGGGCCGCATAAGTTTGCTGTGTAGAACTTGGTTTAGAATGTCGACATGTGCCTAGATGTCATTGCCCGCTCAGATCCCCGGCGAGATGTAGTCAAGAAAAGCAATTCGCTTCATGGGAATCCCTGGCTTCGGGGCTTGATATTGGTTACGGCCCTTGGTCTGGACCCTTCAAGGCGTCAATCCCAAAAACCTTGGTGAGAGATAGCCGGTCGATCTGGTGGACACGGTCCTCCCAATTTCCACCACGACCAACCACAACGTCACCCAAAGCCACCACCCTGGTGGAGTACGTTTGTCAATGCCAGAACGCCACAGCTGCAAAAGGGCGCATATGAACTGCATGGCAGACACACGGCACCCAAATTTCGGCTTCCGGTTCAATCTGAGCCGTGGAACTTGCCGCGTCCTCTGTCTGCTTGACGACATGGACATGCCCGACAGTGTTCTAACAACAACCTGTTTTGGACGGATGATATACGGTTGTGAAATCGGAGGGATCTCCGGTATCCCAGAACAAGGTTAAAACGGCTGGTAAGGCTGATGTAGCTAATTTCCAGGTGTCACATGTTTCAGGTTTGTCTTTCAAATAGACCTTCCCATTCATCCTCGGGATGAGCTTTGCTCGCTCCACATACCAAAATGAGATCTCAACAGAATTCCGGTTGAAAATGAAACGCTTACTCTCGAGGCCAGCCCTTCAACATCCAGGAAATGTGCACGCAAAAGAATCAATCGAGACATATCTATCTGGATCGAAGATGAAGGATTAGGAAGTCTTGGATATATCCACAATTCGACGTCAATTTCAGCCCATATAATCCTATTAATAAGACCCAAAAGAGGTTGTAAATTGGACTGTTACTATCAAAGATCCCCTCGCTGTATCCAAGTTCTCTCAAGTGGGGTGGTGTTACTAAGGTGCTGGGGTAGAAGTTCCAGCTGCATGATCGGTATCATGATTAGTAATGTCTTCAATGGTCTTCAGAATCGGTCCATGACCTGCATCATAATCAGAAGCATCTTCGCTCCCAATGGACAATGGATAATGCTATGCAAATTTGACTGGTTGCATGCGGGCCTGTTCCCTTGGGGCGCTTTACGAAGAGCTTAACCCTAGAGCTGCAGTTCGCAAGGGTCACCAAATTAGGTAAAGAGACATTGAAGTCGGCATGAAACGTGGAGAGATCAACGCAAGCCACAAATATTGGCAAAGAGAAACTGAGGTTGCGGAGGGACCTTTGCAAGCAGCGCCTTCTCATAGGTCAGGGAGCGAACTCGTAGAATGAAGAATCAATTCAGGACTCACCACACCACAACTCTTGTGGCGTCAACGGCCGAGCCATGTCCATGGCGAGTAGGTTCCATTGAGTGACGCCTAGATGCAGAGGATGAAGCAATCGCTGTTGGTGCTGTTGGAACTTCGAGGAATTGCACGTGGGAGTGGGGAAGAAGGTAAACATCATCAGTTACATAATCCAACTTGCTATTTTAGACACTGCTGGGGTGGGTGAAGCAGCAAGCCCTCTTCTAGCAAAGATCGATCTAAAGATCGATCGAGGCGTTCGTCAGCACCCATGATTGCACAAAAGACTTCTACGTTAAAACGGTGCCGTGTTACACCAAAGTCAACCGACTTTTGAAACGTTGGCGGAGAAAGCATGGACTCCGGTAACCATGGGATGAACGGGAGCGGCAGCCTTCCAAGCCACTATTAAAGTTAATATATTGTCAGAGATGAATCTCATTCTTAACATCAGACCGCAACTCGCGAAAAGTATAGAACGATAGAGGTCTGTCTCTTCTATTTCTATCTGGCCTTCTCGTCGAGTGCGTTTCATTTTCGTATTCCCTGTCGCCATTGCTCGTGGATTCCCCTTCCATACAGCCTATTCCAGAGGCTTATGTCAAGACTGAATATAACAATCGAGTACCAATCTCCTCAGTCATCCGCTTCATTGTATCATTGAACACCTCAAGCTGACTTCTGAACGTCTAGGCGTGCTTCTATCCCATGAACGAGATCGGATACTATAAGCAAACCGCTGATATGGTACCTCCAGCCAGTTCACGCACGGATGACTCTTACCCCGTTACGCCGGCGTTTAATAACACTTTGAAAAAGGATTGGAGGCCTGACTCTCCAGTTCCCTCTGATCCCGTTCAGCATGCTGAAGACGATACCGTGGTGCGAGATCAACCTTCACGACATGTCGACTACCTCTGTCACGATTGGAAAGAGGAGGATATCTGGTCGTCATGGACACATGTTATCTCGAAACGAAAGGCGAACAGCAATAGTGCGAGGCTTGAGAATGCATTATGGCGAACGTGGACGAAATCGCGGTATCGGTTGAAGACAGTCCCTCCAGAGACTCTGGACTGGTAGGCCTTCATTTCAACGATCCCCATTCATAACCTTGCTAAAATACATCAGGCTAAAAGATTGCGATTTGACATGGCTGTATGGTCCTTTCCAGGCAAGTTCCGACAATTTGTCTATGACGCCTACATCCCTAGCTGGAATCGGAATATCTAAATTGAACTCTTCTCTCAACAAAAGCCCTATCTTGAAGAAACGAAGCGCGTTAGAGATCATGCTTCAACTGTCGCTGCCCGCCTCATCGCTCCCAAATCCCTCAGCCGCAGCCGCGCAAGCTCAACGAAGCAACACTACGACCCCCCCGCACGAGTTTGATACGTCTAGCATGGGTAGAGCGGCTTCAGGCTATGTGACATCTCCGTTCTCTTTGAAACCATTGAGACCAGACGATGGCAATGAGTTCCTCTCCGTCAGCTTATCGGGAGAGCAATCACTAGTAATGAACGAGAGGAAACGTGTTCATTTCAATGATAAGGTGGAGCAGTGGATAGCGGTTGATATTGTAGATAGCGACGATGACGAAGATGGTTCGTCAGAAGACGAATTTCTTATGATGAAAAGGTCATCAAAATCGAAGCAATTGAAGTACCTCTCAGACCCGCTTTAGCGTTGAAGTCAGCACCATAGCAATTTACTAGCTGCGGACTGGTAGCTGTTCATATTGATTAGCGAGCTCATGCACATCCAGTGTGTTAACTGAGTTGAGTTGAGTAGAGTAGTAGGCACTACTCTACTCAACTCAACTCTGTATTACCTACTACTCTACTCTACTCAACTACTCTAGAGTAGTTGACAAGTACTACTTGAGTACTAGTCATGTGACTTTAAGCTAGCGGAATTAGGCTTAGATAGCGGAAGCGTTACCGAAAATAGCTTAGCTACGGCTTATCGTAGAACCTTTGAGGTTCTTTTATTCTACGTAAAATATCTCTAATAACTTATTAAATAAGCTAATCTAATTTATATTACTTAATTATATTCGAAGCGTTTCTTTATATATACTTTATTTTGAAGAAAGAAGAGCTAAGGGCTCTTATTATCTCTCTTAAAATTTGGGGTATTTTTACAGAAGAATCTGTTAGAGAGGAAAAGGAAGCTAGTCCTAATATAGCTCAGGATTTATTTATTATAGATTATTTTATTTGTATTTAATTTCTTATTTTCCTTATTAGAAAGAGTACTACTTAATCTTATTATTATTATTATTACTATTATTATTATTACTACTAATACTTGCTTACTAATCAACTACTCATGAGTAGTCAAAATAGCTACTCTAATTCTACTTATGAGTAGTTTAAAAATCAACTACTCTACTCAACTCTACTCAACTCAACTACTCTAGAGTAGACTCAAGTAGTTGAGTAGTTTGTCAACACACTGTGCATATCGTCCAAATACGCAACGTAGATGAGCCTCTTCAAGGATCTGATAGGAATGAGCTTGTTGTATAGGTGGAGTTGGAGAAAAGAGGAGAGCGGATACTACAGTACCTTCGTAGATAAATAAACCCATCTTAAGCTTCCTTCGACAGGGTTTTGACAGGGATCTCAGCAAGCTTCTATCAGTTACCTTTGATGGAGTGCCGAGGCGTACCTCTATAATTTTCCCAAGGCAGCCCAAATAAAATCCGGGATCTACAGGGGTGTTTGAAAATGGAGTTTGGAAGGGGAAAAGAAAAACTTTAAAAGTTTAACTCAGTAGAGCCGAAGATTCAACTGGCTATTCTGGAACTAATTCATCAAGAGCTATACTGTTCTGAATAGGCTCCTCTCCTCTACGTGTTCTGCTGGCCGATAGCTATGGGATTTGCCCACATCCAGTTTTTTGCTTCTTCCAAGACAGATTGCTAAGAAAGAGAGATTGGCCCTTCCTGGTCGATAGCCCTGAGGCTTTTGCGCAAGATGGATGCTCGGCTACTCGATGTTGGTCGTTGAGGTCGCTAGGTCGCTGAGTTGTGTAGCACAACGTGTCTCCACCACATTTTACAAGTCATGTATTGTGGCGCACTACTGGAGTTAGGCGATATATCTTATATTACGCACGTATTAAATTTAGTCGTACAAGGTATATTAAAGGCTATTATAAAAGACGCTTATAACGACTTAAATAATAACGACGTTTATAATATCGAAATCGAAGAAAAAATAAAAAAAGATACTCCAAATAGTAAGTTACTTTAAATCTAAGTCTTCATATTAATTAAATACTAATTCTTTTTAAGATACTTTTTTATAGGGAAGAATTCGGAAGGTAATAATCGGTATTAAATATTCCCAAGAGAATATAAGACTATTAAAAAGTCAAATTCAAGCTCTTAATATTAAAGAAGCTAAAATACCTCAACTAGGTAAGTAATTGTCTGTATCGAGAGGGCTTCAGGGGAGAGGCCTGTACGAGAGATATAGGTCTCCACCGAAGAGCTACTGTTGACGAGGTCTCATCTTACCTCGTCTCCACTCAATCTACCTTCGGTAGAGCTTGATACGAGGATAGGGTATATCGTTCGTAGCCACCCCTTCGTAGAAGGGACGCACAGAATAATACAGAGCAATCTGTTACGAACCGCTCCAGGTCACGGGACCTGGGGGCCCAGGATAGCGTAGTACTCAGGACCATAGGCTCAGGAGGGATGTACGCCTAGGAGGGCGGTTACTCTAGGAGAACCTGATACTTAGGATTTCATTCCCAGTCACATGTACGTAGGATAGTTATGAATGGTTATTAAGTAAATTATATATAATAATTTATATTGTTACTCGCGAAACGCGGATAGAGCCGCTCGCTAAGCCCCTTTAAGTAAGGCTCTCGCCTTTAGTCCATTTTAGGCTAGTTAAGCGATCGTATATTACGGAAGGGGGTGTACAGTGGGTCTCGTCCACCCCCCCTGTTTCTGCTATTTCTATAGCTATTTACAGTAATGATTTACTATCCAGAAGGAGCCCCTTTCCTTAATCTAACCTTTACTATTCTCTCTAGTATTATATTAATAAATCTATTAATTATATCAATAGAAATCTTGTTTTCCTAAATATCTAAAATAGCTGTTTTTAAGTCCTTAAGAGTTTAACTACTATATAGATTTCTGTTTCTAAGCTTTTACTTTAGAATTCTCTAAATATTCTTAATTAGATTAAGGTCTAGCGAGTAAAGAGGCTACTCAATTAAGTATATATAGTATTCTAAGCGTACGGTATTACAGATTCCACGATTCTATTAAGTATCTACTTTTCTATAGACTTTGCTATTATTCTTGATATAAAAGAAATCTCTTAGTTATTCAAATATCTCCTTTAAAGAACTCCGAAGGATTTAATCTACGTACTTTTCCTATGTAAATCCTTTACCCTGACCCTTGTATAAGCAGAAGTATATCTTCGATTTGTAATTGTATCTAATTGCAGCCTATGCCATAATTGATTTATAACCGGAATGAAATATAAACTAGATATAATTAAGTCTCCTTTGTTTCCTACGTTTCTGTAGGATTTTCCGTCTACGTAGAAGATTCGTACGAGTAATCGTTTTATCTGTAAATATCCCTTAACGCTAGTATTCTTTGGATTGATCCTAATTTACTATAGTAAAGCTCTAACATTTAAGCTTATTCTTTTTCGAGATAAAAGGCTTATAATCAGGAACGTAGTAATAATAGCCGTGTTGTTCTAAAGCTCGCAAAAGAGTAATATCTGCGTAATTAAGATGGAAAAGCTCGTGAATTTAACCTAAGGGAAGAGCTCGATAATCAAAGTAGCTAGTAAACTACTTGATTATTTCTTAAACCTTTTCTATTGAAATCTTAGGAGTTAAGCTAGGAGGCTTTACTTATCGATTAGTCTTCTCGAGGAAATATTAAGTTAAAGAGCGTGGTATACCGAGTTTCCGTGCGGCGGCTGGTTAAGAATAGCCCTTACTAAGAAGAGTCTTAAAACGCACTCGAATTGGGGTTTTATATGTCCAAGGTATTTTAATAATATCTACTCTATATAATTCTGTAAGGGATAGTTATTAAATTAGTGTTGAAGACATAGGTTCTACGAGCTTTAATAACTCTCACCGCCCGGCAAGGGTGGACGAGACCCACTGTACACCCCCTTTCGTACTTGGTCGCTGGCGAATCTATTACGCCAAGCCTTCTGAAGAGTTCTCCGTGCAAGGGCCAACTGCCCAATCAGGAAACTGGAAATCGAAAAATTATACTATTCTAAGTAAAGCTTCATTTCCCTCTTGGCGGAATAGATACGCCTGATACGAAGTATTATTAGTATTATTATTATTATTATTCCTTTTTACATGCTATGTGAGCCTATGACTATGCAGCATGGCAGGGATTTCTCCCTAGCTGTTTGAGCTGATTCTAGTACAAAAGAAAGCTGTGATACAGGGTTTGGGGCTCTGTCTGATGTGTTCTAAGCGCTGGTGAGGGTCTTGCTCTATTTGTACAAAAGAAAGGTCGACGTACGCTTGGTAGGGCTGTTAAATGAAGCTGAAAATTGTGAAGATTTGAATGAAGTTGAACTTGGCCTGAGGTAATTCAAACGCTTCAGAGGACAATTTTGGCGATTCAAGCCTCGGATTCCTGGATTCAAAGGATTCATGAAGGGTTTGAAGAGAGTTATGCTCTATTTTATGCTTGATTTATTTCAAGATCTGGCATAATTCTTCGTGTGTATGTTTGTGCTTTGGCCCTCTTACCCGCGGGGAGCGGGGCGAGAAAAAAAAAGAATTTTTTGGCCTTATATTTAGACATTATGGCAATTTATTCACAAATTTTATGAATGAATTGAATGAAGACTCCTGATTTTTGATTCGTGAATTTGAAGACCTTACCCGATTCGGCTTCATTCAATTCAAGGGTCCCGAGGCCGATTCGACTTCAAAATCTTCAAATATCAGCCCTACGCTTGGTGCAGCAGAACGGATGGTGGCCACTGTTGAAGTTGTAATGTAATCGAAAATAGACCTTAAGCGGATTCTTGCTCGGATCCTTGCTGTAGTAGGGTACTTTGACATCGGAGGTAGGTCCAGATCCAATCTCGAATCCTGACGAGGGATCGATGGATTTGAACCCAAGCCTCAAAACTCTCGGGGAAATGGAGCAGAGGCAGGGCGTGCTTTCGCGAGATACTCTGCCGTGATCGTGGAAGGGTTGTTATAGGATAGGGAGAAAGGTGGGTTGTGGGGAAGAGGTCGGGGATCTCTCCTAGCGGAATATCAACAGGTTCGGGAGGTGGAACCATTTTTCTTACATACGGCTTGTTAGCGAGGATATCTAATACCCCGATAGTGTCTGTTTTCTGTGGTCTGAGATACAGAATGGTTTGGGCTACGGAATTCCCTAGGTTTGCCATCCTTAAAGGAATACGAGAAGAATCGCGAGAAAGGCAGGCAGGATGTGAGAGAAAAGGCCGAGCGACCAGCTGTACGAAAGGGGGTTGACAGCGGGTCTCGTCCGCCCTTGTAAGGCAGCAGGTTATTCGTCCAATCAACAGTTTGAAATTCTAGAATTTTCTCCATAAATTCCCTTGAATGTTAGGGCAAAATACTAGGGTGGACGAGACCCACTGTCCACCCCCTTCCGTACAGGACGAGAGACAGTGCTGTTATCGCTAGGCCAATGAAAAGCCTTATTTAACACCGCAGGAAAACGCGTCCTGCATCATCGCGTGAGTCACGCGATTGGTTGTGATGATGATGAAGTTTATTCGCCCGGTTCTAAACCTAAGGCAGTGCTTGTTGGCACAACGATATCGCGCTCCTTTCGGGTCTTTGTGCGGTACCCGGAGGCTGGATTTATGCTTGATAGAAACGTCTCGAATATCCTCAAGGAGGCCCTCATACGACAGGAAGTAGTCCCCAATTGTAGGGAGATCTCGAAGCTTATGGAGAGAAGCCATAATAGCAATATCCTATGAAGGATTAAGTGGGAGTCTATAGAATATATCCTTAAAAGTCGGTGAGTTTCTTCAATTTCTGGAATGTCGGTGTGCGGGGTTAGCAGTGGTAGATAACTTTTTCCCTTAAACAATAGGTTTGTTAACACAAGAGGTCACGGGTCAGATCACCAATCATTCAGATAAATTGGTAGTAGAAGAGCTGCTGTTCTAAGACTGTAACTACTGATGCTTATATGCATTTGCAAGCAATAGGCTGCTGTAGGCAACAAAGCAGTCAATGGAGTCATCCAGCCCGTGACTTAACACGTGCCTAATATGCCAAGGAGGTCAAAACAGCTCACCGTATTCTAACAGGGTTGCGTGTAAGTAGCCTGTCACGTGCAAGCTTTCTAAAGCTTGTTTAGAGCTCAAAACCGCGGGGTAAAAGAGTGACATGTATTATAAGCCTAAAACGGTTTTAACACATGCCCTAGTCGCATATCAACCATTGGACGATGGAAATGCTCCAAAGGGAGGAAATGGGCTCTTAGAACATCCGCGCCGCTCACTTTTGATGCGTCCGGATTTCCCCATACAAGTCCAGGCCGTGCGCTCTGAAATTTTTTGGCAAGCTCCGATTTTCCCCATACAAAATATGGCCGTGCACGGTGGGCCGATTATCGAAGGGGCGTTTTGATTCATGGTGGAATGTAGATTGACCGCGTCTGTTTCCAGTGCCTTCGTACCCAAAAGAAATAATCAACACAGACTAGTTTCATTCTGGACATAGTTAAGAGCGGCATATCCGGAAAGTTGATCAGTCATATCCCTTGTGAATCAGATACAATTTTTTGGGAATTACTTGCATGAGCCCTAGTTGGTGAAGATGGAGCGCCACAATCAGCCCTCGATGAGAAAAGCAAAGCTTCAATATTGTCTGCTACAATACTTCATTGGCTTATCTTAGCAGGAGCAGATGAGCCGGGAAGGCAGGCGCGATTTAGAGAGAGCGGGGTTAGTAAGAAGCCATAAACACGCATCGTTCATCGAATTGGTATAATGCGCATGCGCCCCATTCTCTCTGACTTCCTATTGCTTCAGCTGCACTTCTCCAAGTCTCATCTTGATAGAGGATTACCTCAACTTCGCTCTTCTCGTCACAGTCCCTAGATCTAACCATGACCATCTCCGGTCCTCCAACTCGACCCCCGGCCCTCGTACCCTCCAAAACGTATGTCTACAAAACTGTTAACAAGACCCCCCTCCTAATCGATATATTTCTGCCTCCGAACCAGACTATCATCTCGCTCCCAATAATGCTCTTCATCCACGGCGGTGCATGGATGAGCGGCGACCGTACCGATTACAGCCGCCCTCTATTCCACGATTTTCTCTCCCTCAACTTCGTCGTCTGCTCTATGGATTATCGTCTGTTGCCTGAGACGTCCTTGACTGGGCTAATGGAAGACGTGAGGGATGTTGAACCTTGGCTTAGGCAGGTTCTCCCTACGGAGATGATGAAGGAGCGTGTGGAGGTTGATGGCGAGAGGCTTGTGGTTGTAGGTGCCAGCGCGGGGGGACATTTGGCGCTTTTGACGGTACGACATCCTCAATATCTTTCTCCATAGTCCAGATATATGCGTACTAATCTCTTTTCAAAGCCCAAACTCTGGACGTGTCCGCCCCTCGCAATCTTCTCCCTCTACGCACCAACCAACATGCACAATCTCCCGTACCTAAACCGCGGGCGTTTATCCATTGCTAATTGTCCGCTCCCGGATTGCACAGCTAGCCTCCTTGCAGCTGCGACGAATTACGATAATCCTCCAAGTGGGTTCGCGATCCCGCAGAGTAAAGAGGATTATGAACATCCGAGGCGGTATATGGCGTTGCATGTTTTTCGAAAGAGTAGAATTGTAGAATTTCTGTGGATGGGGTTGGTGAGATGTAGGGACGGAGAGGGAAAAGGAGAATTGAGATTGCCGAGGAAGGGATCTGTGGCGAGCGAGGCGATCGACGACATTAGTAAGTCGAGGCTGCAAATTTTCATAGCGGAGTAGTTATGCTGACTTTCGCCGGTCCTGACCACCTCTGCACGAAAATTCGCTACCCACCAACATATCAAGTGATGGGGGAAAACGACGAAGTATTCGATATCTCTCATGCACTCGAGTTCGGGAAGAAGTTGGAAAAGATTGGTGTAGCGTGCAAGACGGTGGTGGTGGAAGGTGAAGGTCATGCGTTTGATATATGGGCAGAGCTTGGAGGGAAGGCGGATGTGTGGATCCTGAGGCCGGCTGTGGAGTGGGTTGCTGGATTAGCTGTCACTTGAGCAATGTCTGCCGCTTCTTCACCTCTCTTGACAACGTTGGGATTCCACCCAGGGGTGATGTGTGTTGAAGTCGCCGGGATAGGTGATAAGACGAGAGAGGGGATTTTCATGGTTGATAATCAAAATCATCAAATGCTATATGCTGTATTAAAGTTGGTGTTTCGTGGGGTTGGAAAAAAAAAATTGTATTAGGATAGAGAATATTACGACGCACCATTATATCAAAAACTTGATACGTTGCGTGGTTGATTTTTAATTCATTTAAAGGTAATCGCGAGGTCCTTGCGACCTTCTGCCTACTTTCCTAAAGTAGGCGAGGTATAGCCAAAAGTCGATTTCAGCCAAACGTCGATTTTCAGTATGAAAGTAGGTGTCATTGCATGCAACTTCTCGACGGTCTACGGAATTGGGCGTTGCAACCCATGGCCCTAGACATCGGACTTCCCTTCCAGCGAGTAAAAGAATTATTCAAATTAGTTAACTAAAATTCTATTTAGTGAATTAGAATAGAATAGAATATGAATAATAGAAATTCAACTTGAATAGAATAGTTATTTTTAGTTAATTAACTAATTATTCAACTATTCAGCTCTATTTTTAGTAAGAATAAAAGAATATAAAACTTAAAATTCTAATAAAAGACTTTTATTAAATAAAGTTATAACTAAATAAATAACTAACTAATTCTTTTCTTTAATATAAAAGGGATTATTATCTATATCTAAGCTTTTTATTACCGCTTTATATTCTTTTCCTTCTTCGTCTTCTAATATTCCTTAACTTTTAAGACAAATTATTTCCTTAAAAGTTTCTTTACTAAGTCTATTTCTTAGCTTAGATATAATAAGAGCCCCTTGGCTAAAAATCGTTCACTGGCGGCCGAGCTAGCAGGGACTTATAGATATTTCCTAGTAACTTGAGGTAATATTTTATATTTCTTTTTATTAAGTCGCTAATAATCTAAAGGCCTTATTTTTTATTATATATAAATTAGCTTCCATACTAGTTATAATTTAAAAGATAAAGTTTACTCACGGAACTATTAGGCCTTTTCTCGCTTAAATAAGCGGTTAATTCGTCTTCTTTTAAGTCGTCGTCGCTAGCGTATATACTTAGCTCCTTTATATCTTCGGCGTTATATTGAAGCTTAAAATCGGGATCAGGGTCAGGACGGGTTTTAAGTATTTCAGGTATATACCGATCTATGATTACTTGGAACTAATACTCTAAGTATCTGTATTACTATTGAGACGTTGTAGCAGGAGATATACTCGATTCAAAGTAGGTGATATTGAGCTGTATTTCCTGATTGAGTGAAACCCGGGGTTACTACTAGCACTAATTGCTTACTGAATTAAGGTTTTTCAACTCTCGCGATAATAACCTTTATAAGCTTCTATAAATTTATAAATAAGAAAGAGGTTCGTAATATAAATATTTAGTAATAAGGCTATAATAAATTTAATACTTAGGATATTTTATTATTATTTAATTAATATAATATTCTAGTTTAATTACTTATTCGCTTAGATTACTGAATTAGGGTTTTTTAACGCCTTCTTACTCCTTACTCCTAACTACTACTTCGTATATCTAGACCCCTTAACCCTACTAAGTATAGAGAACAATATACCTCTAAAGAAACTTAGCTGACGACTAAGAAAGTACTCTATAGCAGAAGAAGTAAGGAGAGTAAACCTAGAAGGTAATTAATACTATCGATAGTAGTAATACTAACTTATTAGACTTATCGACTTTATCGCATTCGAGCCCTAACTCTAGGCAGATATCCCTATAGAAGCTCCTTTTAAAATAGGCTTTTATATAAGCTGCGATATTCTAATTCCTCTCGATCTTAATACTTAGTAAGACGAAGTCCAACTAAACTTACGGCCGAGCCTGCGACTAAATCTATAGCTATCTGCTATAGAAGAAGACGCGGAAATTAACGAGTAGATTAGAGTTATTTAAATAATAGAGCGGGAAATAAATAATAAGTAAGTAAAATATAATACAGAAATCGTAGAGATTCTGCTAGGTATATAAGCTGCCGAATAAGTAGGGAATATTAGTAAGGGCGAGTTAGATGTACTAGGTTCTCTAAACGAAGTAGGAACTATAACTACTTTATATATTGTGAAGGAGTAGAGTAGTGCCGTCAAGTGCATAGTAAATAGGGGAATAACCCGCGCGTAGACTAATTAGGCATTGGAAGTAAGAGGAAGAAGATAATGGTTACTAGTTTAGCGGCGCCGACCTATCTATCTACAGCCGGAATAGAAAAACAAAAACCCTTGTAGTAGGCCTTCGCCCCCCACTACAATATATCGGGGTCGTAGGCGGCTATAAGGTCCGAGGAAGAAAGGATAAGCGAGGAGAGGTCTTAGCGTTCTTACTTTTTGAACTTTAGCGAAATAGATAAGCTAATTCTAGGGGATAATTAAAGCGTCAGTACTTTAGATAGTTCTAATAGATTAATTAATATCTAAGAGTTAATAGAGAGTAGGGCTTTATATTAAGTACTAACTTAATATATCTTACTTTCTTTGTAACTTTCAAATAAGAGTAGTAGTAATAAAGGTACTAGCAGATAGAGTATACTATTCTTAGTATAGTAGAATAACTTATTATCGTGGGTAAAGTCTCTACTAGAGAGGCTACTAAGTAACTTATCTTCACCTATACTTATCTTAGTATCTATTTGTAATATTTCACCTTTACTCTTTCGTTTAGTTAAGAACTTTATCTCTTCTATAGCGGCTTAGCTAGTATATGATATACTACTAGCTCTAAGTACTCTAATCCGTGCTCTTGCTCTAGCGGTCTCAGTCTCCCCTGCGCTTACTGAATATACTATATTTAAACTAGCTAAGTAGCTTCGGTATTTCCAAGTCTATATTTATAAAGAATACTATAAAGCTGACTAATTATACTACAAGTACTACTAACGACTTAATATATATTCTAAATACTTGTCTCTGCAGTAAATTACTACTCTTCTTAGTAGGAGTTATATTAGTAGAACGCCTTTACCTAACGTTCTAAGTAACTCTAAGTTAATAAAGCCGGAAGATTATAATAGCTTAGACTACTAAGCGGTATTTAAAGGTATAGCCCCGGAAGATATTAAGACACTGAATAAGAAGCTGCCTAAGAACTTGTGCTTATTATAGTATTACCTTACTAGTAGAAAGAACTATTGTTCTAACGTTATATTTAATATTAATAGCACTTGTTATTTTCCTACTAGCTTAGTATTTATAAGACTCGGTATTAACTAGATACTTAAAGTCTACTCTATTCTTAATCTAGCGGCTAATATCTACTTCGGATTATAAATTTCGATATATAATAAGCGCGATATATTAGCGCAGAAATATACCTCTCTCTATAAGATCCTCTATTACTACTTTAGTACTACAGTTAGTATAGATCCGCTCTTTATTCTTATTTTCTTTCTAGCTCTATACCTAGAGAGTGACTATAAGTATTCTACTTATCTGAGCGAGGAAGATAAGCGGCTTTAGTCTGATGCTATTCTTCTTTCAGTACTAAACAAGGTCGTTAAGTCTTCTAATATTATATAGTATTACTTTATATCAGCTGATATTACAAATATAGATTCGATCGCGATCTCGGCAGAGAGTCTTACCTGAAAATAGTCCGCGAGAGAATAGCTTATTAAATATATTATATAACTTTATTACCTTAATTTACTCTAGAGCTTTATACTTCAAACTATTGATAAGAATTTGTAACGACGTAATATTACTAAGTGCAGTATCAAGTATAGGAGCAAGAGGGTAGGCAAATAGTAATATTATAGGTCTGGTATAAAGGAAATAAGAAGGTAAGGAGCCCTTACAGAAGGAGTAGTCTTATATATATATACGAATCTAGTCTAGCTTCTATCTAGTAATATTCTAGCTGAACCTGAGTACTCTTATTTCTAGTACTTCCGTTACTTTAATATTATATTACTCTTCTTCTATAAGAAAGCTTACCCTTAAGCTCTGAATTATATTTCCACGTAGAATTATTATTATATAAAATAGTAAAGATATATAGCTTTAGTAAGGAGATTCCAAAGAAAGTATTAATCTAGTAGTACTAGTTAATAATAATAGTAGTAGTAAGTAAGGTAATAACCTAACTATAAAGCTATCTAAAAGGCATCTGAACTAGGTCTATGTAACATACGGTTAAGCTAGTATTGCTCGAGAGTGCGAAGATTAACGGGTTAGTAGGTAAGGGTGCTATCACTAATTAAGAAGATAACTATTGCAAATTACTAAGTATAGTGTGAAGATACTATTATTAAGTTAAGCACGAGGCTTCTATCTAATGTAGGAAAAGCTATAAAGTTATGTAGAACCCTTGTATTAGTGAATCAGTTAAATTACTTAAATTATCACCTAGACTTAAGGAGTCCAGATGATTTATCCCGTGACTCTCTATTACGTGACTTGTAGCTTCTCTGTGCTAGGTTAGGCTCGAAGTGAGCCTAACTATGCCGAGCCTCAGGGCTACGTCACGTGTTGCAGCTAACAGTTGTAATAGTCTAGTGAGGCTATAATCGCTTACTATTATATATATTATAATACTTAATAGCGCAGATCTCTAGAATTCTGACTTTCTTTTTCAAATAACTATAACTTTAAGCTCTGTAAGTAAATCTTATATATAGAAATTTATTAATCTATATATATTACTAATATATTTTAATAGTTTATATTGTAATAAGGCGTATATTCAGAATCAGAGTGTTGCCTTAGGCAATCTTAGTTACGAGCCTTAGTAAGCTCCCTTCACTTATAAGAGCTTCCCTTTACTTATAGAATTAGAAGAATCAAAGACTTTTTCTACCTTGAATTTCAGCTATAAGTGGCTTCTTATATTTTGCTCTTAGGTTTAGTGACCTACTTAGTTTTACATTATTTTAGGTCTTTATATCTAGTGACTTAGGATTTGAGGTTTGCGTTTAATTTGGCTCTAACTAGCTAACTTATTACAGGTGCTTTTTACTCTCTTTCTAACTCTCGAAAACTAGGTACTAAATACAGGGAGTGAAGTACTATAAATACAGAAGAAGAACGCTATACTACAAAAGAGGAGGTACTCTAGGGTAGGTGTAGTATAAGGTGTACCGCAGGGTAGGTGTAGTGTATACTGTAGGGTAGGTGTAGTGTGTACCGTAGGACAGGTGTAGTATGTACTATAGGATAGGTGTAGTGTATATCGCAGGGTAGGTGTAGTATATATCGGAGGGTAGGTGTAGTGTGAGGTGTACTATAGGGTAGGCGTGGTGTGTACTGTAGGGTAGGTGTAGTGTGAGGTGTACTATAGGGTAGGTGTGGTATGTACTATAGGGTAGATGTAGTGTATACTGCAGGATAGGTGTAGTGTGTATCGCAGGGCAGGTGTAGTGTATAGCGTACTACTTGCGTACTAGAATCGAGGTTACAGCGATACCTTGAGCCTAAGTTAGAATTAGAGTAATATAAATATTAAGCTACTTAGCTCTAGAGGGCCCTAAGAGGTCCTGTAGAGCCTTGTAGGCTATCGCTGTATTTCTCTCTATAAGACCGCCGGCGGAAATAATCAGAGGGTGAAATACAGGGCCTAGGTCGCTGTATTTACGGTATTTAGTGTTTGCAGCCTCTATAAGAGTAGCGTAGGCTTCCTCTTATACTGAATCCTTATTAATAGCAATAATCTATATGTTGTAGTAGTGCCTAGAGGTACCTAAGAGTACTGAAAAATCAGGCCGTTGGCTATTTTCAGGGGGTATAGACGCTATAGCTATAGGTATAGGCTCTGATTCGACTTTTAGGTCTTCCCGGCTAGAAAGGGTAGTAGTAAATGCACGGGTAACCAGGTTATGGCGTACTATCCAGCGTCTCTCAGCACCTCTACAGGTATTTTTTTAGTCGGCTTCGCCGAAGCTAGGGCTTAAAATATATTCGATTCTAAGGTTGATCCTAAGATTGACCCTAAGCTTAATCCTAAGTAGTATATATAATATATATAATAAAGCAAGACTAGCGCCTTGCATCGCTTCGCGATAAATTTGAGGGTATAGAGTCGACTCTAAGCTCGACTCTAAGCCTGACCCTAAGCCTAACCCTTGTAACGACGCAATATTACTAAGTGTAGTATCAAGTATAGAAGTAAGAGGGTAAGCAAATAGTAATATTATAGATCTGGTATAAAGGAAATAAGAAGGTAAGGAGTCCTTATAGGGGAAGCGGTCCTATATATACACGAATCTGGTCCGGCTTCTATTCGGTAATATTTCGGCTAAACCTGAGTACTCCTATTTCCAGCACTTCCGTCACTTCAACGTTATAGGCGTAAGCGAGAACTAGTAATAATAGAAATCCCTAGTATTATGCGACGTAATAAATATATATATATCGTCTCCCTCTAAAGGTTTAGAGTCTTCTTTAGTTAATACACATATAATTACTATACGTATACTGCTCTCTAATCTCTTTAACTCGTTTAATATAACTTAAAACTAACATTTCTAAAAAGACTATATTAAATTAAATAAACAATCTAAAAGTAAATATACTCTTTAGAGGTGGTTCGGTAAGAAAACGGTATATTAACTAAAAACAGTGCTTATACTAATTCTTACAAATGCTTGTTACGACCTTCGATGCGCTCGCATTCTAACCGACACTCGGCTGGCTATGCGACGGCGCTAAGCCTAATAGGGAAGACTAGGTGGCGAGCCTACGACATATTAACGTGAATGGCACTCGACTACGCTAGGCCCTATTAAGAGGGTCCTTTATATATATATACTCGAGCTCTCCCTTATAAAGAGCTCTTCTTTCCTCCTTGTCTTTTCTTCTCGATTCTAAGCGTAGCCTTAGGCCTAAATACAAAGCTTGAGTCAACTCGCCGTATTAACCTCTGGCCAGCCGTAACAATGCCCTTGACGTCGCCTACCGGAAGTGCTATATTTAGTGCGTCCGCGTTATTACAAAGACCCCGTCTTACGACTACGTCTTTAATAATCCTAAGAGCAAGAAGTGCGTATATTATATAAAAAAGAAGTCCCGGTATAACCTAGTAAGTATTCTTAATTTCCTTTTTTCTCTTTAAATTATATTTAAATCACCACCGAAACCCTTCTAAATATATAACTACTAATATACGTTAGCTCCCTTAGTTTATAGCCGAGGAGTACCTTCGGTTAGTAGTTGCCCTCGAGGCAAAAGACAAAGATATTATTGTCGCCGCCGCCGAGTCGATCGATTCGGTATTATTAGTCGCCGCCGCCAGTGTATTAAAGAATACTAAGGAAGTGTCGTTAGCGTTACTAGAGGAGACCTGTGCCTTACGCCGGGAGGTTATTAGCCTAGCTAGCGCGTAGGTTATAAGTTAAACCCCCTTATTCCTTTTTAATATTAAAGCTTTAAGTATTAACGACGTTATAATATAAGAGACGGTGCTAATCTTAGATCGGCTCCTTACTACCGTCTCTGCCGCTATCACTAAGCGTGATAAAGGGGAGAATAGTAATAAAAATGCCCCTCTTACTAAGCGTCTTCGCTAAAGTCGTCGTAATAACGCGAAGAAGAAGGCTCTTCTAGACATTTATTTGTAAGGTATTCGGCCCTGTTTTGGATTAGCTTTATAGTAGGTTCTTTGTGGCAGCACTTTCTTTATACTATTATATAAGAGTAACCCCCTATAATAAAATCGGCAGTTTGTCCTTATTAAAGTATTATTACAAGACCGCTCGTTAGTGCTTTAAATTAGAAGGTATTTAAAATCGAATTAAACGTATTCCTGACTTCGTAAATTAACTTAATATAAAAATAATTACAAGTAATAAATTAATAAAATAAGAGTTATAAGGAAATATACATAAAAAAAAATTAACGAGTGTAAGAAACCCCTTCGTTACTAGTCTGAATTAGCTTCGGTTAACCGCTGAACTTAACCCTCTATTTTGACAGCGAGCGTATTAGTATTAATAAAGTCCCGAAGAGCCTTATTCGAAGCACTCTTTATTATAACGTTAGCAGGATTATTAGCACTATTAATTTATTAAACCTTTGTTAGCTCTTTACGTTTATATTGTGGTGGGGATCAGTCTCGGTACACTTTTGTCACCTGATCTATGTACTTAGTATTATACTTAAGCTGAGATCTCCCCCAGAGATTAGAAATAATAATAACAGCTCTTTTCCCTCTAATGGGTTTTATACTTCTTCCTTTACTTAATAATTCGCACTCTTTAGATATATAATATCTTTTAATTCCGTCTATCTGTTATTTCATAAACTTCACACCTTATATATTATACATTTACTACTCTCTTATCGTATGGAGATTAGGGTCTTTCCCTTCATAATATAATTAACAAATAGCTATAATATTAATTATTAGGCGCTTCTCTTTCGTCGTACCGAGCTTAATAATACACTTATAAAAAGACAAAGAATCTATATAAACCACAGTAAAAAGACGTAAAATACTAAGCTTGTTAGTTACTATATTAATAGTAGTACTAAGAGAGATTAATATATTAATGCCAGCTACTATAACATACAACTCTAATACAAGCACTACACGAGTTACTCTCTTATATTTTATTAAGCTAATATACACAATATTACTAGTTAAAGTAAATTGTGTATCCCCTACCGTTTCGGTACTAATTGTTAATACGAAACCTATTTATAAACTTAAGTCCTTGTTATTAGTAAAAGAACGGTTTATAAAAACGTAAACCTTTATAAACCGTAAGTTAACTAGTACGTATTAGAGTCCTTTCTTTAGGTTGTCTATTTGCTATTTAAGGCGTAAGTTTAAGGCCTTAATGTCGTCTTTTGTCGGATCTTAGTGTTACGCTGCGACTAAGAGATTAAATGTTACTTCCGGCTAATATATAGTAGTAAGATAAGCCGCACAAGCTTGTTACTTCTTATAGGCCTTTTTATAATCCTCTTTACTTATGTTAATTAACTCTAGTCTTGCTCTTTAACTTTTTTAAGACATATAAAGGCTATCCCTGTCTATAGTAATTGTGTACTTATTAAACGTAATAGTTTCGGTAAAAAGAAGTACCCGTATCGGCTTTATTAAAAAACCGGCCTTAATAATTTTATTTTGCTCTCTTACTAAGAAGTCCTTGTTCTTTAAAATTAAGGTATCGTCTATTTATATACCTACGACTCTAAAATCCTTACTTTCCTTAGTATTAACTAGCAAATACAGGTTGTATATTAAAGTCTTTATTTATAAGTTCTTTATATAATGTTTATAATATATATTAAACTAATAGTTTCTAGACTTAGGTATACTATATAATAATAACACTACTATAAATACTATGCCAAGGGGGAATTCGTTAGTGATCTCTACTAGTAGCTATATAAAAATGTCTTAAAGAAGCCTTGTCTCTGCCTAAACGTAGGCTTAGGTAATATTCTTAATTATTAAATAGGATTCGGACTAGTTTCGAAGGCGATTTAGGTGCTTAATAACAGCGGCTAAGAATATAAGTAACTGTTAACTAGACCGTTAAATTATTAGAGACTAAGTTAAAATCTATCTCTTCTCTTTATTATTAAAGTATTAAATTACTAGTCTTAACTTCTTATATAAGGCTAATGTCTCCTTGCCTTTGACTTCGTTTACTATTCTTAACTTAAAAATGCGGTAGCCTCTTACTTTAGGGTCGTCCTTATAAATAGGCACAAAAACACTTCTTTTAATAAGTGCTTTATATTCCGTCCTTCAGGACTGCTAAAATAATAGTCTTGGCGTTATAATCTTTCCCTTAGCACGAAGTTTAATTAATAGCTCCTTGTCCCTTGTCTCCTTTTTAATTAAAAACACTTTAGTATTATAGTCGTTATTAATAGTTAGTAAATTTAAGTTATGTTTGTAAATAGGATTTAGACAGCGATTCGGAGTAAATTCGGTGTTATTTTAGTAGGTTTTCGGACTAGGGATCCTAAATGTTATTTATAAATATCCTTTGGCAAGTTTTCTTTTTATTATTTAATACTAAAGGTGTCTGTCTTAAAGGGACGAACTATTATTAATTAGAATATAGGTATTCTCTTATTTCCTATATTAATCTTATATAATTCTCCCTTAATACCTAAGAAATCGTAAGGTCTTATTTATTCTTTACCCTCCCGGTACACTAGAACTTAATTATTAAAATAAAGGTCGTGAATATAAGTGGTTCCGGGGCCGTTTTGTATAGCTAATATATTATTAACTTTACGTATAATATAAATTTTCTATACCTCTTTTATAGCTTTTTTAATCGTAGCCGGACGTTACTTAACTAACGGATTTAAGGGGTCTAACTCTGTTATTTTAAGGTATACGCCAAAGACAAGTAATATAAGAATAAGCCTATTAAGTCTAATTATATCGTTTACTGCTTTTATTATTATTTATAATTAGTCTTCGTCGCTTAGCTCAGGGTACTCTTTAGTAACGATTTTATAAGCACGGTGTAATAGGCGGTAGTATCGCTTAACTTTGCTAATTAAATAATGTGCCTCTATAGGTACTAGCTTAAGGGTATTACTTATAAATCTAAGTATACTCTAAAACTCTTTAAAATTAAAATTAATATTATAGTCGTACATAACGAAATCTAGGGGTCTAAGGTAAGTGTTAATTTATACTAACTTAAATATATTAAAGGTAGCCTAAGCCGTAGCCGAACCGAGGGCCTTTTAAAGTAGTTTCGCCGCACTAAAACCTATTACTTTATTTATAATATAAAGGGCATACCGTTCTCTAAACATTATAATATTAACGTAAACTATATAATTAAAGTCGACGTCGTCTTATAACTTAAAGCGGAACCTATATAGAGCATTTATATATTTCTAATAATACTCACATATCTCTTTAACTCTTAATATAATTTCCGAGTCATGCTTATAGCCAGCCTAATCTAGCAAGTGCTAAAGACGCCGTACCAAAGGGTGTCCGAAACGCCTATAAAGTCGACGTATTTTTAGTTCGGTTAAATAGCACGCATTTATTATTTTAGTAAAAGTGTCTAGTAATTAATAATATTAATCCAAAAGTAACTATAAATACCTATGCTTTCGTATAATTAAGTGCCTTTTATTACCTTGAATTAAGACATTACGCAGGTTATTATATTACGCGTTAAGCGTATCTAACTATTATAAGCAAACTAAAAATAAAATATTTACGTCTACGATTTAAAAGTCTATTTGTTTAGCGGGGGTATTAACTATAGCGACCCCTAAGGACAGTTGTAAACTGGCACTAAATATAATCCGGCTTTAGCCCGCCTAGTTAATATTAAACTTAACATCTTAAATTCGTTATAAAGCTCGTAGCTAGTTAATCCCTCCTGTGTTTTTATTAAATGCCCTTATATTAATTAATAGACTTTAAAAGAATTTCTCTGCCTACTATATTATATAAGCCTCGCTAAGAGCGGGTCTCTTGATTTTGCTTTTTAGGATATAAGTAGCCTTCCTCTCCTTAAGTTGCCTTATAACTTCTCGTGTATTATACTATGCTTTACTTACTATAAATACAGTCGTGAAGTTTATAGCGCTATTGTTATTGTCGTCGTTAAAGCTCTTTAAAGAATTGTTAATATCTATTAAAGTGTCTAAATCCGTATCTTAGTAACCTTCTAAATAATGTCCGGATATAGTCCGGGTTTAGTCCGAATTAAGGTTAATTCCCTTAACATAAGCTAAGTAGCTTCTAAAGGTCTTTTCTATGACTCTTACTCCTTTAGCCTTACGTATAACAAAGTATCTCGCCTTAGACGCTGCTTACTCTTCGTTAAAATAGCGACTACTATAGTAGTCCGTCTTTTTACAAATAATATAGCTTATATAGCCTAGTATAGGCTAGAATTTGTTTCCGCGTTTGTTTTTACTTAAAAATTTCATCCTACGGTTAGAGTAATAAGCCGTTCCTTCTACGACGTGGGATCGGTAGCGATTTAAATTAAATCTAGAGTACTTGCCTACCCTCGATCCCGAGCTATAAGTTACCTTAACGTTAACGGCGGAGCGAAAACTATTCATTAATATAAAAAAGGTAAGGGGTGCCTTAAATAAGGCTATATTAAAGAGGGGGTTCCTTAATACTCTTTACACGAGCTTGTCGCGGAGCGTCTTGTCGTTTTATATATTATTGTCCTTTAGACTAAGCCAAATACTCTATAATTCTTTAGTAAAGTTCTTTAGTTAGGTTAACACCGGCTTTCCCTTCTAGTAACTCTCCTTTTAAAATAATAAGAAAGTCAAACTAAACCACCGGCTAAGGAACCTATTAGCTCTCTCCTTTATCTTAAAGTGTTCGCGAGTCGTCTTAATAAGCTTATTAAATAAGTACCCTTTATTCTAGAGGTACCGGTAATAGTATAAACTAGCTCCGTCTCGTAACATCGACGGAAAGGCTTAGTTTTAAACCTTAGTCTCGACTAATACTCTCTAACATAAGTCGGCGAAAATATAAAGCTTTTTATTTAAGTGGTCCTTGTCTTTAGTATATTAAAGCTCCTTAGTATATATTTTAATAAGGTTTATTAACGATTTTGCCTAGTTCGAGGTTAATAAATCTATAACATACTATAATAGCCGAATCGGCTCCGTATATAATCTAGTAGTCCTAGGAACCTCAAATAGTAATAATAACCTGTCCTATAAGTATATTACTAGCGCTAGTATAAGATTTAATAACGCGTAGTTATTTAATTTCTACGAGTAGAAATTACTCAGGGGATCCCTCCTAAGAGTAAATAAAAACTCCTTCTTTAAGACTATTAGTAGGGTCATATTATATAAATTATTAGCTTTATCTCCTCTAGCAAGGGAAATCTTAGGTGACTTTAATAACTAAATTGTCTTTATAGGCTTTGTTCTTAATCTTTCTAAAGGAGTGTCTTCTTTTATAAAATAAATAATTATCTTTAGTTAGTATTATAAAAACATCGGGGGTTAATTTTATTAAAGTGTTATTAAGAATAGCGGTAATAGGCGAGAGACTAATCCCCGGAGCTGTTTCGGTACTAATTCGGGGTAATTCCGAAATTACATTTTCACTTAGTCCTCTAGCCACAAATTCTCCTTAGCTTACACTACCTTTACTAAAGCCTTTGCCGTTCTCGTTCCCTTTCCTTATTATATAAACACACTAAAAGCTCGTAAGTCGTCCTTAAAATATCCGCGTTCCGTGCCCTTAATTAAATTAAACTCGTTTATTATTTAGTTCTTAAAGTACTCCTAAAAGTCTTAAAAAAGGAATTCTCCCTTAAGATAGCCGTCGTAATAAGACTTATAAAACTTCCGCGAGTATTCCGTTACGTCTCTTATAAAGACTAAGCCAGGATTTGTCGTTTCTCTTAATATAGTCGTGTTATTAAGTGTTTCTAGAGTTAATTTTAACTCTAACGTATAGTCTAAAGTATCTACTATTATGTCGGATGCGATTCGTAGGCGATTCGTAAGTAATCCGGTGGGTTTCCGGATAGGTTTCTTAAGGGTTTAACGTTTTAAATTTAAGTGTTAATTTAATAATCTTTATAGAGTAACTATCGTATTATAATAGCTCTTTTCTAACGTGCGATAGTCTTAGTCGAGTCTTAAGAGAGAAGTTGCCTTCCCTTTATAATCTAAAAAAGGTAAAATGCCCTTTAAGGAGAATATAGTTAAGTAATCTTTAAGTTAAAGCCTAGAATTCGCTTTATAGCCTGTGACCTTTTCTATTTATAGTAAGGTTAACGATATAAGTAAACCACTAATTAGTGTCGGTATAGTACCGGTTTATATACCACGCTATATATATAAATATATTCTAATGCGAGTATAGCGACAGAGTAATTAAATATATAATTTAAAAATCTATGTATTTTTAAAGAGAGTACGAGGGGAGCCAGACTATATACTACGGAACCCCTACGAAACCCCACTAAATGTCCCCCGAACCTAGTCCGGCTAGGTTCTGACCCCTGACTTTGACCTGCACCCCCTTTTCAGACCGAAGTATGCTTATGCAGGGACCTGTGGACCAACAGGTTAGATTTTAGTCCTATGACTACTACTCGAGTGCTACTCTAGAGTAGTAGAGTTGAGTAGAGTAGAGTAGAGTAGAGTAGAGTAGAGTTAGAGTAGAGTTAGAGTAGAGTTAGAGTAGAGTTAGAGTAGTATAATTTTATACTAGAGTAGAGTAGAGTAGAGTAGAGTAGAGTAGAGTTAGAGTAGAGTTAGAGTAGAGTTAGAGTAGTATAATTTTATACTAGAGCAGAGTAGAGTAGCGCTCACTACTCTACTCTAATCTACTCATTTGTCACACTGGCTTAAACGTTTTATATAATTAATAATATTATATTAGTTTCTTAGATGTACTTATAAAGCGTAAAAAGACCTATAATTTGATTAAAAAAATAATTAAAATCGGATTATAAATAAGAAAGTTAAAAAATAATCTTATCATTAAGCGCCGAAGGATTGCAGCGAGCTAAACGGCTGAAAGGAAGCACGTCTTAAAATACAGGAGCGGAATTGGAGGAGTGTTAGCTCATTCTGCTTTTTGGAAATCTTAGCAATCAGCCGAAAAGGAAAAAATCAATGCAAAGCATGTAATAATAATATTAGTACAGCAGAGCTATTTTCAAAGCACTTGTAAAATAGAGGAGCGGAGGTGGGCCTGAAGTTTCTTGCCTTGATCCGACAATGTTGAAGTAAGTTTTGCGATCGTTTGCAGTGCGCCTAATGGCGGCCACTTGGAGGGGATTCTCTCAAGTCAAAGCTGAAAACTCATGCATGTTGTACTTAAAGTGGCTAAAGCCAGTGACTTCTAAGACTTTCAGCTTCATGCCACACAACTTAATATTTCGTAACCATTGGTGCATATGAGAAATGAGGATCTTCCTTGAATGGCTCGATAATTATCAGCTCTATGCTGCATGATAATTCGACCAACGGGGGCTTCTTTGGTCTCGGTGGTGTGATCTGTGACTAGCCAATGGCATAATGATCTTGCGCCTTCAGCCGATTTTACCGCCCTCATGCAACATGATGACGCGTAGCACACGGTTCAGAAGCTTTATTACATTTAACTCTGGTTTGCCATTTCATCGCAAACTGTTCAGAATCTCTTCCACTTTGTTAGGCACTCGCGCTTGTGCACGATCTCTGCTGCAGCTCTAGGCAAAGCAAACCCACCATACCTCCAATGCAAGAACAATCAAGTGGTCTTGGCGAATTGGAATTTCATAGGATGGCTGAAGAGGGCGCGGCGCAACGTCAAGACAGCTCATACCTGCCGAGTGATGGTGCTCCACAATACATCGTTGATGTCAAGAAATAGCTCGCTGCTTGTGCTGATCTCCACGGCGACGTATGTGTGGCAAAGCCAATCAGACAGCGACCCCAAAACGACGTTCCCCTCTGGTTGATTGACACCTATCAAGGATGCATCATACCTGGTCTTTCGGCAGACAAATACTTGGCCCTGAGCTATGTGTGGCCTGAGCCGCGAACAAGTTCCTCTCCCAAACCTCATACCTTACTGCTTGACAAGAAAAGTGTATCGGATTTCGCGCGTCCAGGGTTTTTGGATGAGGTAGTCGCTCAACGAATACCAACTGTCATTAAACATGCTATGGAGTTTACTCGGCTCTTGGGCGAACGATATCTCTGGGTTGATAGACTTTGCATCATTCAGGACGACTTCAGAGATGGAGGAACTTTCAGTCAAGTCGCTGCGATGGACAAGATCTATGCTGGTGCACATCTGACAATCATCGCGGCTGCAAATAACGACCATTACGAGCAGCAGACGAAACACAGCTGGGACATGTTTAAGACACAATCGTACTCATACTCTCCTGTGGTGTTGAGCAGGAGCCACCTGATTAAGGAAATTGAAACCCAACCCCAAAACCATGGACAGAACCGTCAGCTCAGCGGAGATGAGCTTGCCCGAATCATGAGTTTGCGATATGCTGTACTAGCGAAATCAAAGTGGGCTACCAGGGGCTGGACGTATCAAGAACAAATTCTTTGTAAAAGGGCTGTTGTCTTTACCAACGATGGGTTCTTCTGGGACTGCCAACGCAGCTTTTGGGATGGAGTAGACATCTTACCGAACCAGCTATTCAACAGTGTCACACTGCGGGCAGATCTTGGCCGGACCTTTTCCGAGAGGTGGTGGCCTGACTTTGGCTTGTACGTTGATCTGATCTGCTCCTACAATGGCCGAGAGTTCACATATCCACAGGATGCTATGTTGGGAATATTAGGGATATTCAATGCCCTGCATACTTCTTTCCCAAGTGGTTTTATTCACGGCTTGCCCCGTCTCTTTCTTGATCACGCGCTTCTGTGGCAGCCATTTGAATGCGCAACCCGGCGTGTGGATCGGACCGAGGACCAGCATTCTGTCTCAAGTCTTCCTTCATGGTCTTGGTGTGGCTGGGAAGTGTTCATCGATCCCAGGAGCCTTCGATCAGGCCTTGCGAATGTTCATGACGATGCCTATCGGGCTCGAGCATCTACATGGTGCACAAGAAAGTTAGTAGATTGGCACATAGCAATAGGGGATCAAGAACCTATACTGGTGGATGAACCAGGGCTCCTGGACAGATGCCTCCACATAGCTTCAAATTGCAACCTTGAAATGCCAGCTGGTTGGACAAGGCGAGAAATTTTGGAAGAAGGAAGAAATGGAACCGACAAAACCACAGTCTTTGTCCATGAAAATGACGATTGCACCTCCTTTACGCACCCGTTGCCAATCACGAACGCAATGTCTGAACCTAATCTCATAAACACACCAGCGTATCTCAGTTGTCAGACCACCATTGCAAATTTTTATCCCGCCACGGTGCTCAAGCAGTCAGGTGAGGATTACACTCACTGGTTTGCTATTTCCAAAATCTCAGTCTTTGACGACAAGCGATTCAAACATGGCCCACTTGACGGCAAGGCGTGTTCCATTCTTGTTCTCCAACAAGCTAATGGCGCATTTGCGGGTTTGCTCCGCCTCATGACCAACAGTCAAGGAGTTAGTAACATGGCTTCAGTAGAGCTAGCTGCAATCTCGAGGGGTAGCGCAAATGCATGGGCCATTGGGGGATCCCTGGAGTGGCAAGCCTTTGGAGGGGGTTCGGTCACTTACCACGATGGATCAACAGATCGCCATCTCATATATGATCAGGAATGGCCAAACGAGAAAGGCGAGTATGCTTTCTTGTTTGATGTTCAAATGGCTTTTGAGGAACAAACGGCCAAAGACAAACCTCTTGGACCAGAATTCCATGCTACAATGACGGCAATCAAGCAACAGTCTAGCCCAAGTTTATCATGGTTCAATGCTCGAACCACCTTTCTTGGACATAAAGTGAACTTCAAACCTGTGCGCGGGTTTGCGGAAGAATTCAATGGCACGCTTGTCGGACTGTGGCGCCAGCATCTCTGGAATAAAGATGAGGAGGACAACAACCCGCTTTGCGAGTTTTATAACGTCCTTTGGATTGAGCGTAAAGGTGGCATCGCATACAGAAAAGCATGCGGCTGGGTGCCAAAGCACATCTGGGAAGCTCACGCAACAGGGCTCGTGCCGATCAAGTTGGGTTAGGCGGAAACGAGAGGTTATCTTTTTGGAAAGCTAAAGAATGAGCGGTCTACTCGTTGCAGAGAACCTACTCAAGTGTGCTGCGGTGGAAGGGTATGCAATCTTCTCTTTTCTCCGGTGCCACCGTAATTATGTTGCCGTCTTTCTGTCATGCGTTTGCGTTACTGATTTTGGGCCGCTGGCTAGCATGTTGCTCAAGCCCGAAGGCTGGAGTTGCGCGAATAATGTGGGATAGTGCACGAAGAAAAAACTTCGCGATTTGTTTATATAATAAAGTTTATCTTCGATACTTACTCTTAATTTTTTATAATTAACTTACTTAATGCACATTCGCCCTTCATTATGGCAGCCTCGATCGGTAAGCTCGCTCTCAGCCTTGCGTCCGCCACTAACGAGAACACCCTCGCATACACCTGAACTTTGATTTTTCAGTTGTAAAGATCGCGGCGCCCGTGGAATATCAGGGACTAGACCTCGCGCTTACATCTCAGTGTAGAACAGCTGCCGAGGATGGCCACTTTCACATAGTTGCTCGAAAGCTTGCTGCATTATTTTGGAGCGATTTGCCGGAGGTTCCTGCTCTGGAACGGGCATATGGAGAAAGGGCAACCGAAATTGCGACGGATCTAGGCATAAACCCGAAGGGGCGGAAGACTGACGGACTATTCCAAGATCTGGTAGGCGTCGATGGAACCACTGTATGGGCTGCAGCGACATCTGGGAAGGGAGGCATAGCAGTACATCTATTGGCTTGTATGCTCGCTCGTATCTTCCCAGGACTAGAAGCGGTTTCTATTTGAGTAGAACTGGTTGATTCAAGAAAAGCACACCTCCGCTAAAGTATTAAAGGGGATAAATTCCACCTTGGAAATGTGACTACATCTGTCATCGAAGTCGATAGGCAACAGCTTGCTCAGTGGGACGTAAGCGCAAGGTATGTGCTTTCCGATATCCTAAAACTGGCCTAGCTAAATTTTGGCTGTTCAGAGCCTGGCTAAGAAGCGCAGACACAGCTTATGTAAAGAAGTAGAAGCAGCTAATGCTTATAATTGACAATCTCGGAGGCAGTCCAGCCTCGGGATTAGATATTTACCACGTTGTGGCGGATGCCTAGAAGACGGCGATGAGCCTGATGGATAAAATCGTCTCGGGAATGCCACATAGCGTAGAGCATCCTGAACTTATGCTAGCACTGTCATCTTGGCACCTCTATTCTGACATGATTATCTTACATGGAAAGGTTAAGACCGTCTGGCAAAATGATCCTTTAGTTATTGCTGGAGGCATTATCACCCTTGGTCTCCACAATCCGAACGTCTTGAACGATCTTAGAATATCCTGGTCTCTCCCCTTGTCGCATCTTAGATACTACGGGAAACCAGTAATGAGAACCGGCAGTGTGGGCATCAAGAGATCCAGGGTTTCGATGGATGAACTCGTCTTCATTACCTTAGGCTGCGTGACTAGCTGTTGGGGACAGGACTCATCAAACCTCCATCTGTTCGCGAGATTCATCCAAGCATTGTTAGGAAAATATGTACGCCACGAACACCACACTCTACCGACATAGCTCAAATTGCTTGGGAAGGGAGCAAAGAATTATATCTGCCTTGATCCTCAGGCGAGAAAGGAAGCCGACAGTTTGGCAGCTTTTGGCCGGCGGAGATGCCACTCATTTCTTGCCTCTTCCAAGGGACATTTGCCGGTTGCTTTCAATCTTGGGGACCCAGCAACACTTGTTCACTTGATAAAGGGCGCGGAGTCTCAGATCGTATGGCTAAGGAAGATGGCATTGGAAAGAATCACAGAGCAACAGAGGAAGAAGTTGAGGAAAGCGGTGATCAGGTATCGGCATGGCTTGATTGAGGACACGCCTCCGCCTTCAACCAATTGGACGCAACCAGACCTAGAAGATCACGAGTACTCTGGACACAAGCTCTCAGAATGGGCTTCTTTACTTCCTCAGCAACAGACCCGCGACGGTCCACCAATTTATCGGAGATGGATTCCTTCCACTGACACACATTGGCACCTATGTTCTTCCAAGAACTACAAACACATTTTAACCTCTGCCGCTGAACGCCGTCTAATGTTAGAACAGTCGTCAAAGGAGTCATGTACCATATTTACCGCTTTCGATGAGGGAGACTCTTTGTCCGGCGAAGAGAATGTGGAAAAGGATAAGTCAAACCAAAGTCTTCTCAATGAGCCAACTCGCCACATAAAAATGTGGGCTATGGATATATGGGCAATTGATTCGCAACCAATGTTTCAAGGATTGGCAGAATCAGAGCTCGTGACCGTGTCGGTCAAGTCATCGCCGATATCAACCACACCTTCCGAAGCTGCCGAGCCGGTTAGTCTGCTATCAACCCTCGGACCTACAAAGTTCAACGAAGTCGGCCCTAAGTCGTTGCAATCCCGTTCATCCACATGAGCATTCTTCAGCAGACCCCCCAAACCCTCCAATGGGAAGATTGAAATGGAGGCTCAACGAATGCTTCGAATTACAAACCAATTCCTTCAAGAAACTCGTACCGTACCGACTGCAGTACTTGACATGAGGCCCGACGGAGCTAGCCAAAAAGCAAGTTATTTTTACATTGACGAAAGCCCACTTTCGCTTTCGACAACATCAGCATACCAAGAACAGTGCTGTCCATACAAGTGGCATGTGCCAATCAAAGCCATCCCACAGGAGCAGAACCCATACGAAGCACAGAACAAGCATTCCTATAAAGACTTAGACGTGGTCAATTACGGCCGCGAGTTCGGTTCGTCCTCCTCTATTGGTATATTCGTACCTGTTCCGCTTGTTTTGGACGACGTCACTCATCCAGCCGCTGCATATCTACCGACGCACCTCTCTATAGAAGAGTTAGTTAATAAGCTTGAATCCGAGCTAATTGACATCCAGGTACTGGACCGGCACCTTTCTGGCATAGCCTCCTCATTCTGGGGCTCTGGATACAAAGATCACCTCGAGTCCTTAGAAGCCTTGCATTTTGCCGCAGAAATATATTCACACTTGATGGATGCAACAATCGACGGATGGGCACAGAACATCAGAAACACGAAGTTAGAGCGGCCAAAGGCTCTCTCGTGTATTGCGGCCTTCGAATCGGGAAATCTGAACATTCATCCTTCAGACCTCAAAGACGTGATGGGAATATCTACAGGAAATTCTTTATACATTGCAGAGTATCTATGGATGGACCCTTACGAAAGACGTTCTCCGCTTGTCATTAAAAGGTCAATTGGTAACATCAGGAAGCCCGGCCTCGCCTTCCTCATATCTCCGACGAACTCCAACATGAAGGAGCCGTACTATTCCAGCTGGGTCAATATTCCACATGAAAACTTTGATGGAAACTGCGAAGGAACTTTGAGAAGACTTCCCTGCATCTTTCCTTTACTAGATACGAGTCTTCACTTAGGGCCATGAACATGGTCTATTCGATAAGCAAGTCTATTTTCTCCAGGCCGTCCAAGTTTTCGATGCCGGAGCTTGGGTCGCCGATTTCGATCTCGTAACAGCTTTGGACGGTGACTTCGGGACAAACTATTTGAGACAACTTCCTCAAGCAAACCCAAAATCGAAAATAAACTCGACTACGAAAAGAGCATCGATGCCAAAGGCCGAAGAAGAGCCAAATAGTTGCATCGCCGGTGTGCAAATCATCACCTCGCCAGCTGTCCCTGGGTTGCTTGGATCAGAGACCGTGGAGATGATTAGTTTTCGCGATCAGTTCTGCGATCATTCCGCCGAAGAAAGTCAAGACTCTTCAGTTATTGGGCAATTAACGTCTCTTGATTGTTGGGATGAGATTCTAGATACTCTAATAATGCTTGTATTGTCCGGACAAACGGTAACTAGTTAGCAAGGCTAGCAGCGGCAGTGGTTGGCTTGCAAAAGTTGAGACCAGTTATTGTTGCCCCGAAAAAGAAGGTATGTTGGGCTTGTGTTCGGTGTATCAATGTCGGTAGTAAAGCTACAATGATTATTGTTTGTTAATACCCAGTACTTGGGTCATTTAATTGGAGAAATAACGACTTATGGGCTTAATCAAGCCTTTCCCACACAACTATAACCGGCCTTATTACGTGCTTATAAGTAGGCGTCAACTCGGTAGCATAAGTTTCTTTATTAGCTAAGCAAGGTAATGCCTCGTTCGAGGGCTGCAACCGTACGAGAGCATGCTCGAAGCTTGTCCCCGCCCCTCCTTAGGTTGCTTAATACGCGGACTCGACCTGTCAAGAGCAAGACTCTACCTTAGCACCTCGACGAGCCATAAGATAAAAGGCCTACTAAGCATAATGGCGAACTAAGGCGTTAAGCGCTATCGACCGTTAGTAATACCCAGCGCTCCCAGAGCGTGGCCCCATTTATCAACGATTCGGAGGAGCAAGAAGAGGTTAATAATACTCCGTTAACTTCCTAACTATATCGTAAACTCCGTAATATCTCTCTCATCTGAACCAGAATAGTATCGCTTTCTCAGTCCCGTTCCTAGAAACGCAGCTCTGTCATGAAGGAAGCGAATGTGAGCTTCATCCTCAGCATTTGGAATAGTTATTATCATTGACTCGTCCCCTCGGGCCAAGTTTAGAGCCCTAACCTGATACAATGCAGACTCAGGACACATTGTAACAGAATGCGTCACCATCCCCATCAGAGGGTAGTTTTCCAACGGGTACGGATTGCTGAGAAAGTCCGGAGGTATCAGCAGTCTACCACAGACTGACTGGAGGAAGCTTGCCAGTTTCCCGGCGATGCAAGCCTCGTGGAGCTTCATCTCATCTTCTCCCCTTTCGAAGTACTCCTGGTACATCCTTAGAAGCTGCATCCGTTGGCGTGCTTCCTTGCAATTCATGAAGCCGTAGTCAACCACAACGGCTCGGAACGGATCAGACACATTCATGCGTGTAAATCGCTTAAGCTCCCATACGCTTTGGTGCCATTTCTTTACTGTGGCCATGAAATCCTTGAAATTGCGCATGCACAAGATTCGGTCCGCAAGCCCGTATATGCTGAACAATTCCACGATGCCCGACTCTATCATAGAACTCACGAACTCATTAAACGTGCAGCGCCCAACAAGTGATTCGTATGCAGAGCAGAGTCGATCTTCCGAGATGGCGTCCGGGGCTGTGCAAAATCCCAACGAGATCCAGTTGTCCTCGTCAACATCTGGCTTGAATCCATTGCGAATTTGGATATAGAACAGAAGTGCATTTCGCTTTTCGGGGGGCTGAAGTTCGGTAAACGGCAATTTTCTTTCGTCGGACCCCAAGAGCTCTTCTTGAGCCGCTTCAATGATAGTGGTGAGCCCCTGGCTTTTGCCGTTGACTCTGAATCCCTCTTGACCCTCCAGCCACTGCTTGTCACTTGACATGACGAAATCTCCGGTTTGACCACACCGAAAAGTAAGCATCTCTTTGAGCCTGTTCTGCTTCACCGCAGGACGCAGCTCCTCCTCATCTATGTTCCACTCAATTACGAGGCGGCGGTAAAGCTCGAAGAGCCTCGACCGATCCTTCCCAGTGGCAAAGCACATAAAGCCGTATTGTTCGGCTACATCATCTTCCTGCGGAAACTGGTTCGTGTGGCAGGCGAGCACCAAGTAATCTGTAACATCGATTGGCCTCCCTAGGCTGCAAGAAAACTTGTGTCGATACCAATCCGCATGGCAGCAATTGATATCGCAGTAGGCGGCAATACCACAATTTGTACAGGTATTGGCGAGTTCGCCGGTGACTTTGCAGAACGAGCAAGCTGTTGGATTAGCAATCTTGGGACTCTCGGTATCTCCCTTCGGCGCGCTTGCCTTGTCATGCCTCAAGTCGGACATGACGGGGCGTCCATCCTCGGTAGGAGCCGTTCTAGTATATTATTAGTATAATGAGCAGCTAAGGATGAGCTAACGAGTAAGACTGGGCGACGGACCCGATTTCGCTACCACTACTACGAAACGCCGAAATCCACTCTGCTTCCCTCCCTGGAAGTCTGGGGTCCTCAACCACGGCATTGAAAATCGTCGTCACCTTCCTATATCTTGGCGGGATTGGGGCTGCAATCACCGATTCCTTCTCTGCATCCATATGAGGAACCTCTTTCGTCGTTTCCTCTCGAAGGATATCTCTTAAACGGTGGACGGCCATGTCTAGTTTCTCAGTGGTCTCAGGCTCGGTCCACAGCGTAAAGGGAAGTGTCCATTGAGAATAACACTTGCCGTGGTTCCCTCGAGTTTCGAATTGACCTATCTCCTTAAGCACATGGCCACAAAGAAGGCACATTTTCTTGCTGATCCCGAGATATGGGAAAACCTCCAATCTAGGGGTCCGGAGGCCAAGAAGATACATCATCAGCATCATTTCGGCATGAATGTTCTTTTTCTTTTTGGTCTCTGTGTAGAATCTCGCTTTCAGTTGGGCTGTGAGGGAAGTATCTGCCTCGGGCAGCTGCCATGTCTTGACTTTCCTAGCGGGGAGACTGTTCAGCAAGATAATCTTAATATTGCGAAAACCAGAGCACCTCTGAGCGACGAGGAAGAGATCAACTGCGCCTTGCATTGGCCTTCTGATAAACCCCAATTCATGCACAATGCGCCGGAGCTTCGTAGATGTCAGATTGGCCTTTAGTTTTGCATAAAAGTCGGTGCTGTGAGACAAGTCCTCGACGGTTTTAGCAAATTGGTAAACATCTAGACGGCCGGAAGTAACTCCACCACATCCGTCCTCTTTGAAGAACGTTAACCCCGTCTCCCCATTCTCTATG
The DNA here is from genome assembly GCA_020747065.1 of Cadophora sp. MPI-SDFR-AT-0126. Taxonomy (NCBI): domain Eukaryota; kingdom Fungi; phylum Ascomycota; class Leotiomycetes; order Helotiales; family Ploettnerulaceae; genus Cadophora; species Cadophora sp. MPI-SDFR-AT-0126. Next base: position 60,559 of record JAGMVK010000024.1, on the reverse strand, counting down.
GACATGGCAATTTGGGCGTGGTGCCGAATCCGTTCGCAATAATATTCGACCAAAGCGCGCTGTAGCCGAGGAAGTGGGTCAGACTCGAAAGTATCTGCGCCAAGCATCAATTCCGTGGACGGGTAAGGTAAGTTTCGGGAAAAGATACTCTCTCAAGGACTTCGGATAGGTCTTCGAGCATCCTGCAGTCCCTATGTGACCACGTGTCCCCGCCCCAAGACGAGTTCCGGGCAGCCACGATAGTAGCCTCCTCGTCACTGTATATTAAGGCCGTGCTGGCAATCAATGCGGGGTCTTTCTTACAGCAAAGCAACTCGGCGAGTCGATCGAGAGAGCCGCTCTTAATTTCCGTGTCGTCATCGAGGGAGAGTCGAGAGAAGAAATCAGTACACTCATCGTCCTCCGCCGAACTGTCCACATCATCATCCCCCTCCTGGGTAGAAGGAGCGATAGGTACTCTCTGCTTTTGCTTAACTTGGCACATGGCGGCCAGGGTGGTAATCTCAGACTCTAGATCAGGAGGGAAACGCCATTCCAAGGAGTCGCTGGAGCCTGACAACGCGGGGAGTGAAGTAATGATTCGGACGCGGGCCATTGGGATGAACCTCGAGGCTGTGGGACTGTCTTTTACAGTACCCTCTCCGGAAAGGCAATGTCAAGAGTGGAACACAATATCGCAACGGTGGTTGGTGTGGGCATGTTATTTATCATGAGAAGAACCCCGCATGATGCACAACGTAAAGTGTGGGGTCACCACTGCATACCCTCACAGTACTCTGTTTACGGAGCTCGCTAAAATAAATACAGCATCTGAAAAACAAACGACACCTATTTCGCCTTCTGGTGTAGAAGGAAAAACACTTGAGGCAAGATACCTTAGCTAGAACTAATAGAACCTAAACCTTAAACCCTAAAACTAATCGGCATATGCCCCACTCCGGGTAAGGAGGGGCTTCAGGCACAGACTTCATCATATCTTACATACTTTTCTCGAAACTCAGAGGCTATCATTCTTCTGTATTCTTCTCAACTCATCCAAATATTTATTTCATAATGCGCCCACTTGACATTCGAACGAGTGGCTCGTGGTAGTACGAAGATACAAAGACTCACGTGTTCAAGGATGTGGCGCAAGGCAGCAGCAGCAGCAGCCCGCATGACTCGACGTATCAAAGTGCATCTTTTTGCAGAGCCTCATTTTTTGCTATCTTCGTACTGATTTTCTTCTGTCGGTATGCGCTTCATTTGCCCATCGCGAGAGCGTCCTGCCGTCTCATCTGTCCAGAGATTTGGCAGGCCCTCAATACATTGATCTCTTGAATCTTCTAGCAGGCACACGCTGCCACCTTCTCTCTCTGCGGCTCTCGCACACGTTTCAAGAAGCTCGAGCTCGAAAGGAAATGGAGCCTGCACCAAGTATACTATCTTCCTCCTTGCAAACAATTCAGAGACTAATACAGTGCATAGAGAAACGCAAGACGGCCCCTGCGGACAGCATGCACCTGATTCCCGGTGAAAACGCCCTCTTCAAGTTGTTCGTTCCAACGAAAAAGACGAGTCCACCTCTCGACTCACACTTATGGCGTATCGCACAAGGATTCAAGGATCTCATGATGGCGCGCGGGGAACTGCCAAAATATGGAGTTCTCATGCGTCCACGGTAAGAGACATGAGGAAGTCGTGGTATACACTTCGCTGACTATCTTTCAAGAAATAACGACATCAACCTTCACTCCTCTTCATCGGAAAAGGCACCTCATATGACCGTCGACTTTTTGTACAACGAGTTCACCACCCGTCGAACAGCACACTTATTTTTGGACGACCAGAGGATCTTAGAAAAATTCGAACTCTTCGGGGAAATGCCTGTACCGGCAAAGCCGGTGCCACCCCCGGAGAGAGATAATGGGGGCTATTTCAAGAGAACGGGACTAAATCCATACTCGACTATTGTGGTCGATGCAGTCGAAGCTACTTTGAAATTTTCGGAACGCTTGCCGAGTCAAATTGAGTCGACGGACAAAGCCGGATACTTGGACAACACGCTCAAGGCGATGGGCGAGGCGTTAAAACAGAGGGAGCTCTTAGAACTTGGTGCACGGTCAGGCCCACATGGTGCTACATTTCTTAGAGAGATTCGGTCAGTTGCTGGGCGTCCAATCATTGTTGCAATCTGTGATCTGCTGCAGAGAAGGCACCGTGACCTGATAGATCTAATGCCCCTTGCCAACGCAGCGGCCAAAATGCATGTCTTGACTGCTGCACTGTTGCTGGGGTTCTCTCCCCCTGATGGGAACGAGCTCACTTGGTTGAGAGGTAACAGGAAAGAATGTTCAAATCCAATGATGGAGGATTTTGCTGTATTTTCTGCACTTTACTATGATCCCTCTACTTGGGGCGTGTTGAGGAGAGCCCTGGGTCCGGGAGAGGGGGTATGCAATTCCCGCGGTGTGGATGCGATTCGGAGAATGGTGGACCGATGGGGGATCACACTGGAGACTGCAGTCGAACTTTTAGATGCGCTTCTGCACCCATTTCTAGTGCAACAGAAAGCAGTTGTATAAAATTATGAACTGTCGATTTTGCAAAGAACTTCTCTCCTGCTCTGGGAATATGAAGTGTGAACAATCGTCCGAAGTAAGAGAAAGCAGGCTTTCCGGCACGTACCGCCCAAGGCTGCTCTCTCACACCTGACTCCCACTGTTATGGCATTGCTGCTCAAGCGCCAGTAGTCTGCGATCCTAGACCTCCCATATTCCAAGATAAAGACTCTCTCGCACGACCTCCGCTTTGCTAAAATAACTAGACCTATTCTCTCATTGCTTGCATTATACCAGTGAGACAGTCTGTGGAAGTGATCTATTTCCACCCAGCCAAGACTCAGTTCGTGCGTGCGCTTGAATTTTCAGCTCCTCGTCACATATCCTTGAAGAGACACAACCTCTTGCCACTCAAGATCCGCTCCTCAACAGCAAGGTCGGAACTACTTGCTGATGATCTGACCAAAGGGGCCACAATATCATTAGTTTCATTCATTAGGATAGCAGTCGATGCCAACGCCGGAAAACGTGCATAGCGCTTCTACTAGGAGAAATTTCCTGGGAGAAATTTCCGAGGAGATCACGAGTCCTGGGGGAAATCGCTGATGATGATGATGATGAATTCATAGACTGTCCCAGCCGCCCTAGAGGCAGCTATGCAGCGTTCAACTATAACTACAAGTGCTCCCACTTCGCACTTGTCCTGTGACTCTTTGAGGCTCAGAGCCCGCTATCTATACACAGCCGTCATCAGCACATTCTGTGACACCTCCCCCCCGCATACTCTTGGTCATTAAAAAGCTCAAAACTTCATCTGCACCTCAGGTACAAGATATTTGTTTGGCTCATCCGTCGTGATACACGAACCACAATCACCTCCTTCAGGTTTGTCATAGGTACTCGAGTGGACGCGATACCTGGTTAGCTGGAAGACTTGACGTGGCGTGAGGGGAGAGGTCCTTTACGCCCAACAAAGCGGCGGTTGGCCCGTGCATCGCGCCTTGCCCGATGCGGGGGGTCCCGGTTTCCCAAGGCGGGCTTGTCGTCTGTCTGGTCGTTTACTCTATTGAGACTTTAAGCTTCTTCACCTCACATCATATCGGCTGTCATTCATTATACCAAAGTCATTTTCGCAAAATGACGCCAGATCTCGCTATTGCTATAACAGCAATGGCAGTGTCTCTTTGTGCTTTCGTGATTGCCTGCGCACAAGCACTTCAACAATACTTCGGGACTGCAGAAGGCTTCCGTCGATGCCAGGCCTCTGTCATTGATCAATGGGCCAAGCTCACCGACCGAAACTTTACGCTAAAGAATTGGGAATTCCGGTTTGAAACACGTTTTGCTGTCCCTGCGCTATTGATGTACGATCCAACTGATCCGAATCCAACATCAGCTGGACGACGAGTAATCCCAATCGATGGAAGCGATGCATCTTACGCGGCCTCCATGATTACCAAAGCCGCACCACTGGCAAAAGCAGAAAACTCACGTCAACCACCGATCCCCGTTCCTACGGACGTTGAAACTGGTGTACAGACCCCTGGCCGAGGCTCCCGACACCGCGGTTTAAGAAATGTGCCAACTGAAACACCAAAGGAGGAGCAGCAGCAGGATTATATAGAGGACGAGCTTGCTACTTGGGTCCTTTTGCTAAGAACTTTGCAGGAATATCAAGAATTGCAGAGAGAGGAGTTCAAGGGAGGGCCATTACATCCAGAGATAAGTCAAATTACCCTTGTACCCGCAGTCAAAGTCGTCAGAAAAAGTTGGGATTTTATGCAACCTGATATCGTCAAACCATACGCAATATCGACTGTGAATGATATTGTCATCATCATGCACCAACTGGGACTTGAGTGGAGCGAATTTGATCCGAAGGCTGGCCGAATGCAGGCCGATAGCAATCATATCGGATTATCCGTCACATCAAGCTGGGTCCGAGGCCTTGGTGCAATGTTGTTTTTCTACACATCAGGGAGGCACGTCAAGAGTGGGAGGCCGTCCAGGCTATACATTCCAAACCGCCTAGCTGCAGTGCTGGGATTTGGATATTTGCCAAGAAGTGCAGTAGAAACAGGATCCCTAGATCACCCCGAATGGCCAATCCAAAACGGTGCCTTTGATCATATTATTGGAAGATATTGTGGAGTTGAATTTGCGAAAAAGATGCGATTGCAAGCCGGCGAGCTATCAAACTGTATTTCGGGTGAGTAGGCCACCATTCTTTATTGAAATATCCCCTGGTGAAACCATACCCTGGTGGTGGAACTTGGCCTCCCGGATATGGGTTTACCTCAAGTGATTCAACTGTCTCCCAAATTTACAGTGCTGGGCTCTACGGGCTTTTGTCACAGTGGGCCGTGTTATCACGGTCATTTACAAAATCACAACACTTACTTCGTGATAGTCTATTCCGAGCTTCCGGCTCTTGTGGCTCCTGTTTTCCGCCTCAAGGACAGCAAGTTGACCCGAATTCGCAGACCATCCGCAGATATTACCCTTGTCCATTTGAGCAAGCTTCTACTAGGACCGTTCTTTTTGAAACTCATGAGAACCGAGCATCACCCAGGCGATGAGATCTCTAACATCAAAGAGAGATGCGAGAAAATTCTTAACGAACTCGGTGTTGGCGTCAGCTTGCAGGAATGGCTCGATAACTTTAAACAAAGGTTGATCTCAGTCTGGAAAGATAATGTTCAGTCCCGTGAGCCTGGAAATCTGCTCTTGTGAAGTTTCACTACAAACTCCGACGGCAGTATGCACTTCTCATCTGCCGCCAAATCCTTCATCATCAGCAGGGAGTTTGGATCCGTCTACGAGAACGCCGACGACTGGACATATGCAATAAAAATGTGCTTATCAAATCTGGTCGTATTGACTTCTAAAAATGACCAGTCTGGGTATGATCCAGCAATCCAGGAACCCGAACGGCATCTACGGCTCTCCCAGACTAAAAAGGCAATCGAAGACATCCACAACGAGCTCTCTGGAGCTTGGTACGACAGGCTCAAAGTCTTTGTTGACGCTGTCGCCTCAAACAAAGCTGATCTGGCCAGGCTTGATCTAATCCACGAGACCTGGGAATACACCAATCAGTTTTTTCTCAAAGAAAACAAGGACCATATCGACCGCCAAGGATTTGGTGCAATTCGTAAGGAGTACCGCCAAGACGCCTCTTATAAACAATACTTGAGTGTTTACCTCAAAGCCATGGCTTCTTATATGGATGAATTCAGAAGTGCAGCAAATATTCCTCAAGGTGAGACTCTGCTGTCATTACTATAATCGAGAGTGATTGGAATATATACCCCACTTATAACCTCCCTGGGACACGTTTCCCAAGCCTATTACGAATCATCCTTCCCTTTGACCTTTCATCTCGGTCTAAACCATGCTAACCTCATACATACCAGATTTCGCTAGCCTGTCCGAAGCTGACTATAACTGGCAACGAGCCGTTAAATCCATGGAGGCATACTTCGACTGCCAACATCCACAAGTTATCAAACAGCTCCAAGTTTTGTGGCCTGACCTCGGGTTTTCCGAATCTGAGACATGGGCAAACACTGTGTGGTCTATGCTTTTCCTCCGCGGATGTTGTTGGCATCTTCTGCATGACTTCAGCAAGAATGCTAGCATAGTTGGTTCGGAATGGTACGAGAGCAAGATGCCAGTTTATATCGGGTAATTTCTGTCTCGTTACAATTTGATGTGATTATCTTCTGGTTCAGTGGCATTTATAATAATCTTGGTGCGTGGTGTATCAAATTTTCACCTAGTTTTATCTTCTTTGTAGCTAGACAGCTGCTTTACTATTGCCTATGCAATGCTCGAGGGTATATGTTGTATTATATTTTGGGTCAAAATGGGTGAGGGTTAGGGGTTCAAATTGCTACTACTCGACGCCTAGTGCTAGCTATACATATTGAAGATCGCCGTGGTTGCGTCTGCCGGCAAGAACTCTACTCTACTCATCCAAGTCAACAAGAGACACCTCACGCTGCGCCAAAGCTCTCATCGATAATTCCAAGAGATTTCCATGTCCCGACAATTGTCCAATGCCGCGGCAGAGTTGACAGCCCGCTCGTGGTCCGAAATCACGCTCCTGTGGACAGCAAAAACCATAATCCCGATCCGCATCCTCAAATCCATGAGGGGCACTTTGCAGCGCCAAATTTGTGCGAGATCCGTCAAAACAGCCCATGAGTTGGTCTAGGAGAGGCAACGCTCCCAGTCAAAACCAACAGAAGAGGGCTTATCAATCACCGAATGACCTCCATAAACTCCGGTCTAGAAACCCGGCCTATTAACCCATCTCTTCATCTATCCATGGGGTTCCATCTCGGCCCCACCTACTACCTCTACGAGAATAGTATTCAGCCCCGATCCCAGGAACGGGGAGTTCCATCTTTTGTACGGCGGGAATGTCGTCCGTGAGATTAATGTTTGACCGTCCCGTAATGTCGTCTGAGGACCGACCGAATCACGTCTACCCAAATCATCCTAGGCTTTCTCGCTACCCGCAGCCCTTCTATACTTCCTCGGAGAGCTTCGTCGCCTCCTCTACAAAAGCCTGCCGTATTGTCCCACCCCTGGGGGATTCGTATGACCCGCTACTCAAGGACATCCGCCCCTTTCGCCGGACAGAGTTTTGCAAAGAAGGTTAAACTCTCCGCTTTCGGTTCTCACTTCCGAGTTGTAGTAACTTCCCAACCAAGACTAGATTCCGCGTCCTCCTCTCCTACGACAGATTCTCCCTCCTCGAAAACGTGCCTTTTACGCTGACTCAAGCAGGGCTATATACCACTTATATACGCCATTAGCGGGTTTTAAAGACTCCCAAGTCACGGAGTTTATGACGTCTCTGTCACAGGAGTTAAAGACATCCTGGTCACAGGAGTTAAGGACATCCTAGTCACAGCGAGTTTAACGACTTCCCGCCTACGTCCCTATAGCAGTTGCACTTTTCGGCGAAAGACCACTTGCTGCCCTTCTCATTGGCTACTTTTCCTTTTTCGCCGAAAGAAGGTAGTGCCCTGGGGGGAGGCAGGATATGTTGCCCAAGGGGATAAAGGCGCTTGGATGGCTACATCATGATAGGTACAATGGTGAATAAGCTGGCAGCTAGGTGCTGCAGGTCACTACTATGGATACCAGATGTAGCTCAGGAAAAATCGAATTTTTTTAAGCTCTTGCTTCTCAATTTAGATGCTTTAGGTCTCCTAGAATGTAGAAAGCTCGTTGGATTGTCTCGCTGCTGCACTAGTAGCTGGGGACTTCTTTACTCACTTTGTCTTTGGATGTCCTAGATATCTTTATACAATCCCGGCTCAGAAAACGATTAATTTGGTTGCTACATTGTACTGGAGAACCTGTAAAATTTATAACAAGTCATGGAACGCAAGGTAGAAGTCTAGAAGACGAGATGGCGTACGCAGAGTAATAGTGCGAGCTCTTACCAGCACCTACCAGACATTGCAAGAAGGTGCGATCCCTTTTGTCTTATCAGAATTCAAGCCTGAATACTGATACCCATCGTATCATCAATAATGGATCTGGGAATATAGATATTTCTCTAACTCGTTCCCTGCAGTTGATTTCCACACAAATAGACTCCTTTGAATCTCTCAAAGTAGTGGAATAGAAGGGTGGTGCCGGTTCTTTCGAGTGCAATGAGAGTCTTAAAGGCATCTAAGGTGCGTTTGGTTCGTTGTATTCATGGACTAGCTTGGTTACCTTTTGTCCCTACTCCGATCAGACATGATGCATACCTTCCAACTTTTCATGGTTTGAAGCAAATCTTACTAGATTCTTGGACTGCGTTATGCTCTTCGTCCTTTGAAACCATATTGATCACTTTAGTGACCTCACTCTTCATCCAAGTCCAGAAATCCCTTCCCCCATGCTCATATTGTAAAAGCCTCAATCCGGGTTGGTAAGAAGTGTAGAATCCAGGCTCCCCAGCTCAACCGTAACTTGAAGAGCCTTGCAACTTCTTGGTAATACCTAGCTTTTTCCTTCTTCAATTCCTCCTCTAGCTCCTCTTCCTTCGACTTCTCCTTTTCCACTTTCTCCTTCTCCTCCTCGTTATCACTTGGGCCAACGAGCAGTAGCACCTGGTCACTCACGGTAAACTTGGGGTCTTCTGGCCAAATTGGCCCGCGAGGGTCCGCTCCATGGTGGAGTAGGTACTTAACCGTTCTGAGCCGCTGCCTGAAAGTTGGTACCTGAATAACATATCTAGACACTGCCCGGCGTAGAGAGTGATAGTGGAAGCCAAACGTTGCATTTGCAAGGAGCGAGGTGCGGGTCGGACTTGACATGGCAAGGTCTGGGTTCTGCGATACTTTAGCTTTAACGTAGGGCAGCATTCCCATCTGAGCAGCGAGCCCGATGAAACAATTTTCAGATACAACTCCTTCCCGTACACTAGTTGATCCTTGCGTAACGACCCAATGGTCAGGACTGTAGTGAGGTCCTCCGACTAGGCGATCAAAGTCTGTTGGGACCCACTCTTTGGACTCCCAAGTATTCCGGAGGAGATAAATCTCGTTCACAACCCTTGTGGCGACCTTGTCGAACTCGTCTAGCATCTCTACGAGTTTCTTTTGGTTTCTAGGGGTATCACGCACAAAGAAGCCACGCCAGAGGTAGTCAGTTACTGTACCCCAGAAGTCGGAACGTAGTGTTCGGCCACGACCTAGTCTCACTCGTACTTTGTCGCCCAGCCGAACCACACCAACTTCGAGAAGCGTAAGATTGGAATCGAAGTCTTTAGGTGTTTTCGAGCAGATATCATTCCATATCGATGATTTTTCAAGCCAATCGGCCGCGCTCCGGTGTAGAATGTTGGCAACACCAGTTGGGGACACCTGGAAAATACCTCTCGTATGCATATCCAGAGTGCCTTGGACACAACGGGTGATGTGCTCCACTGTAGTATTCGAAACAGTGCCGTTAGCTTGACGCGGAATCTCGTTCCCCTCCGCTACCCAAATGGTTAACGCCTCTAGACCATGGAATGAAGCTTCCCAAAGTCGGAGTAGTCAAGTGGCAGTCTCCATGTTATCAGCGTTGATGGCATTCTATTTGTGGGTATATAACACCTCTATCTCAGTAGGTAGGTCGTTCACCATCTTCTGAAGCTCCTTTATATTCCCAAGCTTCCGTTTGTTGAGAAACGTAATCAGGTTTTTCACTACTAGATGCACCCACAGAAACACGCCTTGGGCTTTGTCCGCGATGTCATTTTGTAGACTCTGGCAGTTCTACTCAGGCCACTACGTCATTTCGGTGCGCTGTATAGAGCCGCATTGCTATATCCTCTATCACGCTGTGTCACAAGGTTAGTATAAATCTGTGTTCGCGTAATTGATATACTCGTAAAGGACATAAAGTTAGTCACTTCAAAAGCTAAGTGAGCTGACATAAACCCTTCGTCTCTAGCCCCGGCCAAGTATCTCGATATCTTACAACGAAGCTAGTGAGATTGGATTAAACAACCGTAGTACTGAGACAAGACAACAGAACCGAAAGTCATACTGGTGGCCCTCTGTTTCGTACTCTTCTCAACTTGTTTTCAGCAGGGAGTCAGATTTTTGGCCAATAGAATTTCTTATTATTGAAACTTGTTCCTGCTGAAGAAAGGCGGTGGGTTCTGGATTGAACCCCTCGTTTTTCCTCGGGTGGACCGTCAGCGGCCCAGCGGTTCAACCCGGAACGAAGGTCTATGTAAGACTGGCACATTTGCCATTAGATAGGAGCTTCGTGTTTAACTCGAATAGTATTCTCAACCATACTAGTAATTGTCTTCGACCGTACGTGATACGCCTATCTCTTGACCTTCGAGATCCCCAAACCACCTTGTGCTTACCGGGTAAATACACGACCGTTACATTCTCACCGAGAAGAATTAAGCGCTTGGCCCCACCACGTTGAAAAGATAGCCTTGGTGTAAGATCCTATTCGTTGCGACCAAGCCTTCACTCTGCTAAACGTCTTATTCTGCCTTTGGCCATCCCACTTCTTACCCCTAAAGACGAAATAGAGCGTTATCGCTATAAAGATATTAAAGAAAATGTAAGCCCACACAATGCCAAAGTTTCGCCAGCGCGTGCTCCAAGAGATTTCGGAAAGGGAGAGGATCTGGTCGGAATTTGAGAAAGGACAATACTGGCACTGACTTGTGCTGTCCGGATTATAGAGTTGACCAGGTGCTTGAGTGAGATATTGTTCCAAATAAACACCACAAGTTAGGCCATTGGGAGGGTTGAAAACGCTAGTTTCGCTCGCAGAGCATTGGACAGGGCGACCGTGAAGACCAGTCGCCGCAATTCCACCGACAATGTAAGTCAGAGGACTGACACGATACATGAATATCCAGAATCCAGGAAGGGCATCCGGGGGTTGGAAGACACTAGACTTATTAGAACATTGCAGCTTCTTAACTGTTATTGGTTTGCTCACCCGTTAAAGATCATAGTCATGGAGAAAAGGAGAGTTGCCAAAGCCCCAGCGGTCTGAGCATCTGGCAACGCAACGATGACCATGTGTGCAAAGGTACTAGCGAAGGTAAAGATCTGAATACAGAAGAGCATGATGAGGGCTTGGCGCTGCGAAGATTGGATGCTAGTATATGTAAGAGGAAGAATTGAAGATAGGCTGGGACCGAGCGAGACACACCCGAAAATCGCATAATAGTAACAAGCATAAGCCAAAATACCGAGCAGAATCTGGTATGGTATTTCAACTATGATATTGGCGAGGATAAAAGCGACCCACGAATACACTTTTGAAGGACGCTCACGGACCTGGTAAGGTCAGTCAGCTTTAAAACCATATAAGAGCTACATTCCATTATTAACTAACCTCATACAGCGACCTTTGCACAATGAAACGAGGCATAACCTAAAACCAAGTTAGAGATGTACGCTTTCTCCGTTCAGTCAACTGGCCTGTTGAACGAGCGAGCTGAGAATCGAGGTGAGCATAAAAATGCTAAATATGACATTTTGTATACCCTGCATAGAGCTATTTGACTTGAAAAACGAGAAGCCGATGAAACTGTCGTGCGTAAGCCTTGTACCATAAAGAATTTGAGAAACACCGACAGAGCGGACACCCCAACCAGCAGGATCTTCCCCCAAATATAAGAGGGCGTGCGCCAATGTTGCTGGAAAGCTCGGACCATAGTGTATATAATCTGAACATACAAAGGCATAGCAAATTCGCCTTTGTCGCCACGATTTCTCGATATTATGCCCATACTACTCATTTCGTGGTGAATGCGGTCTTGTTCAGCTTTGACGTCTCGAAATTCGTCGCTTGACTTCCATAAATCTGGCCAATCATGCTTAGATAGACCGCTCGCTCCGGCGGCCACTGTTTCTAGGATATATTCAGCGGGGTTTTCTGATTGGCCGCATGGTCTAGCGCCGTGCGTTTCGAAGTAGTGAAGAAGTGTTTCGGCGTTGAGACCTATTTCACCGAAGTATACCGTTTCCCCCCCTTTAGCAAGGAAAAGTAATTGATCAAATTCCAAGAACAAAACAGAGCTAGGTTGGTGAATTGTGGAGAGAATAGCTTGTCCGCTGTCAGCAAGTTTGCGAAGGAACCTTACAATCGCCCACGAGCTTTGCGAGTCGAGGCCGCTTGTCGGCTCATCGAGAAAAATCAAAAGCTCAGGCTTGGCTGCAAGTTCCACTCCAATTGTAAGGAGTTTTCGTTGTTCCACGTTGAGACCTTCTCCTGGTAAACCCACAACCGCTTCAGAGAATTCGACCATGTCAAGCATCTCCAGTGTGGTTAACAAGGTGCACAAAGGAGAAACAGCAGGACACAAACCTTAATTACATCTTCTACATAATCATACTTCTCCTTCCTTGATATAGATTTGGGCTGCCGTAGCATTGCGCTAAATCGTAATGCTTCACGGACGGTTGAGGTCTCAAGATGCAAGTCTTGTTGTTGCACATATCCTAAAAAAACCAATCAGCAACTATAGCCAGTGACCTTCGTTTACATTATGGACCGTACCAGTTCTGCGTTGGAAGCTTGAATCTAATGGCTTTCCATTGACTAGCATTTCTCCAGTGACCACTCCAACAGAGGTACGCTGGGCAAGAACATCAAGGAGAGTTGTCTTTCCCGCACCCGAAACACCCATCAGCGCTGTTAGTGTACCCGGCTTTACCCATCCAGAAACGTGGTCTAGCAGTCTATGGGGCTCATCCTTGATATGTATGTCGTAGACAATATCACGCCACGTGAAAATGCTTTTCTGGGGCCGGGTAGTTTCTGCGTCCTGCGTGTGGTTGTCCTTCTCGACAGCGCCTGCCACTGGAAGGTAACGTTGATCATCGTCACCACCACCATGCGCAGTGGACTTCCGGATGTCTTTTCCTTCTCGTCCTCGTAGGAAAAGGAGAACTTCCGCTGTGCTTGAAGTCGATGAGTTTAGTTCGCTGGCAATCATATATGCTGCAAGGAAGAATACCCAGAATGCGATCACGATTCCGAGGTTCCGCCAGATATGAGAATAACTGTACTGGAAGCTTGCTTGGACATAGGCATCACCTGAAACATTTCTCTGCCCAGCGACGGCGCCTATAACGGGGCAAATGAACGTTTCTCCAGTCAGATTTGGATATGTCGGGATGAAACTACGCGAGTAGTGAGTAGTGCCATTAGCCAGTATTAGTTGGAATATAGATTACCTTGCGCAGGGAAATTCCCTGGCGTGTAATTCGTTCACCATTAGAGCCTCGAACGCGTATGCCAGAGGGTTTATATAGGTGATCCATTTAAACCACGGATGCATGTATGGTCGCGGAATTGTGTACCCTGTGTAGATTACGATTGCCAGTACCAAGATACCCGCCATAGCTAGAGCTTGAGAGATGGTTTTCGTCGACGCAGCTACTGTCCGGAACATCGCAGACATCGTGAACCTAACTAACAAGGTGAAAAGAAAGAAAGTAAAGAATCGGGCGGGCTCTGGGTCAAGCCCTGCAAGAAAGTACAGGATCAGATTAAAGCATATGGCGATAATGAGCTTGATGGGGGCATCCGATATCACACCTGCGAGAGCTTCAGTAAAAGGGCGGTAAAAGCTGGTGAGAAAATTAGCATTAAACACGATCTGAGGGGAAGCCGGCAGTTAAGGGATTATCTGCCAATGAGTGGCCCTTACGCATAAGAAGCATGCTTCTCAATGATTGGTCTTTGTTGGTATAAGTTGTTGATTTCCGTGATAGCGATAAGAGCGCTGAGTAAAGTTGCAAAGAACAACGTTGAACCTTTTGCGAAAAAGCTGTTCGTATTGTTTGGTGTTCCGTAAAAGACAGAGCCAACGACAAGTGCCATGATGATTTGACCAAGAACCACGGTCAACGTTGATGGTTTATCATTCCATAACCGCTGATATGCGCGTCTTGTGCAAGATTTAATCTGAATTAGAATGCTGGCGGTGTATGGAGACTCCGCTTGTAGTTGGCGTGATCGAGCAGCTTTGCGTGATGCTATAAACTGGTCTGCAGCAACATGGTCCGAGATTTCGCTCTCATGCTTCCGTATTTCGTCTTGGAGCTGAGTGTAAGCTTGCGACAAGCGCCAATGTTTCTCGAAGTCGTCTGGAGTTCGAGGCACTCGTGCTTCATAACCATACCGCGGTTTTCTCTCCTCCTGATTAGTAACAGAGGTGAGAAAGTCCCCCGTAGTCTGACGTGGTGGGCAATACCAGCCCATCTCCTGGAAATATCCTTTCGCAGAGTTTGTAGGGCCAAAATAGATCTCCCGACCTTCATAGAGGACCATTACCTTATCAAAAATTTCATAAATGGCCTGAGAGGCCTGGTAGATAGCCACAGCATGAGTAGTTCCGATGATATCCGCACTCATTCTTAAAGCACGAACGAATTCGAGAGCGGTTGAAGAATCAAGTCCCCGCGTACTATTATCCCAGCATCCGATCGGGGACAAAGCCAATATCATCTCCGCAATACTGACACGCTTGATATATGTTAGCATAAAGTCGAATTAACAAGTCTTGGGTATCACCTTTCTTTCGCCACCAGAGACTCCCCGAACGAAGTCATTGCCCACTTTCGTATTCTGAGTTTGAGTCAAGCCGCAAATTGTCATGGCAACGGCAGTCACTTGCTTAACTCTATCTTCCCGAGAGAGACCTAAAACGCGATTTCGAGGCGTGCGCATAGTAGCCGCAAACTCCAAAGTCTGCCTTACAGTAAGATGCGGAAAGTGTTTGTCAACCTCCGAGTTGTAGACCAGTTCGCCTTTGTGTTTTCGAATCATCTCCTTTTGAGGTATACCTGGTCATCAGTCAGCGCCAAAGCTGCGGGCGCTCTTTTGAGATGCAGAACCATTGTAATGAATCACAGAATCACTGTCTACCTTCAGCCCATGAACCTCTCCGGCAATTGTTTTCAGGAACGTGGAACAGCCACTTCCAGGACGCCCTAGCACTAGAAGAAGCTCGCCAGACTTCGTGACGCCGTTGAAGCGCCTCAATATAGCTGTCTCCGGGTCTTTTCTGCTGCGAAAGTGCTCGCGCAGCCGTAACGGAACCATCAAGATTGACGCCACGTTCGCCTGAAAGCGGGCTGTTGTTCTGGAGCCCGAAATAGTAAGATTCTTGAAGGTAAAAGAAGCTCGCGGGAACTCGACACCTGCTTCGTCAGCGGCGTGTAGGACCATTTTAATCCATCTGTACACATCGAATGCTGGGCCAGTAGGATCTAATACAGGATCCGCGAATCCATCGCTGTGAAGGTTAGTTGCGAGACGTGTGAGCTCTCTCCGTTTTTCGACGTGTTCTGGCCTGTTCTGCCTAGTCTCGGACTGCGAGGCCATTATCTCCTTCATCTCTGATCCTTGGCCGTCTTCTATATTCTGAACGAGGTCTGTGGAGACGGGGCATATTGGGTCGATTGTGATGATATCTTCTTCGTGTCTCGAGAAAGCCATTGCAAGTTCCACTGTAAGTTCAGCACGAGGTACATTGGGTTTTGGCGGGGCTGGAGTTCGAAAGTTTTATTCTTAGGCTAACCGAACTTTTCAAACTAAAGAGACACCCTCCACTTGATTCAATCGTATGATCGAAAGGTGAGCTAAGTTGCAGGCAGAAGTGTGGGTGGGCGTGTCTGCGCTGCGATCTCGATGATTGCGGGGGAATGTGCGAGACTTCCCGTCCAGCCATGCCCTCTCGGATCTCGATCTAAGCTCAAATATCTGTGGCAGATGCCAGAGTTCCTGTCAAAGTAATTTTATTGGAGGTGGAAGGGTTTATCATGTGAAGCCGGCGTGTCTTAATCAGACCACCTTCTGGGCGGCGGTGCTTACCAGCGATTCGGGAAATGAAATGGCTTGGTCTCGATTGCGCCTCAGCTGGCCTGCGTGATTTCACATGTGCAAAGACATATCATATCGCGAGATCGAGAAAGCCACCTCGGATCTCCCGGAGGATGCTAGTAAGT
Source organism: Cadophora sp. MPI-SDFR-AT-0126 (assembly GCA_020747065.1). Taxonomy (NCBI): domain Eukaryota; kingdom Fungi; phylum Ascomycota; class Leotiomycetes; order Helotiales; family Ploettnerulaceae; genus Cadophora; species Cadophora sp. MPI-SDFR-AT-0126. The sequence continues at coordinate 44,523 of JAGMVK010000024.1, read as the reverse complement.
AATAATTGAATAAGTCTATTGACCTTTGATCAAGATTTCCCAAAATTTCCATCAAAGTCGAAGGATTGAAACAGCCCTCTTATCATCTTCTCACCGTCTATTACAAGACAATACACTGTCCCCCTACACCCCGTTGACAATTTGCCTGGCTTACTGACAGCACTTGTCATTCCTCGGATTGTTTGTTATTAAGAGGAGAGCTTTTACCTTCTTTAGTGTTCGTAAACTTCGTAAGTGTCTTTGCCTATTTGTGTGTTTTTATTTTCGACTATATCGAGAATCAAATTAACATGATATATTTTTTTATTTCTATATTTTGCCAAAACTATAGGACGTTATTGAATTAAACTAACTGGCAAGCCACAGGTCAGAAATGTTCAATCGTGGGCGCCGTAGACCACTTCTTGCAGCTGCTGTGGTTATGGGTGCGTCGAATCAGCAGCTAAAAGTGAAGTGGCAAAACAAGAGCAGTTGAATTTTCAGCGGCAGCAAGCTGCTGATCGGGAGGCTCTTGAGAAACAGCGGGAAAAAGAAGAGACAGAGAGGCATACGCAGCAAGTCATTCAGGAAGAGATTGAGAGAGAACGGAGCAGAATGGCCCAGATTGAAGCGGATCGACAATACGCCACTATCTCAAATGCAGGAGGTCCAGGTGAAACGTATCACCCCCCATCGCATCCCAATTACGGTCCAAGAGCACCCGAGAGAAAGAAGGCGGAAGGACATTACTGCTCAGAATGCGGCAATTTTTGCATGTTTGGAGATAAATTCTGCAGCAAGTGTGGGTTCAAGCGGCCTGCGGTGGAACTCGTGGGGAATCTACCGTAGAGGCTGCTGAGAGTTTGTCAGTTTGTGGGATAGTGTGCAATAAACAGCATTCGATTGATTGAGACTACAGCTGTAAATGCTTCATATAAGCCATGTGAACGGTAGGCAGCTATAGGCTCCAATACTAAAAGCTAGGCAGATATGATATTCATGATTTATCATGTGACTCATACCAATCAACACGGCTTCTCGCTGCACCGGAAAATAACACAGCAGCTGTTCTATGCTGAATAAGCCTGCTGAACTTAAGGAAAGTGTACCAAGCAGTGATCCACCCACAAGGACTCTAGGTACATGCCAGCCGGAAAGGCGAGCCATAGGAAGAAAGTGGCAGACTGAATCAAATCTATATAATACAAGGGCCTGAAAGTAGTAGCCGGAGCATTCTAGGCAACCTCCACGGCAGCACTGGAAATAGAATGCTGTATCAAACTAATTTCTCAGTAAAACACATCTAAAACGCGGCAATGCATATCAGAACCAGCCCTATCTACAGTACTCTGTCAAAAGTATTAGCCAGCGCCAATTAAGCGAGAAAATCAATTGAATTATTAGTTGTGGAGTTATTACTTAATTAATTTACACCTGCCCCCGGAATCAGGGTGTGCACGTGATAGGGAATACGTGTGTTGCCAGCAAGCGCAGATCTGAAGGATGTTCTACTAGGATGATCCTCTCCGCTCTACGTTTGCGTCAAGGGGGTTCACGCTTTACATCGCCACCCTATGACGTTGTGATAACACTATAGCCTCTGCCACTGAACAAGCCTCACCTTTCCCGTGATTCTTCAACGTGACTGACCACCCCACCATCACTCCACCATCTTCACCTCCAAGCCATTCCTTTGTTATCACAACAATCAGACTTCGTATCAACAACTCTTAAAGTCCAAACAATACGATTCAATCGAGATCCAAAACCAACAAGCATGTTCCCCTTCCAAACCGTCCTTAGCTTCATCCTCCTTGCCGCCTCTTCCATGGCTCAACCTAACTCCACCGAGGCTGATCATGAGAACACCTGGAAATACGGTACCGCCAGTGGAATTATCGGGTTCATTGTTTTGATCCTCGATATCCTGGCCTCCAGTACGTCTCCTCCTCCTACCCCACCCAGTCGCTCGTCAGTAGCTTCTGTGTCCGACTCAGCCTCGTGTTTGATGAATCATGGCTGATGATAATCTCTTCACAGGGGAAGTCATCAAGTCCGACCGCCGCGTCCTCCCAAAGTGCCTCTGGTGCCTTCTGGATTTTATCTTCCCCATCGGAGGATTGATCATCTATTACTTTTTCTCACACCGCGAGGAGCACAAACCGACAGGTGGTTACGAGAGTCTGCCGCAGTAAATGTGTGTTAGCAGACAGATAGATACAACATCTTGGGTAAATCTGTAAATGGATAGTATGGAGAAGAGCAACGTGAACACGGATGGGAGTGGGTGGGACATTTGGGGCTGTTTCTGCATGGGTTGTGTTTGGTATGAGCATTTTGGTTGGACACAGGTCCAAGTCAACATGGTGCTGGTTTCTTGTTATCAAGAGACCTCGTCCACTTGAGACATGGGTTGAGTGATAATGAAGTTAGTCACTGCGAAATTGTGCAAATTCGCGTGCATGAATCTGGTGTAACTGGATGAAGTCATTAATATTTCTGTGCTCCATGCCACCGCTCCATCTCAGTAGGGATGCGAAGACTCAACACCCTTACACGGTGCATCCTACGAACCTTCAGCTCTCTTGAGGGTCTGGAGAGCTAAGATTGAGACGGTTGGAGCTAGGGGAGGGTTGCACCTCCATCGGGGGAAGGACTGGGAGTGAAGGTCTTTACCGCCCGACCTGGAACAGAGGACTGCCAACCAAACGGAGATGAAAACCATCCAACGACAAGGACCAGACTTGGGTACTGGCCTTTCGATACGGTACGCCCTGCGAACATGTGGGAATCCCCTTAAGTGTATAATACCCTTCTTAGTCGATAGGACACCTCTGGGGCGCTAGCGCGCAGAGTTTTCAAGACATCAACAGCACGTAGGAATCACGATTCTGAGGCTTACAGACAGTTAGAGGAGTCTACGAAAGCAAGGAAGGAAGTGCGGAGCTGTCTCTAGGGGCCAGTGAAGCAGCGGAAGAGGGAAGTAGCTCTGGGGTCCACATAAGGCAGCGACAGAAACACTGTCTATATGGCTCGAGAGGACAGATGCACGTGTCGGTCTACGGAGAGGGATACAGGTCTAGTAGGGAGATCGTTGGCCTTGCTTATATTATGTAGTCTCCCTGGAGGGCTGCTTTCAGTAGCCCAAAAACTCATAGATTTGCTAATATAATTCTATTGTGGCAGACAACTAAGCCGGACTGTGGAGACTCAAAAAACCACCAGACAACCCCGGACAAGCCTGCCAAATAAGGGCCACCAATGCTGCAAGCAACTCACCAGCAAACAAGCCAAATTCACACTACACCATGTCTTTGGGCACACCGACTTAGAAGGGAACGAGAGAGCAGACACACTAGATATCCCACCGAGCTACAATACTACAAGCTTCGCCGTGCTTGGCCTCAAAGTCAAGCAAATCAAGACTGCAGAGATTGTGATATGTGAGCTGTCTTCTTAGGGGAATTCAAATTAATCCTCACTTGTGTATTGTTGCGTCAAAGTCTCGTCTTCCCTCTATACCCTTCGCCTTCTGAAGTTGTCGAATTTGAACCCCTCATCCCAGGCACATGCAAACTCACATGCTGATTTCCATGTGGTGCCACACAGTGTTACCAATGCATGGTCACCACAACCCCTCCGCACTCCACAATCCCATCAATCGAGCAGGTTTGCAAGAAGGCATTCCCGGTGGATCGAATTCGTTGAGCCTGATCTCCGGCACATGTGATGCTACTGGTGCTGATCAAGCTACAGCCAAGAGTGGAGAGCGGGGTATGTAACTTGAGTAACAGTTTTCCTAAACCAACTAGCTGCTTCCAATCTGGGTCACTTCCGTGTGGTCTTCTGGGTGCTCTAAATTGACATGTGAGTGACAAGTCGTAGCGCCGGCGCGAGATACTGTTGTCACGTGCCGAAATTCCAATCAAAATCGGAATGGAAGATCGGGAATGCGAGTCGAGTAGAATGATGTTGAAAATAAAGGGCACGAAGAATCTGGTTCTGTACTTGGCATTGGTGACGTCATTGCGCAACCTGAAAATTAGACTAGCGGGCCCCGAACGTGGTGCCCAGATCTTGAAGCAGGCTGAAGGTGATCGGTCGCGTAGGGTGGTTATTATCCGGGGAATTCTCTTTTGCGGTCGAAGTCTCGATCCCCCGAATACTCTGATCTCCCAACCAGCTCCCAGAGATAAGAGTGTGCTTGACTTCCAATCACAAATAACTGCTCCAGACAAAGCGTTCTTCATCGTGGGTATTACGCGGCGATGCCTCAACGCAAGAAGGGAGGGGTACCAGAGCTACCATCCGAGACGGCCAGAGAGAGGGATCTTTACTAATAGGCCCTTATAAACTTATCGCAGTCAGCTAAGTAGAGTCGATAACGCCTAAATCGCGAGAGCTTTGCGAGAAGGCTCTTATTGATTCGTATGAGTCACATGATGGGTCATGAGTATCATTTCTACCTAGCTATAGTATTGGAGCCTATGGCTGCATATGGCTGTCTATCGTTATATGAAGCATCTCCAGCTGTAGTCTTAATTAATCAGTCGAATATTGTTTACTGCTCACAATCCCGCCAACTGACAGGAACAAAGTCACATCTTGCTGAGAAATCATTTGGCTTGGCCTTGGAACTAGGCTGCGACACATACGAATGCATAGCCGGACACATAGTTGTACCGAATCTGTTGAGTCTTATGCCATGTGCATGAAACCTCAAGGCTTTAAACTAATTATGGAACAATGGTTGTAGTCAAGTTGAGTAAGAAATCCACTAATGTTAGACCGAGCTTTGTAATTTATGATATTCTGGTTAGTTAAAGAGTCTACATAACTTCTATTTCTCAATACTTATGGGGATGAAATACACAACACAAGCACATGGTTTTCAATTAGCGGAAATTCAACTCTACAATCATGGCTCAGAACACGATCCTGATCCTTGGCGCAGGTCCAAGGGTTGGCTGGTCAGTAGCAAGGAAGTTTAAGGCAGAAGGATATCAAGTGGCTGTCGGAAGCAGGAATCCTGACGTCAAGAAAGCTACTGAAGAGAATATTTTTGTAATGATCACTAGCACGCCGAGGTGAATAGGGCACGATAGTATAGCAGCAGGTTCGCTGGAGGTTCGCTGGTGATTCCTTTGCTACAGAGACTAATTGCTAGAGAGGGGAAGATAACTCCTTCCTCGCGGGGTCTATATATACTAGCGATTACGCAAGCCGAGCCAGGGGCACGGACCATTACAATTTTGACCGTTGCTGTGGACTTAACAAAGACAGAGAGCGTCGAAGATGCTTTTGCTTAGGTAAAGAAGTCGCTCGGTATCCCCAACGTTGTTGTGTATAATGGTACGACTCTACAACATAATCCTTTACCATATGGTATGCTAACGTCATTCTAAATTGTAGCTGCAACTGTTACCTTTCCCGAAGATTTTGACGACCCTTTCAGCATCAGCCCTCAAGCTCTAATAAACGACACGAAACTCAATACGTTTGGAGCGTATGCCTCGTTAAGAGAAGCCGTGAAGGGCTTCAAGGAGCTAAGCGTTGGGACTCCTAAAGCGTTCATTGCGACTGGTAATGTTTTACCTTTCAAGCCTCATCCTGCTGGAGTCACGCTTGGAGCTGGCAAAGCTGCTTTGGTTCACTTGGTCGATATTGCCACTAAAGTCTACCGGAAGGGCAATTTCAGGTAAATATCCAATATTCAGACAGCTCCAGTTCATGCTGACAAGGGCCACGTGGAAGGTTTTATTTTGTATCCCAGGTAACTAGTAGTGGGGATACTATCGCGTATCCAGACTTGAGCGGGGGAGCTCACGGCTTAGCGTATTGGGAATTGGTCAACTAAACGGAGCAGGGTGCATGGGACGTCCGCTTTCTCGAGGACGGTCGTTTAGTATCATCTGCTTAACCTAAGCGCTGTGGCCTCGAGCATATTCTTAAAGGACCCCCCTCAAATAAACTTTGTTTACTGCTCTTGTATTCAAATCACATATATTCTTCAGGTTGCAGCGGAATGAGCTTAAATCACATCACCTCCTTCGTCTTCTTCTTCTTCATGACGGTCAGGCTATGCTATTTGACGACGCGGTGAATGGGGTTCCAGGGTCGGCAAGTCCATCTAAACACCCATCAGGCTGGACGTCCCGTTGGCTATTACAACATATGTTAGTTACTTATCTTCGGAACAAGAACCAAAGTAAATGGTTCAGTAATTGACTTACAAAGCAGACACCGTCCTTGGAAATACACATTAGCTCAGTTCTTTCCAACGGATCAGGTATAACAGATCTCTTATCTTAATACATGGCACTGTCCCAATACACTACATAACCTAATCAATCAGCCAAGTCCCCCTCTAACCACACCACCAACAAAAATAACTCACAGTAGTTGATTCTCCCGGCCCACCCATAAATCTCGGCTCATTACTACTCTTAAATAGCTCTGTACCAAACGTGTAGATATCAATAACATTCTTGCCGCCGCCCCAATCCCCATTACTGTTTACTAGGTTAAGGATCTCGCCAATTTCTCCGCAGCCGGTATATCTATTCCCCGCACCGACTCGGATCCCTGTGCATTCTTTGGGGATACTTAAGCTAAAGTGGCAAGCGGCTGGTTTACCGGTGGAAACGCCATCTGCGAGTGTGGCAGCTATTATTAATATCAGTCTCAGACTCTAGAATACTTAACAAATAAGTAGATAAGTCTCTGTAAATAGGGCAAGAGTCACCTACCAGCTTAAAGTCGCATTAAGTAATAACATTATTATTGCTAGTAACCACAACTATCGTAATCCAGCTTCAGCTCAGTAACTAATCCAGCCTTAGCTTCGTCAATCTCGACACTGCCGAGGGGAGAGCTGTTCCGGAATGCATTAACGATTAATAGGTTATCGCGCCTCATAAGAGCTGCATTGGCGGTCATGCTCAAGGCAAGGAAGTGGATGATGGTGCTGGCATATATGGCTAGTTGACTTAAGGACTTTTCACGATAAAGTGTAATAAAATAAATGTACGGTTTAAAGGATTGAAGCTAAGAACGAAGAAAATGGTAATAGTTCTAAGATAAGAAATAGGAGAGATGATGAGAACTATTTCTACTGTTTATCTTGCCCTTAGAACCTTTATCAGCAGAATTCAGTTACACTTAACTTCGTAGTTTCTAGGAACGCGGAACAACTTCAAATAGCACAATGGAGTCGCCAAGCTCGAATCCACCCCTAAATTGACATAGAACATCTAAAGAAATCAGACGCTTTCCAATTTACGATAAAATGTGATTATATAAGGCACTTCAAATACGATGCTTTTTTCAAAAATGGATAGTGCTTGGATTGAGGTTTACGCTTATTATTTGACAGATCTAGGACAGGCCAGGGAACTAAATGAACCTAATGAGGTGTTCTGCTACACAAAAGGGGCCACTTGCTGTTGACTTTAACGATTTTAACTTTTTCCTTGGCTGTGATACCTTGTTGCACTGGCTACATCGGGTTAAACCTTCCTTTATGAAAATCATGCACTCTTCACAGATCAAACACTATCCCTGTTTATAGAATTATAAAACAGTTCTTTTTAATGCTCTTGTTCCTGGACTATATTCCAAACGGTGCCCTGCCCTCACTTGAGTTTCTTAGTCTATGATTTGTTTATAACTATTACTACTTTCCTTTGGCGTATCTAACTCTACTATTTAGCTTCTGTACATATTCGTGCCAGGCCAGGAGCCCTCGCTGCAGAATTTTTGATTCTTCAGGACGGATGACACGGTAGGTGTGCGTTACTCGAGTCAAGCGACATTATTATTGCCGTTTACTCCGCTGCCACCAGATTAAGAAAAGGTGTTGTTCCCTTCCGATTTAGCAATGGAGATTTTTCCTTGACCTCAATACTTAGAAGCAACTCAGTATTGAATATCGAAAGTTTGATTTTTTCAACTAGTAGCTGGAACTGGACGAGATATTCGCCATTACTTTTAGCCCCGAGGAACATTTTCCTACTTGGAAACTCCTATCGTGAGAGAAATATTCGACAACTCTAAAAACATGCTGCGACGAAACCCTTGTATCCTCGTTTAAATTTAACACGCAGATCCTAGTGAACTTTCTTTGGTGTTGAAGCTTGGCATCGAATAGGCCAGATGCGAATGGAGATAACGTAGCTTAATGCTACGTTATTGCAGCTCGTATTAGAGAGGGGGTTGTTATACCTTATATAATTAAATAAAGAGTTTATATGGCTAGTATATGTCGTAGAAAAGATATGAATTTACGAATTAAAAAAGAGAGTCGAATTTAAATATCGCTAAGCTTGATAACCCACTGAGTTATTTAATATTAAAACATATTAAACAGTAAGCACTGAAGGTCTAATAATAGGTTCTCAGACCTAGAATCGAGATAATTAAATTTCTTTGATTAAATAATCATATGCTCAATCACTATTTACCTAATTAATAGGGATACAATTAGTTACTAAGTCCAATTAAAATCAGGCTGTAAAAGAACCCTTGATTTCCAGCAGGGTTTTGTCGATCAAGGCAGGAGGGGTTGGAAGATATTAGATGCTCATCTGAGAGGTGAATAAAGGGACCTCGTTTGCCCACCACAAGCTCTCAATATGCAACCAAAGACTTCGACTTCACAACTAAGACAACATTAACAAGAACCTAATATAAAGCTAACTATTAATATAGATACCGTCACTAGTGCAGCTAATAACGTTGCTTCGATAGTATCTAATGCTATCTAGGGCGGACCCGCAACTAACAAAATCAATGATACAGGCGGTAAAGAGCAAGTTTCCGGCGAACTTAGAAATATCAACGCTAGAGAACCGGGGGACGCCTCTTTTGTATTTTGAATGTTTCTATGTGAAGATGTTGAACTTCTCCTTCTGTGCGGATGAAAATCTGTTCTGGCCTTCGACGGGACTATGTCTTGGATGTATCGTCTTGCGTGGTTCGAGCAGTAAACTCCTGTGGTAGTATTGTTGGGCGTTGCCGTTCTCTGACGATGACTTGACGCGCGCAAGCCGGGCCTGAATCCACTCTTGTAACTCTGGAATTTCGGCGAGGCGGTACGGAATTTGGAATCGTTGGAGCTCGCCGATGATCTTCGCTGTTCGCGTATACTTGTCGAAGTTGATGACTGAGATTCCATCTCTATCACCATGACCAGGAAGCTGTCTCGTGGCGGAGTTGCCAGCATCAACAAACGTAAGATCTGTAAGATACATGCCAAGGAATGGAAGGCAAGGTGGCACGTGGTTGTGAAGTCTTCTTCGGAGCACTGTATAGTTCTTGCCCGGCTCGACAATCGATTGGAGACATTTGAGTATATCCTTCTGGTTTTGCGAAACAACATCCCAAGTCCTCTTGAGTCGGATAATAGCCGAAGAGTTTAATGAACAGACTATGGCCATCAGTGAACCATAGTTGTTCAGTTCCAAGCACTTGTGTGCAATCTTGATCCAGTGCTTGATGGTGACTGCTCGTTTCTTAGCATCATCACATTGAAGGATAGTGTCGGCGACCAGGTAAGAGATATCAGTTGAAAGTTTCGACATGGCTCTAACGTTGACCGCATTCGATCCTGATCGCTTCGTCCATTCGGAGCCCAAAAGTTCTTCAGGCATAATTGAGCAGAAGATAGTCATCTCCTTGATCGTCAATTGCTGCGCTAATTCGAGAGGGTCAATTTTGAGGACAGTTGGGTTGCTTCCGCTTATCTTCCAAGTCTTCCATGCGCCCATTTGACTCTTGCTCATATTGGAAGGGCGCAAGGCAGTATCTGCAGGAACGCATGGCACGATTGAAGTCGATCTCTTGCTCACTGAGGATGCTAAACGACGAACAAGGGGGCCATCGGGATTTGATACCCTCTCAATCAACTCCAATAACCTCCGCCCAGCTCCAGGGTGGACTCTTCCAAGTTTATCTTGTGCAAAGGGTTCAATCACAGACAAAGCCTCGTGATCAGAGAGATCGCGCCAATGGGATTCAAACCAGTCCTTAAAGACATTATACACCCGCAGTCGTACAGGACCAGCAATATGAGGGCTCTCGCCGCCAACGTAGTCAAATCGATCAACCAGCGCCTTTGCAAGCTCTACTGGTGTAACGAATAATCGGAAGGTGAGGTAGAAAGTTGGAAGAAAGATTGAGTCTGGTGTCAAATCGTGGGTAGTAAGCCTCTCAACAAGCGCTGGGAGGGTGCCTCCCGTAATTTGTCCGTCTTTGTTGTGAAGTAGCTCATCCGCGAAGGTCGTCTCTAGTATCTTCAATTCGCCGTCTTCTGTGTTGTCTTTGAGAGTCGATTGACTACCGGTCATATTGAGATCTGAAATTGAAGCTTGATTCCTAGGAATGAATAATACTTTGCATTTTAGTGTTAAGGGAGCTGTTTTCAAAGTAGTGTAGAATAAAAGATTCGCTTTTTGGACCCACTTCTCACTATGGAACGAGACTGTCCGGAAACAGCCTGCGATGCATTGAACAATGATGGATTTAATTAGCTAGCATTAAGATAGTAGCCTGGATTCTGTACGCAGTTGGTTGATTAATGGCTTTGCAGGGAGAATTTTCATCGTTCAGTTCAACAATTGTTGTCGGTCTAACTGCTGGCTCTTTTACTATTTCCCAGCACGCTGTTGAGTGGAAGCAAATGCAGCCTTGTATATGCACGTATGAAATTAGGTGTCGTGAATCTTGATCGAGTATGGTACCTGCAGACGCCATCTGCAGGTACGGTTGCACAATATGCCAGTTGGTAAAGAGTGATATGCAAGCTTAACAATAGGAAGAAATAGTCATTCGCTAATTGGTGGGCGCCTGTCAGCCTCACATGCAAATCAAGCTTGATTGCATATTATATCTCAACAGTTATGTACCTGGCGTAAATGTTGAGATGCCAGTGGACAGCTGCTGAAGGAGGTAACCTTAAATCGTTGCTCTCCCTCCACAGAGAAGAAATCTTGCCAAATCTCATTCGCTATTGTTTAATGACAGCCATCCAGCAGACTAGATTGCTCACAGAGAATTCTGTCCATAAATTTGTTATTGGTCCATTTGCATAAGTATCGCAATGTTGAAATTGCATGGCCTCCTTGCTGCTTTCATCCCTCGCAGCGCCGCCGAAATTGTGCTTTGAAACGAAGTGAAAGGGACAACTAACCAGCGCGAGGTAAGAGTCCGACTATGCCTCTGTCAAGCTTGCTGCTGGTTGGCCGCGGGGGCACGTCCAAATTGGGTTCTGCGGATTTCACCTTTATTCATGGGGTAGGGATTCAATACAGTATTGCCCCTCCCCTCGAACAAAATTACTCTTCTACCTTTTGGCGAATCTCATACTGGCTTTGTGCATTACTTTCAAACTGTCGATCCACCTCCTCGCCTCATTGACCGCAGTAATTGTGAAAAATACAGTAAATGGAAGCAAGTAATCTGATACAAATAAATTAGAGGATAGTTGGAATCGAAAAGCTACTAAATGCGCCGATGCAATGCAGTCAACAACTTCTGCCGCTGAAACAGTTAGTCGGACCATTGTTGATTTCAAGAATTTGGACGGTTTGCGACCAAAGGGATGAAGAACGCCAAACCCCTTTCCCACGTTCATCTACAAACTTCCAATTTTCTGAAAGACGTGACGAATAACATCCGACGTCGTCTTGGCAATATATTCGACATCAGCTTTGGTGACAATATAGGTTGGGGCTAATATCACGTGGTCTCCCCTGATACCATCCACAGTTCCTGTACCAGGGTACAGTGTCATGTTGAAGGGCGGTGAGATTGCAGTGTCATGGACCTTCTGAGCAATGCCCAGCTTCGGATCAAATGACTCCTTGGTCTCCTTATCCTTCACGAATTCAAGACCCCAAAAAAGTCCTCGCCCACGGATATCACCAACGTTGGGGTGATCGCCTAAAAGAGACTGGAGACACTTTTCGAGGTACGCGCCTTGGATCCTGACATTTTCCATCAAGTTCTCCTCACGCTTGATTCTCTGCACCTCAAGTGCTGCGGCAGCTTGCACCGGCATCCCTTGGTAGGTTTGGCCGTGAATGAATTGACCACTGCCATCCAGCAATGCATTGACCAACTTGTGTGAGATCAGGACCGCGGCAATTGGTTGATAGCCACCACCCAGACCCTTTCCGATGGTTTGAATGTCTGGGACAACATCCTCGTCCTGCCAAGCATGCAAAGTACCACAACGCCCCATGCCACTCATTACCTCATCGAAAATGAGTAACGCCCCATGCTTGTGACAGACATCTCTCATAGCTTTCAGGTAGCCTGGGACAGATGGAACGCAACCCAGTGCGGCTCCCACCACCGGCTCTGCTACGAAACCAATAATAGTCTCCGGGCCTAGTTCCTGGAACTTCGCTTCCAGCTCCGCAGCTTTTCTTCTTACAAATGAAGCATCGGACTCTCCTCCCAGACGCTGCCTGTACGCATTGCATGCAGATACCTGGTGTACGTTGGTCATGAGGAAGGGCTCGTACGGTGCTCTGCGGGCGACATTTCCAGATATGCCAAGGGCTCCGATTGTATTACCATGATAAGAGCCCTCCCGGGCGATGAAGTTCACTCGAGAAGTTTTCTTGTCATTCTCATAAAAGAATTGCCGGGCCAGTTTGATGGTCGCTTCCATTGCTTCGGAACCTGACGATGAAAATTAAATATGCACAATGGCTCGGAATTGGGAACCGACCTGAGCCCGTCAAATATACTCTGGCCATCTTTCCTTCAGTGCCACTAATCAACTCCTGGCAGAGTTCCTCAACAATTTCCGAACCCCAAAAGGTAGACGCAAGGTAGGCTATCCCAGTACTCATTTGGGCGGAGACCGCGTTGATGGCCCTCTGGTTACCGTATCCTAAGCATGATACTGCTGCTCCAGACGTGGCATCGAATATCCTTCGTCCATCCGAGAGGTATAGGTAGTTGCCCTTGCCGCCCTTGACAACTGAGTAGGACTTGTGGAGGTTCCGGTCGAATAGAAATTGAGTTCGTTTGAGGCTATTCTTAGAGGTTGATCCATACGTCAACGAAGTATGCCAGTAGGTAATATGCACACCATTGCTGAGAGCTGCAGAAACTGCTTGCTCGTGGTGTTCAAGCTCGGTGATAGCGGATGGAGACATTACGAACAAAGATAGATTTTAAGATTGGAATCGATTGTCCACAAAATTGGTCGAAAAAGAGGATGAGATATAATGGAAGGCCCTTGCAGACAATGGTGGTCATGGGTATAAGTGTAAAAGGAGAAACGGACTTCGAAAATATGATGGAAGTACGTGTATTATCTCTCTTGAAGCAGAAGCAGGGAGGAAGGGAGGAGGGAAGATAGCTGGACTTATATACACAGTAAGACGGGTACTGGGAACGTCAGCTATGAGTGCACTAGACTTAATGCAACTGTCTAGCGCTAGGTCAAGTGTTCACGTTAGAATTTTAGGGTGGATGTTTTGATAAGGATTTTTGATGGGAGGAGATTGTTACCTTGGTCAAAAGATTCAATCGGGCCATGCGTGGGGCAGACCACACTGCCGAAGCACGAATTTCGGCGTCGCCATCCCGGACAGACCGAAGTCGATCTGACGATAACAACTCAACGGATTCTCCCTTTCACGTGAAAAATTTCCTGGAGTTCACTTTTAAATCAACCTCCCAAATGGAATGAAGCAAGATATTCGCCCAACGGTTGCTACTCACTAATCGATTGCTTTTTCCTCTATATTTAGGCTTCGCTTAATAGATGCTAGTGGCCGCGGAAACGACCCGATCCTCTTGAGGTCAGGGGGCGGCTCCCAACAGTTAGCTCGCACAAAGTTTTGGGGTCCCAACAGGGGTGAACTGTTCACAAAAAAGGGGAAAGATGCTGCATTTAACGGGTGTTGAATATCTTGGTAAATTACAAAATGAAGCTATACAAGAGAGACTTGTAGCCCGAAGTCCTTTCCTTGTCCGTGAGTTGCTGTCAAATACTCAAAATAGCCCCTAAAGTCTTCCCTGACTTAATCCAGCTCCTCATATACTCCTCAGCCTCAATCCCGTCAGGAAGGAGGCTGCTCCTAGTGTAAAAGAGTTCCATAAAACAAAATAAGAACAAGTAGGGCGAAATAGAATAATCTGTGATTTAATGAAGACTGTAGTTGTTGTTCTCTAGTAGCTATGAAGGAAGCCAGAGGTTGATTTTGTTGAAAATCATCAATCGAACCAAACACGTGACTCACGTGACACCACAATATTCAAGATAAACCATCCACCTTTATAACTGCTCCTTTATACTAGAAGAGAGTAGAATAAATTTTGTACTCGAGAAGAGGCGTTTAATCACTGCGGATATGCCGGGATTAGGGATATGAAAAAAACCGTATTAATTAAATAAAACAGGTATTGTAGTGGGGATCGGTCTCGGTACACTTTTGTCACCTGACTTGTGCACTTAGTATTGTACTTAAGCTGAGATCTTCCCGAGAGATTAGAAGGATATTAAAACTTTCCTTTTTTCTTTATCTTTTTCTTTATTAACTCTTTTTTACTTTTTTTCTTTTCCTTTACTTTATCTTAATCTTATTAGCTCTTACTATCTTTGTATATTTTTCCTTTATTTTACCTTAATTATATTAGTAGTTATACTCCTCTATTTCTTTATTACCTTACTCTAACTTTATTAGTAGTTACTTTATATTTTTATTAATATTATAAGTTATTATACCTTTTGTTTTAAGTAATTCCGAGTTATTAGACTTATAGTTTATCTCTTACTTATTTATCTTAAACAATGTATTAAATAAGTAAAATAAAATAGTGCTTAGTATTCTATTCTAATTAAGTATTTTTATTATTAATCTATTTTATTAAACTAATATTTAATTAACATAAAATATTATATAAATAATAGCTTAGTAATATATAGTAAACTTAAAGAAATTAGTTAACTATTCTTTATTAAACTACCTTAAATATAACTCAAAATTATTTCATGAAATTCTTATTTAACTTATTATATATAAAAGCAAGATAGTATTTGCTCTGTTAAATAACCCTAAAGTTATAATTATAATATATTTAAGCTACTTTATAATAAAAGTTAAAACATATATTACGGGTTAAATAATTAAATATCATTTAACTAATAATTTAAATACTATTTTATTTAAGTCGAAAGATAACTAATCTATCTTATTTAATTTTAATTAACTATAATAAGATTTTATTTAAAAGATTTGAATAATCCTTTACTACACTAATATTTTATAAATAGTTTTTATATTCTTTAATATTATAAGGATAATATAACCCTATTATTATTTTATATTAAACGTGTAAAATAACCCTATCTAAACTTTACTAATATAAACGCTACTATATAGTTAGCTTAAATATACTTATTCCCCTTAAGTAATACTATTTCCTCTAGCTATAGTATATATTCCAGTTCGCTCTAAAAAGAGCGCTAGAAATACTTTTATAGCCACTCCTTGCCTCTAAGCTAGTAATACACTTTATAGTAAAGCGGTATTACTATATTAAGGAAGTAGCACTTAGTCTCCTTATACTCTGGATCTACTACCTAATAGATAGTTTATAGCTAGTAGTATTACTAGTATACTATATACCGCTTAATCTATTCCTTATCCTCTTAGTCCTATATATAGTATACCTCTTACTTAGTATAAATCCACTGGAATCGCTATAAGTATTTACCTAGTGTATAGTTGAACTTATAGCCCTTGATCCGGTAGTAGAGGTATAGCCTTACTATAATCTTAAGATCGCTCTTATAATTATTAAGGACTTATTCTTAGATATGATCCTACTATAACGTCTTACCCCTGGTTTTCGCCTACCCCTATATTCCGCCTACCCTACTAATTCTGTTACCTGATTTTTAATACTTAATATTTCTATTCTACGTTAACTTCTATATAAGATATTATAAAATCTGAATCTTCTTTGCTTTCTGATTCTATAAGTTTAATTTAGTGTTCTCTAGCTACAATTTAAGCTTCCCTAATTATATGTGTTCTTATAAACCGGGAATTTAGACTAATCAAGACTTTTTTTCTTTTTCTTAATTGTACTTACTCTAATCTTTCTTCTAACTCTTTAACTCTTATATTCGCCTTCTCTAATTCGTAGTCTCTTTTATTTATTCCCTTTATAACTTTCCTAAAGAGTAAACAATTAACTAAAAGTTAATTATATAACCTACTAGCTAGGGTCCGAATCTATATATATATCTTTTTCTAGTTTTTTAGAGTATATAACTTAATTAAAGTATTAGAAACCTCTAGAGATAGTATTAGTATCTCTTAAAGCTTTAGGAGAATTAGATTTATTAATTTATTACTATTTTCTAAGAGTAAAGGGCTTATTAATAGCTTTACTATAGAGACTAGCTATAGACTAGTAGTTCTTCACCTAGCCTTAATATTTAAAGCTATAATACTTTCTCAGCGTACCTTCTCGTAGTATATAAGGAAATTACGCTTACTAATTAGCGTAAAATCGATTATTAAACTTAACTTTTAAAGCTCTTTTCAGTAAGTACACTTAAGAGATGAAAAAACTATTAAATTAAGAAGTTATAAGATATGTGATATATATACTAGTAAGAAAAAAAGATAGATATTATACTTAAGATACCTCTAAAGAAAATCCGTAATCTTATAGCTCCTATAGCTGTTTAGAATAAGGAATCTTACTAAATAATTACGTAGTTCTGTCTAAGGAATAAAGACCTTTTCCAGCTACTTTAGAGCTATTTAATTAGTTATTTACCTATTTTTTGTAGCTATAAAGTACTATAGATTAAATATATCTAATTACGATAGAAACTATTATTATTAGACCGATTTTCCCTTATATATTATAGTCGGAAATATGAAGAGACCTGTTATAAATATACACTTAATAATTATTATCTAAGAGCGCGAGCTTAGCTATTTTCCTTAAACTTTACGTACCTCTGCACTCCCTACTATATATCTATTTAGACTATAATCTTTCATAATACTAGTCTTGTTTATATTCTATTATTAAGAGGCTAGAATTACCTTAATTACCGGAATTACTAATTTTTAGAACTATAGCTTAATAACTTCAGAATAAGTATTATTAATACGTATAGAATTAATATATATCTATCTCTTAGTCTGTCTGAAGAATAGGATTCTAAGCTAAAAACTATACTATTGTCGGTTCAATACCGAATATAAGCCAAGAATCAAACGTAAATATCATGTATATGCATATTAAGCTTGATAATATGGAAAATCTGTGTTTCTTCTAAGAGGGGGTGGGAGGTACTAGACTATATACTACCTCCCGAAACACTACTGAATTACCCCCGTAAGTAGTCCTACCCCCTATTCTAGCTAAGATATACTTTAGATAGGCCTACGGACTAATACTAGTAACTCTTCTTTTTGGAAGGATACTTCTAAGCGAATCTTTATAGTATAGAAGCGAATCTCTAATACAGAATCGAACCTCTAACCTAATAGTAAAGAAAACAAGCTATATAGAATAACTATATTCGTAAAGAAAAATAGAATGAGCGTACTAAGTACGGAGCTACGGAAGTACTATAATCCGAAAGACCTCCGATTCTGGCCTGAAAAACCTCCTACGGAAGTAGTTAATACAGCTTATTAGAAGATAATAGTAAGTAAATAGACGCTAAGCGAGACCACTGCTAGCTATACTATTATAAAAACCAGATCTCCCTCTATTCTAAAGCTTTCTTTCTTTAAGTAAATATTAAAAAACTCTCTGTATATATACAGAATTATTAATCTCTAGAGATATTCGCTAATATTTTACTATAGCCTATACTAAATTAAATAAGTAAAAGTATATATATAAAACAAAAGAATCGTAGGTAGTTTAGTAGTAAAACAGATACTAATATAAATAGTACTTATACTTACACTATTTAGAGCTCTCGCCTCTGCTTACCGGAAGGACTGCGTTCACTGCGTCCGAGCTATGATTAAGAAACCTGATTATATCTGCGCCTTTAAGAACCGGAAGAGTAAGAAATACTTATACTATACTAACTAGAGCGAAATCTGTACTCCTATAAGTACTCCCTTTATTTCCCCCTTTCTTTTTATTATTTAGGATCTCGGATCTCTGAATATAGTTTGTAACTAACTTATATATAGCTGCCCTAGTACTTAGAAGCTAAGTACTAAGATCTCCTACTTACCCGGACTCTTAAGGAGACTGATAATATCTCTACTACTACTACTACTCTTGATATAGAGCTCCGTGTTACGGTCGCTGAGTTACTAAAAACTCGCGACGAGTTAAGTTTAGTGTTATTAGAGGAGACTCGTGCTCTCTATACTAGGATAGCGGATCTCACCTAAAGTTAATTTGTAGGTAATCTTCTTTTCTTTTCGTTCCGAATCCCTATTATATATACTCCGGTTTATATCCAGCTAACCTTTCATAGGACTATAGGCAGATCCTCTCCTGTATAGAGAAGCGGGTGAAGGAGGTTATAGCTACAGTTATTACTTGTTATAGTAGTAATAAGTGTAAGCGTCCTGCGGGATAGAATAGAGATAAAGATGGAGATAATAAGGGAGCTAGCCCGGCTCCTCAAGTAAAGAGAACTCGGGGTAGAAGACGCCTAAGTAGCGCGGAGGTAGAGGAAACTGGCGCTAAGCCAGTTAATTTGGGAGCCGCTTATAATTAGGGGAATAGGCCTTATTTCAGAAAGGCTTCGTAGCTAGTTCTTCGTAGCGGTACTTTCTTTATACCAGTGTACGGGAGTAGCCCCCTGTAGTGAAACCGGTATTTAGTCCCTATTAGAGTGTTATTATAAGGCCGCCCGTTAGTGCTTTAAATCAGAGGGTAATTAAATGCAAATTAAACTCGTTCTCTCCTCTATATCTTAAATAGAAATGAAAATACTTGCAAGTGATTAATAAGAGTTATAAGGAAATTATAACAAAGGAAAAACTGCTCTTTATCTGAAACTCCTCCGTTACTCCCCTAAATCAACTCTATCGACTTATAAGTCTTGATTATAAGTCAAACGAGCCTCTAAATTAATATTAAGTAGCTTCTGAACTTAACCTTCTATCTTCACAGTTAAGGTATTAGTGTTAATTAGCTCTTAGAGAGCTTTATTTAGTGCTATCTTTATTATGGCATTAGTAGGATTACTAGTGCTATTAATTCACTGAATCTCCGTTAGCTCCCTGCGCTTATATGACTGCCGAATTACTATGATATTAATTATTAAACGCTTCTCCTTTATAGTGCCAAGTTTAATAATACACTTATAAAGAGATAGGGAATCTGTATATACTATAGTCGGAAGCTGTGGGAGTCTAAGCTTATCTGTTACTATATTAACAGTAGTTCTTAAAGTAATTAACATATCGATTCCTACTACTATAGTATATAGCTCCGAAGCGAGTACAGTACGCGTTACTCTCTTGTACTTTATAGAGCTTATATAAATAATATTACCAGAGAGGGTAAATTCCGAATCCCCCTTTATTTCTGATCCGATTATTACTAGAAACCCGATCTATAAGCTCAGATCCTTATTATTAGCAAATAATCTATTAATAAAGATATAAAGTCTGGTAGAGTATAGGTCTACTAGTATATATTATAAACCTCTCTCCGTGTTATTTATTTGCCATTAAAGACGTTAGTTCAGGGCCTTCGCGTCTTCTACTATTAGATCCTAATATTACGCTGCCACTAATAAATTAAAGGTGGCTTCAGGTTAATAGATCGTTGTAATATACGCGCTGCAAGCTTATTATTCCATATATATCTTCTTATAATCTGGCGCTATTATATTAATTAACTCTAGTCTTATTCCTTAACTTTTCTGCGATATGTAGATATTATTCCTAGCTAAAGTAATAGTATATCCGTTAAATGTAATAGATTTAGAGGGGTTTAGGACTTAAATCGGTTTTATTAAGAAATTAGCTTTTGTAATCCCTTCTTACTCTTATACTAAGAATTTATTATCTCTAAGGATTAATATATTATCTATTTATATTCTAATAATCCTAAAATCGTGGCTATCTTTAGTGCTGATTAGTAAGTAAGGGTTATACGTTAATATTTCCATTTAAAGTTTTTCTATATAATATTTATAGTAAGTATTAAACTAGTGATTTCCGGATTCTGGTATACTATAAAGAGGAAGTATTACTATAAATATCGTATTAGGAGGGAACTTATTTATGATCTCTTTAGGTAGCTATGTAAAGATATTTCTAAGAAGTTTTATTATCGACTGGATATAGGCTTAAGTGATGTCCTGAATTACTAAATGTATATCAGATCTCTTTTAGATCTGATTTAAATATCTTATAGTAGTAGCTAGTAATATAATTAATCGCTGACTTACTTGTTAAATAATTAGAGATTAAGTTAATATCTCTTTCTTACTTTTATTATTAAAGTATTAGATAACAAGCCTTGATTTCTCGTATAGTATTAATAATTCCTTACCTTTTACTTTATTCACTATTCTTGATTTGAAGATACAGTAGCCTCTTACTCTGGGGTCATTTCTGGAAATCGGTATAAAAACGCCTCTCTTGATGAGAGCCTTATACTTAACTCGACGGGACTACTGGAATAGTAGGCTAGGTGTAGTAATCTTACCCTCTACGCGTAGCTTAATTAATAGCCCTTAATCCCTTATTTCCTTCTCAGTCAGAAACACGTTAGTATCGTAGTCGTTATTAATTATTAGTAGTCCCGGGATTAGTTTTATAAATGGGACCTCAACTATAATTCGGGGGAGTTTCAGTACTATTTTATAGGCTTTTCGGACTAGTGAGCTAAGCTTATAGGTTATATCTAGCACTTTTTCTTTCTTTTATTCAACGCTAGATATATCTGTTTTAAATAAGCGTATAGATATTAATCAGAATATACGTACTCTACTATTATCTATATTAATCCTATATACCTTGCCTTCTATTCCTAAGAAAATATATAGTCCTCTCTAGCCTTTCTTTTCTTACTATACTAAAACTTAATCTTAAAGCCGGAGATTATAAATATATGTTATACCGGGGCTATTACGGGTTACCAGCGCATTGTTAGCTTAGTGTTTAGTATACACCTTACGTACTTCTTTTATAGCCTTTTTAATAGTTTCCGTACGTTACTGAATAAACGGGTTTAGAGGATCTATTTCTATTATTCTAAGGTAAGCTCTAAAAATAAGTAGTATAGGAATCAAGCCATTTAGTCTAGCTATATCGTTGATAGCTTTAACAGCTATTTATAATTAATCCTTATTGCTTAGATTGGGATACTCTACTATGACAATTTCATAGGTACACTTAAGTAGACGATAATACTGTTCTACTTTACTAACTGAGTGGTATATCTCTATAGGTATAAGCTTTAGTATACTTCCTACTGCTTTAAGTGCTCCCTGAAACTCCTTAGAGTTGAAGTTAGTTCTATAGTTATAGATAACGAAGTCTAGGGGCTTAATATATATATCTATCTATACTAACTTGAAAGTATTAAAGGTAGCTTGAGCTATAGCTAATCTGGGGCGCCTTTAGAGTAGTTTCGCAGCTCCGAACCCTATGGCCTTGTTAACTATATAAAGTGTATATCGGTTCCTAAATTATGCTATATTAATATAGACTATATAATTAAAGTCGATATTATCTTATAATTTAAAGCGAAAGCGATGTGGAGCGTCTACGTGTTTCTGGTAATACTTACATATCTCTTTAACTTATAATATAATCTCGGAATTAGAATTATAGCCTGCTTAATCTAATAGGTATTATAACTATTATATCGATAAATAGCTGAATCTCCTATGTAGCCGGCGAATCTCTGTCTCTGTTAGGTAGTACTTGTTAATGGTACTGTTTGAAGAATCGATAAGTTAATGATTTTAGTCTAAGAGTAGCTATAGATGATTATCCTTCCGTATAATTAAGTACTTCTTATTACCTTGAACTAATATATTCTGTATATTATTATAGTATGCCCCTATCTTATCTATTTATTGCAAGTATAGTAGGAATAGTATATCTGTATCTATAATATAGAAATCTAAAATTCTAACTAGAGTATTCACTATAGTGATTCTAAGGGAAGGTTATGAACCTGCTTCGAATTTAATTCGACTCTTACTTGACTCGCTGGTATTGTATTTAATATTTTGAATCCATTACAACGCACGTAATTAATTAAGACCTCTAACGTTTTTATTAGAAGCGCTTATATTAATGAGAAGACCTTAGAAGAAATAGTCCGTCTATTAAGTTATATAGGCCTTATTTTCTGAAGGTTTCTGAATCCAGCTTTCTAAGATATGAGTAGTCTTCTTCTCTTTAAGTTATTCTATTACTTCCCGTGTATTATATATTGCCTTACTAGCACTGAATATAGTTATGAAGTTAGCTAATCTATTGCTATATCCGCTATCTGAATCTATAGAGGTTTTATTAATCCCGGAAGAAGTATCTTAGTTATTAGGGTTATCTAGGTTATCTCTTCCTAACTGACCCTAAATGTCCCCTGAACTCGATTCGACTCCCTTTATATATACTAAGTAAGCTTGAAATAATACTTCTGTAAGTTTCATACCTTTAGCTTTTCATATAATAAAGTATCGCGCTTTAGAGGCTACCTACTCCTCGTTAGAATAGCGGCTACTATAGTAGTCCATCTTCTTACAGATAATATACCCTATATAACCTGGCTTAGGCTTGAATATAGTTCCGCGTTTATTAACTACGGAAAACTTTATCCTTCAGTCCGAGTAGTAAGCTATCTTATCCGTAACGTAGGTACGGTGTTAACTCGGCTCTGAATTAGTATATTTACTGACTCGTGATCCCAGCTCATGAGCTGTTTCTACGCTTAGAGCTATGTGAAGACTATCTATTAATATAGGGAAAGTTAGTAGTACTTAAAATAGTACTATCTTAAAGAGTAGGTTACCTAAAACTCCCTATACGAGTTTATCGTGTAAAGTTTTATTGTTCCGTATATTATTATCTTTAAGACTAAGTTAGATACTCTGTAGCTCTTTAGTAAAGTTCTTTAACTGGACTAGAATTAGCTTGCCCTTCTAGTAAGGTTTAGCTTGAAATAATAAGAAGGTTAAGCTAAACTATTAGCTAAGGAATTAGTTAACTCTCTCTTCTGTCTTAAAATTAGTACGTGTTACTTTAATAAGTTCGTTAAAGTTATACCCTTTATTCTGAAGGTACCGGTAATAGTACGTAGATACTCTGTCCCGGAGTATTATCGGAAATACCCGGTGCTAAATATCATAATTAATACCTGCTTTCTAGCAGAAGTCAGTAAAGATATGTAGTTTCTTATCTAAGTAGTCTTTGGACTTATTATACTAAAGCTCTTTAGTATATATCTTACTAAGGTTTACTAGCGATTTCGATTAATCCTACGTTAGTGTTTCTATAATATACTAAGGTAGCTATATTTATTCTGTATATAGTCTGATTATTCTCGGTACTATAAATAGGGGTAAAGATCCATCTTATAAGTGCACTTCTGGAATTAGTACGGGGTTTAGTAATAGATTCTCGTTTAGTCTCCACCTTAGCGCCGTATTTAGGGATTCTCTCCTAGGAGTAAATAAGAACTCTCTCTTTATACGAACTAGTGGTGTCGCGGTGTATAGATTGTTATCTGGAATAATAGTCCTTATATAGGTAGGGGTTATAAGATGGTCTGAGATCTGAGATACCTTGGCTCTTAGGAAATTACTCCTTAACGGAATATATTAGTGTAATCCCTCTTCCTTATCTGAAGGAGTTGATTTAGTAGAATTAATTACTATAGTTGGCCTGTTGCGTTAAGATAGTGGTAGTATTCCTTAATGAAGTGTTTAGGTAGTTGAAGCTATCGCTTAGCGAGGGTTCTGAATATAGTCCGGTACTATATTAGGAGTGTTCTGAATCTGTAACTCTAGCTATTCTTCCGGCTAAAAGTTAGTTTTAGCTCGAGCTGTCTAAGCGAGTGTAACTGTAATTAGTGTCTTATCCTTCCGTACGAATACGCTGTTTACTTGTAACGTGTTATGTAGGTGTATTTGTTCTACCTTCTTAATACGAGTGAAGTGGCCTAGAGACTAATTTCCGAAATATTCCTAAAAGTCTAGGAATAGGAATTCGCCCTTAGAATAGCTATCGCAGAAGTTCTTTTAAAACTCCTGCGAGAGCTTTGTAGTATTATCTAGTGGCGTTTCTACTAGTCGCGGTCCTGACTATATCGCTACCGCTTCCGCCTCTGCTCTTGTAGCTGTCTCTTCCTCTCTCTTACCCTGATCCGAAGTAACTGGTGTTTCTTCGGCTATAATTCGTACTTAATTCAGTAGTGTCCCGGAACTAATACTTGATTTTTACTTAGAATCTCCTTAGCTGAAGTTAAGTAATTAACTTAACGATTATTAAAGAGGAATCGTTGCTATTATTATACGTACTGCTGTACAAGATTTGCAGTCTAAACGTAATGCTGGTTCTCTTCTACTGAATCGTTAATCGTTAATTCAGGTTCAAAGATAGCTCGAAAAGTATAGCTAAGTACTTAACGTTAAGTCGCTGCTTATCTTGCTGTGACTTATCTATCTGTAGTTCGTATTAACTACTGATCAGTGTCGGTTTAATACCGAATATAAGCTAAGAATTAAACGTAAATATCATGTATATATATATTAAGCTTAATAGTATGGAAAATCTGTGTTTCTTCTAAGAGGGGGTGGGAGGTACTAGACTATATACTGCCTCCCGAAACGCCACTGAATCACCCCCGTAAGTAATCCTACCCCCTATTCTAGCTAAGACATGCTTTGGATAGGCCTGCGGACCAACAACTATCTAGTATTTTCTAAGTAAGTAATAATCTTCTTAAAAAGCTAGGAGCTTTTCTCTAAAAACCTATATCTATATATAAGTAACTCTATAGCTAAGAGACTCTTAAATTAAAATCTAATTAGTTAATTAATCTTTAATTATAGTAGGAAGTCTTTGTATGTATTTAGTGGTCTCCTTATGTAGTTATGTTATTATATTCCGATTACAAAGAGTAGACCTTGGAATACTTTACTCCAGATATACCTTCCGTAAGGACTTACTATTTACAATCTCCTTAGTAGTATATATAACGTTACGTTTAGTATATTAAGGCTTTATAATAAAATTAATTTATATTCTAAATTTCAAGAAAATTAATTAGAGAATAAAATATTAAATAATTATTAAAGTTAGGTAGTATAAAAAGCGGTGAGATTAAGCGAGGTAGGCGGAATGTAGGGGTAGGCGGAAACCAGGGGTGAGATGTTAAGACCTCTTCTGGCCCGGTGAATTCCATCTCTACTCTTTATAGTAAGGCAAATATAATATCAGCTAGTCGCGCTTCTATATAAGGCTCGTAGTAAACCTAATACCTCTCTTTATCTAATATATACTACTACTAATTGAATTAAGTATCTAAGAATTGGCTTAGAATACTATAGGAATAGTATTACTATATAAGATAGAGCTATATAGCTTCTTAATCCGCAGATAGGTATTTATTAACTTAAGGCTTCTACCTAGTATATAGGAGAATAATAGAAGAAGCTTTACTTCTATTCCGCTTAGCTTTCTTAGACTCCTAAGAGAAATCAGTTAGCTTATTAGGCTTATTAATATAGATTACCTAGTAGATAAATAGATAATTAAATCTAATTTTAAGAGTAGATATAGCTATAATTATTAGCTAATCTCTATTACTAAGCTACTTAGAGATAATTATAGCTTTCTTCTCTTTAGTTCCGGATCTTAATATATATAAGGGATACTTAAGAATATTAGTAAGCTATACTACTTCCTCCCGAGTCCGGTAATAGATAATAATCTTATTGCGGGAGTAGTTAAAGATCTTCTACTTAGGCTAGTATACCTGTACTAGGTCAGTAGCTCTCTCAACTAAGGCACCTAGTTCGGTCTTAAAGCTAACTATATACTTAATATTTAATCGGTTAATTGATTCCCGGATAACTCTAGGTTTTACCAGCTTATTATACTTGATAAACTCTTCTTATATCACAGGAGGTAAGGTTACTATCAGCCAGACGATTTACGTCCTAACCTACTAGATATACTAGCTTAGTTAGGCTATATATAGCCGGTAATCACTAACTATAATAGTAAGATAACTCTTATTAATAATAATATAGTCGAGTTTTTACTTACTAACCTAGATATAATAGTATTCAAGGAAGCCTTAAGTACACGCTACTTCGGCTAACATAATAATTAGTGAAGCTGACTACTTATAATCTATTATCTAGATTAATAGCCAGATACTTACTTTATAAAAGCGTCTTAGTATATCACTCTGTAAAGTAACTATTAACAGAACTAGGATAGTAGTCCTAGTATCTGTAATACTAGTACCAATTATAATAACTATTATCTTACTAGAGCCGGTTCTTATTACTAGAACTACTTACTTAACTAAATAAGGTCCTATAATAGCTAGAACACTATTTCGCTAACTAAGAATCCGGAATTACAAATCCGGTTTATTATATAACTTCTGTGCCACTACTAGTAAGTTAGCCTTAGAATAAGCCCCCCTTTAGCAAAGCTAACTACGCTTAGAAGTATTAAGTATTCGCAGTAATAGCGTCTCTTAAGCGCCTTATAGTCTCTTCCCCTAGAGAATATAATTAAACTGGAATAATATATACTAGCTCTCAGATACTTAGTAATTCCAATATAGTAAAGCACTCATAGTAAGCGTAGTAGTACTAGTATATATATAATTAAAAGTATAATAGCTGTAATTACTTTATTTAGCTAAGGTAATAAGATCTAGCTTATCTTTAATATTATCCTCCAGAGAGAGTGTCATGAACTTTACCGTTAAAGGCGTTTACCACGGACCACTCTCAGGTTCATGCCCTTATAGTCAGATCACTCTCAACCCCGTGCGCTCCTGCCTTATTTACATCGTAATCAAGGGAATACTCTAATACTAATAAAATCACTCTATACTCCGTGCACTATTTCCTTAATTTTAAAAGCAGAATATGAATAGTTATACGGGGAACGCGGTATGGACTTGTTACATACGCGCGTTCTATGAGATATACGTTTCCTTAAGCTTAACTTTAGCTCTACTCTATCTTTCTAGAATATCATATAGTAGCTAGATAGTTTAAACCTTATATGCGTAATATCTTCTTTATCATTGATGTAACTTTTTCCATATTACCCAGTTATAAAATATATATATATTGGCTATTATATACTATACTGTAAACCCTGCAGCTCGATCGTGTTTATAGTAACCCTACGGCGATACTTAGGGGATATACACTCTGGGCTCCCGGTTAAACTACAACAGCAGATTACTAGTATCTATAAGGCTAATATCGACGATCTTATTTCTAAGGATACCTATACAGCTTTACTACTCCCACAAGATAATTTATCTCTATTGCCTTACTTCCCTACGTATAGCGGGTTCGCCTGTAGTTATATAGATAGCTGTCGCTTCTTAACTAGGAGCCGCGGGATAATACAGAGCTACTTGAACTAAGAGCACGGAATATATTGAGTTAATTATTAGTCTTATATATATTACGTCTATCTCCAGAGCTAGTACTTAACTATACGTGCCTAGTACTGGACTATGCGAAGCTAAGAGGGAGAGGAGGAGGGAGTATATCAGCGATTACTTGAGAAAGGGAGGTGTAATAAGGGGGGGAGGCGTTTAAGAAACACTGATGCAGACTAGACTGATCAGCTCTCTATTCTGCAGTCCCTTTATTAGTAAGAATAAACAGACCTTATTTAAATCGCATATGATTCTGTAGTCGGTGAGGAGCCAGAAGGAAGTAGTAGTATAATTGCCTGGTTAGATTATACTGCATAGCCTACGTAATTTATTGATTAACCGCTCTAAATCCTTATAGCAATAGCCTGTTTACCTGCCTAAGACTATTTAAGCGATTATATCCTTGGAGCCTGGAAGAACTTTAGTCTTATAAGTCTAAGGAGCGATGAGCTAAAGCTTTATTACTTACTGGGTGCGTTTGATCGAGTTATTTAGCGTTGCTATAGTACGCTTTAGACGACCCCCGAGCTCTTACGCTACTAGCTTAAGACATTTACTTTAACTGGGTTCTACCCTAAGCCTTTTAAGCTACTTATACGGCCCATAATATTTCACTAATACTAAAAGTACTGGCGGTAGTTCCTATACTTTGTCTTTTGTACCTGGCGGATTAGGCTAGCTATTTAGGACCAGGTTTATGGCATTCGGTTTTCCCCTGCTTAGGAAACCCTTATTAGATAAGTCTGGAAGCTTCTTGTTGAATATGGAGAAGAGTATTGGGAGGGGGATAGGGAAGAGGAATAGGGGGAGGAATAGGAAGCTAACTCAGAGGACGAATGGAAAGATGAGTTAAATAACGAATAGGAAGACTAATCGGAGAGCGATACAGAATCTATAAAGGGTAGTAATAAAGAGTCGAACTCGAGTTTAGCTGACTTAGCTACTGGACCTGCTAAGTAGGATATTATAGCTAAGCGACTCTTCTAGCTGAGCTATGCCTTCTGGACTAATATCTCACTAATTGGGACTACTTCTTACTTACTACTTATTTACTTCTCTAGTATTCTTGGGATTTAGGTATAGAGTCTTGCCTTTCGCATATCGTACCTTTATATAATAATTCTTGCTGGCCTTGTCTATATTAGTTGTCTTCTTATGCTTGAATATGCGCTCCCTTAATATGCTTATTAAACGCTTAGCTAGCCGAGTTGCTTTATCTGCCCTGATTAGCTTAATCGGCTCTAGCTTATCCGGAGAAAGTATCTCTATCAAGGAAGTAGTCATTTAATGTCACGGTTGCTGGAGCTGCTCTGGTAAGGTTGTAGTATTATTAAGAAGGAAGGTGCTCGAGCGAATATCAGTTAGTCTACGGATAGTTAAGTCTTAACCCTGCGTTTACGTAGTACCCACTATTAGATTAGTATCTCCTAATTCCGTGCTATAGTCTGGGCCACGATTTAAGATTGCCAGGTTATGCTCTAATAGCTTATGTTTGATTGGAAGCCGGTTGTTACTCTGGATTATGTTAAGGATAACCTGGTTAATAACTAGCCTAATTGATCCTTCTTAACAGAACTATTAAACTAGCTTGGTAATAGCTATCTCCGGCTAAGCGAGTAGGCGTGGATGTTAAAAGATGGACTCCGGGTTAGAGAGAAGTAATCTCTATTACGCTCGGAGAATTACCTCTAGCTAGTTACAAAATTTAGCCGCCTCTTATAAGTATGTGTGCATTTTGTAGGAGGGATGCCTGGATAGATGACTAAAATCGTATCTATTAAGTATTGAAACACACGTTAAGTAATGCGGAATATCTTTGTATATAATGGAAGGCTCGCTATTATTACAGAGTATTACAAGGCTTGGAGTCGGACGAATTATGCCTTCTATATTATTTGTATCTTACCTTGGCTCGTGAGCTATATGCTATTTCAGTATCTGGTATATATTTGACCCTTTATAAGATCGCTGGCTTATTAGGCCTAGGCTAGGGTCTTTTTCTTTTTAGCGAGTGATCCCAGATATATAGAGAGTTCGCTGGTCTTTTCTATGCTATAAGGGAAACTATGGATATCTGACTAAATAAGCCCTATAATTAAACAGCAGACTTAAAAGGTCTTGGGGGCTTTTCTTGGTGTAGCCGCATATAGGCAGGCTGTTATTACTATTGCTAAGCGCTATTTTTCCGGTCTTGAAAAACTATTTAATATCTACTCCTCTACGGCGTCCACAGCTTACTAGCTATGGATTGGAATCGTAAGATAGAGTGGCTATACCCTACAGACGCTTGCTATATTATATGCTATTAATAAAGCATTTCCTATACGCTTATAGCCAGAGCTTATCTAGCAGTATGAGATTATATCTGCGCTCTGGCATAAGTGGCTGCAGATCGATCAGCTGGAGGTAAAGCTCTGGGTAAGCTAGGCTGGACCTGATTAATCCCGCGTAGGATCGGCTAAAGTGGCAGTCTAGTAACGAAAGCAGACTTGTGTATAACCCCTAGCATCAGTATAGGTGCCACTATATAGTAATCAGTAAAAGTCTGGACAGATGGGAAAGCGATAACACAGCTCCTTTGATACTGGCTCAAATAAGCGTCTAAGGGTTAGTGAAGCGCTTATAACGGGATCAAGCCATAAACCCGCTCTACTAAAAGCTTAAAATCCATCGGATAGTAACTAGTAAAAGATAGGGAAAGCGGATAAACTAAAGCACAGGAATTTACTTAAAAATTATTAAAATAACTAACTGGCACAGGAAAGGTCTCCTAAAACTATACCAGCTACGCCTCTACTAATATCCTCTCCAGTATATATAACACCCTCAAGGGGGAGTACTTCTACACCAGATGCACTTATAAAGGAGAAAGCTCTTATAAATCTTTTGCAATCACCTGCTTATAAGCATACCCTATTAGCTTTACTTAAGGAAAGTACATATATAAATCAGGGGCGAAGTGAGCTTGACCTCTTGCTTGAAAACCCGTGGGTGTAACTGTATTGAGAGAGAATTTTTATTATATGTAATATAGTCCAGTTCTACTAGCAACAGTTCGGAAAGGAAAGTACACGTCATCGGGGTTTTTTTGCATAGTGAAATTAAAGTGTAGTCTATCTATTATTGTTGAATGAATCTAATATAAGATTCATTTGATTCCCTATACAACCCACTAGCGTGGATTTGCCGAGGCCATAAGATTCATTTGATTAGATTCATTTGTTAGGGTTACGTCTAAATAAGCTCGGATGAGGCTCAAATTCGAGTATGAGTTGGCCCCAGTATATGCGACACCAGCCCCGTCGAAACTTCCACTAGAACCCTATTATCAAGTGAGTTTTGCGAGGAGACAGTGGTCGTCGTCGATTTTTGATAGGGGAAGCAGATGCACAGGCCAAATCAGCTAAAATGCGGTTCCTAAGTATAAAGTGAGTATAAAAGTATAAAAGTATAAAAGCGGAGATTACAGCCAGCTATACCACGCATAGGTTCAGATTATGGGTGCCGAACGCGTGAGGGCAGCAAGACGCGTAAAGAGAGTAAGAGAAGGGGGAGATATTATTTAAATAATTCAAAGAAAGAGTTAAGTCATGGATCCATTCGTTCATTTGCCAGTATTTAAAGTAGTTGTTGGTCCACAGGCCTATACAGGACATGTCTCAGCTAGAATAGGGGGTAGGACCACTTGCGGAGGCGATTCGGTGGCGTTTCGGAGGCAGTATATAGTCTGGCATCTCCTACCCCCTCTTAGAAATACACAGATTTTCCACACCATCAAGCTTGATATGCATATACATGATATTTACGTTTGATTCTTGGCTTATATTCGGTATTGAACCGACAAGTAGGTATATTAATAGCACTATTTATTAATCAGTCTTACTTCTTTTACTCTTAGTGGATATATACTTGCCGCTACGCTTTTAATTCATTTATTATAGTATTACTTACTTAATATATATTGTAACACTTCTTCGCGTCCTTACACCTCACTCGATCCATTCTCTTATCTATCTTTTAGTTTGAATAAACCCGCTAATACACTACACTATTTACAAATCGCTTAACCTTCTATTACTTAATCCGCTGCTTCTCTTTAGTTATTATAGAAATATAAAACTAGATTAGCCGCCGCTATACTTACTTATATATTTTCTATAATACCTCTTATTTTCTAATAGATATTAAAATAATTGCTTTACTTTTATTTCTATCCTATCTAACTTAACTACTCTCTTAACTATAATTCCACATTAAGTAAATAGACTTAATATAAACTACGACATAAATATCTAGCCGATTAATATCTAATCCAAATGCATTAGTAGTAATAATAACGCGTCTATCTGAACTCTCTTACGCCTTTTAAATTTTATCTTTAATAGCTATATTACTTATATTTTAGTAATATACGTAGTAATCTAATGTACTACTCACTTCTTAGGTAGTAATAATACTACTACTATATATAATGATTTTAACTAATACGGCGTATTTTTCCAACTTCTCTTTCATTAATTTATAAATAGCTATAATATCCTCTCTCTTAAACTTATCTACTTTGTACTTAATTATAAAATATATAATATTAGAACAGTTAGTAAGTACTCGGAATATATAAATATCTTCGGCTCGGACCTTTATAATATTCATAAATTCTAACTCGGTATATAGTAGTAATATCGCTGTTAAATAAACTATTTACACTCCCTTTTTTACTAACTTACTTAATCGCCTTATCTTTGGACGGAATTCGAGGGTATTGTCTAAAACTGTGTAGTACTTATTAAATATAAACCGGTCTAACTGATATAACCCTTGCAACCGGTTTAAAAACGTCCTAAATATCTTGCTAACCGTTGACTCAAGCGTGATGATAACAATCTAACTAAGGGAATAGTATTACTTAGCTTTTTATTTCATATATAAAATGTCTAATTACTAATATTACTCTATTATATACTTTTATAATGAAACTAATAGGTTAATAATAATAGTAGTATCGAAATACGTACTCTTAGTTAATAATTAAAATAATAACGTCTTCCTAACCCCCGTCGTTATTACACTTAAAATAAGGCTCTAGTGCTTTATAATAGCTTCTAACACTAACTCTTATAATTTATAGAACTATACCTTACTCCCCAATATCTTCTCTAATTCTGTATAAATATTAATACCTTATAATCGCTTCTACTAGGCTATTTATATATTCTATATCTCTTCTTTATACACCTAACGCTTTCTCTTAGCTCTTCTACTTATTTCGATACCTTAATATACTAACGGAAACCTTAAAAAACAATACTATATATAACTAACTCGTTAGAACTTTTTATAGTAGTTAATAATGGAATTATTACCTTTTATTAACTCTCTAGTGTAAATTATATTTATAATATAAGTCCTATAGCTAGCTTATAAATCCTATGAATCGTCTTTATTAATATTATCCTTGTCCTAACTCTTAATCTCTTTTAACTTTATTTTCTCTTCTTTAAATTAGTCCTCTTAATAATACTACTAGGATATCGTAATAGTAATTTAGTAGTAACTACTAATATTTAACTTATTTATACTTATTTACTTTATAGCTACTTCTTTTAAAATCTTTCGAGTTCGTTTCGATATTTATACACGTACTTAACGCTAGGATAATAACTTTATTTGTTATTTATTTTTATTTCTATCTCCTTCTAATTTTACTCTCCTCTCTTCAGGGATATTACTCTTCTCTACTGCCTTAAGCTGCCTCTGCTTAGGTCTCGTTTATTATTAATACTCCTTCTTTTAGCTATCCCTTTATAAAAATAGACTTAAACTCGGCTTTTTAGTTATTTAGAACTATAACTTCTCTTAAAATAGTAAAACTAACTATAAATAATATACTAACAACTCCTTAACCTCTCTTAGTAAATACCGGTATATAATTTTAATATTTCCACTACTTTAATACCCCTTATAATATATAGTTATAAACGTAACTAAACCCTCCTTAATAAAAATGTTTTATACTCCTCTGTACGCTATGTTTTTCCACTATATTCTTAATAACTCCGGCGCTTTAGTTAACTAACCGCCGCATAAATGTATTAAAATCCATAATAACTCTTAGAACTACTCTACGTAGCACTGATATATAGCTATAACTTCCCTTTTCAACCTCCCCGCCCTGTTTATGAACTGCCCTCTTAACGGCTCCTCTTTATATATCCTTTTATATAACTATTACTACTTATATTGTGGTGGGGATCGGCCTCGGTACACTTTTGTTACCTGACCTGTGCACTCAGCATTGTACTTAAGCTGGGATCTCCCTAAGAGATTAGAAACAATAACAACAGCTCTTTTCCCTCTAATAAGTTTTATACTCCTTCCTTTACTTAATAATTCGCACTCTTTAGATATATAATATCTTTTGATTCCGTCTATTTATTATTTCGCAAACTTCACACCTTATGTACTATATATTTGCTACTCTCTTATCGTGTGGAGATTGGGGTCTTCCCCTCCACAATATATTACGAATTGATTTCGCTTGTTATTTAAAAACAACTACTTTACCCGTGTTTTGGATAGTTAGTTTATTATTCTGTCCTAATGGATCAGTAGTACTTACTTCATATCCACTTTTCTGTCTTTACTTATTATAACTACTATTATGGAGGGGAGAACTCCAATCCCCCACACGATAAGAGGGTAGTAAATGTACAATGCATAAGGTGTAAGGTTTAAGAAATAATAGATAGACGAAATCAAAAAATATTATATATCTAAAGAGTACAAATTATTAATTAAAGAGAGGAGTGTAAATCCTATTAGAAGGAAAAGTGCTATTGTTATTCTTAAGGTTTTTAGAGGGAGGTCTTAACTTAAGTACAATGCGGAGTGCATGAGTCAGGTGACAAAAGTTTACCGAGCTAATCCCTACTATACTATTAACTTCTTAAACAACTCCTCTTTTATCTCCTTAATTAACTTATAAATCATATCTTGGAATTAATTTATATTAAATCGGATCTTAGGATATAAAATATCATTCTTAATTTACTAAATCTTCCCCTTAATAGTAGTAGTGTACTAGATCTTAAATCTATATAATTAACTATAATATAACTACTATATAAGCGTGGAATCCTTTCTATTATAGGCTATAGTTATAAACGTATAAACTAAACCTCGTGTTAAAATATAATAAGTTAATACTTTCTTCCCTACTCTCTTTATATTTAAATCTTAGTTCTTATATTATTTAATAGCCTTCCGCTGTCTCTTATATATCTTCTGAATTATTATTAACTGCGTTAACTTAATTACAGTTGAATATTTAGGTATATAATCCTCGATATTTAACTATCTATCGTCTTCTTATATTTTTAAAACGACTAACTTATTAATTACAACACTTTTATACTTATCGTCCTATAACAGTTAGTTAAATAATGTAATTTATAATTGTAAAATCTTCTGTTAGATTTAACTTATTTATTTAATTTCCTCGTTGGATTCTTCTTCCTCTTCTTCTTCTTTACTTTCTAAATCTCTTATTTATTCCTTCTTTTATTATATCAATTTTTTAATACTAGTTTATATATCTTTAATATATATCTACTATCTTTTCGTTAACTTATATATTAACTACTTATTAAGTTCAATGTCTTTGGACCGGAATATATAACGTAATAACTACTTATATATATCTATATATATCTTAATAGTAGTGATATTTATTTAATTATTAAATAGTATTTAAGCCTCCTTATTTACTTCTTTTTTATTAGTTTTAAATAATACTTTCGACTTTACTACTTTTTAAATAGTATAATATTATATATTTTAAATTAATTAATTAAATACCTTATATAATATCTATAACTCCGGTTCATCTTCCTTTATAAAGGTAACTAACTTTTATAATTCCTTCCTATTGAAATAGTCTAAATGATTTACTTACTTTACTTAATATAATTATAAATTAGACTCCTTAGCTTCCTCCGACTTGATAATTTAATAATATTCTTTCTCTTTTATTTACTATATAGTTTATTTTAACTCCTTCTTAATAGCGTTTAAATTAATGTCCTCTAGTAGTATTACTAGGCGGGATTTCGATATTTAAACTTTAAAATACTATACTCTTAGTCTATAAAAGAAAAAATATTAGTAATAGATCTCGCTTTTTTATAGAACTCGTATCTCTTATTTTACTTTTAACTTACTTTTCTTTTATAAATTCTCTTATTTATATTTATTTTAATAATACTTTTAAATCTTTTATAATTAATATATAATATAACGATATAGCTTACCTTAGTTATTTTATAATTAATATTATATACTATTATCTCTTAGCTTTTATAATATAAGAATAGGGAAGTAATAAACTAAAGGGAAACTTATCGAATTTAACTCTGACTTATACTAGATTAAACTATTGATTTTCTAAACCTTATAAATAATTTAATCGCAGTCTCTTTTTAGTATCTTATAAGTGTCTCTATCTTTTAAATAAGTATTAATATTACTAAGTAATACGGTATATTAATATTTTAAATTAGAATACACTACTAACCGCTGCTCTAAGATATATATAAATAGATCTATAATAAATAAATTAATATAACTCTTATATTTAAATATTAAAACTTTTTATTTACTTTACTACTTTATACGTCTTCTTACTTAACGCGTTTATGTTAATAATTTTAACTTATATATATTTATAAAAATGAATTAAACTATTATTTCCGCTTTTATATTATTTTGTATATTTATATTAATCTTTATACTTAAGGCTGGATTTTACTTACTTAGCCTATATGTTTACTCTTCTTTATTAAAAATCCATCCGCTAGATAATAACCTTAATAAATAACTCTATAGTAAGCTTTAAGTTAATATTTTAATAAGGTTAGTATCGTATATACCGGGGCTAACTCATACTTAAATTTAAGTCGTATTCGAGCTTATTTAGACGTAACCCTAATAAATCAACTTGACTAAATCAACTTAGCTCTCTTAATAAATCCACGCTAACGAGTTATATGGGGAAACAAACTAACTACACTGAAGTTGGTTTTCTAATTATAGTTAGGGAATCGACATTCTGTTTTATTATACTCGAGATCCGCGGCTCGGTAAATATCCTACAGTTAATAGCAGTTCTAATAGGCTATATACCGCTGAATCCAGTCCTGCGCTTCCTACTTCCGCGTCTAATACGCCTCGTTCTTAGCATAGATCCAGTAGACCGCCGGGAGTATATACCTAACCCGCGACTAAACCTATAGCTGCGAAGATAATAATAGAGGCAACTATTTAATATAACTTCAAGATCTCTCTCGTAACTATCGAGTACCTAATCCTGGACGTAGTCTTACTGTAGTACCTTATCCGGGCTAGTAAACTTCATCCCTCTACGAGCGGCTAACTCGAATTTCAAGTCGAGAGGCCGGCCTTCTTCGTGAGCCTCTTAATAAACCTAATATACCTCTTCGCCTATTATATACTACTGCTAATCGGATTAAATATCTAAGAACTAGCTTAAAATATTATAAAAACAATATTACTATATAAGGTAGAGCTATATAACTA
Source organism: Cadophora sp. MPI-SDFR-AT-0126 (assembly GCA_020747065.1). NCBI lineage: Eukaryota > Fungi > Ascomycota > Leotiomycetes > Helotiales > Ploettnerulaceae > Cadophora > Cadophora sp. MPI-SDFR-AT-0126. The sequence goes on along the minus strand of JAGMVK010000024.1, from coordinate 7,311 downwards.
CTCGATTAGCGGATAAGTATTCGTTAACTTAGGGCTTCTACTCGGTATATAAGAGAATAATAGAAGAAGCCTTACTACTATCCCGCCTAGACTTCCAAGACTTTTAAGAGAAATTAGTTAGTTTATCGAGTTTATTTATATAAATTACTTAGCGAATAAAAGGATAGTTAAACTCGATCCTGAGCGCAGAGGTAACTGTAATAACTGGTTAGTCTCTATTACTAAGCTATCTGAAGAGAATAATAGCCTTCTCTTCCTTAGTTCCTGACCTCGACGTATATATAGAGTACGCGAGGATATCTGTAAGCTAGGCCACTTCCTTCCGGGTCTAGTAGTAAATAATAATCTTATTTTATAAATAGTTAAAGGTCTCCTACTTTAGTTAATATACCTAAACTAAGTTAGTAGCCCTCTTAATAAGCGTCCTAGACTTAGTCTCTAAGCTAACTATATACCTAATATTTAGCCGATTAGTCGACTCTCGGATGATCCTAGGCCGCACTAGCTTATTATACTCGATAAACTCTTCTTATATTACAAGAGGAAGGGTTACTATTAACTAAACCGTCTACGTCTTAATCTACTGAACATACTAGCTTAGTTGGGCTATATATAACCGGTAGTCACTAGCTATTACAGTGAGATAACCCTTATTGATAATAATGCAGTCGAGTTTCTACTTACTAACTTAAAGATAATAATATATAAGGAAGCCTTAAGTACACGCTATTTCGGCTAATATAATAACTAACGAAGCTAACTGTTTATAATCTATAGACTAAATCAACGGGCGGATACCTACCTAGTGAAAGCGTTTAAATATATCACTGCGTAGAGCAATTATTGAAAGGACTAGGATCGTAGTCCCGGCTTCTGCAATTACAGTTACAATTATAACAACTAATGTCTTACTCGAGCTAGTTCCGAGAACTAGAACTACTTACTTAGCTAACTGTAGTCCTATGATAGTAAACACGCTGTTCCGCTTACTAAGGACCCGGAATTATAAGTCCGGTGTACTATAGAGTCTCTAAGTAATAGCTAGTAAATCATCCTTCGAGTATACACCTTTCCGACGTATTTAGCCACGCTTGGAAGCATTAAGTATTCACAGTGACAGCGTCTTTAAAGCACCTCGAGGTCTCTTTCCTTAGAGGATGTAATTGAACCGGAAGAACCTACGCTAGCTCTCAAATACTCGGTAATTCCGATGTAGTAAAGCACTTATAGTAAGCGTAGTAGTGCTAGTATATGTATAATTAAAGGTGTAGTAGTTATAATTACTTTATTTAACTAAGGTAACTAAATCCAGCTCGTTCTTAATATCCTCCCCGACGCTCTTCTCGAGATTAAAGTTAGCCTATTCTTTAGTAAAAAACTTCTCTTTAGTAATTAATGTAGTAAGCTGTCGCCAGTTGGAAGTATATAGACAAGGCACCTAAGCCTGAGTGTATACCTTACGTAAGTAAGCTGAAAGCGTCCTATCAGCTTATACCGTCCTGTCCAGCTTAGCCTAGAGGTACAGGGAGATAAGGGCACCTAGAGTCTATTATCAAAGGAATAGTTGCCGTAGGGGTAGAACATATACAATATATAAAAGCAATAGATCCCCAATCGCCTTAGATAAGAAGCGAAGATTATCTTTATATACCCCAGACTACTACTAACCCTTATGATATTAAATATAAATCATAAGTAGCTTCTCTTAAATAAATAAGTGGCGCTACCGAGCATTATTACACTACATCACCGAAAGCAACTTAAACGCTCGCAATAGTAAGCCGCCGGGGATGTAGCATAGTACTAATAACAGCTTTAAGAATTCTTAAGCATTTAACTGGTAGATATCTATAGTCTTAAGACATAAGACTATACTCCTATCCTGAGCCCCTGTTAAGAACATAGCCCGGAGTTTAGCATTATCTTAAATCCACCGAAAGAGAGCTAACTCGGCACCTTTTAGGAACTCAGAATTACTTAGATAAGAGAGCTACGAGCCTCTAAAATCTTCTGGGTCCAGATCATCCTTTAGCCTCCACGATTTCATTAAGATGAGGTCCTTAGCTTAAAACAGGAGCTTATCGTAGAGTAGAGTATAGGCTTATTAATATTCAGTAACTACTAAGTTCGAGATCTACGACATTTATAATTCCACTTCGTAATATTCTACTATCTACTTGTCCAAGAGCTACCGAGCCTAGTGTTTAGCAATTACAGCCTTGCCGACCTTAAATAAGTATAGTCTCTACTATAGGATATATCTAAATAAGGTCTCGGCTAGCTATTAAAAGAACTTCTTATAGATCTTAATAAAAAAGACAGGGATATAATCTTCGTTGTCCTACTCTTAAAAACAAACATAGTTAAAGAGCACGAGCTAGGTAATCTATATTAGAGCCGACAGATGGCTATTGAAATTTCCCGGTTCCTCTTATAATCCTTAGCCTTTCTTACGGACTTTCCTACTTAGTATAGTATAAAAGCTTAAGATAAGTAATTTTAAAGGCACGCTATTAATAACGTAGTAGATTATAGTTAAGTACAAGTGTTAAATAATATATTTAAGAGCTAAGGCTTCTATAATCTCATTTATAATTTAAATTTATAAGGCAGTTAACTAGATAACATCGCTAGGTAATACTTAGTCTAACTAGGCCTGAGTAAAATAACCGCCTTTATAATATACTACTTAGTAGTAGTATATTAATAGCTATTTTATAGTAATAAAGTACGTAATAAGAATTAATACGTTTTTAAAATATCGGAACCTATCTACTTTACTTAACGCCTTAGTATAAAACTCGTTTAAAATATTAACTCGCTACTATATCATTTTTTAGCCTAGCGAGGAGTCGCTATATAACTAATATATATCTCGTAAAATAGCTTTAATTATAATTAAAATTTAAACGAGATCAGGATCCTTAGTATACTCGCTACTCGCATTAAGCTCTTTCTTTAATAGTAATTTATATAAACTCCAGATCTCTTTATCCTTTAGCGCAATTATATAAGATAGAAATTACATTAAGTCGTATAACTATAGCACCTATTCCGACCTAGACTCTCTAATATCCTAGACTACAGTTACTTATTCATTAAGATCACATTTTATATCTTTGTAATTCTATTTTAATTTCTTAAGTAAATCCTTCTTGAGTTATATTAGGGGAACAGAATCACTAGCTTATTTAGACACCCCTTCCTTCTCTTAATTATCTGTCACTATAAAGTAATTAATCCTCCTATGCTCTATGAAATATGTCTAAAGCTTAACCTCTTTCTATAATACAGTTTTTTTATAGACTATAGCCTTGATTTAATGAACTAAAGGCATATGTTTCCTTATCTTACGGAAATAACGAGTACTATACTAGCACTCTAGCTGGAGGCAGTAAAAGCCACTATAATAAACTAAGTGCTTAATCACTTGACAATAGTCCTCGATTCGAGGCTTATACTCTCTTAGCTCTTCAACTGTCCTTAGATTATAGCTGCTTAAGAGCTAGACTATAGTCTTAAGCTCTTCACTAAAGAGTCAGTGTAATACTACTCGTAAGTAACGCTCTTAGCTTAAGCGCCCAGGAATAATACAGGACTTACAGACATAGTATATAGCTACTTAGTGCACTGCATTATATGAAAACATTATACTTGTACGCAAAGGGAGTCGAATTTAAGATGGAAATAGTAGTATAGGTAAACTGGTGTCTTACCGAATGGTATCTTACCGAAAACCGCCTTAGTCAGCAACGCTCGGGCCAATCACAGCACCCGAGTTTTGGTGTTTTACCAAAACACCGCCCTCACATAACAGGTAGGACGCTGGTGAGGCAGCTATTCGAACCAGCCCGAAGAACAAATGGACGCTCGAACACTACCAGAACCTCACCCAGCGACACGATATCGCGAAAGCTCCGATGAGACATAGGCAACTAACCATGAGTCTGAGCCTCTTGACTCCTTACGATACCTTCTCCATTTTCCTCGAGGCGTCAGAACTAATGAAATACATGTGGTGGCCCTGAGCTACTTAAATATCCATGAGTTTATATTCTCGTGGATATGTTCCGGAAGGAGAAACCGAAAGCACACTGTTGTAAATGTTTTGAGTAATAGCTAAACAGCGTTGGATAAGTGATGCCTTTTCTACATTCATTGCCCGAAGTCGTTAATTTCATATCGTCGTCTCTCCTCTAAATAATGCAACCACTCTAAGAATCAAAATCCACCCTAACCAAGAAATAAACAAGGAGATGCTCGAGGATCCTGCCTGCTAGTGGGGAAAACAGTACGTAATAACATAGCAATCAACATCTCTAACCTCCCCTCTCCCTCATGCGTCCTCGAAAACCTCTATTCTCTCACGTCGCGATCGATAAATCAATTCCGCTGTGGACTAGCCAGTGCACCATCACCTTTCGCTAAAGGCAGCAGGTACAATATCACAAACCAGAGACACCACAACCGAAATGTCGTCTTATCATCCCGCAAAGTCTTGCAAACCAACGACCTCCCCGCAATCAGCAATCCCATCCCAACTGGAACAGAATACCCCAGGCACCCTAGCCTCCAAAAAGCGGGCGCAGCGATTGAAGAAACAATGATAACAACAGCATTCAATCTTCTCATCCTTAAATCCCCAAGTACAATGGGAAGGGTGCGACGTTCCCGCTTTCGATCACCTTCCTGATCTTCCATGTCTTGGAATTGGATCGTGAAGGTTATGATTGTGGCAATGACTCCGAGCCATAAATAGGCTTGAGAGTTAAGTGAATTCCCGGATGAGCATAACGCCACCTGCGCAGCTCCTGCACCAAAAGTGATGAATCCAAAAGCATTATTGACATGCCGTAGGAGGAAATTTTCATCTCCTGCTCCCAGGTCATTGTAAATATATGTTAGGACTATGAGGCAGAGTGTTTCGTTTCGTGCTCCTAGGTAGAGGGTGGAGAGGAGGATGACGATGGCGATTAACAGGAGGAGAAGACGGCGAGCGGAGGTTGGAGAGAGGCGGCGGGAGGGAATGGCGCGCCAGGGTTTGTTGATGCTGTCTTCAAGGATTGAGGATGGAAGGCGCTGGTTGCTGAGGTTGAAGAGGAGAAGGTTGAGGTAGGTCCAGAGGAGGGATTTGAGGAGGGGGAAATGGAGAGAGGGGAGAGGGAGGGGCGTTGAAGAGGTAGTGGTGAGGAGAGGCCCGGAGAGGGTACTGACGAGGGCGAAGATTGAAGCGGGGAGGAGGGTAGTTTTTAGGTCGGAGGCTGTGAGGAGGTAGACGGTTTTGAAGTGGTAGAGTGCTTGTTTAATGAGGTCCTGTGGAGGGTTAGTATACGTATGGTATGTCTTCCCCTCTCTGGAATATGGAAGTGAAGGGGTAACAGTGAGGAGACGGGAGTGTACATGCCTTTTTAGGACCCTCACAATCAGTATCAAAAAAAGATGTCTTTTCCATATCGAAAGACACCATGAATAGTCTAAGAGTTACTCTGTTAAATTAGCCGCCCCAATTGAACATAAAAACGACTGTCCAACACGATCATGGGAGGATGAAAGAATATGTAGGTTTCACACACGAAGCCTTCACTAGATATTAGGGTAGGGAAGTTACGCCTCTCTTTCAGGTGCATTTCTCGCACTTGGGAGCCTGACACGTGAAAGGGGGGGGGGGGGGGGGGGGGGGGGGGGGCAGTAGGATAGTGATCCGAGTGGAGGGTGGGTACGATATAGGGAAATAGAGATGAGTTGGAGATTAGGAGGGAAGGATTATGTTGATTAGGCTTTGCTGGGAAAGAGAGCGCTCTGGCCAGATGGAAGAGGGACGGGAGATAACTGGATAACAGATGGTAATTGGATGATGGAGGGTGGGCATAATGGCTTTGTTGGGCTGCCATATGTGATTTGTTTTCGAGCCTTTCAACTTTCAAGGTACTGTATGGTTTGGAACATGTGGGATGCTTTTCATGCATAATGTAAATGCCCTAGAGAAACCAACAGACTTGATCCTTACTGCATATCTTTTCCCATCCCACCACTCCCAAACTGTCTAGTTACCTCCTGAAATGTCACCAAATCTCTAACCCTTCGGGGAAAGCCGCGCCAAACAGGGAAAACACAGATAAGCACATGAGGTCACACCGCCACAAGACCGGTTTTTACTTTCACATGCTATGACAGTTGGTCAGGTGGTCGGCAGACAAGAACGTGAGTTGTAGTCACCTCGAGGCGTTTGTTGAGGTTTAGCAAGCGACAAACGCCACAGCGACAGCAACAGGGGGCAAGCAATACCAAGGCTAATGCACCCCAACAGTCCCCATCGATCACGACCGCAGGTACCATCTGCTGACGTTCAGTTAATCAATCTAGCACCGCATGCAAGAAGGTTCTTAGCGCATTAACGAATCACTATTTCCCCCCTTCAGAGATAAGAAGGAAGAAAACTTAAATCCTAAAAGGATTCTAGGAATCAAAAACAAAAATTATTTACAGGAGCAAAATTCTGGAACGATTGCCCCCGCGACTGGGCTCTCATGCAGCAATAGGATTGTACATAAGTTCAAGGAACGACCATGCGTTGATCTGGTCTGTGTGTGAGAAATCCTTGAAACTTGTTGGGGTGGCCTGCGATATTGATCTCTTGGCCCACCAATAAATGTGGAAAGCCATTGGACAGGGGTCACAATGCGGTCTATTTTCCCACATCTCATGGCTGGAGGCTTTCGATCAAAGGCTTGGAAGACCCAAGCAATTATTCACAGATATATCCTTCTCTGCTCGACCTTTTCGTTCGAAGCTTTGATTACGCATAGGCCCCTCTTTTCCATATTCCCATCTAATCGCCTCTTTTCTCTAGCCGAGGATTTTCTTGGATCACTCTCTTATAGCTTTAGATTTCCCCCGCAATCTATTAACACGAAACACGATACCACGTGCATTGTTCTTTGACAAGATGTTGAATTCGCTGAAGGGGCTTTCTGAGTGCGTCGCTACGACATTCTTTATTCTTTCTACTATTACAATCTTTTTGAGGATATACTCGAGAGCATGGGTTGTCAAGAGCTTTGGGTGGGATGATTGGTGTATGGTTTCAATTCTAGTACGTCACGATCTACAACTTTGCTTCGATGGTACTGACGCGATCTAGTTCTTCAATGCCGGGCATCAAGCTATATTACATTACTTCATCCAAAATGGAGGCGGTCTACATGTCATGAAAGTGATGAGAGAACACCCAGAATGGATGCAAAACCTAGTACACGTATGTAAACCCTATCCGGGAACACAAGTTCCATTCTAATATATGCGATAGGCTCT